>CP053150.1:1221615-2433231 GCA_014607495.2 Carposina sasakii
ACGTCTCGGATTTGCTTTCGTAGCTGGATTCGATTCCATACTTGGATCCGCCTCCTTCGATCCGGGAGGTCGCGCTTGAGTATTTGGACTCGTACCGCGAGGAGACGCCTCCTTCGAGGGACCCTGCGGTCTCGTACTTGGAGCTTTCTAAACGTGACCCACTTTCTATACGTGAGCCACTCTCACGACGCGAGTATGAAGATCCGCCGCTGCTTTCGTAAGCAGACGACTCATAGCGACCGGTGCCGCTAGACTTTCGTGTAGTGCTGGAGTATTCTATGGAGAATTGGGATGAATTATAAAAAAATTAAACAATACATTACAATTTTTTGGGTTGCAATAAAAGTTTATATCTTTGTGCTTACCTCCAGATAGCCGCGAACTGCGGCTGTATCTAGACGTCATTTCTCCGTCGGTAGTTTCCTCCGCGGTTACAGCTTGACTATTCTCGACTACTGTTTCTGAAGCCGCGCCAGTAGGACTGGCGCTTACTGTAGTAGTCTCTGACGATACTATAGTTCTCTGAGTGTCTACTGTCGCAGACTCTACACTGGACTTTCTGACCGAAGTTTGTTGAGCTGTCTGTTCTACTCGAACAGACTCTTCACTAATTTCGGATTGTTTAGTAGCGGATTTGTCAACTTGTTGAGATTCTACACTTTGTTGTGTAGATTGTGTTGTTTCAGTTGACTGAGCTGATTGTTGGGATGAAGCTTCAACCGACGAAGTTTGAATCGATTGAGTAACCTCCGACGATTGTTGAGATGAAGCTTGGATTGATGATGATTTATCTGATGACGCTTGAACTGATCCAGTTACCTCCGACGATTTTTGAGATGATGCCTGGACTGATGAAGCCTGGACTGATAAAGCTTGCTCCGAAGACGCTTGAACTGATGAAGTTTGTACAGACGAAGTTTGAACTGATTCAGTTACCTCAGATTGTTGTAACTGTGATGCTTGTTCAACTTTAACGTCCTCTGTTTTAGACGTTAGTTTTTTCTTAGAAACGTCTTTTTTTCCACTCGATTTCTCTTGAGTAACAGAAGTTTCTGCTGCAGAGGTTTGAGTCACAGACAATTTAGATTCTAAATCAGTTGTGACTTCCTTCTGGACAACTGAAGATTCTTTAGTTTCACTGGTAGATGAAATTACAGTCACTTCAGTTTTGGAGATCTTCTTAGCAACTTCGGTTTCGATAGACGCTTTCCTTTTAGCCTGTAATTGTTTTAAAGAGTCGGCTCGCGTCGAAACTTCAGTTACTTCAACGTTTTCAACTTTGGAACGTTTTTGGACCTCCTGTCCCGTTTCCTCTTGTGCTACTTCTGCGTGTTCCCTCTTCTTCTTCTGTACTGGTGGTTCCGGGGATGTGACTTGTGGCGGTGATAGAAGTTGGATATCATCCGCTGCGTGTTCCGCTAAGGCAACTGGAATAATGAATGCCAGTTAGGAAAGTCTGCCTATAATATTAGTTCAGATGCAAACCTGTACAAAATACACACCGACGTCACTGGCGTTTTGCTTGATCTCAGACAGCCAGGCAGTCTTGACGGCTTCCTTATGCGCGGAGAGAGTGACACAGTGCGGCGGAGACTTCTGTCGGAGCTCGAACTTGAGCGGCTCGGCTTCTACTTCCTTGACCTCGACCTCTGGGAGCTGCAAACGAGCCGGTATTGGGTATTGTCCAAATTGCCTTGTTTACTAATTCAACTATTTTTGGAATGACATGTTTTCTACAACATGCCTTTACGACAACAATAATTAGCAACGACTAGTTTGCAGCTGTAAATTTAATAATATAGGTAAATTAAAGTGTGGTAAAGTTCTGTTTGTATCTTACCTTGATAATATCTTTGAGTACAAACACCGACCGATCGTCGGCTACTCTTTTGACCTTGCAGATCAAGATCCTCGCTTTGAAGAGGAACAGATACCTCTCCTTAGTTTTGCCCTCCGCGTCGGTGACGGTAAACCAGTCGTGGGTGAGCAGTCGGCCGAGCTTGTAGATGTTGCCTCGATAGCCTTCGATGCTCGCGATGAACTTGTTATCGGTGGCGCGGTTCGGAACGCCCAGGAATAGTTCAAGGGCTTTCTGCAAATCTGTGCAGTCGTCGCCGAGGCGTTTCGAGTATTTCACTAGTTCCTGGCAACAAATGTATGCAATTTGAAAAGGAGCAGGTATTTCCGTAAATAACACATAGTACATTTAAGATGTTGATTTTCAAACTACTATAATGACCTATACCTATCATTGTACTAATTACTTGCAAAGGCTGCAGATATTTAAGTTAGCAAATTAGTCGGACCATTACCTTGCGATTTTAACTCAGGAATTAACCTTTAAAAGACTCATAAACCTATTTATAGCCAACGACAAATATGCAGGATGCAAAGCCATTGTATTGTAAATATTGAGATAGCGAATAGATAGCAGCTACAGATTTGTCTGATGGCGCGTATAGCATTGGAAAGACGATATGCCATACATCCAGCATAAAACAGAAAATAAACGATCCGTTGCTTTCATCTACAGTGCTAATATTGAGGTCATAGCACAAACAATTGTGCGATTAACCGACACAAACGAGCGAAACCCTTGACTCTTCGCCAAATTGGTTTTCTCCGATCCTAGTAACATTGTCTCCGATTTTAAGCTGATATAAATTGAGAAAGACATTCTGGCTAGAAGTTCAATGACACTTTTTAATGTCAACTATTTTGATAGTACCTACATAATGCATAGTGCATCGCTTGAAATTGTTTGGATAATATATTATGAACAACTGGTATAGTTTTATTACAGGTCCTTTTAGTTTAGGAATTCTATTTACAGAAACATTTTCATATTACGTCTGCAAGTCTTTGGGATAGGGCTCCAGTTGTTTGAATTCTGGCAGTCTCATTTAGCAAAATGGGGCTACCAAGTTTCGTTTCAAACAAATCGAACACAGACATAGGTACTATTAAAGCTATTACTTTATTTACCTTTAGGAGTAGTTGGTAGTCGTTGATCCTTTGTATGGGGAGTTTGAGGTGTTCAGCGATGCCTTTGTCGTCTCCGAGGTCGTCTGCTAAGTCCTGCAAGTAAATAAATAAATATTCACAACACATTTACCTAGTGCCGCACTAAGTACCCTAAGGTCTTTTGTCGCAGGTTCTAAGCAAGGGTATATAAACACATGGATATGTATAAAAACATCCATGATTCGAAAACAAACATCGATATTCATCATAAAATAAATGTGTGCATCTACTGATTCGAAACCAGGACCTATGGCGTTGCAGGCAGGGTCACCACCAGCTTCACCAATCGGCCGTCTAGCTAAATGTTATGTTTGGAACATGACTGTGATATTTATGTATTAAGACAACATTTTCAATTATGAAATATATGTTATAGACTGATTTCTCGTTGTTTAACACAAAATATTCATAGGTAATAGGAGTATATACTCCAAAATACAAATACCTATTTGAAGCAAGCTATTATGACATTTCGCGAGCTGACTCTGTCTAACTAAGGCACTTGGGCAGTAATAGCTAGCACACTGTTAGCCCAATGTCACTTTAGCTATTTGCCTCAAACTCCAGTTCAGAATGCTTAGTCGAAATCTGCTTTTTTTCATTAAAAAGATAACAGGGTAGGCAAATTGATTAAAATTACATCACAATTACAAAACTAATGCACATAATAATGTAGTGAACATCCAAATTTATAATTACATCTATTTCACGTTTATTTCAATACTTCCCTTGCCTTGATACAAAACAAGACGAAGAATCTAGAAGTGTTTTCATGATTTTATCGTATACCCTTGACAAAGAACGTTCGCCGGGAGACATTTATAAAGCCCAACATTTCTGGGTCACAGGTATTTCACAGTTTTAAACGCGTCGACAAAGATAACCGCCCGTGGCGGGTAAACGAAAGATATTTAAATTTTCCACCAATTTTATATTAACAGATATTTCGTGAGAAGAAAAAAATATACTTAACTAAAACATCAAAGCGGTATTTTTATATTCTTATTGGAAACGTCAGGTTTTCAAACGATAGAAAATTTTACCTCTTGTTAGCTCAGTCGATAGGTACCTACATCTGTTTTTGCATAACTCTGCTATTAAAGTATCTATTTAATTTGCGATGAATATGCCAAAACACTGCCATAATATAAGAAAAGGCTAAGAAGTACGGACCACACATATCACACGTATCACAGTCGGGTTTTGTTAGAAATACTGACTCTATTTTCGCGGAAAAGCTGCCATTATATAGTTTCTATTTTGTACAGGGTGGAAGTGACAGCCAGGCAAATATTGATATTGACTTTAGACCATTGAGGACTTGATTCTGAGGTGAAAACCACTGAAAATTTTCGCAAGAAAATTCCAAATTTTTTATATTTTTCATTTTTTCGGGATAAATTTGTGTTGTAGGCCTTAGATAATGACTTCAACTCAATTTTAACCTATGGATGATTGAAAAAAAAAGTTGGTCCCAAAAAAGTTCATAATACTGATCAACCCCAATGTATTGAATCACACAATAAGCAATAAGCCCATTTAACTAGTCACAGGATCGCCCGATACAATTGGCGCGGAAAGCAAAAATTGCAGATAATCAATTTAAAAATGCATTTTCTGCGAGTATTAACACTGTCGTATAAATGAAATCAGTGGAGGGTGTAGGGCCCGGTGGTGGGCGCACCCATAGTGACTGTCGTATAACTTAAAACAATAGTACTTGTTCAGTATTTCAGTATTTGCCTGGCTGACACACATACCCTGTATACGCACACACATGGTTGTCTATATTTTTTTGCTTTCGAAATGAAATAAGACTAATAACGCTCTCTTTTGTTTCAGGTCCGCCCAAATAATTAAAAACCCAAAACAAATCCTCATTAGTTCAAGTATCTGAACAGGCATTAGCGGCGCGTCAGACTAATTATTTGGCGACCAACCAACCCGGCGGGGTATTGACATGTGTTGTAATGCACCACTTTCTAACGTGTTATTTAAACACCATTCGACAGGAGTTGGGAAATATGACCGATGTTTTGGAAATAACTCACGAAATTCACGAACTTGTATTCTGAAGCGCCGCGAATTGAGTTCATACTTGCCACCGTGAGAAAATACGAACATAACATGTTCGTTCATAGGTTTACAGTTTTTTTATTTGTATTTGTACCGAAAGATCATAAAATAAAATAAACATTTGCGAAGAAAAACTTCGCTAGCGTGAAAACTTTCTGGGATATAACGATTTCAAAATGACAAACGGCTACCACGATGTGACGTCACTCTTTAAGCAACTTGTATGCACGTAAAAGAACTTTTGTATTCTACGTTTTTGATATCAAAAACAGTGAATAACTTATTCCGATTGCGTTTTTAAGTGTTAATTAATCCACAAATTCACTTTTGCTGAGATTAATATTATCGTCACTCATATACAATTTATTTCCGGAAACATATAGAAACAACGAGAACGTACAAACTCTGCAATAACTTATTAAAATTATAGCGAATGGTTTCAGTTTGAGTTACACGAAGTTTCGCATATAGAGCACCTTGACACATTGAGGCATTGGACAGTACAGCTTCGGCTAGCTTTTGTGAACCGACTTCAATAAACAGAGGTTATATTAGCAAACGATATTTAGCACATAAGAAAACTATCTCAGTAAGAATCTATCTCAATGTCTGTATTACTTCTAAAGCGCTAACATGTATGTTTCAGTGATCTATACTCGTATGAAACATACTATTTAATGTACTTCCCGGGTCACTTTTAGTTTAAAATTATTAATAAAGAAATGGAAAAAATTCCTCACCCGGGTGGGAATCGAACCCACGACCTCTGCATTCCGTGCCAGCGCTCTTACCACTGAGCCACCGGGTCAATTACTCGGATGACGAATTTTACCATCTCTTTTTGAAATTACATTATTGGAAACGTTATTATTCATCCCGATAGCTATACATAAGCCAAATCTCGGCAAACAAAGCTGAATCCCTCAGCACAATGTTTAAAGATGAAACGATCAACCATATCCTAACGGATTATATTATGGAGAAGTGTTTTTATCTTAGTCAAGATATTATATATTATAAAATTATTAATAAAGAAATGGAAAAAATTCCTCACCCGGGTGGGAATCGAACCCACGACCTCTGCATTCCGTGCCAGCGCTCTTACCACTGAGCCACCGGGTCAATTACTCGGATGACGAATTTTACCATCTCTTTTTGAAATTACATTATTGGAAACGTTATTATTCATCCCGATAGCTATACATAAGCCAAATCTCGGCAAACAAAGCTGAATCCCTCAGCACAATGTTTAAAGATGAAACGATCAACCATATCCTAACGGATTATATTATGGAGAAGTGTTTTTATCTTAGTCAAGATATTATATATTATAAAATTATTAATAAAGAAATGGAAAAAATTCCTCACCCGGGTGGGAATCGAACCCTTTTACTTTTAGTTTACTAATACTAGGGTTTTCTTTACAACATATAAGGCTTCTTAAACAAACTTAATCCTTCATGATAACGTTTTTCTGGTGCTTTCACAAATGTTTTTTTTTACTTTGGGCTCTATCTTTTCTCAATTTCACTTGGGGTAACCATAGTTGCATTGGCTTGCTCTTGCTCAAAAGGCAGCTGCCATGGATAATGCTATGCTTCTGTCTAAGCATGAAGATGTTTTAACTTGGTGATTATATGAAAATTTACTACGATTACGAAGTTATTCAGGCTATGTGGGTTTTATATTCGTGTTTGAAGAATACAGCCCCTTCTATATGGTAAATAATCTAGGTGTATCCCAAAACAGAACATGAAACCTAAAGGAAACCAGTGTAGCCTCGTGGTTTACGCTGATTATTACAAGTTAAAATTCCTGACTTCGAACTCCAAGGACAAAGCAGTTTTTAATAAAGTTACAAGTTTCAACGAATAGGAACCTACGTTATTTCTGGTATTCGTGAAACATGGGAATCATAGTTTGGCAACGGAATCATATTGTGTTTGTTTCTTGCAAAATATACCTATATGTTAACAGATACGGATAAATATGGCTAACAGGAATCTTGGCAAAACTGGTCAAGGGTGGGTTGGTCTGCAATAAGTTTCCGATTTGAGATACGTTGGTTTCATTAAGAATTTTAATTTAATCTTTCTCAATACTATGGCTGAAAATTATACAATTTTTTCTAGATTTACTGCCAAAATGTAAACTATCACTTCTAAGGATATAGTAGTAGTGAAATTATAATATCTAGCTTGTTAGTTGTATGATAGATATATAGGAGTAACTTTTAGAATTTCATAGTCAAAGTTTTGGATTATTGCATTATGTTTGCTTGCATGATTCATGTTAGACTACGTTAGGTTTGAAAAGCCTTATTGATCTTGTTTTTCTGATAACATGGTCACAATAAGGTTTCTAGCTTCTCGTTTAAAACGCTTTACATCAATTGATTTTAGAGGAAACCAAGGAATAGAAATAGTAAACTGCATCTATAATTAGAACCGTTATCCCAACAAAGTACATGTGCGAAAGTGGGTCAAGGTCATCTTACAGCGGTTTAAAATGGCACTTTTTGACATGGGCGCATAACATCGACACCGACGTGTAGACCAGCTGAAAAATACAACATTACTGCGAACAGCCTCCCACGCAGCACTCGAAATAAACCGGCGTGTAACACTACACCTCTAACATTGAAATGGGGGGAAAATCGCGATTAAGGTCCTCGATCACAGGGGTCCGATCAGGCTTTACCTGTACCCTGGCCAGGGGGGGCGGTCACAGGTATGGGTGGTAATCCGTCACGGCACACGCACACAGTCACACACGTCACTCTGTCGAGTGGTCGAAGGTCGTAGCGCTGGAGCGAGCGAGGTGTACGCGGTCGCGGCTTCCAAACGACTGGTCGGACTACGGCTAAAGATAGCGCACTAGACACCGAAAACATTTTAGAGGATAACATCATTTCTTCGGTGACGTAGCTCTTATCTTTCGGGGACTCGCTGGCCGGATGTTGGGATGCAAGGTCGCATAACAAACCTTGAGGTGTCCTGTTGAAGACCAGTTGCAACAGATGGTTTCTCATAAAAAATGTTTTATAAGGACCACAGCAACGCATACTCAAGCAGCACCTAATAAGAGCTATGCTTTAAAAAAGTGTATGGCGTAAGCTCGCGCAGTTAGCCACAATTTCCTATGATTAATGAAGATGAGACCGTAAATCTTGCACTATTTTTAAGAAAAGCAAGCTTTATAAAATTTTTCAAAGAAATAAGTAATAACTAAGGAATCAGAAAAAGTAATCTAAATTGATAAAAATTGTAACTGAAAAATTGGCCTGCAACGGAGATGAACAGAGAAGTTTATTATCATTATGCAGAACGAAATCAGAAGAGAAATACCTAAATAATACAAAGATACATATAGTAAAAGTCAAGTTTTTTTTAACCCCGCTGCGATAAAGCCAAAAGAAGGGCAAGTACTTATCTACCTAATATTTTAGAAGTCTCCACACATAATTTTGAAAATTTCGAGAACATCTTGATCTAACTAATCCTGATGATGCCATGGGTATTGGCGAAACATACGAGTATGTCGATTAAAATTTTTAATTGGCTTTCGGATTAGCAGCTATGTATTTATGGTTGCATGCTAGGTGCTTGGATCTGGCTTCTCGTTGCGACAGTAGTGTCATGTGTTCGTGACCATGAGTCGGCAGATCTGAGGGTCAGCGGAGGTGTAGGGCCCGGATGTGGGCGACCCCTCAATGGAAATTTCGAGAACGCCCTTATTTATTCACAAAAGCTAAAGGTAGGTAGTAAAAGCATGTATTTTGGACTTGAGTCACAATTGACGAACACGCGCTACGCGTAGGCATTTGTGTACAACAAAGAATAACTATCTGACGCTCAAGATGCTAAAATTGAATACTTATTCACACTTGTCGTAGTATGAAGAATGGATTTCCTGGCGTAGGATGCTGAATGTTTAGTGGCTGATGCTTATTTATATAATTACTGTTTCCTGTGAGTCCGTCCACGTGGAATCTATCTATCTTCTAAAAAATTCTACATAAATGGATTTTCTACGGTATATTTCCGAGATATTATCTACTTGTACGGTTCGTACATCTAGAATAAAGGATGGTGAATAGAAAGTCACTGGCTATGATCACTGAGGTTTATTCTAAGAATAAACACGATCTAAGTAACACTAAAGAATGGTAAAGTAACTGGTAAGTAAATGATGAGATAGGAGAGTGAATACGCGCGATTGGTTTGGTGATCGGTATTACACTGGTAGGTACAATGAATAGTAATTAGAACATCAAAGTATAAAGTAATTAAATAAATAAGCGCGCCGTGTAATATTGCTGACGCGACTTAGGAGTTCAATGTACGGTCGTAGATCGTACATGCTCCCGGGCGAGATAAAAGTAACAATATTTATTAAATGGTGAAATAATAACTACGATTTAAGCTAGTTTAATGAAAGTGCAGGATGTGGTGAAGTGGTGTTTACAAGGTGAAGAAACAATAATGTCTTATTCTAAATCAACCGCTTGAAAATGTTTACGAAAGTTGGGCACCGTTGCCTTATCGATACGCGCACTAACACTAGGCACTGTAACCTTATGATCACTAGCACTGTTGCACTGTTCACTAGGTATGCACTCTTTTACACTAACGCACTGCACACTAGCACTCCGCTCACTGTAGACGGCGTCGGCGCCGCCGCACAGGCGCGCGCGCAGCGCTCGACCCCGCGCCCGCCGCCGCCGGCATAGCCAGCCCAGCGCGCCCGACACAGCAATCACTATACACCCGTAGATCGCAGCATAATGGTGAACGTCGTGGTACGAAATTATGTCTGCTACTCCTTCCTTTGATTTCATCTCTTTTATTTGATCTCCGATATCCTTAAGATCTCTTTCTAATCCGGATGATCCAATTTCAATGGTACTATTTGGTATAGCTATGTTAATAATATTATTGATAGGTGGAATTGCTGGCGTCAAATTGTCTGGTTGCATGTTTATGTTATTAAAGAAATGCCTATGCGACGTTATAGTGAAAGAGTCGCCCTTGATGACGCAGCCGTCTTCTAGCGTAATGACTCCAGCCTTGCGGAGTCGCTCCGCTGTAATCAGCTGATCACACATTATTCTTACTGGACATTCGCCACAACAGGTATATAAGTATGAATTTATCTTATGAAGCTGAGACCAAGAATGTTCACATGGAATGGTTGTGATTTTACAAGTTTGTCTCGTTGGATCTTTCAAACACGTGCTTTGGTCTGCCTTAAATTGAAAGAGTGGAGATTGTAATACGCATAAGTAAACATTGCTGTCATACGAGATACATGCTTGTAGTGCAATATCACTAATGGGTACGTACAAATCCTTTTGTAGGTTGATCGCTATATGACTGGCGATCGGGACAAGGGTAACCATATGGTTTTCGGTTTCCCGTGGAATTGGTATAATTTTGTAGATGTCGAATAGGTCTCTGCTCACAAGTGGTATCTTAATCTCGAATAGTAAAAAATCCTTGGTAATCCTCGCCTTGACCTTTAGTATATGGTACAATTTGGGTAACTGGTTGAAGATGTCCTCTAATGGTAAGGACAAGTCTTTGGGGATGCGCCCAGCTATCAAATGTAATTCTTGCAACAATTGGTCTGGTTTTAATAGATGCACATTAAAGTTGCCATAGTATATATTGGTTATAGCATCCAGTAATGTGTCTTGAACCTTTCTTAATTCGTATATAATATTGTTTGCAATTAGGGCAGTCATAGTAAAGTCATTGGTAGTAACTACATCGTTTATCTCAGATTGTAAATCGTAGGCTGCCTTTTCTAAGCTATTTAGGTGCTGATTAAATAATTTATATTGTTTATCAATCGACGATTTTGCTCTTTTCAGCAAATTATATTCTGCTTCGACGATTGATGTCTGGTTTCTCCATAAGCTCTCAAGATGTTTTTCATTGCTTTGTATTAACGTTATATCTTTAGAATATTGTTCTGCAAAGCTTTCATCCAATATTCCAAACAAACTGTGGGCAACGTTTTCAATACCGTTGATAAGCCCACGGCGGCGGCGGTGATGTGTCGTGTGTATAGGGAGTTGCTGACCGAGTAACATTCCATTGTAGTAATTGTACTCGTCATAACCGTGACGTAACTGTAATAGGATTACGTCACACTGTGCTTTAATTTTTGCATGGTTGCATATGTCAGTAAGGTGTGTTATATATTTGCTACACAAATTCGCACCTTGCCAATATGGTTTTAAGTCTAAATATGCAATGATCTTCCATTCATCTCGGATTAAATACATGGTTGACGTTTGGTCGAAGTAAAACATACTATTGTTGTTATTAAGTGGTGATAAACTATAGGTAGTTTGTCCTGGTGTAAATAAACAAAATAACATTAGGGCGGTCATCAGATAGCTAGCAAATGATTTGTTTTTCATTGTTGTCTTTGGTTTGTTGTTATTTATTGGTTTCGTCTCGTCTTGGTTTTGTGAGACTGGTAGAATGGAAAGCTTTATGGTAGGGCGTTTCATCGTGCCATTTTTGGTTTTTAAAATCACCACTCGGACATGACCGTCCTTGCCTGGGTGGAGTTCGAGTACTCTACCCAAAGCCCATTTCCCAGCTGGTAAATTGCTGTCGTGCATGATAACTACATCATTAACTTTTATATTCTCTCTCGGTTCTCGCCATTTTGATCGAGCTGACAATTGGGACAAATATTCGGCCTGCCAACGTTTCCAGACATCTTGGACGATTTTTTGAGTCAACTGCCATCTTGTCCTTTCATCTCTTTCGGTCTCAAATATAGTAAGATTTGGACCGCTGGATAAGAAATGTGACGGTGTGAGAAAGTTTATGTCCTCCGGATCCTCTGTCAAAGGACATAGAGGACGTGAGTTTAGACACGCTTCTATTTGAGACAAAATGGTGGATAATTCCTCAAATGTGAGTATTTGCTCACCAACAACTCGCTTTAAATGAAATTTAAGGCTCTTCACTGCGGCCTCCCACAAACCACCTGCTGTAGGCCAGGCAGGCGCATTGAAATGCCAGTCAATACCCATCTCTGCGATTTCTGACTTAAATTGGTCATTGAAAATATATTTTAATTCTTCGAATTCGTGGTTTAGAACTCTACTTGCACCTACAAAGTTGGTGCCATTGTCTGAGTACATATGTCGTGGTGTACCTCTTCTAGCTGCCATTCTACGTAGTGCAGCGAGAAACGAAGGCGTACTGAGGTCCGAGACTAGTTCTAAATGTACGGCTTTGGTCGACATACATATAAATACGGCTACGTAACCTTTTGTGGTTTTGACTCCCCGGCCTTTGTTAGTTTTTATAAGCATACTACCTGTGTAGTCGACGCCAGTATGGTGAAATGGTCGTGATGGGTTACTCCTTGCTTCTGGTAGATCTCCCATTAACTGTTGAAGTTTTCTTGGTTCGTTTCTTCTGTACAGAACACATAGGCGAATTTGTTTTTTGGTCTCACGGTTTCCGCTAATGATCCAGTAATTCTGCCTTAGGAACGCTTGAGTTAATCTCGCACCACCGTGCGAGATTAGTCTGATGGTGGGCGTGGATAATTAATAAATTTGTTAAGCGGTGATGGGATGGAATAATAATTGGGTGTTTCATGTTTTCATCGATACAAGCATTTTTCAGCCTGCCGCCGACGCGAAGTAAGCCATTTTGATCAAGAAATGGGTTCAAATTATATATCTTACTTTGTTTGTCGAGTTGGTGATTATTTTTTAATTTGATAATTTCATTGGTGAATTCTTGGTTTTGGACAGCTTTGATTATCATATGTTTGGCATATTTCAGTTCTTCACTAGTTAGGTATGCTAGTTTGGATGAATTACGTATCCGCATTATCCAAGCAAGAATGCGTACTACGTGTATTATTGAACTATGTTTTGTAATTAGATCCAGTACAATGTTGTTGTCGGGCGCTCGTGTCGCTACGTTGGTTAAGTTTATTTGGTTGCACTTCTTTATTTCTTGATCTGTGGTGAATTTTTGGTCTTTTTTATGTATGTCATCTCTATACGTAGGTAGCCAATGTGGTCCCTGCCACCATAACGTATGTAGTTTTGTTTGAGATGCATTTAAACCTCTACTAGCGCAATCTGCCGGGTTTTCTTCTGATTTTATATATTGCCACCTCTTTGGTGGAATGTTTTCAATGGTTTGCCTTACACGATTTACTACAAACGGTTTCCAACGACTCAGTTCTCCATTAAGCCATCCTAAAACGACCATAGAGTCAATCCAATCATACGTTTTGATTTTATAATCTTTAAAACATTCCTGGACTTTGTGCATTAATTTAGAGAGTAGGTGAGCACCGCAGAGTTCTAATTTTGGCAAGGTAATGGTTTTACTTGCTGGTACTAGTCTCGTCTTTCCCACAACTAAGACGACGGATGCAGCCTCTCCCTTGTTGATCTTGCAGTATATTACGGAAGCGTATGCTTTAGTGGAAGCATCACAGAATCCGTGAAGCTCAATTGAATCACCTTTTTTCATGCCTAACCACCTTGGTAATTGTAGGTGGCCGACATTTTGTAGATCGAACTTCATTTTTGTCCACTCGGCACATATTTCCTGTGGTAATTTTTCATCCCATTGAAGTTGTAGTTTCCAAACGTTTTGGTATAAAATTTTTAATTTCATCGTAAGCGGTGAAAGGCAGCCTAAAGGGTCAAATATTTTTGATATATCAGAAAGAAGGCTTCTTTTTGTAGGAGTGGTGTCTTCGAATTTAATTGTACAGTCAATAATAAATAGGTCAGTTTTTGGTTGCCAACGAAGGCCCAATGTTTTAGTAGATTCAGTTTGTTTAAAGTCAAAGTGGTCTTGGTTGCTGTGGGTTTGGTCCGATAATAATTCGACCGCGTTAGATTTCCATTTGCGAAGGTTAAAACCTCCTGATTTTAAAAGCTTTATTAAATCCTCTTTTAAAATCTTCCCTTCCGTTATGGTATGGCTGCCGTGTAACAAATCGTCCATGTAGAATGATTCTTCTAGCACTTTGGTTGCATTGGTGTGACGATATTTCGATTCTTCATCGATAGCGAGCTGTTTTAATGTCATCATCGCCAAAAATGGTGCTGATTTGGTGCCGTATGTGACCGTGGTAAGTTGGTATTCTTGAAGTGGTTGTACTGGAGAATCTCGCCAAATAATTTTCTGGTATTTTTGGTCACATTCTTGAACTCTAATTTGACGGAACATCTTTTCTATGTCCGCGACAAAGGCATATTGGTATGTTCGCCACTTTAAAATTAGGGATTGTAAATCCTGTTGTAAATTAGGACCTACTTCCATTACATCATTTAAGCTAAGGCCATTAGAAGTTTTGGCGGACGCGTTAAAAACGACTCTAAGTGCAGTGGTTGTAGACTCAGAACGCTGTACACCATGATGTGGCAAATAACAGTCGGGTTTCGTATTACTATTGTTGGCCGGAACCATGTGACCTAATGAACGATACTCGTCAATAAACGTTATGTAATCATTCGCAATTGAGTTATTTTTAGAAAATTTCTTTTCTAACTGGTGAAACTGAGCAATAGCCATTGGTTTAGACGTTCCTAATTGTATGTCATGGTTGCTTTTAAATGGTATTCTGACATGATATCTTCCACTTTGGTCTCTTGCCGTTGTAGACTGGTAATATTTTAGGCAATATTCATCTGCTTCAGATAACTCTGATGGTGTCTGCGCGATGTCCTCTATTTCCCAAAACTTCTGTAAGTCGTCAGTTTGGTTTATGACCACATTACAGTGAAATGTTTGGACATTGCCAGTTAGGATCCATCCAAGTTGGGTTTCTTGTGCAACTGGATAGCGTGTGCCCATTTTTATGATACCGCTCATTATTATGGATGAATAAACTTCCGCTTCTAATAATATGTCAATTTGCTTACTAACGTAAAATTCGGGATCAGCTAGATCAATGGTTTCTAAATATTTCCATGATGGTTTTTTATAAGATTGGTTTGGTAGTTTATTTATAAGGCTTTTCATGATAAATGCATCGGTATGAGTAGAGAAGTCGTTATGTAATGACGATATTTTGATTCTAATGACACCTTTGCAGTTGTTTTCTTTAGTTCCAATGCCAAAGATTACTCCTTTGCAACGTTGTCTGGTTAGCCCTAGCCTCTGAGAGGCATTTTCGGTAATAAGCGATGTTTGAGAACCCTGATCTATGAGTACCCGCATGGTATGGTAGCTACCATCAGCGGCCTGGACTCGGACTTTCGCTGTAGCCAATAAAGTTTCAGCCACGTTATCGTGAGACACATGGCACGTGTTCCGGTCATTGGCTGGTTTGGTGAAGTTGTTTGTTGCATTTTCCGATGATGACGCAAATAACTCATGAATTAATGAATTATGTTTGGCGTTGCAATGACGACACGTTTTGCTAGACAAACATTTCGTTCCGTGGTGATCGATTAAGCAATTATCGCATAAATTATTTTTCGCAATTGTTTTTCGCTTCACGTCCGGTCTAGATTCGCGAAAAGACTTGCACGTGTAAATTGCGTGATTTTCAACGCAATGAGGGCATCTTTTAGTCTCCACGTGCATGGTTTTGTATGGTGGAGGAGATGGTTTGGAGAATGACTTATTGGCTGGGTGATTGGTAGAAAATTGGTGATATGGTTTCTTGTAACGAAAATCTTCATGGTGTTGAGGTTTCGTTGATTCTTGTTTACGTCGAAAGGCTTCTAGCGATGTAAACTTTATTTCTAAAAATCTTAAAAAATCTTTAAGTTTGGGTAGCTCCCTTGGATTTTTCAATGACTCGACGTAATCGTTATGAGAATCGATGTCGAGCTTTTGAGCCAGTAAATGTACAAGTATAGGATCCCAGGTCGATGTGTCCACTCCCATCTTTTGTATGGCGTGTAGACATTCGTTGGTGGTGTCATGTAACTTCTTCATAAGTGTAGCCGTTTGGACTTGCATAGCTGGTAGACTAAGAAGAGAGGTAATATGTGAAGTGAATATTAATTTTTTATTGTTATAGCGATTACTAAGGATGTCCCATGATATTTGGTAGTTATCAGAGCTCACGTTTAAATGTTGAATTAGCTTTTCAGCTTCTCCCTTCAATTTACCTTTTAGAAATTGGAGTTTTTGGGCGCTAGACAAGGACGGGTTGTTGTGAATGGACTCTTGGAATAAGTCCTTAAATGAAATCCACTGTTGATAATTTCCAGTAAACGTCGGTATTTCCATTGTTGGTGTGGACTTTTCTCTATGCGAGACCGACCACATCTTTGTGTTAATAGCTCTTTTTATGGTGTTAAAAGTTTTTTTCATATTTTGCAATCTCCCTTTCATACGCCTCATAATTGGTATTGCTTTCATCTTTCTGTTCACTGTCGATTTCCCAGTGTAAGGTGTCGATAGTTCCCCACCTAGATTGTAACATCTTGAGAGCATCTTCAAACTCCCACTTATTAACTAGCGTGTCGATTTCAATATCAGCAACCGTTTTTGAGAAAGCTTTAAAGTTGCTAACCTGCTTGCGCAACATGTCATCTAGTCTGCTGATGCTCGATTCAGGCTTTCGTGGTGCTACACTTGGTGAAGTGTAGAAGGTTGGGTTGGTTGGTGGAGGAATCATCAATGGTGTAGCTGGTTTTAAGAGTGGTGTAGTTGGCTTACTTTTTTCCCCATGGTAATTTTGTAGGAATTGTCTAGCCTGGTTATAAAATTCCTTTGTACGTTCATATTCCTTGCCCGTAAAATAAGGATGTTCGTTGTCTCCAAAGCTACATAACTGGTTATGATTAGAGTTAAACTCATTCCAGTAACTATCTAAGGTATCTAGCTTCCTCTTAACATAATCTGGTGTTTTGCGGTCGTGGCCATCCTTCTTGAAGTTTGTCAGAAGTTGGTCCATCCCCGCCATAAGTTGATTTTGCGTTTCTAGTAAACCCTCCATGGTGATGGTGTTGTAAAGCAAAGTAAAAATGGAAAGATCTTACTTGGATTGGTGTCGGATTTGGTGATACTGCGATCCTTGATCAGGCTCGGTGGTGGCAGTTAAACAGCTCGGCCTGGTAATGGCAAGAGCTCGCTCTGGACTTAATCTGTCCACAGCGCTGGTATAACTCAGGAACTGTTTGTCGCAAAACAGTGAAATTCTCGTGCACTACACTTTTTATAACACACTTGTTTTGAAAATGTCACTGATTTAACACTCACGACTAGTTCCTTTTACGCTCGAAGGACCATTTAAATGTACGGTTCGTACATCTAGAATAAAGGATGGTGAATAGAAAGTCACTGGCTATGATCACTGAGGTTTATTCTAAGAATAAACACGATCTAAGTAACACTAAAGAATGGTAAAGTAACTGGTAAGTAAATGATGAGATAGGAGAGTGAATACGCGCGATTGGTTTGGTGATCGGTATTACACTGGTAGGTACAATGAATAGTAATTAGAACATCAAAGTATAAAGTAATTAAATAAATAAGCGCGCCGTGTAATATTGCTGACGCGACTTAGGAGTTCAATGTACGGTCGTAGATCGTACACTACTTATTCTTTTATACATATAATAAAAATGTAACGAATCGCTGACTGTACATGGAAGATATATGAAAAAAAATGTTATAGGAGACCTTTATCAACGCAGTAGTACCCAAAAGAATGATTGTTGGAATTTTTGGCTGTTTGTCGGTCTGTCTGTTTGTATGTGCGTTTGTGCACGCTAATCTCAGAAACGGCTGAACCGATTTCGATGCAGTTTTCAGGAATATACTGTGACAGCTCCTACTTAACATATAGGCAATTTTTTAATTTCGATGTTTTGTTTTTTCTGTAGTCCACGCGGACAGAGTCGCGGGCGTCCACTATATGAAATATATCTGCTTAGTGATATATTTTAGAATATCTATAATATTTTTTGAAAACACTGTATACGAAACTGTATACCGAAGTTGCCACGTGATCCGGACTACAACAACGACTTTATTGACACTTCTTTCATTAAAACCGGCTGAGTTATAAAATACTCCAAAATAAAGGATGAACTACAGTGGAACACTCGTAAGAAGAAACATAGATAGTTATATCTATACACAGACCAGCATTAAAAGATATTCAGCAATGGAGATATAACTAAACAAATTGCTCTAAAATTCCATCTGCCATGTAGTCATTAACCGCCTGTAGATGCAGAAGATAGACTTCCAACAGTTCCGTGCAATTTATTTCAAAAAGCTTGCAATCTAATTTGGCTTGTATGCACGGAAGGAAAATAACTGTTGAATTATTCAACTTGAATATTATGACTTACGTCCGAATTTTATGAATTTTGAGCCAAGAAACGTTGTTATTCATAAAAAATGCCTATTTTCACTGGATACACTAAAATAAAACCAGTGACAAATCATATCTAGTCTGCACATATATTATTTAGAGGTCATCCCTTACCATTACAAAGGACATGCAATAGGATGACACGATACAAAAAATAGACTTAGAATGAATACCAAATAATATTATAAATATAAAAATTGTTTGTTTGTTTGTTACCTCTCCGTGCTTTATTATTTAGTCCAATAATCTTGATAATTTGCACATACAGGTACCTAATAGCTGGAAGCACGGAGAAAGATATAGGTTACATTCTGTAGTAGGAAGTCGCGCGGACAACAGCTAGTAAGAAATACATTTCAAATTATGTGTTATCTGACAAAAGTCTAAAAGCTTTATTTTCTGTGCTGTATTATGTGCCGACTTGCCAAAGTCAGCATGGTTTGGTTAACATACAACAAATTAATTATTTTTACGGCGCCATCAGCAGTGTGGAGGCGCCAGGGTATCCTAGTGTGTAAGGCAGCGAGTTTACTACACCAAGTGTATGATTTTTGTGCAAATAAACGATTTTAGATTTTTTTTATTTTGCCAAGAACCTGGCCCATTAATTCATCACACCTGGTGGCTACTTGGTCACGCAACCAGTTTTGTTGCCAATATTTTGTATACATATGGAATCCCTATTGAAAACGTTCTCCGACTGTATCATATACCTACATACATAAATAAGCTGATTCACCCTTACATATTTTCACTATGATGTCATTAACTCTAATAGGAAAATATATTTTAACTCTTTGACATCCATTTGCATGAAAACTACCCAAATTATTTTGGAAATTGTACTTTTAAAAGTTTTTACAATCAACCAAGATTTCTGCTAACCTGTTGCCATCGGCTATGGCCCAAATATATCACCAATGTCTAGACCAATTTTCAGCTTGTCAATCGAGTGCACGCGCTGATTCACGCCACGATCGGCATCTAATATTATAATGTTTACTCGACTCGATTGCCACCGATGAGATTTAGCGGAGAGATGTAGACTCTTCTTTTTGTATTTGGTAAATAGGCTGTATGGATGCGAGGCTTCAATAGGTATTCTATCAGCTTCAGTGCATGTCGTAAGAGTCGACTAACTTGAGCAAATTGTCACAGATAAAATTTATGGTCGGGTCGGTATGCCTATATATGTTTTTATGCGCAAACTTTACTGACCTCTCTCTAACCGTGGTTCACCTACCACGAAGCCTAGTACGCCCTCCGCTGATCCTCGAATGTGATAGCTCATCATCACGATTGCTACCTTCCTTCCTAAATGCTTAACTTCAGGTGTACCTAGTAGTGTATATTACCAGTCCATGTGCAATTTATCAGGTCTGCATTGACGGATCACCGGTGGCACGCTAGCCGCGCGAACTATTCTAGTCCCTGGCGATATGCCGGCTGCAACACGTTTGCGACCACCGTTATGAAATCGGAACTGTTTTTAATGCACGCGAACTGAGTTCAATCTATTTACAAATAAATAATAATTGTATAATATAATATAAGATATTATGTACTTAATTGGTATTAGCCGGACGCGGAAATGTTCTACTCGTAAATAATGTAAATGTCCGATATCTTAAATTTAAGGATGGAATATCCGTCTCGTGTTAGCAGTCACCTTCAAATACATTTAGCAATTCATTGGAAACATTCGTGATCCAACAAGCGAGTTTTTTTTATTCGTCTACTCATATAGTTCAGTTCGAATTAAAATCCGGCCAACAAACTACGAAGCTCCATAAAAATCGATCGTTAGGATTAGCAAGATGTGTCTTAGTCCAGCTGCTGTGTATTCGTTTATAGACAGTCATCATCAAACATTCTGTCAGGCATAGATTTACAATTGAGGACATTTTAAGAAAGCTTATACTGCTCTTATGGCACATGCCATGAAAGAGCTTTTCTTTTTACTACAACGATGGTGTATTAATTCTGCTGCAGAGTTTTTAAATCCATAATAAAAGTGATTTGTTTTTTTTAATTCTTTTTCGGTGATAGAACTTTGTTTTTGTGAAATACTGAATACATGAGTAGGCAGATCCGAGGGTCAGCGGAGGGTATAGGGCCCGGTGGTGGGCGATCCCTCAATAGAGATTTGTTTTTGTGGTTAAATATACTGTTGGTACGTTAAATTATTGAAATAACTTAATTAAGATTTAATATAATTGCGTAATGATACGTTATTGGAGGGTAAACACGAACATTTTATGCCCGTGTGAGTACATATCCTTCGACGTTCATCACTGCACTATGAATGGATTCGGCGGGAAAAGCTGGAAGGGTGCAGGTGTAATTTTCTTGTGAAAATCAAAAATTATTTGTAAATGGCTTGCATGTGTCCGTAAAGTGATGTTTTCTTGTAGATAAGTTATATTTTGATTACTTGTGATGTGAATCTAGTGCGTGTGCATGGTTTTATACGCAGGTAAGCCGAGTAAAACTTTAGCCGGATTACGATCTCTTCATGGGCGCATGTAAGTTGTTTCTGCAATAATTTTTCATTTTGACTAACTTTACACTTGTTCTTGAGGATTTTCCCGACGTTTCCATTCATCATCATCATTGTCATCCATCATAAATTCAGAAATTATTTACTAAAGACAATGGCTGTATGGGCTTAGTTCCCCTTGCCTTTCCTTCGGGATAAACTAAACAAAAAAAAATGCACTATGAATGCAATGTGTGTAGTGACAGTGTTGTCCGACACAACACATTCGTCTGATGTTCTTATATATCCATGCATGAAGCCTATTGACTAACTTTCGATTTATCCAATTATTATTGTCAGATAAAATTGATGCTGTCTCTATTTACCTTACTGCGCCAGAAGGAGGGTTATGTTAATTTAATCAAGTTTTTGAGATATACAGCATCATACATCAGATAGGCTATTTGAATTGAAAAGACATTATTATGTTTCAATACCAACATTCCATAGATCGCACTGGATAGATCTACAACATATGTATAGAGTTGGTATTACACCAACGTGTCCGTTTGCCAGAAAGTAAATCTGTCTTCAGACAGTTATGTTATTTGGCATTTATGATATGCGCTTGCAGTTTCTCGGCTGAATTTATCCAGGCAAATAGATCATGCCATGAATACTTATATTGTTATTCAATAGATATATCTATGGCGTACCTATTAATATAGTCGAGTCTTTGTAGTAGTAGTAATGGTGGGCGTCACATTTAAATAAATACGTAGCGACAAATAGAAATTCTCCAAACGTTTTCTATTTATTATATTGCACAATGAAGGCTAAATAAAGTGTGACTTACGCAATATCGCGTCAAAAATAAAGAAAACATCACTGAAAATAATACTCCTGTAAATACTTACATAACAAATTATTCAACAGTGTGAATAACCTCACCGGATATATTATTTAAAGATATTTTGTCTCGATGTGTAAAAATAGTCAAGGAGATTGTGAATTAAATTTATTGCATCAAAATCTTCAGTACCTAACTGTACGAGTTCTATCACCGCCATCTAGAGAGTAGATCACAAACTAAATTGGCTTCTACATTTACCAAGACAAACCAACAGGCTAGTGCCGGCTAAAGTTTAAGCATGACCTGCTAGATGGCACTGTAGTATTTTGGCATGAACTCAACGATTTCTGTAAAGACATGATAGATGTCGCTAGCTCAAAATACTACTCGACCATCGAGTTAAATGACCCATGTTTAATTTTAGAATCTTTGTTGGGATGATTCTAGTAGATTCTAATTCACGGAAAAGTCGTGCGATGGCGTTAGTGTATAATCCAATACTTATCTACTTTTGCAGAATATTTCATAAATGATATATTAAATAGGTATGTTGTGCGTTGTTGGTTACACTCGTATAAGCAGTTATAGTTTTTCTAACCTGGAAGTACTTATGCACGTCGGGATCTTCCTGCAACAAATGCTGCGCATGCGGCTCGTCGCGGCAGTAGGCGACGTGTTTGTCGAACTCGCGCTCCATGCGCAGCAGCGCTCGCCCGAGCATTCGCGGCTCGCCCGCGTAGTACTTCAGACCTTCTAGCAGCACCCTAGAACAAGAGAGATTGAAAAATTCTATTTTTTTTATGTATTGTTAAGTCCATGAGACTATAATTTGGTGTACTTACGTATAGATATCTTTAAGGACGATTTATAGGAATAAGTAAGGCTTAAATTAGTTACTATGTTACTACATTCATTTCAATGGGCTTTTTTGAGTTTTCCATTCGAGCTCGTTCACGTTAACGTAAAGCAGCCGACCAATCACACTTTGGCGTGATGACATTATGTAATAAAAGTGAGAAGAACGATAGTACATGATTGGTTGAATAGTTTACGTTAACGCGATCGAGTAAAAGCCCTCAGAGAAACATAAAACATCGGCATTAAATAATAATTGACTGACGGAAAATCACCCAGCAGATACCATCCCCGCCTACGAAGCAAAGGTATTCAGACCGAACACCCTGCGACATAGATTATACTAGTGCATTGGATATCATGATATTTATCTCTTTCGCATAAAACTCTTTTTATTTCAAAGAAGATTATCGTCAGCTATACCCACATATCAATGTGAAACATTTATTTGTTCACGTCAAACTAGTTTGCCTATTAGCTATTTGGTATACTATGCTACTAGCTATTTAGTTATTTCAAAGCAGATAATGGTCTGTTACACCCACGTGTTATGAAACTCGGAGATCTGCCTGAAGTTGGAGAACAGCAGCTCGCGGTTGTCGAAGACTGCCTTGGGCGTGGTCGCCTTGTCCATGGGCTTCATGTATCGCCGCGCGACCTGCTGCATGTCGCGCCCGAACTCTTCCTCTGTTTCTACCAGCTCGCGCACCACGGCCCTAAAGGATGTTCATACATTAACCTCCATTTTATGGTCCTTCAGTTCTGTGGAGTAAAGCAGTGACGTGATTATAGGTAGACATGGGGTCTCATAATGAAATGTTTATAGAAAGTGGCACGAGTCACTCAATATAAACGTACTCGTAATAACTGCAAACCTGGTCTAGGTTAACTTATGTAGTTACCATGAGGCTCATCTTCCATTGTAATAATTTATGTCAATAGACGCCCGCCCCTGATTACGTAAAAGCAATAACAAAGCCGAAGCAAAGCGATAACGAAAATTATCCAATATTCGCCTTGACATGTCAAAGTTCCTTTGAAATTCGTTTTACGTAATACGAATTTGACAAGCAAACAGCGATTTTTGTACATTTTCGCTATCGCTTTGCTTTTGCTAGTTAGGTAATAGGGGGGCGGACCATACATTTGAACTTCTATTAATTTGTTGTGCCATATTTTGAGCGCTGTCACTGAATCTAGTAATAGTTTCATCTAAGGGGGTAAGCATGAACCTTTTTACGCACCGTAACGCCAGCGACTTACAAACAAAATCTATGAGATATGACCGTTGGACGATAGCGTTACGGAGTATCGAAAGGTTCTTGCTTGTCCCACTGGTTACTCCATTTTGAGAGCACACCCGTATGTATATATTGTATACTATAAGTGTTTTCATAATAGTTGACTTATTTTTGATAAGATACTAGGTAGGTAAAAAGAACCAATTTTTACCAAAGGACCGACACCGAAATTGTGAAAAAGAAAATCTGCTGTTCTATACAAACTTAAATACGTAGGTAGGTACTGTACAATATGGAACAGTTAACCCGGCTATGATAAATGTAGCAGTAGAATCTCATTCTTCACGCAAAATAAAATATAGATAATACGAGTAGGTACTCGGTCGGGACAAGTAAGAGGCATTATTCATGAATAACCCTGAATAGCCTATACTATTATGTCCAGATAGTGTGATTAAGTTTCAAAATCCCATACGTTCCGGTATTTTCCCCACCCTGAGTCAGAAGAAGGGCATTCTGGTATACTGCCAAGTGGATAAGCTAGAGTGGGCGTAGGCGAAGTCAATCAGAAAAGATACGCCGACAAACAAGACCACGTAGTTAGTTTACCTGAATCATTTGTTTAAAAATGGAATATGTCAGAGCCCTTAAACACCGCAGCGGCACTATGGGTACAGGGTCATCGACAAATTATGTGAATAGGCTTTATAGTGGGCTAATTTCATAGCTTTTCGCTAAATAAACCCCATTGGTCTCTTCATATTCACACACTCTATTCATATTCTCTATTGTACAAAAGATAAAAGGTAATAACACGGCGCCATCTTCCATGGGAGCTATACGGTGAAACGCACTCTAGTACATATAGTATTTAATATTAATCACGGATCCCACAGTCGAACGGCGCAAGCAGTTTTGTGGGACGTTGTACTTAATTTTAAGTTTTAGAATATTTAAAGAATAATAAATAATAATTAACAAAGATAATGTACAAAGGCGAGCTTAACTCTGTATAATTAACTAGAAAGTAATCTCTAATCATAATCATGTGAAGATGTTTGGATGTACATTCTTTCACGCTAAAACCATCGAATAGGTTTTGATGAAACTTGCCAGTCACATTGCTCAGAGGGGTAAGCACGGACCTCTCGATAGTCCGTAACGTCCAACTATCAAATCACATAGATTTTGCTAGCGAGTCGCTAGCGTTACGCCGCGTACAAAAGTTCGTGCTTACCCCACTGGTATAGGTACAATGTTATTAATAGCAAAAATTAAGATAGGTATTATGTCCGGACTGGTCGAATTTCAGAATTTATACCAGAGCAAAACCGAAAGTGAGATGTCACTCCATACTGTTTATAGCGGCATCTCGCTTCCACAATGGAAACAATCCGACTTTAAGGTTCATTTGCTGTAAGTGGTGTAAAGAGAGAGAGAGAGAGAGGTCATGGTAACCTTATTTTTTATTTATTAACGTCGTATTAACATTGAGGTCATTAACGATAACCAGAGCATATGTTCGAGTTTCTGGCTTTCATGTTCAGTCACATAATACATCATTGTGATTTGTAAAATATGTCTGACCAAAGAAACAATACGAGCATACTAGGAAGCCAACCCGTCCTGAAATATTATTTATGAATATTAACTCTTCTATCAACTAAACGAGCTGTAACTTTACAGTAAATAATCCAATAAAAAGGTATTTCTGGTGACGTTTATTACACATTTATTTATATAAGACATTTCATTGCGTAATATCGTGCCAAATTCCTTTTGTGAAAAATTTATTGGCACAGTTTTTTAGCGAAAGTATTTTTAATGTAATCCTTTGGAATTTTAAGTTAAAGATGGAGTTAAACTAGGCTTTTTTAATGCCAAATATTAAATTGTTTATGTTAAGTAGTCTATCGATTAAATAAAATAGCCGTGAAAAGGAATACAATAGACAAAATTAACTGCGAATATAATATAATTTATTAACGTTATTATAAGACACAAAGCCAGTCGCAAATTACATAAGTACGCGTGTAACGTCACTTGGATTAAACGAAATGAAATATTTTGTCACTTTCGGGCGATAAATGTATCTTCGTTACAGATTTAACGACTCGAATAAACTAGATTACAGAGTAATACGAGTATAAATAAACAGTTTAATCCTTATTTAATGTCGTACAAAGGTGCATCAACTAATGTACATAAAATTAAATTGAGAGTTTTTGTACTTAATGGGCCGTTCTTATAAACCGTTTGTAAAGTTAAGGCACTGTTAAACACGATTTGACAGAAAAATGTATCGAATATCTGTCAAATTAAGCGTTGATCACCTTATTCAATGTTGGGAGTTTTTTATAAGTAAGGCCCAATGTCTGTAAATCACTTCCGCTTATAAGATTCTTCTTATAGACTCATTGAGCGATTCATGATGTGAGATGAGATGTTTATACTCGTAAGAGTGAGAAGGTACTACGTGATTGGAGAAATAGTTTAATAATCGAGTTTGACGTGAAAACTTGCACGAAGCCCGCAGATCCATGACAAACCAGTCGGGTGAAGCCGTCACTATGATTGTGTGAGCTGCATTCAGGACGCGAAAGTAGATAAGAGTTGTAACAACGTTTGTTCTTATAAGTTAGTATGGTCTTCGCGAGAGAAACTTTATTTACGGTCGCAGACAATTGGCTTAGACAAACCAGAAGGTTAGGCGTTGTCTAGACAAGATACAACATATCAAGCATCGTCCCCAATCATCGAATAACAACATCATGGAAATTACACAGCAAAACAAATGTGAAGACGTTTAACTGCTCTTACGCCGTGACTCTGGCAAGAAACCTGTTGGCAGGGAGGTTAACGAGGCATCTAGCTGGGTAATTGGCCGCACGTGACAAATGCAAGCCCACCTCCATGACGGAGTGGGCAATTGCATGCGCAGTTTCAGTTATTTTCGAAGTTTCTAAAAGCTGCTGATGTACTCTAGGTTGAGAACTGTCAATGTAATGATCGATCTGCTTCTAAATACCGCTGGCTTGTGTAGTGTACTATAACATAACTTGCGCAGGGCAACTAACAAAAACCTGCAAGAGCGGTACGCATTATTCTGGTTTCACTCGCATTGCGAAATTTCTAAGAAGTATCCAGGAGAATGTGTTGGCCGGTAATTTTCTTTCGTAGGTGAATAACACGTATGAAGTGAACAGCGACATTAATAAATAGAGTTTAGCATTGACGTGCGTTATTATTACAACTTCGGCAAAAGCATTAAATGATCAAGGTCATTTAACGGGCATCTTATTGGAGAAAATATTGTGACGACAATCTTCTATCGAGAAGCTATATTACTTAATCTAAGCGAGTTCTAGCTAGACATCTTCCATGGTAAAATACGATACGACCAACATTGACAAATGGTGGTGAATCTTGGCGCGGACACAATCCGCCCATATTTATTGGAAAACTTCAGGTGGTTGGCGTGCACAGCACATTAGTTTTAATATGCTAATAAACGGTCTAGTATTTGTCACTTTTAAAGTTTTACGTGGTAATTATTACATTATTAGCAGCCAAGTTCTAGTATTTCTGTATAAATGGATATTTGAGTACGTACAGGTATGCCAAAATAATCAACTGCCCCTGAAATATTTCCATGTGAGTTCCTAGATTCTTTGTCACTATAGTTGCAGGCGGATTAAAATTGTATGCAGTTATTTTTCACACGTATATAGACGCATATGAGTATATATAGATGCATATGATTTACTAATTTACTAATTTCTATAATCCTGATGATGCCACGGTTGTTGGCGAAACATATGTAGATTATTTATCTAGTTTTTTATTTCGGAATAGTGCAATGTATAGGTATTGTCTTGCATGCTAGGTGCTCGGGTCTGGTTTCTCGTGGCGATTGTAGTTAGTGCAAGTGCCTGTTTTCGCAGTTATGAGTTATCAGATCCGAGGGTCAGTGGAGGGTGTAGGGCCCGGTGGTGGGCGCACCCATAGTGAGATGCATATGAGTTATAATCACATTCTTGTACAAGATCATAGAGTAAAGGAGATTTTAGAGAAGATAATCTATGTAAAAGATGAACCAAGAACTACATCTTAGCCTTCATGTAGAGTGATCTTACTATAGAGCTTTAACAAATTAATGTGTTTTAATAGTCCTCATATATAACAAAGTTATATACTGAACTCTGAACAACTGGCATCAGCGTACGAATTGACACGCGTTATATAAAAAAAGAATTTACATCAATGTCGCCGGCATGACTGTAAATTGACAGTCGCCGTTAAACAAACTTTTTATTTTGACAGCAAGCAATGCCCCGTGTTGGCAACTTCAGCACGTAAAGGCAACTTTATTAGGATATTGCAGTATTTTATTATCGCAATCTCGCATACAATGTTATCTCATTGATATAAAATATCAGCAGCTTGTATCAAGAATAAATACGGAAGCTTTGAATATGAGAATCGGGATTGTGTTTTGTACTAAAGATATAAATGTACTTACTTATGTGTTTTTTGCGAAATCTTTGTTAGAATAAGCCAAACAGAGAAATAACGATTATAAAATATTAATATGAAAATGAAAAAAATCTTCACCCGAGTGAGATTTGAACTCTTGATCACTCGCAAACCGTGCTTTCGCTCTAACCAACTGAGCTATCGGGTCAATTAACTCGGATGACGAATTTTATCATCTCTTTTTAAATTACATTATTGGCAACGTTATTTTTTCATCCCGATAGTCCGCCATTCGAAAGCTAAGTTTTGGAGAACATTTATTTAGGTACCTATACTTATCGAATAGATTTTCAAATTACATAGATAGATATACTGATTCACAAAACTGCTAAGCATTAGTTGTTAAGATTGGACCAGATCAATGGACAATATCATGAAGCCTTATTCAGCAGGTGGGTGCTTGAGGCTATTTAGATAGATTAGGTACTGGTTTTACAAGTGTCCCGTATGACCCAGTACTTTCGTTCACGTTACGATCACTAAACTATTCCAGTGCAGTTTTATAGTTCCGCGTAAGTGTATAAAACACGGTACTTACCGGCTGTCTGAGCGTTCCGGGACATTTAACTGCGTTTATTTGTTTATCTAGCTATAAAGCGCATATATAAAGCATATTCGCATCTCAAATAAAAGAGTGTCTAAAGCGGTTTGTTATAGAAGTTCGATAGTGTTAGTCGTCGTGGTCAGCCTATTGCAGTCCACTGCTAGGTGTAGGCCTTCCCTAGAGCACGACACAAGGCTCGATCTCCCATTTTTGCCAACCAATCACTACCAGCCGCCCTCTTTTTAAGTCATCGGTCCATATGGCCGGAGGGTATCCAACGCTACGCTTATTAGTTAGTGTTAGTCGTATTCTATTCATGTTTAACTCACTGTCTCCTAGCGGCCAATGCAGTAAGGTCACGCTCCTTGGTCTCCTGCAGCAGACCGGCCGGCACCCAGCCCTGACGCGTCTTCAGCTCGCCGCCTTGCACGTCCTCCACCACGCGCACCAGCCATCTGGAATCAGAGCGCTGGAGTCAGCTCTTAAAGTAAAAATCTCTAAGGTCAGTTACGATCCCTAAGGCTTTGTGCCGTAGGATTATAATGTGTCTCTTTGAATTTAACAGCACCTTACACATGCTATATTTTTATAAATATGTTTTAAGAAATGAAAAAAAAATATCACCCGAGTGGGACTCGAACCCACGACCTCTCGCATTCCGTGCAGAGCTCTCATCAACTGAGCTACCGGGTCAATTAACTCGGATGACGAATTTGACCACCTCTTTTTAATTTTTATTCTTACATTACGTTTTTGGCAACGTTATTTTTTCATCCCGATAGCTTACACTAGCTAAATCTCGGTAAACAAAGCTGAATCCCTCAGCACAATGTTTAATGATGAAACGATCAACCATATCCGAGCAGATACGCTATATTTTTGATTCCTATTATGATCAAGTTTTAGAGAGTGACAGCATTAACTTCTTCCAACAGATACTGACCATTACAAAAATCTGCCTTAGAGAATAAAATCGATTTATTTTAGGAGGTTCTGTATAAACAATTTCACAAATACAACGAAACAAGTAATAACGCAGTATGCGCCATCTATCCGTCAAATACTAAGGTTAAAGAAAATTAGATATCTAGGTCACTAATTGACTTCAATAATAGATTCCGCACTCGATGATCATAATAGAAAATAGAAAGCTTTTAGAAGCTGTCAGTCGCCAGCCGATGACGTCACAGGAGATCAAACACCTAGGCCGCCTGTGATTATTTAAAAATAAGTGCATTTTTGTTTATACATTGGTCGTCAATGTTCCCGAAAACTACGGAATCCTCATCATCACGATCATTTTTCTGCATGGAAGCACCCAGAAGTGTCTGGTTCCCAAGATGTTAGGGTCCAAAGTTGAGTAAATAGACTGCGTCTTTCTGCATACTCGTAAATGCACATAGATGCGAGTAGCAGAGTAGCAAGACATTTTCACGAGAGAATAATAAATATCTGTCTAAGAAAAAACTACTGATTTTCAAAGTGGGCGTTAGACGAAATAAGTTTGCAAACCTCTGCTCTAGAGCGACATCTCGCTTCCTTGAGGTAAACAGTCATGCTTTTAGAGTTCATGGAAAGGCTGCCTTTCCACTAGGGATGTGCTATGCTACCCATTGGTACGTGATGTTAATTTCTGCTCTCTCTTAATAAGCACATTTCTGATAGAACCTTAGCCCACCTATTTGTCCTAAAGGATTTGACATTAGCGTAATGACCTTTTCACCTCCAAGAAATTTATTTTTTCTTTTCCACTGAAAACAAGAAAAGTAGTTTAATGGGTGGCTATTTATTATTACTACAAAACGAAGTAAGTAAGCGATTCTAGTGAACTGACATCATTAAAATGTATGTGTAAAAAAAAAAATTTACGAGCATCCTACCATATAATTTATTAAAATGGCACATATAAATTACCTAGATACACTTATGTTCGAGACATTGACAATATTTATCTTATCTGACATTTTTAAAATTTATCTATATTTACGTTGTTAGTAGCTTAGGGATCTTAGTGTGGGGACTGGGTGAATGACTTATGAAGTCTGTGAATATTTATTACCTATTTTTTTTTAATTTATCGATGAAAATACTTTGTAAGTAAGTAGGTCGAAAGTTTGTTTCTGTTTCTTACACGCAATAACTTCCTAACGGATATTAATAAATCTTGATATGACTGTGGGTACATGTATACAACTTATACATCAGAATAGGCTATACACGGGCGAAGTCGCGGGCGTTTTCTAGATGTATGTGCAACAGAGCTGTTGTGATAAACTTTTGCGGTGTTATTACAAAAGAGCGCCTAAAGTTAGATTCAATTTAAATATGACATTTGACAGCAAAATGTTTGGCATATCTGCAAAATTTAGGGCATGTTTAGCTTAAAATATGTTTAAATTCTTTTGTAATAACAGGGTAGTAGTTTATCGTAGCAGTGCTACAGAAGTCTACCGTAGCAGTGCTACGAAAGTAAGATGCGTAGCAAAAGAACCCTTGCTACGTAGCTCCTTTGTAGCAATTGAGATCTACAAGTCAAGGTAATTTTTCATTAGTGGTAACTTCACCCTTGGGTGCACTCTAGTGAAAGATGGAATATTTTTAATGGTTTAATTAGTGGGATGGAAATTTGAGTCAACGATTAATGATATGCGGGTAAGGCAAAACCATAATCTTCATATCTTTGACAGTGTTACAGTTAACTAAAGAAGGACACAGAGATCCCAATTTAATGTATTATGTTAGACCTATTGTAAACACCTGTGATCCACAAAAAAATAAATTTGAATTTTAGTTCTACTTTTTTACTCAATTGCACCAGAAGGAGGGTCAGGTTTTTCTAGTGTATGTTTCTTTGGCACGCTCTAGAGCAGCGGTCGTCACACTTTACCAACCAAGGGCCGCACATGACAATGTGAGTGCCAGCACCGGGCCGCAGACTATGTAAAAGCGCTTCATGATCGTTTGCACACTTATACATATCTAGGGTTGCCAGGTTGAAAAACCTAAAAGCTGGAAAGACCAGCCTGTTTGGTCGGACATTTGGGTAAATAGCCGGACACCTTACTTTATTTAGGATTTCCATTCTTTCTTTTAATTCCAAAAATTTATGGAATTTATGAAAAAAAGTGAATATCTGCTTAAGTATAGACAGAATACATACGTGAGCGGAGCGAGCGCGAAATTTTTTCTCATATTTCACGTAAGTTGCCTATTACTTCATAAACTATTCAGATAATGTGTGACCATTGCTAATGCATGAGATGGGTTACATCCGGGTAGACATCTAAACATTTATCATGTTTCAATTTAACAACATTGGCAAAATCTTCTTGTAAGCGATTTTTCCAAAACGTCAGATAGCTTATCAGAAGAATAAAGTTGATGCTGTCTATCTTTCAAACTTGGTGAAGATGTAGACAGCATCAACTTTACTCTTCAAATGGGTTATCTGACGTTCGGAAAAATCGGCCCTTAATCTAATTATTTTGTCGCGGGCCGCACTTTGACAACCACGGCTCTAGAACCTAAATAGCTTGTCGCATTTAATATGTGTTACTAGATTCGTCTTAGTTCTGAGAATGACACTAGGTCAAAACTTTGATTTAGTCGGGTTGTTTTCTTTAAATAAATGATTTAACATACACTTTAAACTATGCTGGTTATCTTAACTTGTTGCTATCTTCACTATCTTCTGTCGGAAAGTTACTAGGTTAACGCATTACACAACGTTGAATGTGTAATCGGTTAATACAGAGTAGGTGCGATCAAAGAGTAAAATTAAAAGCTAACTATACGTTATCGCCTAATAATGATTTTTATTTACGTCAACTTTGGCATATCGTTAATTAAAACACAAATTGTGTAATAAGATGACAAAATAACAATAAAGTTTAGTACCCCTTACTAAACATGCTTGAATGAATGCAATTTTCTTGACTTGTTTTGCCTTATACACAGACACGTATAAGTCAATAATATTTTATTCTTTTCTATTTAGTTTCGTTATTGTGCAGTAACTGGATCGACCACATGCTCCCAAGAGAGGAGAACCACAAACCGAGGCATGCCCCGGCTGGATTAGAACCCCCAAGGAAAACGTAAACGTAGCCGCCCTAAACAGACCTGGCGGCGGACGATCATCAAGCGAATTAAAACGTAGAGCTTGCCAAACGTGGGATGGCGATGAACTGTGGAGGCCCTCTGCCCCATCCAGGGGGACACAGGACAATAAGTCAAGTAAGTAATTATGCACGTAAATGTATGATTGTGATCATTGTGAAAATTGATATTTAAAATATCTAAGTGTATATGTCGAGCATAACAATTACGAGTATATTATTGTTGGTTGTGGATCTATATTATGCTACATACATACATATAATCACGCCTTTATCCCTTACGGGGTAGGCAGAGCACCAAGGGCCGATAGAACCACATGGTGCCACCTCCGACCAATTTTGAGGGTATAGTTGAGATGTACAAGTTCGGTTAGTAGTGATAGGTGGTCAGCCCATCGCCTACAAAACACCAAGACCCTCTTGTCCCTCTACTGACTTGAACAGTATGCCCGGGAAGAGAAGCAGCTGTAGTATTATAAGTTTTTTTTCACTCCCAGAGCAGCATAAGAGATATTATGCTACTATGATCATTTACTAGTTATAATAGATACATGGTTATAGTTATAGTTGGACGTTTCTAGGAACACTGCCAACCCCTAAAGGGATTAACGTCAGCGTAGATATATAGGTTAGGAATAATAGACGCGGAAGGATTAACCATCCAAAAGTTACCCGGTCAACTGAAAAACATGATACGATGGTATCAAAGATTTGAGTCTATAGGTAATTTCTTGTACAAGTTATTAAATTATTAATAAAGAAAATGGAAAAAATTCTTCACCCGAGTGGGAATCGAACCCACGACCACTGCAAACCGTGCCAGCCGCTATAACCACTAAGCCACCTTGTTCTTGTACAAGATAAATTAAATCATAGCCTAGTATAAAACAAAGTTACTTTCCGCTGTCTGTCTGTCCCTTTATATGCTTAGATCTTTAAAATAAATAAAGTAATTGAAGAGGAAGGTTTATATGTATAGTATTAGCATTGCTCCCGTGCGAAGCCGGGGCGGGTCGCTAGTATTTTAATAAATATTACTTTCGTAGCAGGAGTTCTCAATCGTAATAAAAGACTCTATTGAGGGATCGCCCGCCACCGGGCCCTATACCCTCCCCTGACCCTCGGATCTGCCTACTCATGATCACGAACACAAGACACTACAGTCGCAACGAGAAGCCAGATCCAAGCACCTAGCATGCAACCATAAATACATAGCTGCTAATCCGTAAACCAATTAAAATTTTAATCGACATATCGCACCTTCGGTGCAACAACGGCACAATAGTGTTTTGCATTTTTTGACAGATGTGCCCTTGTTCTACAGTAGAATAAGGACACAATTGCTTTTTGTATTTTTTGCCAATTGTGCCATTGTTGCACCGTGGGTGCGATATGTTTCGCCAACACCCGTGGCATCATCAGGATTAGTTTTCCATGTTAGTTCTATCTACAAATAAGGTAATGACTTTGTCGTACAGCCTTGATATGGTCTTTTTTTTATATATATTTAATATTATTATAAATTTATTTTTCTTCTAATAATTTAACAATTAATAACTAATGTATATTTTTAATATTTATTTATCTATATTTTATATATATAGGTTGCATGCTAGGTGCTTGGATCTGGCTTCTCGTTGCGACTGTAGTGTCTTGTGTTCATGATCATGAGTAGGCAGATCCGAGGGTCAGCGGAGGGTATAGGGCCCGGTGGCGGGCGATCCCTCAATAGAGATTTGAACTTCCGAATAGTGACGCCTGATACAATTCAATAAGTAATAAAAGACTTCTAGAATAGGCCATTCCAGATAATAATCCTATACTATAGATAAAGGATATGACGTGTAATATATTTATTGATACATACATATATACATGACTGTGTTTCCGAAATTAAAGAATGCCCGAGTTCTTTAGTCGACTCTTATAGATGCACAGATGTATTCAACTGATGCCGCATCAGTACAGGATTTACAACGATACATTTTTTAGACAATGTTCATATTTTCTTTGTAATCACCGAGAGTCAGTTCTAACTTTAAGTTAAGTTTTGTTGCTGCATCCATTCTATTGTTAAAAGTTTGAATTTAGATCACAGAATGTTTGTAACATAGATATATATTGTATTGCATTTGTAGATAAGTCTTAAACTACGAAAGGTCTGGCTAGACTGGTGTGCCAATTGCACGTAGACGCAAAATGACTGTAACATAGCTTCTGAGAAACCGGTCGTCGACCTAATCATTTTAATATATATCTATAACGTTAACAGGTATAACCCCAATCTAGTCCAGTGACACGCGGCCGAATAATTCCGGCATTAAAGCGCGTAATCCGTCCAAAACAACGCGCACATCAAAAGGGAACAGAACAGCGCATAAATCTACGGAGACGCGTAAATGTTGACATTAACGAAATATACGCTTTTGGGTAACATGGTCACCCGGGTGGGTGACGTTTGAGGGTATTATGGAGATGAAGATGTAGGATGTGTCTGCTTAAATGGTAGCAGAAATTATCTTGAGAACTAATATGAGGTATTATCTTCTATACATATATAATAAAATTGTAACGGATCGATGTTTGTGCACGCTAATCTCAGAAACGGCTGAATGGATTTCGATGCAGTTTTCAGGAATATATTGTGACAGATCCCACTTAACATATAGGCTACTTTTTATCCCGGGAAAATGTTTTTATCCCGGATAATTTCGACATTTTGTTTTTCTGCATTCTACGCGGACGGAGTCGCGGGCGTCCACTAGTACCTATAATATGTTTTTAACGAATGCTTTGTTGCATTTTGGCTAAAGTTAATTAGATGTAGGTAGGTACATGTACTGTAGGTACTGGAGTTTTAACCTAACGGAGTTGTTTTTTGAAATTTTAAGTAAAATTCATATAGAATTACCTTATCAAAGGTTTGCAGCGAACGGAGCTGAAAGAAAGAGCTATTTAGTAATACTCGTATCCTATTATCGACGCGGGCTATACGTCTATACAGGATGATTTTAGGTCGTCAACGTTCCCGAAAACCACGGAATCTCTTCATCATCACGATCATTTTGAAAATATTAGCGTCCAAAGTTGAGTAAATAGACTGCGTTTTTCTGCATAAATGCACATTGACGCGTGTAGCAAGATTTTTTCATTTCATTTAATATCTGTCTATATGAAAAAACTAGCATAAACACTGGATACTATAAATATCGCCCGATTTTTTTTTTCAAAAAAATTTACATCGTTTTCTACCATTTTTTTGGCATAAACTTACTTTATTTGATGTATAGAGTACGTACCCTTCGTTAAGGTGGCACGAAAAAACACCCTGTATAGATAATTTAGTGAACACATTTCAGCATTGTTATCTGAAACAATACTCCTAATGTCTCATTTTGAGAAATATAAAATGTCTCACAAAAGTCAACAATCTCATCACTCTAATATACTTGTTTCAAAGCCGTTAAACGTTACGAGCGATTTAGAGTCCATCAATTGAGCTAAATAAGAATAAAGAGTTATCGGGCAACTTTAGAGCTTTTTTATGATCGCTCGGCGGCGAAATATGTTCCAAACATATGGTAGGTACTTTTGGAAAATTACATGCTTGTCATACAGTTTTATAACTTTTTCAGAAACTGATAGAAGGGCATGCTATCAGGCGATAAAGCTAGCGATATCACTGATCATTTACCTATACATCTGTCCCCGCTATGCAAATTTGCTAAAAAAGGATTTCCTATATGACCCTGCAGTTCTCGTTATCCTATTTTGGAACAGCCGTCTATGCCTATGATTGAACAAGATTACTAGTTTACGCTTAGTAGCTCTAAGAAGCCCCTATAAAGTCGTATAAAATAGATATTACTAGTTGAAGTCAAAGACAAATTAATGGTAAAGGAGTATCGATTTATTCACTGGATGGTTGCTAAGAGGTCAAATTGTGTACAGCTACATTTTGTGAAGTATGTATACATTCTATGCAAAACTAAATAGGTAATGAAAAATCAAATAACCTATAGTATTTCTCTAGCCAAAAATGAACTTAATAGAGCAATTAGCTAAAAAAAATACGAAGCCAAAAGACGCTTTTTTTCGGGCACTTGAAAAATAGCAGACATCGAGGCAACAAAATAAGATAATCACTACATAGTATAAAACAAAGTCGCTGTGGCTGTCTGTCCGTCCCTATGTATGCTTAAATCTTTAAAACTACGCAATGGATTTTGAAGCGGTTTTTTTTAAATAGATAGAATGATTCAAGAGGAAGGTTTACATGTATAACTAGGGACCCGCCCCGGCTTCGCTCGGGTGTATACTCTTTCTCGCGTACGAAGTCGTAGGCGGCAGCTAGATATAAATAAGAAACATCGTGAAAGAACTAGAAAGTTTAGCAGAAACACATCATTAGTACACAGAACGCGTATACATGACATTCAAATTTAGCCGTCCGCGAAAATACCACCAAAAACTAGGTTGCACATCCATCCCGAATTAGCTGTACTATACGCGAAAAAACTAGGCCACAATATGTGAAAGGCCAATGAAATGGTATATCGCTGTTATTTCCTGCCATAAAATTTTAAAATCCTAGATGTCACTGACGTCTACGTCACTCAATCATATCCGCTTTACATAGTGCGGTAGTTCCATAAACGTCCTCCTGTACAAATAAGTCTGACACTTTTCTCAAGTGGGTGTTTCAATCCATGTTAATAACTAATAACCGACGAATTATTTTCGGCGCTGTTGGCCAGGCCAATTTTAAGACCAGCGCTTCTGAAACTCACATTTGTACACAAGTCTCGAACTACGAAGGGTCAGGCGAAACTGGTTTGTCAATTGCACGTAGACGCAAAATGACTGTATCATAGCTTCTGAGAAACCGGTCGTCGACCTAATCATTTTAGACACAGAAAATAAGGTGCAATCTAAATATGATTTTAAATCGTGTGATCTAGGCATTTATTTATTACTAGTGGACGCCCGCGACTCCGTCCGCGTGGACTACAGAAAAAACAAAATGTCGAAATTAACCGGGATAAAATTTTCATTTTCATTTAAACATTTTCTCGGGACAAAAATATGTTAAGTAGGACCTGTCACAATATATTTCTGAAAACTGCATCGAAATCGGTTCAGCCGTTTCTGATAGCGTGCACAAACGCACAAACAGACAAACCGACAAACAAACAAAAATTCCAAAAATCATCGTTTTGGGTTCTATTACGTTGATAAAGGTCTCCTATAATATTTTTTCTCATATATCTTCCATGTACAGACAGTGATCCGTTACATTTTTATTATATGTATAGATATACGAGTAGATATCCACATTAAACATTTTATTTGATGTTCTTTAAGTAAATATTAAAATGGTTTATGTCAATATACTGCGTCATTCATTAATAAATATTAAAAGGTAACGTAACATATTATAAATGTTTATTATCTTTTTCAGATTTGTGCATATTTACCTACCTACATGTATAAAACAGTTATACAACAGATACTGTGATAGATACTTACATATAAAATACACTTGACCTAGATTTGGTACCTAATTCAAATTCCCTGTACCAATATGTCTGGTGGACAGATACACGGCACATGTACTCATTACTATCCTGTCATCGCATTCGAATCCATTATAACTGAACATAACTTTAATATGTTTTTTCAAATTTTTGATACATTCAGGAGTTATTATACCATAGCGTTGTACCATAATTGCCTCGAATGAAACTCTGCCGACGGTCATCTATTAGTTTACACTGATTCATCATCATCATCATCTTCAGCCTATTGCCGTCCACTGCTGGACGTAGGCCTCCCCCAGGCCACGCCACAAGACTGCCATGGGTGGTATTTGCCCATAGTCACCACGCTGGTCAGGCGGGTTGGTGACCGCAGTTTGTATTTTGGACTATGTTGTTAACACGGGAGGCGCTGCTGCCCACCTCCCGGAAACCCTTAATCGCCTCGTACGATACCCACGGGCTGATTATTCATGTGATTATTCAGTCTCAACAACCCGGTCCGAACCAAAAGGTCCTTTAAGCCGGATTCAGAACTAAAAGGTCCAGGTCCCATATATTTTAGGTTTGCAAATATTTTAGAGCACCAAATATTCGCTATTACTCTACGCAGAGGCATGTCAAAGAGATGACGAGAGGTAAATTTTAGAATGAAAGAAGAAGTTGTGATCTAAGAATGGGGAGGCCTTTGCCCTGAGTTGAAAACACTTGAGGCTACAAAGATCGCTATTCTTATAGTTTAGAACGACATTAAAATAGAAACTCTAAACGTGGCTTGTTCAATTGTAGGAGAGTTATTAATCTCTTTGCGAATCGGTTCGTGTTCGCGAATTTTATAATAGTAAAACAGGTCAGAGACACTTTAACGATTTATCACTTGAATTATGTAAGAGTAAATAATACGAATTGCGGTCAGATTGAATTCTTTTGGTGACACGGTTACAATTTTTAAAAACAAAATCACTATTTTTCTTTGCTTTTTTCCAGGTAAAAGCCCAATTTTGTAAAGCGATATTTTATCTAGATGTAAATATAGTTTTAAATGTGACTTTATGTTTACTATTATGTTTTCCTAATGCAGGAAAGTTACTAACAACTAAGTATACAAAAGATTTTCAACCGAGACGCAAGACGAAATACATAGCTTCACGTATTTTGTAATCCGGCAAACTATGCGACCTTGGTTGAAATAAAGCGCATTTAACTAAAGAGGTTAATCTGCATCTTCATATTTTATAGAACACTAGTTGATGCACGCGGATTCACATTAATTCTTAAGATGAAGAATGCTACTCTTCTCCAAGGGACTCGCTTTAGTGCCTTTCCACTGGAGCGGAACGAGGCTGCGGGGCAGAGAAACGGAGAAATATTAACCAATAGGATTATAGGATTGGATCGGACACGATATTTTATACAATCTTATTGGTTACAATCTCAGTTCATCCACTCCGCAGCCTCGCTTCTCCCAGTAGACAGGCAGCCTTAACTTTTGGTTTTTTCCCGGACCCATCTTATCGTCAGTTTGTAGAACGTTCATTAACTATCGATCGTCTTTGATTTAATGGTTTACTAGAGATTCGCCTGTAATCGTAGTAGCGCTGATTCATCCTTATGAAGGAAACCTCTGTTCGATACCAAAAAGTGTACGATGTTAATATTACAGACAGAACTCCATTAGTAGTGGTTATCATAAACCACATATCTACGTAACATTACGAGAGTGTATGACGTAAAACTATAAAATTAAGTAGGTTTACTGCGTTAGGTATATCATTTAACGCTATTTCGAGACTATATTATAATAACAAAGTCTCCAGTGGGAGCTAATGAATAATCAGTGCATTTTAAGCAGTGTATGTTAGACTGAAACGAATAGAAATAAGTAATTTATTCTCTTTATTCAAATAACATTTAGTGGTTTTAAAATGTCTGATCAACTCTACCTACCTATAGTATGTACCTATATAAGAAAAAAAAAACGTATTAGGTGTGTAAGCTATATATTGAAAAATAGAATTCAGAAAATCTATTACCACTAATTACATATACGAGTACACTATATTATTACGCAATAATCTAAATAAGTTAGTACTTATTTTTCGTCGGAAGCTATATTTCCCTAAAGTGTGTTACTATGTAAGTATATACTGTAAAGGAAGAAAGTACCAACCTGTCACCGCTTCCATTTTCCCCACTTTTGGCTGGCTTCTTCGGGTGGTTTCTCTTGGGTCTGACCGCCAGCTTATGCTTGGCAGCCGAGGCGTCCAGGAGTACCGTCTCCCCCACATCCAGGTCAGGGTCCAAGCGGGGTTTCCTGGGAGAGGGCAGGGGTTTAGTGTGCGGTGGTAAGAGTATTCTTTAGTCGAATGATTGAATGGATATTACTATTTAGTTTAGTTATTGTAGAGTACCATAAATGTTGGTTTAGTTGAAATAGAAAAGAGTAACCTAACTACTTTTTAAATTACCAATATACCCCCATTTCTGGTAAATTTTCTAGCTTAACTGGATCATAAGGGAATACTCTACGCTTGATTAAATATGTTTGTTTTAGCACTGGTATACAGCATAATAGAATAAAAACAGATGTATTCAGTGTGCGTAAATTTTGCAACGTTTCAGTTCCCGCATCGATTCAGCGGCAGGTCTTTTTTTTAGTAAATATGTCCTGCATACAGTTCTAATGTACCTAAATCAAGATAAGCTTAATAATGTAGCTTCATTATTTAGGTTACATCTACCTACATTTACTACTACTGTTCGGTTTTGCTGCTGTTGTAGGTAGGTATAGTTATGCGAAGGTATCCTTAGAAATCTTGGCATTTCTTTGGCATAAAGAGGTGTGTTTCTGAACGCCAAGGCACTATAAGGTCATGGAAACGACCTTAGATTTAGAACAGCGCTAATGTTGCAATTGATCAGTTGTGTTGTCAATATGAAATTGAAACCTATATTACTCATTGTAATTCTCGCTAATAAAAATGAGAAGCTAACAGCACCCAGTTTTATCTCAGTATTATGATACTAACTGAAGGCTACCTTGGCATACTTAGTTAAGCTTCTGGTTTGGTTCTCGATTCAATTAGAGAACCACGTGACGAAGCTCCCTTAGCATGCTGAAGCGTCCTGGCCTGTCAAAGTAACCCCGAATACGAATACTGCAGCATGCTGAAGCGTCGTAGCCTGTCAAAGTAACCACTAATACTGCCGTGGGATCCTAATCCACGTATCGTTAGGTCAGGTCAGCGTCGCTACACTAAGGTATGCCTAAGGCTATAGAAGTCTACCGAGGACTAAAATGCCTAAACGCGCTGTATCAACGGATGTTGGGTGTCGGTTTCTATTCACCTAAAGAGTGGTGCTCTTACATATGTGTACCTAACTATAACTATATGCGTAGCATTTCAGCATAAAAACTCAAACACACGTCCGACGTCGTCGTATTTGCAGTTTCATTTTAAAAGTATAAAATTTGCCATATTGTCTGAAGCATGTATGGTTAAGTCCTCAATAAGCACGACACTGTTCGTGCACTGACATACTCGTAAGTATTTGTCACTAGGAAAAGTCTGGGTAAAATTAACTATACCTACGCTATACGCTCGTACCTAATGATGACCCCCGTACCTACTTACGCTCTATAACTTCTCAACGTGCCTGTATACATAAAGAAAATCCAAATGTACCGCCATGCACAAAGAGCTTTATGTACATCTCATAAAGATGCAATAAATTTCATCATTACCCAAAATAAACTAAATACTACAAAGGTTTTCCACTCAAGGATATGTGTTCATATTGAATGATATACACAAGTATCATATAATTCGTACATAAAAATAAATACGATGGTTGGTTGATTGATACTTGGCTCAGAACCTGTATTGTATGTTCTCAATATTCGATTCCCGGTAAGGGCAAATGTGTGTATGTGTCTACATAATATGCATGAGTATCTTAATTTGTATTGCAGTTAATAATAGTTACTAAATGGTCGTGATAGTAAACATATCAGACCTGTCTGATAAACAACAGCGCAATTCTCCGGATAATACATAACTTCACAATATATTCGTCCACAAATTTTTACGAAAAGATAGAGGCTCTACAAAGATCACCGACATAGCTGAATGGTCCAGCAAGCTGAAGTGGCAATGGGCAGGGCACATAGCTCGAAGAACTGATGGCCGATGGAGTCGGAAAGTTCTAGAGTGGATACCACGTATCGGCTAGCGCAGCGTGGGAAGGCCACCCGCGAGGTGGACGGATGACCTGGCCAAGGTTGCGGGCGTCGGTTGGATGCAGGCTGCTTCCGACCGGTCGGAGTGGAGGTTGTTGGGGGAGGCCTCTGTCCAACAGTGGACTTCTCAGGGCTGTAAATGATGATGATGATGATGATAAGCTCTACTACAGTATAAGAGTTCTGGCAGATTACATCCCACATAGAAATGCGTCAAAAGTCAGCTGTTTCTAGACAAATAACAACTTTTATTACGGCACGAAAATTTTATTACGCCTCGACTAAGGAACTCGGGCATAGGTAGTCTTAGGCAATAAGCTAGCGACTTATCACTGATCATTTACATCCCCGTTATGCTTAACGTGACTGTGGTGATCTCCTTTATGATCCTGCAGTTTTGGCTACCCCATTACGGAAACACAGCCGTGTCTATGTAGGTATGTATTATTTTCGTATAACAGAACTCAAGAGTTGCCAAACAAAGCGCAAGTGCTATCTTTTCTGAAAGTAGTTAGTCGTAGTTTCTTGTTATTATATGTAAAAACAATCTCCATTTCAGGCTACCTTTTCCCCAGAGATGTGCTACAAACGGATGCGTGTGATATCCCCTAATCATATTCGTTGGTCCATGATGTCAACGAATTTGATAAGTGGTTATTAAACGAATCCATAGCAAGTACCTATAGCAACGTAGCATAGCAGTGAAAAGTAGAAAGACAGATGTCTAGGGTAAAGACACTGTAGACTAAAATCTAAAAGGCCTTGTCTCAGGGCATAAATTAATTCCTAAAAATTCTCATGACCTGCTAATAAATCACATCCAAAAATAAGCCATTCTCAACTAGATATAGTTCTGGAAGTGCTCAAATTAAAAATACTATAGTCTTAAATAATCCTGGGCTCTTATTATGACAAGTGGCTGGCAGTTGTTTGGCGTCAATCAATCACGGCCGGCGCAATGTCAGGGTCCGAGTGGTCGGTGTCTCAGGTTGCTCTCGTGTGCTTTTAGAAACGCCAAAATTAGCTCATTGTCCGTTCGTTTGACGACTTTTGTTTTATCTAGACGTATGTTTATAGGTATGTTCTCTCGAATGTTCATAAACTGACACTTTACCATGAATTTCAGGTATTGGTAACATCAATCAGCCACATTGCCACTGTTCACGAAATGGGGTAGCCAGAATCATACAGGATCCCACAGTTACGGTTAACATAGCGGGAACATAATAATATGTAAATGCAAATCAGTGGCCAGTAGCTAAGTTATCGCCTGAGTTTCTTAGTCGACTCGCGAAAGTTTGTGAGTGTGGATGGATGGATAGATAGATGGATGGATGTTTGTTACTCGTTCACGTAAAAACGGCTGGAGCGATTTTAATAAAATTTGGTATGGAGTTAACTGACACCCTGGATTAATACATAGGCTACTTTTTATCCCGGGAAAATATTTTTATTCTGGATAATTTCGACATTTAGATTTTTCTGCAGTCCACGCGGACGAAGTCGCGGGCGTTCACTAGTGCACAGGATATGCCTTCGAGAAACTATATAGTGAAGGTAGTGTATTTAATAATCACTAAGGAGGTTGCCCAATGAATATTTTTAGCACTTACCCTATATAAAAAAAAATATACATATATAAAAATATACCTGCTGGTCAGCAGGTGTAACACTCATAGACAAAATCCGTAATGAATACATCAAGGGAAATTTCGGGTTGCTTCAATAGCTGACAAAGTGAAGGAGAAACGTTTGCGGTGGTTGGTACACGTTCAAAGACGTCCCGACGACCATATGGTAAAACTTGCCCTAAAATTGCCTGAGACGAAACGTACGCGTGGAAGACCACCCGCCACCTGGTTGTCGACGGTTGAAAAGGACCTAAAAGAGGCTCATTTATAGAAAGACGTAGCACAAAATCGTGCAAAATGGAAAATGCGTACAAAGAAGGCCGACCCCAAGTAAATGGGAAAAGACCCTATATAAAAAAATTGGTTTCACTAGGCAATTTGCTTGTATTTTTAGATTACCTGCCTCTTATTCGTAGACTGTAATGTTGTGTCTGTCATGTGTTTCATTTTACAATAGGTGTTGTTTTTTGTTTTCGCAATATTATTCTCTAGGTATCCCCTTTAGTACACTAATATTATAAAGAGGAAAACTAATAATAGGCTCAAAAACTACTGGACCGATGTTAGAATCATAGGACCTGGATGAACATAGGCTATAAGAATATGTTCTATATTTTTTACGCCACTATACATATGAAGCTGAAATCGGGCATATATGTTCAAGATAAAAACGCCCAAATTCTATAATTTTTACGAGAACATATTAAGCTGATTGGGCATACATTAGGGACTGCAAGTAAGCACTTTTCCCGAGATTCGGTTAACATATGAATCTTAAGTTGGGCATATTTGTTTATTTTTTTCAAAATTCATTTTTTTACGACAAGCGCGATACATATGAATTCGAAATTTGTACGTTCATTAGACTGCGATATTTAAAAATAACGGGAATTCAATCCCGCTGTACATGTGAAGCTAAAATCGGAGAAAACTAAGAATTGATTTCCCGAACCCACGGGAAGGGACTGTCTGTGCGTTTGTGCACGCTAATCTCAGGAACGGCTTAACCGATTTCGGTGCAAATATTTGTGACAGACTTAACATATAGGCTACTCCCGGGAAAATCTACGACATTTTTTTTTCTGTAGTCCACGCGGACGGAGTCGCGGGCGTCCACTTATAGTATATACATGTAGGGTATGTTAAGCGAAAAGCTATGTAAATAGCCCACTATAGAGAACCTTCCAAAAATTTGAGATTCGATCACCAAAATTGTATGAAAATTTCTGAGATATTTAAAAATTCTCCATACTATCGGGAAATATAAACATGTGATTTCGGGTCTCAAATTTTGTAGATAGGTTCTCTACAGTGGGCTATTTACATAGCTTTTCGCTTAACATACCCTTTTTGTTACACCCTGTATAGTAATATATGTATATACAGCAGTATCCCTATGCACTCATCTTATAGACCTATTGTCATTTAGTTAAATTAGATTCGGCGCAATACGTATTATACTTGTACCTACAGGTCAAGATAAATACTCATACGCACAGTTGCACATCCACTTTCACACAGCTTATTCAAGTCTATCCTTTATCAAACCAAAGCTGTATCCTCTTATCAGACGTATATAACAAACAACCATCTAGCACGCCAACTAATTTTATTTCCAGCTCATCGAAAATATTTAAAACCTAAAAGTTTCCTACAAAACGTATATCTTCAGTGCAATAACCAATAAACTAATTAAAAGCATGTAGGCAGTGGCATAGGGCGTATGCGCCGGCGCAGCTATTTCAGGCCGCCCCAGAAAGCTCTCTGACGTCAAAAGCGGCACACTTCGGAACGGGGTTACTTCCAGTCTCCAGAACCCTAATATTATGTATGTATTGACATGTCAAATGTGTCGATTTCAAAATGTTTGAAGATGAATTATATTAATGTCAGAAAATATTTAACTGAGGGTATTGAGTTGAAAATTATCATCAGACACTTATATAAGAAACATGGTAAATGTAAAAGGGGTTTACAAATAGGAAAAGTCATGAAAAAGTTTTCAACCTTTCTTGTTATACATTTTTTTTATCTTATATCTTAATATCTCATTATACAAATAAGCAAATCTGACATCCCTAACTCTATGATATATCGTACATAACGGATCAGCTATTTTTCAAGTGGTTATAACAGCATTCGGAAGCAGGAAATGGGACCTATTTAAATATAACCGCCGACTAAGACATCTTTTAAACCAACTGTTTTGGCAAACACTTTATTTTTTTCACGGCAGCGGCAGCTATAGAAAACACAATCTTTGTAGTTCGAGTTTCATTATGAAATTATTATTTTCCCTGTTTACTGTTTAGGACTGCCTTGATATGTCTTCCTGATTCTTATTTAATATTCCCAATGATTTTGTGATTAATGCGAAGGTAAGATATTTGGTATTACATAGAGAATGCGTATTTTAAATACAATAGTATTTAAAATAAGGAATAGAATGTATCAATCCGATATCTGAGACTGGCCAACTTTTACAGTCATACCTTCATTAATGTGAGAGAATTTTGACGAGAACCTACGTTCGTACCTATGCCTGTCTGTTGGGTTTTCATAGCGCAACCCACGTACAGAAATGGATGGGAACTAGGGTTGGTGGTAAAAATGTGTGTGGTATCTAGGTAGGTAGAAACCACACATATGTATTGTATAGCTGAGTTTAGAGGCAATCGATGTACTCTATATGAGCGTCAGACATATTCTGTGTCTGTCCATACTATGACACTCAGGTTCCTACTTATTAGTAAAATGACATCTTCTTAAATTATCTCATTTGGTAATTCTACATATTCTTCGCGGCGGCGTGTCGTAGAACTAATTTGTTGAAGCGCACACCTCTGGTCAGAGCCTTGCGGCTGCTGAGTGTCGTCCGCGAAACGGTGGATTTGTTCTCATGTGCAATGACTGAATTCACTAGAGTGACAATATTTACAATATGTTACAGGCCAAAGCTGTTGGTATTGTAAATATAATTATTATTTAATTTTTATTCTAAAAATATTTTTATGTACTTACTTAATACTATTTAATATGTAACGATTTGGATAATTCTGTTATGTTATATGTATTTATATGAAATAAAATAACTAAATAAATATGTACCTACTTACTTAGTTTTATTTGCCTACCATCAGTATTGGAAATAATGGAGATATTTTGACAAGGAGTTCAGTGACCCTATAAAAATTTACCTGTGTCTTACAATAGGTAATGCCGCGTTGAATTTTTAATTAATCGCTTGAAGGGATGAATATTTAAGGTAATGATGGCGAATATTCAAGTTCAGCATATAAATATATACTATTTTTTTATTACCAGGCTACGGTAAGTGCAACTGTAATCAGTATCGCAGTCACGCTCTCATTCATCTATGTCAATAATATATCCCATATGACAACATGGTGTTCATTGAACACTAGAAAATAAACTAGCAAAACAAAAGACAGATTCCTAAATTATTTATAGAAATACTTATCCACTTTTGTTTATATGATAGAGTCAGATGAACTCAAATGATTCATAGAATATATTCTGCTAGATACATAATAGTACCGTTATAAATATAATTTTAATGTCTTTCTTCTGACACTAATGATATCAACCAATTATTTCAAAGTGTACATTACTAATACAATTTGTAGTTGCTAATATTAGGTAGAGAATAGACAAGACTCTAAAATATAATAATTATTTCAGATTTCAGAGTAGAGTCAAGTACTTAAGTACCTCTACTAGAGGACCAGACATCTTGGTACGATAGAGAAAGAAGAGATTAGTTATATTTATAGAGACCCTAAGATATTGTTCGTCAGTGGTGTTGTGTGTATGAAAAGAAACCGACAATTGTTTATTACCTTTATTTTATACCTTAGTAACACAACCTAAACTTGTAACACTTGTAGTGTAGTGTAATACAATAAAGTGTGATAAATGCTAACAGCGGCGATACAATGCATATTTGTGCCAATAGTTTAACAATAAATTTATGTAAAGTTATCACAAAGTTATAATGTCGATCACAACACGAATAATGGTACATACAACATTTAAGACATTTTTGCTGTTAAGCGATATATTTACAATAATGTGAAGCCGTCAATGATTGCACGTCATACTCGATCGTCTTCCATGGACTTGATTCTTCATGTTCAAGCGATAATATCAGTAATAGTACATTCGGTACGTGGGTACACTAAACACATAGTCTAGAGACCCCGGTCCCCTCGATTGGAAGAAATGGTTGTCGTAACTATAAACACGCCCTCTGTACCTGCACCAATAATTGACACTCATTACGTCATCAGGTGATCAATGGAGAGGGTTGTTAACGTGAAGATGAACGTTAGGTATCACACGAATGAGTTATGGAAGAAGATGATAAAACAATGCGGGAATATGTATACACGAGGATTACGTAAGGCGGTGCATCGACCGCGTCTATATATACACAGACTCCATGTGGAATTCTCGCCGCATCTTTACTATTAAAACGCATTCTTGACATTTCCCTTGTATCCCACTTTCATAATAAAAATAGTTGTGACATGTTAGCTTAAACTTTTGAAAACATTTTATGGGTTGGAATGTTGTTGTTATTCTATGAGGAGTTTGTTACTTTAAGTGTATTAGTGAGATGTGCAAGATAATTTCTTTTAATTCGATAGCTGCCCACGTTTGAAGTTGAAGTAATGACTTCAGTTTCACAACGCAAGTCGGTTCGGTTATTTATACATTCATTTACGAACTACATCAATGGGGGCACGTCTGTGCAAAGCTCATGCCAATAATAAATTAATGGTTTGTACTCACTTTGCTCCAAGAGCGGCTTTAGTATCGAGAACTTCGACTATATCTCCCGCTTTAAGAGATACTTCATCATCCGCTATTGCTGTATAGTCGCTTGTTGCTACCACTACGTCCTCTACCTGAAACAATCAGAAAACAAGTAAATTTTAAATATAATAGAAAAACATAGAAGTACATAAGCGAGTGGCAGGTGATAATTTATTTTTCAATTACCTTAGGAGGACTTCTACTACAGCTAGATCTAGACCTGGATAATGATCGTGAAGGGTATCGCTTGTAACTTGGTGTAGAATCGTAACTACTCATTCTACTTCTAGTGTTTTCTCTGTCTAACAACACACCGCTATATCTTCGTGCCCAGCCGCCAAATTTAGTGATTCTCTGGTTTTGACTGATGTTACAATACCCAGTAAAAGTTTGAAGATCCTCATCGTTATCATCGACGACAGGACAACTGTACATGGAAAATCTATGTGCTGTCGGCTGACTTAAGTTAAGAGCGGAAAATACATGAAGAGGTTCAAAATGTCTGATTCCATTTTCGTCTAAAACTGTATAAGCAACTTGCCCAGTTAATACCGCGCGACTAGCTTCGCGAGGGACAACTGCTTGTAAACCTTTCTTCATAATTAATAGAGCGCCAGGATGCTTCTTGCGTTGGAACAAGAAATCTTCCATGGCAAGACTATTCTCTGGGTGAAGTAAGCTTAATGGAACGTCCTCAGAAGTCATAAGAGGGAGATCCTCAGGAACAATCATAAGGGCAGCGCTTTCTCGAACTAAGTCTCTGAGTTTAGGGTCAGTTCGCGCTAATTCGCTATCTGATTCAAGTTTATGTAAAGCAGATTGTAAACTTGGCGTTTTGTCTGCTAACTTGCGCATCACAGTTATCCTTTTCAAAATATTTAAACTTGTTGCATCAGTTGCAATCTTCGATAAACAATCTTCATCACTGACTAGTGAATGTAAGTTGTTAGCGACATCTCTCATTCCAAGTATTTTTGCAAGACCTATTGATTGTTCTATCAATTCTTTTAATTCTCTTTTGTCTGAGTTGTTCAACATCGCTTCAACCTCTTTTGTGCTGTTCTCTTGAATAGCTGATACTATAGCTTTTCTTAATGATTCCGTAGCTTCGTGGTCAGTTTTAATGAAAGATATTGATTCAGAAATATGACTTAATACATGAGGAAGGATAGTATTATCGCTCTTTGCAATATTCTTGAATGCTGGACCCAAAACTTCGTGTACGCTACTTAAGAAATCCCCAAATTTTTCAGCTATATCTTCCGTTGTGTAGGAATGTTTATGTAAAGCACTGTTTACAGCAATTTTAATTAGTTCAACTTTAGGCTGAGATGTGTTTTCAAGAATTTCTTCACGTAGTACGTCTTTTTTCTCTTCAGTTTGCAAAATCTTATACATAGCTGACACAAAATTTTCGTCGATTGCTTTACCTAAAATAGTATCAATTGATTTCAAAATAAGCTGATACTTTTCTTTACTGTTATTGTTATTGACCTCTTCGAATTGTTCGGCCGTGACTAAAGCAGCTAGTACAGCAGCCGCAATAGAGTTTTTAACGTGTTCATGATGTGCAGTATGTCCATTATTATCAGTAAATCTAGGGCCCTCTTGTATCTCTATCATTCGTTTTTTATTTGGCCTTGACTTTTTCATTTCACATGATGATGTATCACTGTGCTGATCTTCGTGTATTTCAGTTTTCAAGTGTGCACTCATTTCAATTATTGATTTAATCACTTCCATTAGTTGATTAGCCACCTCGTCTTTTAATCCAAAATCAGTAACAAAGGCTTTTAATACTTCCGCATTTCTAGTTTCATTTAAAATAACATTTATTGCTGGTATTTCAGCTGGAACTTGTCTTCCAATAGACATTCCAGCTTCTGATAATTGTTTAAGCATATTTTTGTCAATTGTCAACTCTCCTTTTGTAGACGTTGTATCATTAGGGTTCGTTTTTACTTTCAATAGTTTAAGTTCTTCTGGAGTCACTACAAAACTTTGGACCGAAAATTCGAGGCCTTCTTCACCTTCAGTGAGATCAGGGGCTATGAATTTCAAACCTTCCGGAGTTTGGACTATTTGTCCAGGAACAAAAGTGACCCCATTATCATCGGTTTCGATTACTCTACCAGGTACAAATCTGGGACCTTCTTCTGTATCTACAACTTGTCCGGGAACAAATCTAGATCCTTCGTCTTCTGTAGAAATTACTTGGCCCGGAATAAAAGTTGGCCCAGCTTTAGTTTCTATTATTTGACCTGGAACAAATCTAGGTCCATCAATGGTATGTATTGTTTGACCTGGAACAAACTTAGGTCCAGTTTTAGTATTAACTACTTGACCAGGAACAAATTTAGGCCCATCTGCAGTGTCGACTACTTGGCCAGGAACAAATTGTTCCCCATTTTCGGTAAATACTATTTGTCCTGGAACAAAAACACCTTCAACCATCATTCCAGGTACAAATCGCGACTCATTTGCTTCATTTTTCACAAGGCGACCAGGCACCACTTTGCCCTCTATTTTAGGAATACGTGGTCCGGGATAAAATTCAATACCCTTAGCCGTCTGTATCATGTGACCAAAAACGTAAAGAGATTCTTCAGATAACGACGACGTTTTTATGTCAATTGGTAGACCAGTCGCAGTACTTTCAGTAAAAGTTATATCTTTTATGGACTTGGCTATAGAAAATTCAACACTTCCATTTCCCTGTACTATTGTTTTTCCAGGAACAAATTTTTCGCCACATTCAGTTTTAACTATCTGCCCTTCTATAAATTTAGAACCATCTATGGTATCAACTATCGTTCCTGGCACGAATTCTAGGGTGTTATCACTAGAAGATTTTGTGATTCCAGGGACAAAGCACGTTTCTCCATTTATGTCTACCGTTTGGCCAGGTACAAATTTTAAGCCATTTGGTGTAGCTAGTGTAGCGCCCGGTATAAAATGAAAATCATCATCTTGACGAATAACTTGCCCCGGAACAAACTGCCATTCATTATTTATTTGCGTATTCTGACCTGGAGTGAAGGTTATTCCACTCTTCTCAGTCAAGGTTTGGCCAGGAATAAACTGTGCTCCTTCTGGTGCTAGAATGGTTTGACCGGGCACAAATACTTCATCTGATCCATTATTTATTACTTTTCCGGGAACAAACTTTAATCCTTCTTCTGATAATACTGTTTGACCTTCAGTGAATCGATAGGAACCTTCTTTAGTTTCAATTGTTTGACCAGCAATAAATTCTTCGCCATTTGCAGTTTGTACTACTTGGCCTGCGACAAAGAAGGGCTCATTGCTATGGTCGTTTGTAAGTACATGACCTGGTATTAATCCTGGTCCAGACGGTGTTGTGACTGTTAATCCAGGAACAAAAATAGGTCCAACTGGCGTCTCCACTGTTTGTCCTGGCACAAACACCGGTCCTTGGGGAGTGTTAATGTGTTGGCCGGGAACAAATTTTTTTGCTTTGTTTATATCCAAAGTAAGTCCAGATATTTTCGCAATCTTTTCCTTTTTGCCTTTCTTTATATTCTTGATAAGCTCTGGCAAATTATCCATCGTAGGAAGCATATCCATTTTCTCAGCTTGCATTAATTTTTCAACAACGTCGGAAGTCTCAGCCAGATGCTCTTCAGATATTTCTTTTACAGCACATAGAATGGTCTCCGAAGGTTTTGTTTTGGTCGGTTTTAGTGGATTCACGCAAGGGACATTTTCCAATTGAATTGAGACATCGTTTATATTACGATCGACTTCATAAATTTCAGATTCACATTGATAAGGAGTTATTTTTATAGGAGTAGGTAGATGAGTCACTTTCGGAACAATATGTTCATCGACGATTTCTTTCTCAAAAGCTTCCCAGTCCCACGTTTCCATCAGAGGATGAACATGGTCTCTCCACTCTCCACTAGACATAGCTATACTAGATTTAGAACGCATGTGGTTAACACTAAAATTATTACACGTAAAACTTTTAACGTCATGTTTGTTCTCGTCGAATTTAGTTTTCTTGGCTTTTCGCACTTTACGTTGATTTTCTTCTTCGATCTCTTCAACTTCTGCTAGTTTTTCTTTATTCTCGAATATTTTTTTCATAGAAGATAAACCACTTGCACGTTTACGCTTGCGCTTTTTCTCCTCAATTTCTTCTAGTTCTCTTTGTTTTAATACATCAGCATTAGGTCCCTCACCCTCAAACATTTCAACATCTTCGGTAAAATCCTTAAAATCCATTGAAACACTGCGGCCATGTTTTGTTTTGATCAAAACAGTATCAGAATCCTTTGCCAACATAACATCTCTCACATCACCGTCCCGCACTGCAGCTTCCATTTGTGCTGAAAATACCAGACTGCATCTTCTTTCTTGGACAGTGTAAACATATCGCTTTTCTTCAGTAACTTTTTTTGCTAATAATAATTCAATTAATGCCTTTTGAGCGTCTGTAGACCCATCCAAAACAGGGAAAATATATCTATAGTCCGGCAGCATGTCATGTTTTCTATTGCCATAATTTATTTCTGGTGCATAATGATGAGGTCCAAGTTCGCCGGAAACATTGGTAATTTTACATTTAGTTTTTGAAGATCTTGATGTGAGTAACACTGGAATGTAGTGGTGGGACGGAAGACCGTAGGATTTGCCGGTGATCCTGCAGCAACGTTTCGCATCAGCAGGTGAAATCGGTGCCAGGAGTGGGAAATAATTGGGCTTTGGAAGCCCTCTACTGCGGCCTGTGATCCTGCAGAACGACATTGTTTTTGTTATTCTTCACGCTTTCATATTTGTAATCACTTTTGATTGTAACTCAACGATATATTTTATTTCTGTAACGAAGTTTGTGTTTGCGATCGCGGTCGCGACTGGGCGCGTGTTGTCAGGTCGGGGCAGGCTGGACGACTGAGAAGCCGAGTGAGCAAACGATTCACACCTTCGAGTAGGCAGACGGTGTGCCGAGTTTGTTCCGGTTGCAGGTTATTTATAAACAAAAGAAAGATGAAATTATATTATACGCCAAAACTCATGACACAATTTTATTGTGAAAATAACAACATGAACTTAACAAGATTTTATGTCAGTTATGCATTACTGAAATAAACAGCTTTTAAAGCTCATAAATACAAACATAAATAAATACCATATAAGTTAGTTGTTTACATTTATTATTATTAGGCCGATTGGTGTAGTTGGTAGTGGCCCTGCCTGCGACGCCATAGGTCCTGGGTTCGAATCCCGGTAGGTGCAAACATTGACGTGATGAATATCGATGTTTGTTTCCGAGTCATGGATGTTTATATACTTATCTACGTATTTATATACCGTTGCTTAGTACCCACGAGACAAGACCTTAGGGATCTTAGTGTGGGACTAGGTCAATGTGTTGTGAAGTGTGTGAATATTTATTATTGTTATTGTAAAAATCAAATGTATGACACCTAGTCGCAAAAATAGTACTACTTACATAATACATTTTCAATTTAAGATACCATAAAAGTCTTATTAGTCAAAGTATATACAAGCAGTATGTAAGACATACAAAAAGTTAAAAAAAAGTTTCATCATATAACGTTCTATATTTACAATATTTGCCCGAAATGGAACTGCCAGACTAACAAGAGTCGGCGAAACAAACACTGGAAGTTTTTCTAGTTCTCGTAGCATTTACCTAAATGTATACTGGCTAAATTTAAGTTATATGAGTATATAGCTTTCTCAGCTAAATAAAGCAAAAGCTCTTTTCTAAAGATTTTTCCAAACGTCAGATAATCTATTAGAAGTATAAAGTTGATGTTGTCTATCTCTAAAATTTAATAATCATAGAGACAGCATCAAGTTTATTCTTCTGATAGAAAAAATTGGCCCTTAGACCGATATGGTATATTCGTAAAAAACCAAATACTTAACATTATTTTTAAATTTATTTTATAATACGGTGACTGATGCTAAAACCGTCATTTAGTGAGAGATAGCCTCGTCGGTCAGTTATATTTTAATTTAAACTCAGCCTTCATGGTCATGCAGGCAAGATAGATGAAACTTTTTTCAAGTTCTTTTTACGATGACGCCAATAGAATTGAAAATAATGAGGTGATAAAATACGTAATTAATTAAGAACTGAGAAAAGATCTTTTCTTTTTAAACTTTCGAGTGAATGATTTCATCATAATATTTCAGAGATCTCGCGTATTCATTAGTAGCTCATAAATCAAAGCTTACATACCTTACTAAGTATACTGTATGAAAGGAATTTATACACGGTGTTATAGCCAGGCAATTATTGATTACTTTAAGTAATGTTTCGTCCTTCCTAGCATAGCCAGTAGAAACTGGAAAGCTAGTCGAGGTAAGGGTTGATTTTTTCATTTGTCAGATAACCTATCTGAGGGATGAAGTTTATGCTGTCTTTCTCTAAAACTCGATCAAGATAAAGACAGCATCATATAGCCTATCTGGCCATTTAACAAATCGGCCTTAACCTAAACCGATTGGCTTACCTTTATCTACAATGGAAATAGAGCGAATTTATGTATTATGTATAACGTCTGCAACTAAGTGCATCGAACAAATCGATTGCAGTTAATTTTTGTGCAATACGAAAATAAGTGTCCATTAAATCTTAAATGTACATAATAACCCGCTTGGCAGGTTTTATTACAGCTCAAACATACGAGTTACTGTACTAAAACTTCGATTCGATTGTGTTATAGCGATCATACTATCAAAGTTATAGCAATAAAAATACATAAATACTTGTACCATATCTGAAATATTTTATTTTATTTTATTCGGGAAACAAACGGTTGACAATAACTAAGATTATTACAACATAAGCAACTATTTACCACTTAAAAGTTTCCACATTTAGAGACTAGTATAAATATATAACAGATACCTTGCCATGTTATGATACCCCAGCAAATTGTGAACAGAAAATCAAATCAATATAGTCTGTTGGCTTGGCATAGTAAAAAGAAAAGCTTAGAGAACCACATGCTCATCGAACCACTCTTTGGATAATATCGTCTTAAACGTGTTTATTTTTGTATTAAACAGGTCTAGATTAGCTTGCCGCTCCATATCCAAATAAATATCTACCCCTTCTATTATTTTCTGAACAAATTATTATTTATTTATTTTACTATTGTAACTTATTTTACAGTTTATCTAGTCCAATCTGTGCTGATGCGTCGTTTCACTAGAATACCTACATCAGTTGCATGTCTTTACGTGCATGTAAGGGTCGACGCACACAGACGTGTGTATGTATGCTTACCCCAACCAAGCTTATAAAAAAAGAAAATCATTACGAGCCATACATAGACAAAGCCAGTAATATCTATTAATAATTGCATATGAAGCCGGCTCGACTCTATGTGACTTTAGTTTTAATTACAAAGATTTATTATTACAATTTTTCTCTAGTTATCTTTACGAAAACCTTAGGTTAGTTTTTGAATGAGTTTGCTCAATTATAAAATGATGTTTTCTACTATTGCGTTACAGGAATAGAAAACAGGAAAACCTTGTTTGATATAATATCAACCTGCATGTTTCTGGCCATTTGTAATAATAAAACGCATTCACACCCATTTCTTTTAGTAACCTTTCTTTTAGTATTGTTTCAGGCCTCAGCACCTGTAAAATCCAGTCTCGTGTAATTCGCAAACAGATAGGCAAGGCCGTGCAGTTTTTCCGTCAATTCTAGCCCTGGCAGTAAGCGGAGGTAAGCAGTAAACCACAATAATTTTAGATATGACATTGTCGACGGTTGAGGTTACCGAGCTTTGCTGTCTTTTCGTCACATAATATAGAGATGTCCACCCACGAACTCCATACAGATAAAATAATTTTAAGAGGTGTGGTTATACACTCAAATTGCATTGAAGTTTATGATATTTATAGCTAGAATCTTAACTTTATTTATGGTGATTTTTGTGATATTTAAACTAGGCGGCTCGAATACTTGAACTAAGGCCATTTCACCTATTAGAAACCACGAAAACAATGACGTAATATGTAATGAGCATAAAACGAGGCGATCGACCCAAGAAAATTTACATGACAAAAAATAACGATTTCTGATAAATGTTTAGATGCAGATTACTCACAAGTTTCAGTGAAACGATATTTTTTATGATCACATTTTATTAACTCACTGGGAACCCAGAGATAATCTAAATGACTTAGCAGATCTTGGATTTCTTGGAAGACTTGAGGGAAAGGAAATTACAGCCAACAGACTTCTGTCCAATACCCTGTCGGTCAGTTTTTCTGAAAAGGGGACAGAAAAAGATAATGAAGTCGTAGTAACAAAGAACCGTTTTGTTTCTGCGAAATACAAATAAGAAAGATAAAGAGCAAAATCATTATCATTGAACAGTTCACAAGCCCAGTTCTATGGCGATACAGACGGCGGAAACTGGTGCACCTATTTATAAGATTACTGAGAATACAATGAGAGATGGATGAATATTCGTGGACATTGTTTGCAAACTTGTCCCGGTGATATGTTTGGAAAGATTTATGAAATCGGGCGTTATTCAAGGGAAAGTAGGTAAGTACCTACTGAAGTAGATTGGCCAATGTAGTGCTATTGTATTTTGGTACTATGAAATCACTGTTCGTACGCCAACAACAATTATGTTACTATAATTGATATGAGTCAAATTTGCGTGGTAGTAACACGCGATTGCATAAAATAAGCTTTTAGGGTTATAAGATTACTAGGAGTTATGTACTTGATGATCCCTAAACCACCATTTTCTGGCATCGATCATTCGGATCTCACATATTTGGTTCATCACTGAATACTAAGTAACTATTGTCAAAGAGGGCCTATATTGTTAAATGTATTTTCGGAAATAAACCCTTTTTTGCTTTTACTTACCTACTTACTTAATTACAAAGTCTTTTGCTGTTAATATAATATGTAATTTAATATTATGATAAGGATTTCACTTACCCCTATACCCCTTTCATTTATTAATATGCTTAATAACTCATTTGCCTGAGTACAAGACCAACAAGTTCAACAACCTGACCAACACCATCAATCCTAAATGTCGGCTAAATATGTAATGAGCATAAAACAACTACTAATATTATTTCAAAGCTTTAAAACTTCGACCTATATTCGCAGTGACGCAAATTTATCGATTGTACATCCTATGTAGCGGCTATTAATCCAGATGCGATAAATTTTGCTCAAATGTCAAATGACGATATATTAAAGCTGCGGTCGGAATAACAAGTGGGTTGTTTGCTCCCAAAATCACACCGCGAATTTTCATTAGTATTAGAGAGTTATTGGCTCGTGAAAATGTCTTGTAATGTTAAACGCAATTTCAATATTTTGGATCTACTTATTAAAATATTGGTGACTTTTTGGGCATTTAGTTAGAGACACATTGACGACGTCACTACTCCTTCAGGGAGGTTAATTTTGTATACTTAATAATGTGTAGTAAGTAAATTCATTCGTTGTTTTAAATAACCTCCAGAACACATCAGGAAATATAACAACGTTAATTAACACGTTGGTGCAATAAACATATTATAGTATATAAAATCATACGCCAAAATCATGGCGACAAAATGATGCATTCCCTCGAAAACGGAGCTCAAAATTGGGTCGTTTCCAAACTAATTATAAGGCAGTAAATCCTACTTGCCTTTATATATCAGCGAGCCCTTCGAGAGCGATGCACATTAATTCAGATTTGGACAAGTCGAGGAAGTCAGGAGCGTGACAAATTGCCACTGATGCAGTTTGGACTGGTCGCCTGCAGTTGCAGGGTTGTTAACGTAAGCCTCTGACGACGTTGGGCTATTTCGGTAACTAACAAGTTGTAGGTGCACTTTACAGCTACAAAGTCTTTTTTTGTGTCATTTTGGTGTAGGAGAGCTTCTTTGTATATGTGTAGTGTGAAATTCATACGTTTTTTTTTTGTACGTACACATAATGTAGTATACAGGGATTGGCCCACCACTCATTCCAGCCTCTGCAACTCCTGTAAGCCAGGATCAACAGAGGCGACCAGAAAATGCAATCAAAGCCTAGAAAATCCCGGGGGGACCTAACAAGTAACTAAAAAGTATTAAAACTAATAGACAAAACAGAATGTGAAGTATGAAGATAGGTATTACTATTAAATTAAGCGCTGACTGACAAAGTTATTACAAAAATATACTAAGCTACCTATAAGTTATTATGCCAATAATAAGTGTGACAAAATTTTTTGAAGGCACGAAAATTGTGCTTAATGAGATAAGGTCATAATAATAGATTGGTCTGGATACAGATTTAATTTAATTTAACATAAGAATACGAGCATTAGACAAGAGTTTACATTCCCAAATGATGTGATGGATGTTTGTTATACGGGATAATCGGATCTAGCGGATGAACAGTCACAGTAAGGTGTTGGGACTAATTTAAAGGTGTATAATTTACTCCTAAAATTACCATGTCCAGTGAGAAATTGCGCTGTGGGGTGATCAACTTCGATCCAAGACATTTTCAAACGTTCGGATATAGACGGAAAATAATTGTATAAGTCTCTGCCTTTAGTTGAGGAGTCTCACCTAGTCTGCCACTCATCAACCAAAGTATCATAAATGAAGTCGTTGTTAATATTTTTATTTCTGAAATAGTTCGATACTCTACGCTGCAGTTCTAGATCGTCAGGTAATACACCCGCAAGAACAGATAATGTATCGGAGCTTACCGTTCTATAAGCTTTAGTTAGAAAAATTAACGCTGTGCGTTACCAAGCCAGCGGTAATAATTTCCGACGCGAGGTGAAAAATTTAGATCTTTCAACCCATACGGGAGCCGCGTAACATATACTACCTAAGAATATTGATTTATACATTATAAAAAGAGTTTTAAAATTTAATCCCCAGGTAGGAAATGAAATACGTGCAAAAGCAAGGAAATTTTTTAATGCCTAGTTTCTAGTAAAAACTGATATGTAGTATGGTGACTAAAGGTCAGAAATCTTATAATAATTCTTTTTTAATTTGATGGCACTTATACTTGAGCCAAGTTTTACGCGAGTGCAACAGCAAAATTGGAGTCAGATCCAAATGTCAAAATTAGCCATCAATGTTTTTGCACTTGAAAGGCCTTTGATGTGCTGTCGATGACATCGCTTTTAACCAACGAAAATTTTCACGAAGAGATAAATACCAAAACTGACCCAAATGCGAATCATGACAAGATGAATGCAGAATACGAGTATGGTAAATAAAACTAATTAAATAAGTACTTATGTAAATTATATTTTAAAAGATAATTCATAAACATTGTTAGAAATAACTAATTATAAGGTATATTATTATATTATGCAGTCATTTATTATGATTTTTATTTTTTCACATTTTTAAATACATATATCAAATAAAAGAAGTAAGTAAGTATGTACCTACATGTAAAAATTATACAGGGTGGCCCAGACCAGATGGATATAAATGTTATTTTTAGATAGGTGACTTGGGGACCTGCCAGGACCCGTCAGGAAAAAAATCGATTCCCACGCGATTACAAGAAAGAATTTTTTTATTGATATTTTGGAAAATCGTTACTTGTAATTTTTGTTTAATTTTTTAATATTTTTTTCAATGACAATTTCTGGATTTTTTTTGGCAGGTGTTTACTTGTAAACTTAATTCTCTTAAAAAAAAACACCAGTCCGATTGGCTGATCTTAAGTGAATGAAATTTAAAATTTATTTTAAAAAAGTGTGTGCTCCAAATTCCGTTATATCATTTAAACTTCAATTAAAAATTCAAAAAGCGGTTGACAGTAATTGTAATTTTTTTAAAAACTGTAGCAACTCGTGCTCTTTCGATTGCTATAAAAAAATCTGACTGTCAACGTGCTGGAAAAAAAGATATGATTTTTCAAAAATTTTACTAAGTCATTTAGATGAATAAAACGATTTTTTCCAAATATTTTTTTTATTGACTTTTTATTTAAACATTACAATAGGTGTTCGAAATGCCTGCCATTGGCTTGAATGCATGCTCTGCATCGTCTTAAAAAAATATTTTTTAATTTTCTAAATGCTTCTGTATTGCTTAGAAGCGTCGTTTGGACTTGGAGTAGGCGAGTCCTCAATTCTCGCTCTGAATGACATGCCTGAGCATACACCAATTCTTTGTAGTAACCTCACACAAAAAAATCAATCGGGTTCAAGTCCGGGGAGCGTGCTGGCCATTCGATTGGTCCCCTGCGACCTATCCATCTGCGACGAAATTTTTCTGTTAAATGTGCTCGCACAGGTCCGTAAAAGTGACAGGATGCACCGTCATTTTGAAACCACATTCGACGACGAACTTCCAGTGGTGTGTCTATCAGCAGACCAGGTAGATCGTTTTCTAAAAAGTTTAAAAAGATTTCCCCAGTCAGCCTTGGTGGCAATTCAAATAATAATAATTGCCGATTTATTATGCCTGACCACATGTTCACCGAAAATCTTGTCTGAAAATTAGACTCACGCGTGGCATGCGGATTTTGAATGGCCCACACGTGGTAATTGTGTAGATTAAAAACTTTCGTTCTTTCGAAGCGGGATTCATCAGTCCATAAGATGTTATCGAATAAATTCGGATTTTCTCTACATCTTCGTAACATTGTTTCGCAAAAGTTAACTCGATTTTCATAGTCGCCAGCATGTAACGACTGTACTTTTTGTATGTGAAAATCGTGATAGTGTTCAGTTTTTAAAATACGCAGCACACTTGTTCGCGGTATTCCTGTAGCGCGGCTGATCCTCCTTGAACTAGTTCCTGGATCTTGTTGTACTTGGTCTAGGACTTCATCGACACGATCGGGATCCGCTGTCGGAAATCCTTCCCTGTTTGATTGCCCAGGTGTTCGCCCTTCCAAATACGCATTATGGGTCCGAATAAATACGCGATAGTCCGGATACGTTTCCGGTTGCGGCCCACCACGTCGTATTAAAGCTTCTCGATACAATCGAGCAGCCTCAGATGCATTAGCTCTAGCCACTCCGTAATAATAATGCATTTCACAATACTCGCGCTGCGAATAAGGCATGACGGCAGTACAAAACACTTGCTTCACAAATCCAAAGTCCACTTCAATAGCCAGTTCGTTAGTAATGAGTCCTAATTGTAAAAATCCAAATCACTGAGCAGTTCAAAATACCGATAAACAAGCGAAGCAGGTCACAAACAAACAAGATCACGAATAAAATTTGTCAAACAAAGTAAATAGCGCAATAGTTGGCAGGCAACTAAGTAAACTAGCTAGCGTCGTCGGCGACTGCGCTCTTTTCTGGTTCATTGTTCCATCAGCCAATCACAGCGCGGCCCAAGCCGAGCAGGTAAAATGAGACGGTAAGTAGGACATAAGTAGGTGACTCATCTTACCTCGCCAAACAAGTTTGAAGTGAAGGCTTGGATCAATAAAAAATACACATTGAATTGTATCAGGCGTCACTATTCGGAAGTTCAAATCTCTATTGAGGGATCGCCCATCACCGGGCCCTATACCCTCCGCTGACCCTCGGATCTGCCTACTCATGATCACGAACACAAGACACTACAGTCGCAACGAGAAGCCAGATCCAAGCACCTAGCATGCAACCATAAATACATAGCTGCTAATCCGAAAACCAATTAAAATTTTAATCGACATATGTTTCGCCAACACCCGTGGCATCATCAGGATTAGTTTTCCATGTTAGTTCTATCTACCGAACCAACTAACTAACAACTAAAACCAATGTATTGCAAATCATTTTTATACCCTCAATCAACATAAAAAAATAAATGTTAATACCTACATATTAGTTTAGAAATGTAAAATTATTATAGATAAATAATAAACACTAGCCCAGTTTTGGCTGCAATCTGTCAATGTCAAAGTCAATAGGATCGGACAAAGGTAATGACTTTGTCGTACAGCCTTGATATGGTCTTTTTTTATATATATTTAATATTATTATAAATTTATTTTTCTTCTAATAATTTAACAATTAATAACTAATGTATATTTTTAATAATTATTTATCTATAATAATTTTACATTTCTAAACTAATATGTAGGTATTAACATTTATTTTTTTATGTTGATTGAGGGTATAAAAATGATTTGCAATACATTGGTTTTAGTTGTTAGTTAGTTGGTTCGGTAGATAGAACTAACATGGAAAACTAATCCTGATGATGCCACGGGTGTTGGCGAAACATATGTCGATTAAAATTTTAATTGGTTTTCGGATTAGCAGCTATGTATTTATGGTTGCATGCTAGGTGCTTGGATCTGGCTTCTCGTTGCGACTGTAGTGTCTTGTGTTCGTGATCATGAGTAGGCAGATCCGAGGGTCAGCGGAGGGTATAGGGCCCGGTGATGGGCGATCCCTCAATAGAAAAAATACACAATTTTATTATCAGTAATTTGAGTAAGTGTATTTAATGAATAAATTTTTTTTTACACGATTCTGAGCATGCTTTCAAGCCAATGGTAGGCATTTGGAACACACTATTGTAATATTTAAATAAAAAAGGCAATAAAAAATTATATGGAAAAAATAGTTTTATTCATCTGAACGACTTAGTACATTTTTTGGAAAATCATATCTTTTTTTCCAGCATGTTGACAGTCAGATTTTTTTATAGCAATCGAAAGAGCATGAGTTGCTACAGTTTTTAAAAAAATTACAATTACTGTCAACCGCTTTTTGAATTTTTAATTGAAGTTTAAATGATATCACGGAATTTGGACCACACACTTTTTTTAAAATAAATTTTAAATTTCATTCACTTAAGATCAGCCAATCGGACTGGTGTTTTTTTTAAAGAGAATTAAGTTTACAAGTAAACACCTGCCAAAAAAAATCCAGAAATTGTCATTGAAAAAAATATTAAAAAATTAAACAAAAATTACAAGTAACAATTTTCCAAAATATCAATAAAAAAATTATTTGTTGTAATCGCGTGGGAATCGATTTTTTTCCTGACGGGTCCTGGAAGGTCCCCAAGTCACCTATCTAAAAATAACATTTATATCCATCTGGTCTGGGCCACCCATATTGTTATTATTAAAATATTTTATTATTATTGTTAGCTAAAAAACAATTTAAGTTAAAATCATAGGAGCGTCATTAGTCCATATAATGAAATAAACTACAGCTATGGCATATTTTAACCTTCACTATGTTAATAATCTACATGGTCTTGATAACTTGACGTCGTCAACTATTTACAAAATGAACACCAGAACCCAACATAAAATATTGGTTAGAAAACCTAGGAATTTAATGACTGTAAAAAGATCTAAATACGAATATAATCATAGTGATACCAAATACTGGAGTAATGTAATCAAAGATTTAGAAAGCAAAGTAAAAGAGACAGATGTATCTATGAAACTCAGTGATGTTTTACCTCACAACCACTATCGCCAAGTATGTCTTTGTCTAAAAATTCCTGCAGAACCACCGAATAAAAGTATAAGTGAAATTCCAGACAGAAAAGTAGTCGAAATCTCCGAGGAAACTCGTCCACGGCGAATCAAACGACCACTAATCAATTATAAAACTGCCTTACATATAGATACAGAGTTGGAATCTGACACTGAAGTCGAGGTAGGCTCCAGTTGTACTTCAAGCTCTAGTGACGAGGAAGCGGACGATAATGTAGATGTACACCGAAACTTTTTGAACCGTCCAGGAAAGGAGAAAGTCACATGGGATACAAAATATCCACTAATTGAGGATGACACGGAAAAAACTCTAATCCAGATAGCAGATAAAATGACCCACAAGATTGCTCAAGAATTCTTTGACCGGACGAAAGAACTAGGAGGAAAACAACCTCCTATATTTGCTCCTGAAATTATTAAAGAACTTTTCCAGATTATATTTGACACACACGCATCTAGGGGTATCCAAATTGACCCCAAAGAGCTGCCAACTATAATTGAAAAAGTGGCTATAGATACAGGGTATATTGACAAATCTGAATATGCTACCCTAAATCGTGAGTTAAACAAGGATATAACAGCAGAGAAAGTGCCTGAAACTTCAAAGGCTTTTAACCGTAGCATTCCATTACAAGATCAGCATCATTCTCCTCACAATAATACCAAGAAGTTCTGGCGGTCTTCGCAGAACATACCTCAAGAGTTAACTACCTTGGAGACTGTTTGCGATGGCATCACGAACTTGAGAAGTATCAAAGCGTATTGTCAGTGGTTGGTTAAGAACCCAGAATGCAAACGCCCTCCATATTTAGTGACAATGGGCATGTTCGAACCGGAAGCGCTGGCTTTGCAGCCAACTTACGCGATGGAGTATGGCATTGGGTGGTCTCCATCAACATTTCTTGCCACAGCAGAAGTGGGAAAAAAAGCACCTATTGAGAAATTTGGCAAACGCTTAAGCGCATTGGCAGAAAATACATTACACAGTCAACCGGCGAAAAAAAAAACGTAGCTTTTAACGCTGTGTTAAAAAAGGTAACTCTAATGTACAATTCACACCGGCCGTCGACGGAGCGTCCGCCCGAGAGCAAAAATCCGCTGGAAACCGCAGGCTTATTTACTAACTTACGATTGGTCGGCAACCGGTCGCTAAACGTCAAAAGACGACTACGCGCCTGATTCAAAGAACCCTATTTTGTATTCTATGAGTGTGGGGCAGACTTTTTAATCTAGCTAGTAGAATAATACTCTCTAGTTAAATGTCATGTTTGACAGCGATTATGTAGCGATGGCGACCGGTTGCGTATTAGATAATCAGCCTGCCGGGCGGATACGCGCGCATGGTCTCGGCGACTAGTGAAGCTGCGGTTGAATGGAACGTAAACTCATCGCAAAATAAGAGGTCCGTTTACCGCAGCGCTAGCATCTTTGCAATCTGTTTCATACATTTTTATTTAGTTCGTGAATAATCCGTCGGACTTCTTATACCGAGATTGGTAATGTAATGTAATGATTGCGGTTTTGGGCCGGTGATAACACACGAACGCCCGCGGCGGTAGCCGAGATTAGCCGATCGGACACGACGACGGCAAACCGCGCGCCGCGACACTCCGCAGCGTGCCGCGGTGGCCGGTCACCGGCTTCGTGCTCACCCCGCGGCATCCGGGCGCATGCGCTTGGAATTTCTTGCATGCAAAATAAGACTTAAATACTATACAGAAGCGTTAATTCCCGGAGCACTGTATAAAATGCGCTTCGGTGCGACCCGGTGCCGTCCGGCCGGTGTGAATCGTACTTTATGTAGCAGACAACTTTGAAGCAGATTTTTTTTATTCGGGCCGAATTAATTTAAAGTGACACTTTAGAAACTGAACTCGCAACACAGGAATGTACGCATTTCTCTTAATTTGCTAAAGGATTTATTGCATTTTTTATTTGAGTTATGATGTGTTGTACTTATATAAAGTTTACATTTTATATTTGTTTATAATTATGATTTATTTGTTAGTGAATTAAAGGGATTTAAAATTGGATTTAGCTTGTACTCACTTTTGAGTAAGAATTGTTTATAAGGATTTTTTATATAAATATTTAAAATTAAAATCAGGTACCTACATATGTACCCCAGGTTTCTGTTTTTTAACCGACTTCAAAAAGAGAGGTTATCAATTCGTCTGTATGTTTTTTTTTTTTATTTTATTTTTTTTTTTATGTGTGTTACCTCAGAACTCCGTCATTTATGAACCGATTTCAATTTTTTTTTTATAGTTGGTCATGGTATACTTCCAGGTTGGTCCCATATTCACCATATCAGGATCTGATGATGGGATCTTGGAGAAATCGAGGGCAATCCTCGAATATTGTAGGCACATGTAGTCTGTTTTTATACTTTTACTGAGCGTTTTGATCACCTACATATAAAACATAACATCTGATGATGGAATCTCTAAGGAATCTAGGGATATCCTCAAATATAAAAGGCACGAGTAGTCCGTTTTTAGATTTTTATAGAGAATTTTGGTCAGCTACACATAATATAAAGGAAACGAGGGTCTGATGATGGAGCCGCCGAAAAACAGATAGTGGAACTTTTTAGTAACAAAATCCCCCTATGGCAAGGGGAGGCCTACGTCCAGTAATGGACTGCAATAGGCTTATGAAGATGAAGATAATTGTGTTAAGTCATTAAATTATACGAGTATGTTGCGTTAAGCCGTGTCCGAAGTAAGATGGTTATAGAGGAAGAGGTAGACATGAGAACAACGAGATGACGGATAATAGGGATGAATGAAAAAAGAGTACCTACATATTGCACCGACCCCAAATGATTGGGAACAGGGCAGGAAGAAGGAGTGTAATTATATGTTGCTTAAATAAGTGTGTACATGGCTGTTGTGCTGCCAAATCTCTTATATTCCTCCGAGGCGTGGTGCATGTACCGTCGCCACATATGCACTCTGGATCGATTCCACCTCAAGTGTCTCCGATCCATCATGAGAATCAGATGGTCCAACCGAGTGCGTAATACCGAAGTATTGCGAAGAGCCAATGTAAGTGCCATTGAGGCCTACTTAATGCGTCGGCAGCTTCGGTGGTGCGGTCATGTGTCTCGTATGGCGGAGGAGAGATTGGCTAAGAGCATCTTCTTTTCTAAACTAGAGGAGGGCAAGCGGAAACGCGGCGGGCAACTCCTCAGATACAAAGATGTTCAGAAAAGAGATGAAGAGATGCAATATAGATCCATCTAAATGGGAAGTTTTGTCAGCACAACGACCAGAGTGGCGCAGGACGGTGATAAAGCAAGTACACGAGTTCGAGGAGCAGCGTCAAGCTGACCTTGACGCTAAACGTGATGAACTAAAGACTCGTCCTCTGCCATTATATTATTGTATTAATTATTAATAATGGTGCACTAACCTGTCCTCTGTGTGCGCGGGCGTTCAGGGCGAAGATTGGCTATGTAAATGTAAGCCATCACCGAGCGCATGAACGCCAACTTAGTAATATCTAGGAGTAGAAGTGGTCGCCATGACCGAAATTGGTCGGAGGACATCATAATCATCATATTGTCAAACGTAAAGTTTCGAAGCCTAGTCCTTTTTCTCTTTTGTCATGTGGCCTATTTTATATAAAAATTATATAAATCTGACAATATTATTCCTCCTAAACTTCGTACACGGCTTAACGCAATATATATTTGCCCTTTAGTTAAATTTTACTTTAGTAAGCTCGAGTTTTGGGAGGAAGTCGGTTTTTCGTTTTATTAATGATTATTCTCCTATGAGAAACATAATTTATTTATTTTTTATACTAATACATAATAAAAAATAATGCGATTTAACAACACGATTTTGAGCTTATATGCGTTAAGACAAGAACGATATTGGCGTTTTCAGTCAGCTGAAGACATTATACGTGTATAGAAGCTAGAGTGAGCTCTAACTATATTGGTTTACTGACGCAATAACCGACATCATACTGTGATTAATAGAGATCCTCTGTCGTCTGGCCAGAGAGGTCAACTAGCGAAACAGAAGGAATTCTAATTAATTTTCTTGGCCGTGCATTTGGAATACTTTCTCGAAGAAAAAATCTATTAAACTAAAGTTATTCACTATCGGCTGCTAAGAAAAGCTTTGGCATCGGAGACCAAGACCTACTTATCTAGAGCGATGACCCTTACAGGGGGAGGAAATTGTCTGTTAATAATACATACTTGTATGGATGTTTCATTTAAAAAAATATATAAACGAGTTTGGGCACTTCATAAATTCGTCAAACAGACATACTTAGCCTTTACAGTCACACAGGTAAAAATATTATGTAAGTACTTATGTAATTCCCAATTAAGGGCTCCTCGAAGTTATCTTACCTTTTCATAAATAGGCGCATGAATAACATAAATTATTACTGTGGTTATTTTTTTCTAAACTATATATTAGATAAATATCAAAATAGAATTCGACTTGTTTACCTACCTGTTGAGTACAAAACACATGAGTCATTGGTTTAGTTCTCTTCGTTCTTAAAGTATTTTCAACTCTACCTATATTAAGTAATGTTTATTTATATAGCAAATTCTAGGGATACTTTGAAAGTAATATAAAAAATATAAAAAATTTGAATATCTTGCCTACTCCTCGATGTACTTAGAAAACAATATATACCGGAAAGAGCCTAGTATGTGCTTTAAATAGCTACCTATGATTGCAGTGGGGTAAGCATGAACCTTTTTACGCGGCGTAAAGCTAGCGACTTGCTAGCAAAATCTATGTGATTTGACAGTTTGACGATAGCGCTACGGACTATCGAGAGGTTCGTGCTTACCCCTCAGTTCTGTTACCTATTCTACTCGTACCTTACTCATAGTAGTATGCAACCTCTTCCGTTGTCCTAATTTACAAATAGCCATCTGGCTTCCCATGCAGTACCATGATTACAATCTTTGCACAAACAAACCAGCAGAGGCTCGTGACGTAACAGATCTCCAGTCACGTATTATTAGTTAACTGGTTCAGGGCCAGTTCATCCAGCATGTAATAATAAACACTTTTCTCGGAAAGCCGGCTAAGTGGGGTTGCACGATTATTGTTTTACATGCGCCGTTGACAACCAAAAGTCGGTTGCGGTGCGACCGAATGACAGATCCCTCTGGAAGCACCGGAGGAGGGCAAGTTTTGCGAAACGTCCGGCTATTTGTGACATTGTGAATGAGATGACAAACGTGACAGGTACTTTAATAATGTCGTCAGCAAGGTTTAGGAAAATTAGGACAGACCAACGGGTTTTGATAATTATTTTAATAGAATACGACTAAAGAAAATAATAAAAAACGACTGGAGCAAATTTTCATCTGCATGAAATGATGTTTATACATACATAGGTACGAGTACGTACAACATTCAGTTGCTACGGTCCTGACATACCAAATATACCTATATTTTGCATACATAATAAAATTTACTCTTTGCCAAGATTAGAATATCAAAGGTATGCAATGACCTAAAATATTCTTCCTGTACAGCTCGTATCATTGCAACAGAAAATTAAATAAGAGATAATTATAAATCCATTCACACCATTGACCATCAAAAGGAAGTAGTGTTAATCACCAATGTAGGTACGTGTTATCACATGTAAAATCTTAATAAAGTGAACGTCAGAACATTCACACAACGGGAAGAGCTAGTTTTGTACCTAATAGAATAAATAATTGCACCTACACTTTAAAAGTTATTTCCGAACGGGATACGTTTATAATATTATTATAACCTACGCGGAATGCGTACAAAAATAGCCAGTGAGGGAATAGTTAATAGTTTAATCCCACCCACGGATCCGCTAGCTGTCTGAGGTGGATTATTTTATTGTAAACGAATGGTTACAATCATGGAAGAATTGGTTACAATAGAGTCAAAATCATAGAGAAAACACAACACAAGTTAAAGAGCGCGATTTACAACGTGTAGGCATAAAGATGCAATAGGCAACCTTATGACCATGTTAGGTACTGTCAATTTGTTAAAAACAACATAGCTTCTGTATACCTTAAGTATAATGCGTACATAATGCGTACCCAATGATTATATCAAGCTTTCAGAAATTACAAACCCTAGAGCCTTAGCACGTCTTAATTTAAGTTTAGTACCTAACAAGTACAAAGAAATCCACTAATATTTAAAAGGGAATTTACAAAAATCTAAACCTATAAAGTAAGTTGACGCAGTTTTTTGAACACTTAGATGTCCGGTGGTCTAGAATAATACTATAATATCATTATGGAATGAATACTATTGAAGAACATAAAATATTTTGTAATGATCGTAACATAACAACTGAATTATTCTAGACCACCGGACATCTAAGTGCTTGTTTTATTTCTTTTCAGTTTTTTATATTATGTGCATTATTTGGTTCTTTTTCAAGCAGTCGGGTTTTTGGATTCTTTAAATTATGTTTTTTTATTTTATACTTTTTGCTATGACTACCTACCTAGCTACTAATAGGTACGCTTCAAGAAACTTGCTCAACATGCTCGGCAGCAAGAAGATTTCGTCTTGCTGCTGTCTAAAAACTTATATGTGAAAATGGTTGTTACGCAACTTTCAATCGATATAGATCCTAGACGATTGGTCGAATCAAAAAATGTTGAGAGAAACCTAAAAATTATTTTTAAATACCTATTCCACGACACCCCACTCTATATAGTTTGTCGACTTAAATTTTTTTCATTTTCACAAAATGGCGTCCAGTAGTCGCTATATTGGATTTTCACTAACATGTCTTTAGTGACACTCGCCGGACTAAGACGAATAGATTGACGTATAAATCATAAAAATCGGCCGAAGCGTTTGGTCTATGTAGTGCTTCAAAGGAACATACAAACATACATACATACATAGGCTGTTAAACACAATACCACTCCTTTGCGTCGCGCAGTCGGGTAAATAGGGAATCCAATGAACCCTATCATAAAGACTTGAATTGTAATGGATTTTTTCCGTAAGTAAAGCAAATTGTTAGATCCTCTTGTCGACGGACTGATGGCAATTCCGTCAATACCAGAGAAGAAACTAGTCCAAAACGACATTCTAACTTGGTACTTAATAGAGTTGAATGGTAATCCACGTGCACAATGTGCGGAAATAGCAGCACCAGCAACATAGGAGAGAACGACTGACTGACGAGTGTCATAGTGTTATTTTTGTGTTTCACGTGACGAAGTTCACTCGACATGCTCAGTCAAAGATTCTGGTGAATGATGGAACTTAACAAGCAACTAGTTTTACAAACGATTCGATTTGTTAACTTCTGTTTCCAGGAGAAGAAATATATTATAATATTGTTGAGTCTGACTTGTAATATTGACACCTGCATGCTGTGTAAAATTTGTCTACTGAGGTTACGTTTAATTAATTAGTGACTATTTATGATGAAAAAAAAAACATTTGTACGCCTAAATAGGCAGATTTTCGCGGACATTACCATTGTTGAAGACACCATACATTGACATTGTATGATATCATTATATTATCTACAGGAAATCAGACATTTCATATACAGGATGTAACAGAAAGGATATGTTAAGCGAAAAGCTATGTAAATAGCCCACTATAGAGAACCTATTTCCAAAATTTGAGACTCGAAATCACATTTTTATTTTTCAAGATTGTATGAAAATTCCTGAGATATTTAAAAATTCTCCATACTATCGGGAAAAATAAACATGTGATTTCGGGTCTCAAATTTTGTGGATAGGTTCTCTACAGTGGGCTATTTAAATAGCTTTTCGCTTAACATACCCTTTTTGTTACATCCTGTATATATATTTATATCATATATATATTTCATAACTGTAGAATAGTTTTACGTGGGTACGTAGTTTGTAACAAAAGCATGTATGGTTTAATCCTGCTAGGCAGTGAAATACCTGCGTGCAACCCATGCATTATAAACTTTATGGAAATACATAACTATTCTATTTATTGCTTTTACTACCCATACATATTTTAAATAATTATAAATGTAGTCGCCAGCTGTTGTAAAAGCGTTTCGTGCGTGATGGAACCTCTAGTGCCATCTACAATTATACATGCGAACTAAAACTGTATTTCAAATAACAAGTTCAGTTTTGGATCGTGAAATCTGAAATTCAGAATGTGAGTAGAGTTGGCGTTCTATTGCACACGACTCTCAGTAGATGGCGCTTAGCAATATTATCAGAAAATGGGACGCGTTATTAATAGGAACATGGCAATATCACGGCATTTGGTGAGAGAAAGGACGAAAGAAGAACGTTAGGACTAGATGCACGATACAAAGGACCTACTTATGAAAATAGTAACCAATCCAGATAAAAAAAATTATCGACTCTGTAAACATCAAAATGATCTGACAGCAATCTATCTATATCTATACATATAATAAAAATGTTACGGATCACTGTCTGTACATGGAAGATATATGACAAAAAATATTATAGGAGTCCTTTATCAACGCAATAGTACCCAAAATAATGATTTTTGGAATTTTTGTCTGTCTGTTTGTCTGTGCGTTTGTGCACGCTAATCTCAGGAACGGCTGAACCGATTTCCATGCAGTTTTCAAGAACTTTTTATCCCGGGAAAATGTTTTTATCCCGGATAATTTCGACATTTTATTTTTTCTGTAGTCCACGCGGACGGAGTCGCGGGCGTCCACTAGTCTTAACTAAATTTCGTTATTTGTGTGGAATGGTTCCTTCCTATTTGCATAGGAGTAGTTACTATTCGCATTCGCACTGGCGATAGTCGATTAGTTCCGGAACCGAGCTTAATAGGTAGGTAACTATTCAGTGCACGTGGACTTTATAAACAGTTTCAAGCGAAAATATTCCGCTGTTACCGTAACTGTCTATTTTCATGGACTTTTCAGCTGTTCGTATCCTTTAGTGTAGGTATTAGTGTGAGCTTCCGCGTATATAGGGTGTAACAAAAAGGGTATGTTAAGCGAAAAGCTATATGAACAACCCACTGTAGAGAACCTATCCACAAAATTTGAGACCCGAAATCACATATTTATTTTTCCGGATAGTATGGAGAATTTTTAAATATCTCAGGAATTTTCATACAATCTTGAAAAATAAAAATGTGATTTCGAGTCTTAAATTTTGTAGATAGGTTCTCTACAGTGGGCTATTTACATAGCTTTTCGCTTAACATACCCTTTTTGTTACACCCTGTATAGACAATCTTAGGGCGTTAGTACGGCTAAATTAATTAAATATATACATATAAGCCCGATATAGGGTAGCCAGAATTGCAGGATCATAAACGAGGTCCCACGTTTTCAGCAAAATCTATGTGATTTGACAGTTTGACGATAGCGTTACGGACTATCGAGAGGTTCGTGCTTACCCCACAGATGTTAATGATCGCTGACAAGTGCACAGCTTTTTTTTTGACAATCGACATGCACGGAAGGAGATGCAGCTGATGTATTCTAGCAAACCCCCGCATCAGCAGGACAGACAAATTTTGTCCTACTAATATTATAAACGCGAAAGTTTGTAAGTATGTATGGATGGAGGGATGGATGGATGGATGGATGGATGGATGGATGGATGGATGGATGGATGGATGTTTGTTACACTTTCACGTAAAAACGGCTGGAGCGATTTTAATAAAACTTGATATGGAGTTAGCTGACACCCTGGATTAATACATAGGCTACTTTTTATCCCGGGAAAATATTTTTATCCCGGATAATTTCGACATTTTGTTTTTTTGCAGTCCACGCGGACGAAGTCGCGGGCGTTCACTGGTACTTAAGTAAATAAAAATTATTTCCGCTAAAATTGTGAGTTTCGATATTATTCTTTAGTTCACACGTGTCAACGGAACATCTAGCTTGATCTAGCTACATCGCTAGATACTATAAAAATAATACAAACAGCAACTACCTACCCATTACAAAAACATACTTACACATAATAATAGCTTATAACTAAACCACATAAAAGATAAGGTAAACAACAACCATGAATCAGATCGCTGTTTCGGAAAGCCATCAAACTGTTAAATGGTTCAGATATCTGGTAATAACGTTTTATGATAGTAGCAAATTAAATTGAGGTTTTGTTTTAGTACTTCTTGGGTTATTAATTCAATTTTAGATCATTGTGGTTTCGAAAAGGTGAGAATCAACGTCCTTCGTGTTTTCTTATAGTTCAGTTGAACTGTTTTACTATTTAAGACTGACACTTTCTCCACCATTGAGGTCAAACATTATAATCCTGGGCAGGTAATACTTATCTATTTTTCTATCAACAAACTCCAGCTGAAAAATAGTGATCATAGGTACGTATATAAGAGTTTAATATGAACGTCTATTTTAATTCGTTATTTATAATTTGCAAGTCGAAGAGCTTTTCTACGGCTTTTAGTACCTACATAGGCAGGACATTAGACTGGATACGCTCTACTATGCTACGAAAAATGAGGATAAACACGTCAACCAGAATTGGCTGGGCGGAGAATGACGCAGCTATCTAACTCCTTTGTTCAGTTAAAGTGCAACGTCTCGTTCTAATAACAGCTGATTGACAGTCGGTTTGACATTGCTATCCACAAAATACAAATGTACCGCAAATGTGCTTAGTTGTGGTTAGAGATGGTGTTTAGGGCGAATCCAGTGTCACCTACTTATAGAATAAAAGTAATCAGTTAATCACTATTCTTTTGAGGTAATAGTCATACCATAAAACAAGAACAAATACAAGGCATACTCACTTCCATGGTGGCCTTCAAGGTGGCCGCCCTGGCCAGGCTCTCGCTGAGCCGCCTGCGCGCGCGCAGCCGAGCCGGCACCGCCACCCGGCTCACCCACTCGCCGAACTCTGCGCAAACGCACGCGTCACTATCGCGCCGGGTTAGAGGATATGGAAGATGACACAAGGGGTAAGTAATGCAGGGCTTTTAGATTGTGAAAAACTATTAAATATGTAAGTCTGTTGAAACTTTGTTTTTAAAAGTTTGTACACAAATTGTGCCATGAACCTTCCTTTTATGTGAAGGGTTTTAATGCGAAAAGCGTTTATCGGAACCCTTTGTGTACAACTTAAGTCTTTTATAACCTTACTCCTTTTGTATTCTTCCATTTAAACTGTATGAGTAAGCCTATATGCACCAACTGCGTCAATCTCGCATGATTTATCTCTAAACCGACGAGTGTAATAAATGATATTATGAAAGTAGACGAAGCGAAAGAGGTGTGTCAAACTAGACCATAGCAAATGGAGGTCCGTGATCTCCGCCTAACCCCTCAGGGTAAGGGGCGTGATAACATGTATCTATCACAAAAGATACTTCTTTAATTTAATCCTTTTTTGATATCCGATATCAAATTATTACAGATTTAGGTACATTGTTGGTGCAAGTGGGCCTAAAAGGAAATGCTAATGCTACATTACAGGAATAGAGTGCATACAATGAAATACGGGTCAAATGGGCTATAATTTAGTAAGTAGGGACTATTAGTTATGAAACAGAACCAACGAGCTAAGTATATACCGTAATGGCAATGTAAGTTTACCACAAAATTGAAATACGGCAAGATTAGGTTTTTAAAGATCATATACTAGCAATGACCACAATTTATTCAACATGTCCCGAATTTGGAGCTGATTGTTTGAAGGCAGTAGTATCTGATGCGGTAATTACGGTATCTAGTAGAGATTGAGATCTAGTAGGTACACAGATTAGATAAAAATTCTACTGTTTTCATACAAAAATTGCAATCAAAACATGTATTGGTAAATGGATATGATAGGTAACAGGAGAGTTATTGGTTCTGTTTCCCACAAGTAGCTTAGATTTACATGACAAGACTACAAACATAAGATGTCTACATAAGGCTGGAATAAAAAATTTACAAACGGAACAAGAATAGAAGAATAAAGCATAATGCGCTAAACCAAGGGATGACATAGAGGCGGGATGACTATAGGTATAAGGGCGTACGTAGGTACATGAAAAATATTATTTAGTGTGAAGATTTAGTCCTCGCTACACTATAAATTGTTTCAATATGTCATATGTGAATGAAATACTTAGTTTTATGTTAGTTAATCTAGTAAGTTAAAAGAGTACTACATACTAGATCATTGTATCTAGTTTTAAGTGTATATGTCATATTTGTAAACAGACGGCCAGCGTTATTTAGAAAATATAATTTGTAAAATCTATTATTCTAAATTATTTCTACATCTCATAATCTATGATCTCAAAAGATTTTATTTCAGACAGATGAACAATGAACCCGACGTTTAACAAACAGCAATGTCTATAATGTGTTTTAAACGTTAGATGTGTCGTTTAAATGAGGGTTTCAACATAATTGTAGATTTATGATAATAACAAGAGTTGGGTTGGTTTCTCACTCATGCTGGTTATCAGCACTGATCTCCAAGTTTGCACTAATTCTGGAAAATTATGAGCTTACAGAAATGAATAGCATTCATCGGCGTAAAATTAGGAGGATGATAGGAAAATTAATTATGGCTACTTGCTCATTACTCCCTCAATCTGCTCGATTAACTAAAAATATAAATTAATACTTCTTTTTTTTGCATTTAGCCCTTATACCATCAGAATTTCATTGTTCATCCAAACAAATGTACAATTAGATGACTGACCTATGGCTTCCGGAGTCATAATGTCTGTGTAATGTTCTGTGTCCATTTTGTGTATGTTTGTATCACTATTTATGTGTCTTGATTCCTTACAGTACTTCATTTCATATCACTTTTAGAGACGTCACTTCACTTTGCACCAATTTAAATACATCACTGATTTCGTTTAAATGATTTTTCGTTTTCGTCATATTAGCTTGGGTCCTACTTCCTACTCGACATTAAATTTTTTAAATATCATACATATATGGAGTGTAATTAACTAACAGTAGGTACTCAGATCAAATGAAAGTTAATTTTTTACTCCTAAATACTCAGCTGAAGACTTTACGTCAACTGTTATGACCCTGACTGCTTTTACATTGTCTAGTCTAAGATATAAACAATGTTTACAAAACCTTCATCAGTCCAATCCCAGGTATCCATCATTACCGTGACACCTGTTAATTTAATTCTGCAAGAATAATTAGTATTGAGCACGGGCCGCTTGCGATCGCGTGGTATGGCGCAACTTTTGCGTCTGTCAACGCCTGCCAACTAGCCCATGCCAAGCTCAACATACTTGAACTTGCTGGATGCAGTTACATTTTAGACATAAACTGATTTATAGTACCCATTTTGATTTTACCCTTGAATTATAATGTAATGTACCTAAAATTCCATTTGTACTATTACTGCATTTTCAGCCATCCTAACTTTGAAGTCAATATTTATCAATCTCTAAATAAAATATTCTCTTTATGACGAAGGAACATTATTATGGATAGATAGAAAATTCTTTATTGCACTATAAAGTAACATATCATTCTCTTCCAGTTAACCAGTCCTGGTGGAGAACAGTTTAAAGGTAGTGCTCAAATATATATAAAATGAAAAATTATACATTTAAAATAATGAAACTAAAAATACACGATGCAGCAACAAAATACAGGCAGATAATAAATTGCCGTATCTACTACACAGTCATGATCTGCTTTTTAAAATAAAACTCGTATACTCTGGTCTTAAACACCTCTACAGAGGAAGATTCACGAATAGCCAGCGGCAGACCATTCGACAGGCGGACAGCCGTGGTAGTAAAGGAGTCCGAGTACAATGCAGCATTGCGTTCGGGCTCACGGAGTGTTTTATTGCGACAAAGGCGAAGTAGTCTGTCAGCCAAATCAAAAACATCAAAGACACCTCATGGTGAAACGTTACTGACCCAACCTGAATAATGCCGAAGATAAGAACATGCTAGTGGCTGATTTGACATGTTTTAGTAGTGATTTTTAAATATGGTGAGGTTCGCTTAAGGTATGAAGATTGCACCTACAACAACCTCGGGTTCCCGGACACGCGGAATATTAAAAGCGACTACATTTCAACTGATATGATTAGCCGGTACCTAGTGGATACATGTTGTAGTCATACTTTAACCCGCATATGCCAAAAAGATGTATCTAATACAGACGTTAAGTAGGCGATCAAGTTTATCCAGAAGTAAATACGAATTATGGTCAGTTACTGAAAAATTTCAACGATACCAATCGAATATGAAGAAACCTTCTTCCGTGTATGGTTTATAAGTACAGATAGTTACAAAAATTCAGTCAAAAAGGACAGATTCACGAATAATATTCAGTCCAAGGTTGTTGAAACTAAGGATGTGGAGTAAATTCCGTAGTGCTGGACTATTTCAACTAAATCGATTGTGACATCGGAATCATGGATCGTTTGCGCGTACGCAACTCTCATCTATTTTAAGATTCATAACGCAATAATCATATCTGGCATTTGCGATGACTAATAAGTACCAAATTAGTACTTCTATTTCTGTATTATTTACTGTTCGATGTTCTTTGAAGAAACCATATTAGTTATTTTTAGTTGAGTTTATAATGCACTTTGTAGCTCAAGGGAATTTGACAAAATATGAAACCCAAATAAAATTCAATGATGAGTAAATATAGCAAATAAACTGAATCAAAATCCTTAACCCCAATATTAAACAAATTATATTATGTCCAGTGAAAGAATAAGTGCGACGCTGACCGTACGTGTACACAAAGATAATTTGAAACATGAAATATGAATTGGTCGTGGTCGCAGTAAATTCATGAACTTGAAAGAGCGGTAACTATATATAATGCCGCCCACACGAGAAGCTGCGTGAATATTCTACCCATTCTATGCAAAAATCTCCAATAAACTAACGTGTATAGGTAAGTATTCCCATTAGGATGTCGAATGAATGATAGATATATTAAAATACGAATGTTAAAGCATAACTTAAAAACGCATGAGTTTTTCACTCTGTAGTTTTCAGCGAAGTGTAAACTGTCATGACAAGGACCTTGGTGGAAGCTTTCCTAGTTTAGGATAAACTATAAGTGCGAACTAATATAGAGGTAAATCGAAATATTTACATAAACCAAAAAATCTGATCCATAAACCAATAAGAAGTTGTTGACGAGTATGTTTACCTGGGACAGACGGTCAAACTAGGTAGGTCCAACTTTGAGAAGGAGGTAAATCGGCGAATCCAACTCGGCTGGGCAGCGTTCGGGAAACTAAGAAGCTTATTTGTGTCCAAGATACCCCAGTCCTTAAAGACGAAGGTATTCAACCAGTGCGTGCTGCCGGTGATGACCTACGGTGCCGAGACGTGGTCTCAAACTATGTGCCTCATAAAAAAGCTCAGGATCGCACAGCGAGCGATGGAGAGAGTTATGCTTGGGATCTCTCTGCGTGATCGAATCAGAAATGAGGAAATCCGCAGACGTACAAAGATCACCGACATAGCTCAACGGTCAAGCAAGCTGAAGTGGCAATGGGCAGGGCACATAGCTCGAAGAACTGATGGCCGATGGAGTCGGAAAGTTCTAGAGTGGATACCACGTATCGGCAAGCGCAGCGTGGGAAGGCCACCCGCGAGGTGGGCGGACGACCTGGCCAAGGTCGCGGACGTCGGTTGGATGCAGGCGGCTTCCGACCGGTCGGAGTGGAGGTTGTTGAGGGAGGCCTATGTCCAACAGTGGACTTCTCAGGGCTGTAAATGATGATGATGAATGATGAAACCAACAAAGACGTAGAAGAAGAATGGTAGATGAAGACATATGGACAATAAGGATACGCCGATCATATAGGCGACGAATTATAATATTCAATCATCTTCCATCATTAATTGTTTCAATAGATTGTCTTCGACTTGAAGTTGGTCTAACTTCAAGTCGAAGACAATCTATTGAAACAATTAATGATGGAAGATGATTGAATTTTATTTTTGTTTATTCTTTTGAAAGACTTAAATAAGTAATTCGAACATTGGTCTGATTGAAATGAGTTTATTAGATCAATTTATAAGTCAGTTGTTTTATTTGCGGCAAACACATCACAATCACTCAGCGCTGTAGCCGCATCCGGAAATGTCAGCCGACGGCATGGATAAATGTAACCAGTGAATCACGGACTAGTAGTGAGTATTGGAGGGATTTATCTAATTGATAGCTTTGTCTTTTAAGGGATCATAATGTAAATGCAAACAAATTCGCTTGGTATAAGGAAATAGAAAATGCGCTTTACAAAGCAGAACTAAATAAAGAATTTAATCCTTCAAACATTAGCCAGAAATATGAGTTATAGGCACGGATGTTACAGATTTGGCATGGAATCTATGCAGTAATCCAATTAGATCTATCGGGGTTTAGGCTGGAGTGGTCCGTCCAACTGAATGAAATCTAAATGAAGATCAAGTGAGAATTACGTTAACAATATTAACAGACATTCTGTTGCGACAGTGAAGACATTGAAATATTTGCAAAAAAGAAAATATGATGGAACTGAATTATTAGAAAAACAGTATAAGCTTTTTCAATATCAGAGCAACTATAAACGAGATGACAAAAAACTTTTCAGCAAGCAAATGTCAGCAGAGTGCGGACGCATCATAGTCAGGTCCGCGTTCCGCCATTACAACCACCACCAATATGCAGCTGGGCAAACCTTAAATACTTTGCAATTAGGTTCAAGATTACGCGATTACGATACAAGAAATGTATGTTGAGCTTGACAGGAGACATATTGATAGTGCACCAGGGTTGACCCTTAATACGTCGGAGTAAGGTTTAGTACGGACCGATTTAGTCGGGAAGAAAGTTTGTGAAAGAGCGGATAGACGATCTAAAAGCGTCCACGTCGTTGGCGCGGCACTGGGGCAAGGCCGCCTAGCGCCTATGCACCCGGCAGATTGATTAACCGATTAATCTTAGCTAAGAAGTCGCTAGAATTCAGCCTACTCCAAATTTATCACTACTAATAATATTCGTGAACTCCCTTAAATATAAGTAACGTAAGATAACGATTGACTAAAACATAGTTACAGCACCGTGCATCAGTAAATTGAACGTTTAAAGTGTTTCTGAAATTTATTTCATCATATTCATGTCTGTGGAATGTTAAACTGTACTAATGTTTACGAGTACTGATGGAGTAGCATCGGCCACGGCATGTTTATTTTCAAGCATCACAAATTTAAAACTTGTATCGTCAGTTAGTCGCTACTCAATTTTATTTACGTGTAATAAAGCGATATTACTAACTACAGCTTTATGATCGTATGGAGCTACTGTATGATTAAATGTATCTTTATTGTGATGTTTAATATCAAGTTTAGGGAATATGTTTAGCGTTCGCGTTTATTCATTCACGTTTACGTGTTCACGGCACTCGATGTAAACATTGTCACGTGCGTGTGTACAATAGTGAGCGATTTCGGCAGTGTCTGTGGATTATTTACAGGGGGTGGAACGGTTACAATTACGGCACAAGTACAACGCGTTACGAAACCCCGATCGCTGGTATCGACGATTTATTTCGGTCGCGAATGGCGCGTGCGCTCGCCGCGGTCACAACACTAACACTGGGATATATTTGAACGAACCTAACGTTATTATTTTGATCGTTATAGATTTAGATGCTTTTTAGATTTATCGACAGATCGCGATCGGAATTTGAACGCCGCAAGACGTTATTAGACGCATCGAAATGTGAAATGAGAGTGATTGCGGTATATTTTAATGTTTTAATCATGATTTTTATAACAATCGACTAAAGCGAATAAATACAAAATTTATCACAGTATTTCAAGAACGCAGACAACTGAAGTCTTCATTAAGGTCTGCAACAAAAGAGGGAAAGGTGGAAGGAAAGTAACATTTGGGAAAAATAAAATACTTATGGAGAGTTGGATAAGGGGAGAATATTTCAGATGTCGTATTAAGCTATTAAATTACTTACATCATACTACAAGTCGTGGTCAGGCATCTGAAACAAAAATCTCGTTTTACTACATACCTAAGTAGTCAAGTAATCGCCAGCAATTTTGAAATGAGCTTTTACAGCTGACTGCGACATGCATTGCTGTAGAAAGTCCTACGTAACCCATCAGTTCTGGCTAACTAATTTAGGAGAACACACCGTGTGTAGGTTATAATAATAATAAACAGTTATAATTTAACTTTTTGAATCCTTAAATCCTTATAATAAAGTTTGCGATATCAGTTTATTGCATCCAAGATTCAATTTAATAGCATTATTAGCAGTGGTCGGGGTAGGTATATTGATTTTACATACTTGCGTCATGATATCATAACATGGACATACATTTTTTCCGGAATGTACCGGAGTTTCCAAAAATTTGGTAAATAGAGTAATAAAATAAAAAACCATACGTAACCAAACAAAATTGTTTATTGTTAATACAAATAATCATTATTACAATTTTATTAAAAACAATTATTTTTAATCCTCATCGGTTACAATTACATTTACATTTTGTTTTTCTGTCTCTATACAATTAAAATAAATAACTATAATTTTTTCAATATTTTCTAATTTTAAGCTATTTCTTTTAACATAATAATCCGGAAACTCGGAGGCGTATCCATATTAACATATACGTTTGATGTCAATGACCTTAATTCAATATACCTACTCCGACCACTGATTATTAGTTAAAAAGATATCAATTTTTTGGTAATATTTTTTTTTGTTTCGGCTCTCATGAAAAGTGACCATTTGGTGATTACGCCATATGAGACTCAAGGTGCCGATATGCTTTTGCTAAATATGGCTGTAGGATTTCCTGTAGCTACGGCTATTCTAATTTAGGAGAACACATGATTTGCTTTTATTTATTTATGTGCACGGTTCCCCCCCCCCCCGCTATAGACACTCGCCTGCGCAGCGCGTCCAGACCGTCGAGCCGCACGGCCAGCACGCCGCACACGTCGTCCCCGGCGCGCGCGGCTCGCACTGGTATCACCTCGGTATAAGAGTCGCTGCCGCCGCAGTACGCCAGCAGGTCTCCGAGGTATAGGTACGCGTAGCTGGGGAAAACGCGGCGGATCACACACACAAATCGGGCGAAATTTTCTTCGCTAGAAACTCGTACAAAATAATGGCGCCATTGAATAATGTACAACAGCGACATCTACCGGATTTTTGATTGAGTATAAAAAACGACTCAAGTAAAACAAAAAAGAATTTGCGGAATTTATCCATTCATTCTCAAGTTATTGCGTGACCAAAAGATGTAGTTTGCAAGATCTGCATTGGTGTATTTACATGCATGTATGTTTGTATTTTACACAATAAGCATTTACAGCAGTTCCCTCACCCCACATCCTCACAGCTATCAAGCCCTAACGGATCCTCGGGCGGTTCACTGATGACGGTGAAGATGACGCAGTCCTTGGCGTTGGTGCTCTTGGCGGTGGAGCGCTTGCCGGCCATGTGCCCGATTAGCGGCCAGTCGCTTTCATTCAGCTGGAATGCTGGAAAAGTGGAAGATGTCATCTGCACAGGGTCGAGACTAGACTACCCTAAGTGCCGATAAGCAGTTTGGCATTTTATATAGATTTTAGGAATAAATCACAACTCACTCTTCTTAAAGTTAAAGAAGCATTTATCAGCATAGTTCTTCGGCTTGGGCAAGCTGACGGGTGTCTCCAAATCAGCTCCCTGTCGACCCAGGAAGCTGTACGCCACATACAAGCGTTGCACCCGCGGGTCCGCCATGGCTGCCGACTCCTCGTTCAGAGCCAGCCAGAGCACTGTTATGTCTATGGTCTGAATTCGAAAACGATCGTTGCCCGGCATTGGTGTGAAGTTCGTTGGCCGGGTGTTCGTGTAGTCCTGATAATAGTGAGAATACTTAATACATATATTACATAAACACCTTATGTATATTACATAATAAGATATTTTTCTATAATCTATACATATAATAAAAATGTTACGGATCGCTGTCTGTACATGGAAGATATACCTATGGCAAAAAATATTATAGGAGACCTTTATCAAAGCAATAGACAAAAATTCCAAAATAATGATTTTTTGAATTTTTGTCTGTTTGTCTGTGCGTTTGTGCACGCTTATCTCAAAAACGGCTGAACCGATTTCGATGCAGTTTTCAGGAATATATTCTGACAGGTCCCACTTAACTACTACTTTTTATCCCGGGAAAATGTTTTTATCCCGGTTAATTTCGACATTTTGTTTATCTGTAGTCCACGCGGACGGAGTCGCGGGCGTCCACTAGTACATAATAAAAATCAATCAGCGCGTGTATCGGACAGCGACGTACTCGTATTTGAACCTACATCGTCAAAATATCTGTCTGCCAAATATCTGTATGCGTTACTCTTTCATTGAAATATTGAATCCTTATCCCGAAGATCCTTTACTGTGTGCATAGTGCCAGCACATAGGCCTAATGTGTAGAGGGGCAATACATAATAGCACTTGGGCAAACTGTACTCGGAAAAAATACAGCCTACGTATTGTTTTTACCTTCTGAGGCTCTTCAGAGTCAGACAGGTACTCCGGTAGGATGGTCACGGACTTTTTCAGCATGTCCGGCTTGCTTCCTGAAATCATATTGTCTGTCAACCAAATTAACGAAAATTTATTATAGCACGTATTATCTATTAGAAGTAGGTACTCTTTAAAGAGGGTTTAATGCCAACGCTTTCCCATTTCGACGTCTAAGAATTTTCACTCTCGGAAATTTGAGATGAAACCTTTTTTATATGATTAAAAAGAAAAGATTTTTTTTTGGATCGAGCTGAAACTAGATTATCTATTGAACCCCACAATAATAATGTTTGCGAAAAAAGCAACGGTTTCTTACAATTTCATTTACCTCAAAGCAATTCTAAGGTCACAAAAAAGGTCACTTAAACTACACAAGATTTACCTTCAACCCTCGTTTTGTTGATTGACTCTAAAGATGAATTCTCGTCTTCATTTTCTCTCTTTAGCGTTTGTATTCTACCTGGAGTGAAACAAAGCATAACATAATTAAAAATTAATAGAAAAAATACTCAAACAGAGAACGAGAATTACTTTCTTCCCGGAAATTAATACGAGTAGATAAAGTACTCACTCGAATAACGATGAATTTCTTACAATGGTCTTGTCGTCTCTGTCGCGCCGAGGACAGACAAAAGCGTAACAGACGGCAATAATTTAAGTGCAAGAGTAACAGAAATAAGTAGTGAGGTGCGAGACTGAGGTCATTGTACGAAATTGTTTGTGAGCCGTGACCATATATTAGATCATCACATCTCATCAGCCTATTGCAGTCTACTGCTGGACGTAGGCCTCCCCCAGAACACGCGTACTACCTACTACAAGGCTACTACAATAAGGAGCTTTTTGCCCATAGTCACCACGCTGGGCAGGCGGGTTGGTGACCGCAGTTTGTATTTTGTACTATGTTGTCAACACGGGAGGCGCTGCTGCCCACCTCCTGGAAACCCTTAATCGCCTCGTACGATATCCGCGGGCAGACATGGGGTGAGGTAGAAGCTTGTATGGGACAAACAATATCATAAAATCCGATAGTCTATCTCGTGTCGTCGGTCTTGTAAAAGTAAGTACAAATGGTACCTTTAATACTTACTGAGCCTCCTCCAGTTTTTGCTCTTCAGCACGTCGTACATACTGCTAGTCGTACTCGGCTTTCTCTGTGAATGAGTTGATAATATCGTAGACATACACACATACACGGTTGTTCCCGAGATGGAGTAGTCGGATAGACCATGAAGATTTCACAGACACGTTTACAAAATGGGGACAGATGTTAGACGGGAGATCAGCGACATGTTGCTAGCTTGCTCTTCATGCACGTCTTATCACATGCACTACAGGAGATGCAGCTGATGTATTCTAATGAAGCCCCGCATCAGCACGGAAATCGCAGACAGTTAGGAAATATATTTGACGGCCGATTGGTGTAGTTAGTAGTGGCTCTGCCTGCGACGGCATAGGTCCTGGTTTCGAATCCCGGTAGGTGTTTGCAAACATTGATATGATGAATATCGATGTTTGTTTCCGACTCATAGATGTTTCTACCTATATACTTATCTATGTATTTATATACCGTTGCTTAGTACCCACGCCACAAGACCTTAGGGATCTTAGTGTGGGACTAAGTTAATGTGTTGTGAAGTGTGTGAATATTTATTTATTCATTTATATTTATTTATAACAAATTCGGAAAACTTCGGAGTTTACCGATGATAACTTTCAGTGGTTTTTCTCTTCAAAACCATGGTCGGAGCTCTATTATATTTTCACTTACTATTTGTATAAGGCACGCTGTATTGCGTGTAGGCCGACATACAATTCGGCAGATTTAGAATAAACGAATTAGAAATAAGAAGTTAGAGCCACTTACCGGTGAAAGGCTAAATTTTCTGCTCTCCGCACGGCCTCGTTTTGGAGTCAGGGATTTCTACAAAAAATGTTATTAATGTGATTACAATATAAATAAATGAGGTTAGCTATTAATACATGAAATGATAAAAAGTTCCTCCCAGTGTAAATTTTACTAAAGGGCCCCGTGTTTTAAGAGGCATAATATTGTCAGCCAGACGTAGACTTCGGATGCCTCCGAGGTCATGGCGACCACTTCTACTCCTAGGATGCGCTCGTAGTCAAATTAGATTATTGTAATAGATAAAGCATCTTTAGTTCATCACGTTTAGCGTCAAGGTCAGCTTGACAACTCGTGTACTTGCTTTATCACCGTCCTGCGCCACTCTGGTCGTTGTGCTGACAAAACTTCCCATTTAGATGGATCTACTATTGCATCTCTTCATATGTCTTTTCTGAACATTTTTGTCTCTGACCCGAGTTCTGCGCTTAGCCAATCTCTCCTCCGCCATACGAGACACATAGTGCCGACGCATTAAGTAGGCCTCAATGCCACTTAGAAGGTACGCACTCGGTTGGACCATCTGATTCTCATGATGGATCGGAGGCACTTGAGGTGGAATCGATCCAGAGTGCGTATGTGGCGACGGTACATGCACCACGCCTCGGAGGAATCTTCACACTTATTTGAGCAACATGCCCTGTTCTGGGGTCGGTGCAATATGTAGGTACTATTTAATATTTGCAGTTATTCTCATTTCTACCTCTTTCTCTATAACCATCTTACTTCGGACTTAACGCAACATATAATTTCATGACTTAACACAATTATCTTCATCTTCATAAGCCTATTGCAGTCCATTACTGGACGTTGCCATTCTAAAAAGTTCCACTATCTGCCACATCAGACCCTCGATTACGTAAAAGCAATATTTGAGGATATCCCTAGATTCCTTAGAGATAACCAAAACGCTCAGTAAAAGTATAAAAACAGACTACATGTGCCTACAATATTCGAGGATTGCCCTCGATTTCTCCAAGATCCCATCATCAGATCCTGATATGGTGAATATGGGACCAACCTGGAAGTATACCATTACCAACTATAAAAAAAAAATTGAAATCGGTTCATAAATGACGGAGTTCTGAGGTAACACACATAAAAAATATAAAAAATAAAAATATAAAAAAAAAACATACAGACGCGAAGTCGGTTAAAAAGTAGTGAAATAACCCCTTTACTGAGCAGCGTTGGATGCAGGGTATTGGATGCCGTCATTGACCTGGATTCGAGGATTACTAGCAATACATTACGACTACCTATCTAGCTTACCAAGCATGTCTGCTGTACACAGGCTGAAATAAAGTCTACACACACCGAAACCACGCGATCGCGATAATCTCGAGTGTGTGCGTGCGCGTAACGAGCGCTCGGCGTCCTCCCGCGCCCCGCACCTCGCATAAGCACACACACACATACACACTCGAGATTATCGCGATCGCGCGGCTTCGGCTTTGCTATTGCTTTTACGTAATCAGGGGGGCGATATTTCTCCACACATACTATCCTGTTTAAAAGTCATTAGATTAAGGTAATCTTTACTAATATTAAGATGCTAAAGTAACTGTCTGTCTGTCTGGCTTTCACGCCAAAACTGCTGAATCGATTGGAATGAAATTTGGTACACGGGTAATCTAGACCCTGAGAAGGGATGCTACTTTTTAAAAACAGGTAAACAGCATACATTGTACTAACATTGTAAAACTAGGATAGTGAAATTAGTAACATTATCCATAATCACTCACCACTTGACTAATAAGAAGTTCAGATGGATCAAGCTGGAAAAAAATTAATTGACTAATAAAAAAATATTTATTTATATTATAGATAAACTAATACTTTACGCGCATTTAAAACTAAAACCACCTGCGTTCAAATTACAAACAATAATGATAGAACAGTTATAATTTACGATAAAGTCTCCCACTGTTCTTAACTTCGAGATCGGCAGATGTTTTATTACTCAGATAGATATAACTACTTTAGTAATATTTTTCTATAAAATTATTAACAAACAAAGAAATGAAAAAATTCTTCACCCGAGTGGGAATCGAACCCACGACCTCTGCATTCCGTGCCAGTGCTCTTACCACTGAGCTACCGGGTCATAATACCGCTAATATTTTTGTTATTACACCTCAAATCTTTAGCAATCTTACGAAAAAAATTGCGCGCCGTCTAGTCTGACATGTAATGGCATTATTGACTTCAGGTTTGGAATAACAAATAGCATTAAGTAAGAAAACTTATTTACTTTAAAATGGATTACTAATGAGAAAAACTACACGGCAAGACGGCCATGACGAGACAATGAAAGAGGCTTGTTCTAGCGGCCAAAAATGAACCTCTCGTTTTTTATACAAACAAAGCTTACATAGAAACTAAACTATACCGCCACCATTTTATTAACACTAGATTTACCAGACCAGTCAAAATGACTGGTCGTGCAACTTTAATTCAAAATTACTACCAAATTAAATATTTGCTTTCCAAAATGATGTTATGACTTTTGTAGCTATAAGTAGAGAATACATTTTATGAACTTAATTTTACTTTATATAATGTTAGTAACAAATATATTTTTTGTTATAACTATTTATACCAGAACCAGTCAAAATGACTGGTGCATGTTTCTAGGAAGAAATGTATGATTTCGGGAGAATCATGAGACCGTGAAAATACAAATAGTGCCCATGCTTCTTTTGTTCATTACGTTATCGTTATCGAGCCGATTTAGGTGATTACGGTATCTATACGATTTTTTTACGAGTACTTAGTCCAAGCGATCTCCAAACGTAATCATTCATCTTTACCCATACAGTGACACGTAATAAACATTTATGAGTATTTGAAAAATATTCAAATATATGTTCTTCAGCAAGTAGCCTGCATATCGTTAGCCCCTAAAAATGTCAAAACGAATAAAAGTTTCTACATATTTAGAAAATGCAACCAACATACCTCAGGATTGTTCAGATGTGGAAAGTGAATTATATGATAGCGACGGTGAATTATTAGATACACAAATTGATCCACAAGGCAATGATGAAAATAGTGCTAATATCTTGAGTAGTGATGAGGAAGTTCCTGATGAAGACAATATAAATCAGTCAAGTGACAGTGATTGCGAAAATATGCCAAACAAACGTACGAGACGATGCATGCGATTCCCTTCCAGTTCTGAAGATGAAGATGGAAGTAACGTACCAAATCAGCAAACTGAAGTTGCTGCAGACGGAACTATTTGGACGAGAATTGAAGAAGGAGGTGTTGTTGGTAGATTACCAATTCATAGTGTTTTCAAAGATGTACACGGGCCAACAGCACATGCTAAAAGAAACATTATGAAAGGGAATCTAAGTAGTGCGTTCCTATTATTGATTGACAATCATATTTTGGAACATATACGAATTTGTACAGAGTTAGAAGCCTCTCGAGTTTTGGGGAAAACCTGGACAATTACGCAAGAAAAATTGAAGGCATTTCTTGCAATATTGTACGCACGTGGGGCATACGAAGGAAATACTTTGAGACTTCAATATTTGTGGAATAAAAAATGGGGACCATCATTTTTTTCTAGCACTATGAGTAGACGAGATTTTACAGATATTTTACGATACATTCGGTTCGATAAAAGAAATCAGAGGAGTCAACGATTGCAAACAGACAAGTTCGCTTTAGTCTCAGCAGTTTGGGATAAATTTATTGAAAACAGTCAAAATTGCTTCAAACCGGGAGCTTATATTACTGTGGATGAGCAACTTTTTCCAACGAAGGCCAGATGCAGATTTACTCAGTATATGCCAAACAAACCCCATAAATTTGGCATCAAATTTTGGTTAGCGTCTGATGTAGAAACAAAATATGTGGTAAATGGCTTTCCATATTTAGGAAAAGACGAGACTCGAAAGGCATCAACTCCCCTAAGCGAATTTGTCGTAATGAAACTTCTTGAACCGTACACCATGAAGGGTAGAACTGTAACAACTGATAATTTTTTTACAAGTATTCCTTTGGCGTTGAAATTACGATCTAAAAACACTTCGTTACTTGGAACAATACGCGCAAACAAGAGGGAACTGCCGAAAATTTTCAAACTGAAAAAAGACAGCATGGCACGTTTCTCGACGTTGTTGTACCAATCTAATGGATGCACACTTACTGTTTATAAGAGCAAACCAAATAAAAAAGTACTTTTACTAAGTACAAAACATAAACACATCAAAATTGATAAAGCTGCTAAAAAAATACCTGAAACTGTATTGTTTTATAATAAAACTAAATTTGGCGTCGATGTGACTGATCAGATGGCACGAAAATATACGGTGAAGTCTGGTTGCAGAAGGTGGCCACTTCAAGTGTTTTTCAATATTTTAGATTTAGCCGGAATAAATAGCTGGATATTATACAAAAACACAACAGGAGAAAATATCTCACGGAAAGACTTTCTGTTTCGATTAGCAGAAGAACTTGCTTCAGAATATCAGACTTCAAGGCAAAAACCACACGAAGCTGATATATCAACTACCGCTGGCACGGTTTCTGTGCGCAAATGGTGTCAAATAGGATATTGCAATAACAATAAGACTACAAATATTTGCAATAAATGCAAGAAAAGTCTATGCGGAAAGTGTACAAAAAGCAAAATCTACATATGTAGAAATTGTGAGCAATAAACTGTAAAAATTAAGTCTTTTGTTATTTGACAATGTCTATAAATCCATTTTTGTATAAAAATTAATATTGTTGAACTCTTTTTACCATTTTTTAATAGTGAATAAAGACTAGAAACTCCGTTGAGCATTTTTTTATACACCAGTCATATTGACTGGTTATGGTAGAAATACGTATATTTAAATGGCTGGTAAATCTAGTGTTAAATTTATACTTTAATGGGCATAAAGGCAGGATGATGCTGATGATGAGACCCCTATGTCTAGTAATAGTTACCGCCGGCGCTCGCTCCCTCGTCTGCGTCGCTTCACTGTAGTAACGTCCGCGTCCCGTCTCCAGACTCGCTTTTGGGCTTGAATCGGTCGTCTGCTGCAATATCATGTTTTGATCTAAGCATCGAAACTATGTGGTTCTATCGGCCCTTGGTGCTCTGCCTATCCCGTAAGGGATAAAGGCGTGATTATAGGTATGTACGAGTATGTATCAAAACTAGAGCGTATAGATACAGAAAACATACCTATATATCTTCACAGTATACAAACCTATTCCTACAGTAAGATCCCTAAGGTCTTATGGCAAACGGCACAGCATATACGAATACATAAATTTAAAGAAATATCCAAGTTTTGGAAACAAACATCGATATCCAATCAATATACTTTATATGCTATATAATTTAATATATAATTTATTTATATGCCTAGCCGGATTCTCTAAAAACCGAGCCTTAGTTAACATTCCAATCTTACGACTATTGATTGGTTGCTGAAATATACGTCTATACATACATCTCTACATAGTTTCTGAGTAGCAGATCTGTATGCAACCTGATACGGTTTCTCATCACGACTGTAGTTATCTGTGGCCGTGATCATGAATTAGATTCGAGGATCGGTAGAGGATGCAGGGCCGGTAGACGCCGAACTACATTAGACTTTATACAAGGTTAATAGCTAAAGGTAGTAATGGGCAGAACACATAGCTCGAAGGACCGATGGTAGAGTGGTGCGTAAAGTTCTAGAGTGAAGACCACACACCGGCAAGCGCAGCGTGGGAAGGTCACCCGCGAGATGGACGTACGACCTGGCCAAGGTCGCGGGTATCTGCTGGATGCAGGCCGCTACCAACCGATCGCAGTGGAGGGCATTGCACCACCCTGTGGGGGTGGTGAAAAGGGAAGCGCTTCCGGCCCCACCGGGCCACTAGTTATTGTTTGGGCCCCAATCATGTAGATATCGCGTTATAAGATTACTATTGAACTGCGGTCCTGTCTTGTCTGGTGACGCTTCGCAGTTCTTTCCTATGGCTGTAATGATAGGTTACCTACCAGATTCCTCGAGTGGCCCAGTATGCTACTAGTTACTGATTGGCCCATGTATATGTATAGTCCAATCATTGAAACTTCGATATCGCGTTCTAGAATTAGTATTGGACTGTTCTGTCTTGTCTGGTGGCTTCCCTACAGGCCTATTTGGATTGTTGTTCTGTCTTGTCCGGTGGCGCTCTGCAGTTCCTAAGGCTGTAATGATGGGTTAACTACCAGGTTTCCTGAGTAACCCAGTATGCTGCAAACGTCACTCGGATACGCTACAGGCCCATGCTCTGCAGTGGACTCCCTATGGCTGTAAAAATAGGTTACGTACCAGGTTCCCTGAAAAGCCGAGTATGCTGGTGACGTCACTGGGATACGGCAGATACTGCATGTGCTGTGCAGAGACCGACGCCGCCGCCTTCTCCGCCGCGTTCAATGTGTTGGGCATGTAGGAGAGGGAGCGCAGCATCGGCTGGAATATGCAGATAGAGATGTATTACCAGTGTTGCCAACTTTATTTTTGACAGGATCGTACCACAGACTAGACAAGATCGTATTTTGCTGAAAATTCTAAGAAAAAAATAGTACCCAAGGAAATTTCTGGTGCGCAACTTAGCATAATTTTGTAATCGCAAATTTTAGAAAGGGTCATTTTGCTGCAAATTAAATGAATAAGATAATAATATATAATATGTGAAGTGTCTTAAATAAATATATATTATCAACGTTCCCGAAAACTACGGAATCTCCTATTATTAAACATCATCACGATCATTTTTGTTTGTTTCTCCATGGAAATTATTTTTAACATGCATACCTGGGAAGTTTAAACTTTTAAAATAAGTCTGGTTTCTTTAGGTTAGCAAAATATTAGGGTCCAAAGTTGAGTAAATAGACTGCGTTTTTTTGCATAAATGCACATAGACGCGCGTAGCAGGATTTTTTCACGTGGGCCTTCCAAAAATAATTAATATCTGTCTATAAAAAAAGTTTGTTGCTAACATAAACATTATTTGTGTTTTGTCTAGATTATTTGAGCACTATAAATTTCGCAAAAGTATTTATGTCATTTCCCACGATCAGTGCTGTCGTCAGGAATTTAAAAAAAATGTAAAAAAAAAAAGTAAAAAAATTCCCAGCGTTTTTTTTGGCATAAACTTACTTTATTTCATGTATAGAATACGTACCCTTCGTTAAAGGTGGCCACAAAAAAACATCCTGTATATTATGCGTGATCGAATCAGAAATGAGGAGATCCGCAGACGTACAAAGATCACCGACATAGCTCAACGGTCCAACAAGCTGAAGTGGCAATGGGCAGGGCACATACTCGTAGCTCGAAGAACTGAGAGTGGATACCGCGTATAAGCAAACACAGCGTGGGAAGACCACCCGCGAGGTGGACGGATGACCTAGCCAAGGTCGCGGACGTCGGTTGGATGCAGGCCGCATCCGACCGGTCGGTATGGGTTATTGGGGGAGGCCAACAGTGGACTTCTCAGGGCTGTAAATGATGATGATGAACAAAAAGGTTATGTTAAGCAATAAGCTATGAAAATAGCCTACTATAGAGAAACTATTCCCAAAATTTAAGACTCGAAATCACATGTTTATTTTTCAAGATTTTATGAACATTCATAACTTGTTTGGGAAATCTCCATACTACTCGTAACTAATAAAATAAACATTTGATTTCGAATCTTAAATTTTGGGAATAGTTTCTCTATAGTGGGCTATTTTCATAACTTTTCGCTTAAAATACCCTTTTTGTTACACCCTATAGACATGGCTGTGTCCCCAAGTTCTGACTATCCGAACTGCAGCATCATAAGTGAGCCACGTTCAGCATAGCAGGGGACAGATGTAAATCATCAGTGACAAGTTGCTAGTTTATCGCTTCAGAGGATGCCCAAGTTCTTTCATCATCATCATCATTTCAGCCCTGGGAAGTCCACTGCTGGGCATAGGCCTCCCCCAACAACCTCCATACCGACCGGTCGGAAGCAGCCTGCATCCAACAGACGCCCGAGACCTTGGCCAGGTCGTCCGTCAACCGCGCGGATGTCCTTCCCACGCTGCGCTTGCCGATACGTGGTATCCACTCTATAGAACTTTCCGACTCCATCGGCCATCAGTTCTTCGAGCTATGTACCCTGCCCATTACCAGTTTAGCTTGCTGGACCGTTGAGTTCCTTAGTCCGTTAATTAGTTCCGTTAGTCGACTGAAAATAATTTAATTCGCAAAATGTCCATTCCCACAAACGTTCAAACAGCACTAACCCCTATAACAGAGTCCCTAGAACTCCGTCGCTCATGTTCGACACTGGGCGACACATACGCGGGCAAGCCGGACGTGTCTTTAGTCTTCTCGTAGTCTGCGGGCGGCAGTACTGCTGGCACGTTTTGTAGGTACTGGGGCAATGGGTTTACATATATACATACAAGGCTGGTCATCATCAATCATGCCCTTATATAATTATTTACGGGGTCGGCGCAACATGGTTTCGAAACTCACATTGCCAAAGTTTTGGCATTTGTTTTTACGGCCGGCTGCCTGTCTGACGCCAACCCTTCTCGGGTATAGCTAAGTGTCAATTTTTAGAAAAACCGGTACATGAAATAAATTCAGTGGTACAGGCCCGTGACTGGTATCGGACTCGCGCCTCCCGACTGAAAGGCGGCACGTTTTAATTATTATTATTATTATAATCCATTAATATAATTCAACACATATTTTGGGCTGGTATTCCCAAAATGTGGTAGACAGGAATACAAAGAATATCTTATAGTGATAAATTTCACTGTGGGACCCCACCAACACCCGGAACGCGTAATGTAAAACTGCTTTTGCGTATTCCACTCCAATCGGAATAGTGTAAGTTTTACACAACGCGCAAACCTGAATGTTTGCTCTGACAGACAACGCCCTACGCTCTCTTTCCAACGGCTGTAGATATTTAAATTTGTTGACGTATTTTGCGCATTTTATTTACAACTAACCTTTAACCATTGTGGACGCCACGACTCTAATGTAAAAATTCCACTCCAATCCACTGTCCGCGTGGACTACAGACTCCGTCCGCGTGGAAAAACAAAATGTCGAAATTATCCGGGGTAAAAACATTTTCCAGGGATAAAAAGTAGCCTATATGTTGAGTGGGACCTGTCACAATATATTCCTGAAAACTGCATCGAAATCGGTTCAGCCGTTTCTGAGATTAGCGTGCATAAACGCACAGACAAACCGACAAACAGACAAATAGACAAACAGACAAAATTTCCAAAAATCATCGTTTTGGGTTCTATTGCGTCGATAAAGGTCTCCTATAATATTTTTTCTCATATATCTTCTATGTACAGACAGCGATCCGTTACATTTTTATTATATGTATAGATAGATATATCCTCGAGTATCTTTAAAGGTAAGGTATTATGTATCTTTCTCACCTGCGAGTGGGGATTGGTCGGGTGTCTCGAAGACATGTGTAGATCGAGGTCCTGCGACATGCGGTACTCATTGGACTGGTCTTCCAACATCTGGTCCATCACATAACCGTCCGAGTTCATCGTTTCTTTTGGCTGTTGGAATATTGAAATACGTCAGAGGTTAGAAGGAAAATATGGATTAAGAAACTTAAGTTCTATCGGGTTTAGGACAAACTCGCCTCCTGATTACGTAAGAGCAATAGCAAAGCCGAAGCCGCGCGATCGCGATAATCTCGAGTGTGTGCGTGCGCGCAACGAGCGCTCGGCGTCCTCCCGCGCCCCGCACCTCGCCCCGCGCCCCGCACCTCGCCCAAGCACACACACACTCGAGATTATCGCGATCGCGCGGCTTCGGCCTTGCTATTGCTTTTACGTAATCAGGGGGCCTAAACATCGATGTTCTCTATCAAAGGTATACATAGTATTCTAATGTATACCCTACTGTCCTATTTCAGTTCTATAGAAGCTGTGTTATAAACGGATAAATAGTATAGAGGTATACGTTCATTGTCTGGATTTGGAAATCTTCGAAATTTGGAAAACGAAATTTCCTATAAACAATAGAACCCAGAAGCTCCCCAGAAGCTCAGTATTATATGAATAGAACAAAATCTTCTATTGGAATATGCACATAAATTGTTCCTTGATCTAATGTTATTTGTAATGTTGTTTCTTAATGTACTATAATGTATATAGTATACTAAATGTCGTGTACAAATGGAGTAAGCGAATGTCAGTGCCTCCACAAACCTATACAGGTTTAGAGGTAACAGAATATTAAAATGTGTGATACACTGTATTTACCCTAATAAATAAATAATAAAAATAATAGCGCTACTTGGTCGAGTCACCTATGACTAAGTACTGAATCTGTGTAACTGCATACGAAAAATGTTAGTTTCGAAATCATATACGAGATAAAACGGATGCCAACGAGCACTAAGATTAAATGAATGAACGAATAAATGAACCTTCCCAGCAGCGCTGAACGAATGAATCGTTTAGTTTGTCCGTCACGTTGAATGAATGAACGAACCTTCCCCTTGGCGCCGTGCAGATGCGGCACGAAGCGCGGCTCGGCGCGTAGCTTGCACCACAGATCCAGCACGCCCACCTCGTCGCCCGCGTCTAGTTTGTCCGTCACATTGCGGTTCTTCAGGATCTGAGGCCCGCCCATCTGCAACACGATTGCTAGCTTCACTAATAGGAGATATGTTGCTGAGACGTGGGGTGTGATAACTATCGCATCTTGCAGAGGAAAGTTGTGTCAAAACTACTGGGCGTAGGTATCCGTTTGGTATTTCTATTTATCTTAGGCGAGTGCAGGTGAGCACAATTAAAGAATTTCTCGTAGGCTGATTGCCTATCTTGCAAAAGCAAAGCACTAGCAATGCGAGAGCGAAAATTGTACAATATTGACCTATTCGCGTTGGAATGTCAAAATACTTTGAAATTGCAATTATATAATTAATACGAATTTTAAAAGCAATCAGAGAAAATTGTACAATTTTTGCTAACGCCTTGTTTTTGCTAGTTAGGGGACCAAATAGAAAACGGAACAAAACGGATTTTAAAAGTTTAGAAGAATACGCAGATAAATCGATCTAGATAAGACGACGAAAGCTAGGTGATCGATCACACACATACACAAAAAACATATATAAACAGAAACAGAATACTAACCAAAGCAAGAGACATATCAGCTCTGCGATTAACATGTAACAGCGCGTCACGTAACGGAAGCGAACAGCTCGCAAACGGCTCGTCCAGGTTGTCCACGTGGCAAATTATTATGGCCAGCTCTTCCTAATGAATAACACTGAATTGGTGAATGACAACACATAATACACACTTTTTATTTTTATACTTTTTGAGGTTATTGAATTACACACAGAACTTGTACCTAGGATACATGTAAATAGGGCAATACCCAAAACAAAAAATCATCGGAGAACCTTGCAAACAATAAGTTATTGACTATGGGTGCGCCCACCACCACGGGCCCTACACCCTCCACTGCCCCTCGGATCTGATAACTCATAACTGCCAAAACAGGCACTTGCGCTAACTACAATCGCCACGAGAAACCAGACCCGAGCACCTAGCATGCAAGATAATACATACAATTTCATTTATAAATAAGTTATTGAGCAAAATCCGTAAAGCTACACATATAATATAATTTATGAATCTAAATTCTCCTTCATTCTAATTTGACATCACCTAATTGAAAATTAGAAAAGTTTTGCAATACTTAAGCAATAGGTCCGAGTTTTACGCACGATTTTTCGCAAAAATACTTTCACATCACTTTTTACGGCGAAAAAAATATATAAATCTTCTGTAACAGGCCATACACCCTTACCCGTTTCATATAATCGAGGAACTCGTCAGTGATCTTCATGTCGTACTCGGTGGAGAAGTCGAAGTGCGCCACCCGGCCGGGCGACATGCGCGTCATGGTCACGTTCTGGTCGTAGAACTGCCACTTCAGGACTAGCGACTTGTCCAGAGAGTTTAGGATGGCCTATTATTATTACAGTGGTGAACAATTTTAACTAAGTTACCTTTTATTCGTCTCGATCAAATAATGACAGTGACGGTAACGTTTAAGTGAGAAAGTAACATATGTATACATCATTTCGGGGACAGATATTGTCAATAACAAGTTGCCAGCTTATCGTCTGAGAGAATACCCGAGTTCCTGACATAACTCTTACGATATACACAGGAGATGCAGCTGATGTATTCTAGTGAAGCCCAGCACCAAATAAAGTAACATGAGTAGACGTAATCTGGTTACCTAAGGGCTGATTTTTCTAAACGTCAGATAGAACTGTCTCTATCACGATCAAGTTTTAGTTAGAATAAGACAGAATCAACTTTACTCCTCTGATAGGCTATCCGACGTTTGGAGAAATCGGCCCTAAAACAAGTTAAATAAAATCAATAACCTCATCCGAAAGCACGATAGTTCCAATATGCAACGTGAATATACACTTAGGTGTGTGCACATCGTTGATATGGGACTTCCCTTGCGTTTTCTTCAGGGAGATGGGTTGGGTAGTTAGATCTGCCGCCACGAAAGCGTCCTTGCATTCGGCTTTAGGTACCTGGAGTATTCAATCTAAGAGATAATACTTGAACAATATAGAATATTGCCCAGTACGTAGCTTGGCATTGGAGATCTTGTAAGGTTAGGTTATGCAGGATGTAACCAAACGGGTATGCTCAACGAAATATAACGGAAATAGCCCACTATAGATAACCTAATTAAATCTAAATAATATTATGTTTATTTTTTCAGTTCATAGTATGAAGAAATTCCCGAACAACTCAGGAACATACAATCTAGAAATATAAACATGTCGATTTGGAGTCTTTAATTGTATGGCTAGGTCCTCTCTCTATTATAGCATTTCGCTAAACATAGGTACCTCTTTTGTTAACAACCTGTAAGTATATAAATTGCACCCTCCCCACATTTATTGACGCGGAATCGGCTAACGCCTATCAAAAAAGCCTTTATATCTACGAAATAAGGGTGTTACTAATACCATTCGCAACGGCTCGGCTCGGATGACGCGACGCGACGCCGGCCGACGGCGAAACGAGCCGTTTGTCGATTAGCTGATCGCATACGTACGGCGCTGAATCTAGCGGAACGTTTCCGACTGCTGCCGAACTGCGCCGGACACGGCCGAACGGCGTTGGACGGTAGTTGAATAATCCGGTCGCATGCCTCCATCTCCGACGGTAGTCGAACGGTGCCGGAGACGACCGATCGGCGTTGGGTAGCAGTCGAATAATCTGCTCGCATGCCTCGCATGTGAACATCCGTTGTCAACATGCCTCGCATGTTGAACGTAAGTTAACAGAGGTCGTGACGGCCATTCGGAGGAGTCGACTGCCGAACGTAAGTGAACAGCCGTCGTGACGACCGTTCGGAGTATTCGACTGCCGATCGCATGTCAACCAGCCGATTCCGCGTGGATAAATGTTGGGCAACCCTAATTAGCCAACCAAGGCCTAATTCCAACCTATCAGCAATTCCTTACCAAACTGCTCGTCATTTCATCAGTTCCACCTTCAATACAGCTATACGTACAAGTTTAAAAAAAAAACAGAATCTAACATAGGCATTTCCTTTTCTGTACTCTCTACATATACAGCATAAATAAAACTACACGTTTACATTAAACAAATTTATACCAAAACATACATAAAACCATAATTTCAACGTAAAACTATCAACACAATAAATAACTTAATCAGACTCTTTACAATAACAAAACCTTTACATCTAGAGTAAAAGAAATAGCAAAACACGCTTGGAGAAACAAAATACGATCGCAACTTGCCTAAAATATTTATCTAAAGCCTGTATTAGCCTTTGACCATACTCAAAGCATTATAAATTTGATATTGTCTCTTTCTAAAACTTGATCTAGAGACAGCTTCAACTTTATTTTTTTGATACACTATCTGACCATTGGACAAATCAACCCTTAAGGAATATGCTGCATTGTTAAAAACATTGATATCTCTCATACTCTACCTCTTTACTACACTGTCAAGTTAACTTGGCATATGACATCGAAATGAAATTCTAGAAGTAAACAGTCAACAACATCGATTTACAAGAAGTAATAAAGAAGTATGTAGATTTCATTTCGTATCGCCTCGATGCAATTTCACTGTCAAGATGTCCTACTAATAGTAGAAGGTGCGAGATAAGGCATGGCTTTTCTAATTGCTATTTGACACAGATGCCGAGTTAACTTGACGCATTTACATCCAAACTACATTTTAATTGAAAACAAATGTATCTGTCGCGACCGACGGCGCGCTTCGTCCGCGGCCAGCCGGCTCGGGCAGCTAGTATTGTCGCACTTTGCTCTTCGGACGTCGCTCTTACTAGCCTCGGCCGCGACCTATAAATGTGTTTCCAATTTTAGCAAGCTCTATTCAGATGTAGAGTCCGTTTCAAAGAATAATGCCCATGCCTATGAATATCCTATTTCGGAACTAAATTTTTTTGTAATGTGACACAGGAAATGAGGTCATACAGACAGTAACTAGCGCCATCATCCATCGGTACTATACGGTGGAACGCACAATAAGCGATATCGCTGATGGAAAGTGAAACAGTTTTGTATTTCAGGCGGTATCACGAGCTTTTTTTGATTCGTCTATTCTAATAAAACGACCTCTTATAGATACCTACATTTTACTATAAAGAACAACACGTAGGCTCGTTAACATTCTCGCGGACGAATTTGCAGGTATCCGCTACTTAGTGTGAACATCGAATTGTATCCGCTCGACCATTGTCACCTTTAGTTTCCAATGTTTTCACCTGTCCTGACGCTCATATTAGATTTTAAAGCTATTTGACTAGATTTTAATTTAATATCCACTGTTAAAACTATAATTTTGTTTCTCCCTCTTCTAATCGTCCTATATCTTTTCCTCGCCGCGGACGCTGGCCACATGTATTTTCCCCCTCACCCTGCATCTGCCAGTTGTCCAACCACCCTGGTACTGACCTCGCGTCTCGGCAAGTGAATTTTTGTGTGTGATAAACTGACCTACCCAAAGAAGTGCCCTTCGTTTAAAAGTGGTGTAACAGTAAAGAATACCTAAAGTGAAAGACCCCAAAACCCTACGAGAGATTCCGCGCGGAAGAAAAGGAACACGGAGCCTAAAAAGGTACTTTGACCTACCTATTTTTACCTCGCGGTCCCCCTACCTAATCATAAATATCCACATTTAATTATTTTTAACCAATTCCCAATCTTATTTATTAAATCACATGTTTAATCTGACTATTGAAGTATCTGCCGTTGGGTGTAAGGAAATGTAAATGACGTTAACAATTAAGTTAAGGCGTAAGTGATATTCACTTTTAAATAGCATAATAACGAGAGAACGGGAAGGACAGAAGCGCTATCTCATTTACAGTCCATTTAGTTATTATGAATAATTGATAAATTAAACAACTGAATAAATTATGAATATCTTAATTCCGTGATTTGCTTATCTAAAGGAAGATAGTTGATATTGAATTGTATCAGGCGTCACTATTCGGAAGTTCAAATCTCTATTGAGGGATCGCCCGCCACCGGGCCCTATACCCTCCGCTGACCCTCGGATCTGCCGACTCATGATCACGAACACAAGACACTACAGTCGTAACGAGAAGCCAGATCCAAGCACCTAGCATGCAACCATAAATACATAGCTGCTAATCCGAAAACCAATTAAAATTTTAATCGACATATGTTTCGCCAACACCCGTGGCATCATCAGGATTAGTTTTCCATGTTAGTTCTATCTACCGAACCAACTTACTACTAGTTGGTTGGCAGATCCGAGGGTCAGCGGAGGGTATAGGGCCCGGCTCAATAAAGATTGTTGATGTTAGAAAATATCAAAATAACTTAGGCTAGAATTTTTTACACTAGGTACAAAATGCTAGGGGCAAAATTACTTATTTATTATTATACATTTAAACAGTCATCATGCAAGGTTATAATGTAATACAAAATTATTTAATTTAGTTATTTGCGAACTCACCATGTTTACAAAAACTTACACATGTCAACTTAACTCGTGTGTTGTTTTGTAAATAGTCTCTACTGGACGGATGTATAGGTACATACTATATCCCATGATATATAGAATAATTCTACATTACAACTAAACTACATTACAAATATATCTACTAATATTCTAAATAACAAAACCTTTACAATCAAACTGCTAAGGATAATCGTCGCCCAGAACCAAAGTCTACGGCCAGTTCATCTAAATACGCTTTCGAATCTAGTCTAGGTAACAGTTTGGCACAGCACCTGGTATGGCCGCTGTCCCTGCAACAACTCCTTGCACCGCGCGAGCTCATCGGTAATGTTCTGTAAGGCTGCCTCCATCTTTGATGTGGTCCACTCACGGGGAGTCTTTTTTGTTGGACTGTAATATAAAGTTAACAGTTACTTTGCGGTGTGCTCTGGCCTACGTCTAGCAGTCGACTGCAATAGGCTGAAGACAAGGCAAGACTTAATGAATCAATATCTATACTATACTCTAATGGATCTATCCACAACATTTGAGAACAATTCCGAAACGCCACAGGAATGTTTATACAAAAAAATAAACATCTGATTTGGACTCTCAAATTTTGTGGATAGACTCTGTAATTATGGGTTATTATATAGATTCTGCTTAAAACATTCCTTTTATTACACTCTGTATACATACAGTTCACAAACTAATGTAGAGTAAGTAAATGTTTGTGTCGTATTGCCTCGGCATATATCGGTAATTACGAGCATAGATAAGTAAATATAAAAACAACAATCATGGCAACATTATTAAAAAATATACTGGCACAGTATTCTAATCCAACCCGGATTCGACGGGAAAAGCTGGAAGGGAGCGGGTGTAATTTTCTTGTGAAAATCAAAATTTATTTGTAAATGGCTTGTGTCTGTGGCATGTGTCCGTAAAGTGATCTTTTCTGGTAGATAATTTATATTTTGTTTACTTATGATGTGAATCTAGTGTGTGTGCATGGTTTTATATGCAGGTAAGCTGAGAAAATTTTAGTCGGAATACGATCTCTTCATGGGCTCATGTAAGTTGTTTCTGCAATTATTTTTGATTTTTACTAATTTTAAACTGAAGTTCTCGAGGATTTTCCCGACGTTTCCATTCATCATCATTATCATCCATCATAAATTCAGAATTCATTTTACTAAAGACAATGATTATGGCTGTATGGGCTTAGTTCCTTGCCTTTCCTTCGGGATAAACTAAAAAAATCCAACCCGGGACGGCTCAGCAGACAGAGCCCAATATATATATATATATATATATAATCTAACAAATAAAATAATACCTACTAAATTTAATTATAAGGATACCTAAAGTGTAACATCAAACATGTACTTACGCATCTGTATCTGCTAATGCTTTCGGATATGGTGTTGGTCTCCGATCGTTTACACCTGAAAAAAAAAATAGTTTGTATCCTGATTTGGGAACTAACATTTTTTGTGTGCAATGAAACAGAATATGTGATCATACACCTAGTAAGTAGCGCCATCATCTATCGGAACTATACGGTGAAAAATACTAAGTACTACTTTGGACCCATAAAAACAAGTACATACAGAGTGATTGTTGGTAAAACTACGGAATCTCCTCATCATCACGATCATTTTTCTCCATGGAAGCATACCTGGGAAGTGTCTGGTTCCCAAGATATTAGGGTCCAAAGTTGAGTAAATAGACTGCGTTTTTCTACATAAATGCACATTGACGCGCGTAGCAAGATTTTTTCACGAGAAATAACTAATATCTGTCTATGATGAAACTAGCATAAACACTGGACACTATAAATTTCGCCCGATCAAGAAATTTAAAAAAAATTACATCTTTTCCCAGAATTTGGCATAAACTTACATTATTTGATGTATAGTGTACGTACCCTTCGTTAAGGGTGGCAACGAAAAAACACCCTGTATACTTACTGGTGGCCTGTGAAGGCAGTTCTCCCTCGCTTAGAGAATCCTCCCGCGGGGACTCGTCGCTGGTGCCCTCTCGCGTCTGCCCGGGGGAGGCGTTCTTATTGCCCGCAGCGGCGGTCGAGTTCGCTGGAACTAATTACATTATATCATTATCACATAGATCCCTTTTGAAAACCAGCGCCGTTTGCATGGTAAATTCTACCCTAAGTAACATGAAACTGAAAAAGAACCAGTGGGACAGTTCTTGAAAATCTTTGAGCCTAAACGCAACCACTAACGAACCGGTGCGAAGCGATATATACTTACCGCTTGAGTAATAAGGTATATTTTAGCACGCATCGGTCGCGATTATGACAGAATATCCGTGTCGTGCTGAAATGTGTCTTATTACGTCACGGTAAAGTTTTATTATTGCTTTGTTCTGAGCGTCTTCAACGGTTCCGTTTCAACTCGAGACTTTTCGAGAATGGGCACCCTGTTTGGCGGCTATACATAAGCGGGATGTTGCATATATGGTGCACGGCTCTTTCCCAATTATATTGTATATACTTTTTTTAATATGCCTTTGACTGTGTTTATTCCTACCTAAGATATCTATCTTCTATGCTGCTCTGGGAGTGAAAAAAAAGTATAATACTACAGCTGCTTCTCTTCCCGGGCATACTGTACAAGTCAGTAGAGGGACAAGAGGGTCTTAGTGTTTTGTAGGCGATGGGCTGACCACCTGTCACTGCTAACCGAACTTATAGATCTCAACTATACCCTCAAAATTGGTCAGAAGTGGCACCATGCGGTTCTATCGGCCCTTGGTGCTCTGCCTACACCGTAAGGGATAAAGGCGTGATTATATGTATGTATGTAAGATATCTATGTTTCTTCTCTGTTTATTTTGTTTTATTGTGACCAGGTACGAGTATAAACCTATTTTACTATATGCCAGGTTGAGCACAATGTGCAAACAATTCACACCTCACACTGATATAGGAAGATAAGTTGTAACTTATATTTATGAGTGACTAGCAGACACCCACGACTTCGCCTGCGTCAACTTTACAATTTCCGTTTAAAAGTACGGAATACTATACCTAAATGACCATATACGTTAGCCCTTACCATATTTCTCTGGAATGTTAAAATAAAACGAGTTCTCCGGTCTCATGTCGCTAGCATTCTTCTTCGCCGGTTGTTTACACTCCGGCTCTCTCTCGCGTCTCTGCTTAGGCCGGACCAACGGCGGCTGCGGCTTACTCATCAGGTCGCTTTTGGTATCCGTGCCGACGCTGGGATTGCATTTCCTCTCCAGTCGTCCCTCCAAAGGTTTCCCCGTGAGCTCCGAAATCCCCGTTTCGGTGCTTGCGGTAAGTGGGCGTAGTTCAGCGCTCCCTTGTAACAGGAAGGTGGAGCCACCGCCGTCGCGTGGGCGTGGCTCTAACTCCTGCGGCTCTTGGAGCGATGGCGAGTCTGGAGAGCTGCTGTCTGCGATAATATAATGCTATTGTTACTTACTACTCATCAGGCTAATGCTGAACTTAGGCCTACCTCTAAAAACCGTAGACTTCTTTGTTCTAACACTTCACAATGATGTTACCCTAAACTACACAAATTCATACACTACAAATAACCCTATAGGTACTAGATACAAGCCTAAACTACACATAACCCTGAGCTTCACATAACCCTAAACTACACATATCCCTACGCAACACATAACCCTGAACTACATAAAACCCTAAACTACATATAACCTAAAATTACACACAACAAAAGACAGACTCAACATAACCTTCATTCGGGCTGACCAGCAGCTGCGGTTGCAGTAGCTGGCTGTTATTGCACTGTGTGTAGCACTCGCACTTCCGGAACTGACTACCCTCGACTGAGGTGGCCTTGAACTTGAGGGTGCCGCTGCAAGAGCGGAAGATGGCCGGCTCTGTGCGCTCTAATGGCTTACAGCGACATACCGTGGCGTATACCTCGCATATATCTGTTTTGGATAGATTTATTTTGTAATAGAAACTACCCACGCCTTCGTCCACGTAAACTTTAGAATTCGCGTGGGAATTTCGGAAGATCCTTTTTTAGTGGATCTGAATTACATCGCAAAAGTTTTAACTATTGGCGGTTATGGCTGTGCGCGCGTCTACATGTCATTTAGTGGCAATATCCCCTGTTATAAATAGATTTTGCATCAGACCATGCTTAATGTGTCTGTGTGTATCTCCTTTGCAATTCTACACTACACCATTTTGGAAACTTTGAGGAATCGTCCGCCACCGGGCCCTATACCCTCCGCTGACCCTCGGATCTGCCTACTCATGATCACGAACACAAGACACTACAGTCGCAACGAGAAGCCAGATCCAAGCACCTAGCATGCAACCATAAATACATAGCTGCTATTCCGAAAACCGATTAAAATTTTAATCGACATATGTTTCGCCAACACCCGTGGCATCATCAGGATTAGTTTTCCATGTTAGTTCTATCTACCGAACCCAGAGATTTGAACTTCCGAATAGTGACGCCTGATACAATTCAATATTTACGAGTATATTGAGTTGTAACTGGTTCCGGCGTTAACGTTTAGTTTCAACTGACGTTCGCTCACTACTCTGTGATTTGTATTGGACAGTTTTCTAAGGTGGTTCCCACGGTGCGTGCTATTACGGATGGACGCGCACCAGCCCGCACCACGGATCGTGGGAAACGGAGCGTCCGTGGTAATAGAGACGCGTCCGTGGTGCGTGTCCGTCCGTAGCCGTCGGCGCGTCCGCGTCCGTCCGCGAAATCACGCACCGTGGGAACCCACCTTTAGATGCCCGATTGACGCAGTTGGAGTCTACTGTCTTCGATGCCGTAGGTCGTAAATTCGATTCCAATAGGTGCAAATATTGATATGAAGAGGACATAATATAGATTGAATGTAAACATGATTCCTAGTTCAAGAAATATATTTCATTTTTTCTCTCTTATTTTGAGAAGATTCAAACAAAATTACGAGAACTCTAAAAACCTTATACACCCTTAAGACGGCCGATTGGTGTAGTTGGTAGTGACCCTGCCTGCGACGCCATAGGTCCTGGGTTCGAATCCCGGTAGGTGCAAACATTGATGTGATGAATATGTTTATATACTTATCTATGTATATACCGTTGCTTAGTACCCACGACACAAGACCTTAGGGATCTTAATGTGGGACTAGGTAAATGTGTTGTGAAGTGTGTGAATATTTATTTATTTATATTAAAAAAAAAAAAATACTCGTACATCTTATACGAGTACTAAATAAACTTACCCAAATTAGTCGGTTTATCATTATCAGCCTGTACAGCCGCCTCCTTCGACTGATCCAAATGCAGCAGTGACTTGCTCGGGCGTAACGGCATTAGCTTGCTCAGAGTAATTTCCGACGGACCGACAGCCGAGTCCACTTTCAACATCTCCGCTTTAGGTTCCAACCTTGGCTTGAAAAGCAACGCGAAATCTTTAGTCAGCTTATTCATGTCCACCTTTCCTACGTTGTCGGTTAGAGAGATGTTACTGTCGATAGGTTTGCCCAAATAGTGGTCTAATGACACACTCTTGCCTCTCTTTCGTTTGTAGAGATACTCGTCGTCCTCCGGAATGATTTTCGAGCTGTTCTCTCTGTCTAAATCGTGGTTGTTGTATAGCGGCAAGAGTTTGCATTCGTCTGCGTGACATTTGGTCCTGCAGAAGCAACATGAACGATATAGAATCGTCTAACTACAGTGTCATAGTTTGTAGATCAGTTACATCCGCTGTTATACAGGATGTAACAAAAAGGGTATGTTAAGCGAAAAGCTACGTAAATAGCCCACTGTAGAGAACCTATCCACAAAATTTGAGACTCGAAATCACATGCTTATTTTTCCCGATAGTATGGAGAATTTTTAAATACCTCAGGAATTTTCATACAATCTTGAAAAATAAACATGTGATTTCGAGTCTCAAATTTTACAGTGGGCTATTTACGTAGCTTTTCGCTTAACATACCCTTTTTGTTACACCCTGTATATCCAAAAAGTGTATTAAGAAATACAGGATCAAGGGAGAGATCAGCGAAGTCACTATTGTTTATGACGGCGTCTTTTTTACTATTATTAAAATCTTTAAACATTGTGCTGAGGGAATCAGCTTTGTTTACCGAGATTTGGCTAGTGTATAGCTATCGGGATGAAAAAATAACGTTGCCAATATGTAATTTAGAAAAGAGATGGTAAAATTCGTCATCCGAGTAATTGACCCGGTGGCTCAGTTGTGAGAGCGCTGACACGCGGAATGCAGAGGTCGTGGGTTCGATTCCCACCCGGGTGAGGAATTTTTTCCATTTCTTTATTAATAATTTTATAATATTATTAAAATATTGTATCATAATGCAAGAACACAGTAAACAATCTTAACAAACTCATAACCTTAGCAGGCAAATATTCTAGTGAAGCCTAGATTAGAAAAATGTCTGACATGTAAATACGTGGCTATTTATTATATTACGCCTTACCTAACATTATGAGGTTTACTGGACGCAGGCTCGTTAGGGTCGAAAGTATCCCACAGTTCATTAGCTTTTTCCACGTCTTCTCTCTTATATTTAGGCTTCTCCGGCGTTGGTGGAGTGGGGATACCGACTATATTATCATCCGAGCCATAATTAACGTTCTTGTTTATGAAATTAATACCGTCCTTCACAGACATATCATTCAATGATACATCTTTGCGAGAATCAAAGTCCCGTTGTGACATGTTATCTTTAGGTAAATGGTCTCTATGGGAGTTGAAATCGGATACATTATCTGGGGGATTTATATTTTCTCGTCGGGAAGCGTCGTCTCTAAGGGGAGTCGATTCGAAGGGGTAATCTTGCGGCGTTTTGTTTGGGAATCTTGTGGTTCTCTGGGAATTGAAATTGTGTAATAATAACGATTATCTTCATCAGTGGTTCCCAAAGTGGTCCAGGTGGACCCCCAGGGGTCCACAGGAGACTCGATGGGGGTCTACGTTGGCGTGAAAAAATGAGGATTCACATTTAATTTGTATGTGTTGTGGGCCTGTAGGGGGTCCACCAGAACCAGATAACTTTTGAAAGGGGTCTATGAGGAATAAAAGTTCGGGAATCCCTGATCTTCATGAATACTAAATGCAGGTGGTCCGTCGTAAGGCCGCCCTCCTTTACTACAGTATTGCCAGTAAATAGTAGCGGTACATACATTCTGCAGGATAGGTTTCGCTTTGCCCTCCTCTGGTCTCTTCTCCCTGGGATCCTTGAGTCGTCGCGGTTGAGTCTGCGGCACGTCGCGTGGAGTGGACTGGGTCACTTGCGGGGGCTTCGCTGGTGAACGGTTACGGATTGGGTCTGGTGGCTTTTTCTGCAAAGTTTTTAGTTTAATTTGTGTTTTGTGAAATTAGCAGTCCATAGAAGTAACTTTTATATTATAGTTTTTACTGATAGCTATACCTATAGATATATCTATGAATACACTGTATAGTATGGTTTATAGTGAACAGACCATGATAAGATGGAATATTTAAGTTACATATTTCTTTTTATTGTTAAGTACTATGTATTTTCTGTTTTGTAGGCGATGGGCTGACCACCTGTTACTACTAACTGAACTAGTACATCTCAACTATACTCTCAAATATGGTCAGAAGTGGCACCATGTGGTTCTGTCGGCCCTTGGTGCTCTGCCTACCCCGTAAGGGATAAAGGCGTGATTATATGTAATATGTACTATGTATTTTCAACTATGTGTACTAGAAATATTGTTATATGTATTTACTAAAGGCTAAATTGCTGAGCTGTAATTTGTTTTATACTTACTGGTATGATAGTGCTTGCTTTCAAATCATCTAACTGAGCTTGAAGATCTTCAATCTTAGCCAACAAATCCTTGTTTGGAGGAATAGTATTCTGAAAAAGTTATTATACAGAGTTATTCATACTTTATAGCATTATTAGTTTGGCAAGCACTTGACCAATAGCGTAGCTTGAAACTAGATAATTAAAATATATATGAAATTAGTGGACGCCCGCGACTCAGTTCGCGTGAACTGCAGAAGAAACAAAATCTCGAAACCATCCGGGATAAAAACATTTTACCGGCATAAAAAGTAGCCTATATGTTAAGTGGGACCTGTCACAATATATTCCTGAAAACCACATCGAAATCGGTTCAGCCGTTTCTGAGATTAGCGTGCACAAACGTACAGACAAACATACAAACCGACAGACAAAAATTTCAAAAATCATTATTTTGTGTACTATTGCGTTGATAAAAGTCTCCTATAATATTTTTTTCTCATATATCTTCCATATACAGACAGATATCCGTTACATTTTTGTTATATGTATAGAAGATAGATATACAACAAGTTATCAACAGGTAGTCATCAATATAAATTGTATTTCTTTTGGCAACCGGCCGATAGTCTCCATTAACCATTTATCCAGCTATGTATATTTCTGTAAGACTTGATAAAGAGGACAGAGCACCAACTTTATCCTTTTAAATATATCTATCTGACTATTCTGGCCTTCTAACAGCCATGACTTACGGAGCCGAGACGTGGAACCTGACGGTGGGGCTGGCTCACCGATTGCATGTCACTCAGAGAGCTATGGAAAGGTCAATGCTCGGAATCTCGCTAATAGACAAAGTCCGAAACGAGATTATCCGGCAGAAGACCAAGGTGACAGACAGTCTCGAAATGTAGCAGACTGAAGTGGCAGTGGGCCGGCCACATCTAGTCGTAGAACCGACGGACGGTGGAGTAAACGGGTTCTCGAATGGAGACCGCGCCTCGGCAAGCGTAGCGTTGGGCGCCCTCCGGACAGATGCACCGATGACTTAAAGAGGACGGCTGGTAGTGACTGGATGGTGGAAACGGGAGATCGAGCCAAGCTAGGCGTACTCTGGGGGAGGCCTACGTCCAGCAGTGGACTGCAATAGGCTGACGACGATCTGACTATTGGAAAAACACCTTATCTGTTTATCGCAAATATAATTGTGAGTGCAAGTTACCTGTTTGACCGATTGCTTTTTCTCAGGTTCCGCATATCCTGAGTCATCAGAGACGGGAGTACGTTCGTTAGCATCTAGCCCGTCATGCCTTCTCGTAGGCCGTGGTGCCGGTGTGTGTGGCTGCAAATAGGTTGCTTGCTGAATGACATTTTTTTTCACAAGTGTAAATAAATATACCTATACCCTATATAGGTACTGACCGAAGCGGTAATTCACTAGAATACATCAGCTTCTTTTCGACGGCCGATCGGTGTAGTAGGTAGTGGCCCTGCCTGCGACGCCATAGATCCTGGGTTCGAATCCCGGTAGGTGCAAACATTGATATGGTGAGTATTAATGTTGGTTTCCGAGTCATGGATGTTTCTATACTCATATATGTATTTATATACCGTTGCTTAGTACCCACGACACAAGACCGTATGGATCTTAATATGGAACTAGGTTAATGTGTTGTGAAGTGTGTGAATATTTATATTTATTTATTTATAAGCTGCATCTCCTTCTGTACAAGTTGCAAGAGTCGAATAAGGAACTGAGGTATTATCACAGGCCATCGCCTCATCATCGTCAGCTAGCATTTACATCTGCATTTACATCTGCATTTACGTCTGCATTTACATCTGCCCCCGCTTTGCTAAACGTGGCTGTGGGGTCCCCTTTACGATGCTGCATAAGCGACCTGATTTAGGGAACACAGCCGTGTGTATATGAACGTAAATAAATCCAAAATATACAAGCTTTTTACAAAATTATTGTATAAGTATTGTACAGGGTGTAACAAAAAGGGTATGTTAAGCGAAAGGCTACGTAAATAGCCCACTGTAGAGAACCTATCCACAAAATTTGAGACTCGAAATCACATGTTTATTTTTCAAGATTATATGAAAAATCCTGAGATATCAAAAAATTCTCCATACTATCGGGAAAAATAAACATGTGATTTCGAGTCTCAAATTTTGTGAATAGGTCCTCTACAGTGGGCTATTTACGTAGCTTTTCATACCCTGCTTACATACCCTTTTTGTTACACCCTGTATAGGTACCCCCTTTTGGCGTATGGCGAAAACGGGAGATCAAGCCTCGTGATGTGCCCTGGGGGAGGCCTACGTCCAGCAATGGTACACTGCAATAGCCTGACGTATCTGTGGTATCCGTATAAATTTACACTATATGAATGAATGGCCGCGTGGTGCCGGCAGAGTAGAATTCGTATTACCCCATGTCTGCCCGTATGTACCGTACGAGGCGATTAAGGGTTTCCGGGAGGTGGGCAGTAGCGCCCCCCGTGTTGACACCACATAGTCCAAAATACAAACTGCGGTCACCAACCCGCCTGCCCGGCGGCCATGGCAGACTTGTGGCGTACCCTGTGGGAGGCCTACGTCCAGCAGTCGACTGGAATAGGCTAATGATGATGATATGAATGGATAATGATTTACCCTGTCTTTCAACATAGTTGGATTCTTGTCTCGATTCCCTGGCGCGGATCCTATAGAATTGTTTCTAGGTCTTGTCATAGGTGGAAAGTTCTTGATAGGAGCAGGATCCGATTCGTCCTCAAGGGAATCAGTGACGTACTCTTCTCGTTCCTTATCGTCAAACGGTCTGTTTGGAGGCTGCAAAAGAAGTCCACATTCCTCTATGTTCATGCGTACTTTACAAGACCGATCTTCATTTATTAACATTTCATAGCGGTAGTCTACAGAAGATTCGAAATGTAGCGGACTGAAGTGGAAGCGGGCTGGTCACATCTATTGTAGAACCGATGGACGGTGGATTAACGGGTTCTCGAATGGAGACCGCGCCTCGGCAAGCGTAGCGTTGGACGCCCTCCGGACAGATGTACCGATGACTTAAAGAGGTCGGCTGGTAGTGACTGGATGGTGAAAACGGGAGATCGAGCCATGTGGCGTACTCTGGGGGAGGCCTTCGATAGACAGAAGATTTATTAGCGTTCTTATTTTAAAAAATCTATCATTATTGTACCTATTCAGACATTTCAGTTTCTCTATAAGTTGATTGTCAGTTGATATCCAGTATGGCTCAATAAATGAAGAGTAGAAAAATTAAAAGGTTAAAAAACACGGGGATCACAACACATACCCTATCTGAGGATTTCAGACTAGCTTTATCGGTGTCATGATACGGGCAAATCTGTAAAGTAGCAATTAGGTATCAACCTCTTGACCATTAAGATGTATTAGTGCCTTCAAACTACGGCTGTATTCTGAAAAATATTCAATTGTATCAGGCGTCACTATTCGGAAGTTCAAATCTCCATTGAGGGGTCGCCCACCACCGGGCCCTACACCCTCCGCTGACCCTCGGATCTGCCGACTCATGGTCACGAACTCAAGACGCTACTGCCACGGGTGTTGGCGAAACATATGTCGATTAAAAATTTGAATTGGTTTTCGGATTAGAAACTAATCCTGATGATGCTACGGGTGTTGGCGAAATATATGTCGATTAAAAATTTTAATTGGTTTTCGGATTAGCAGCTATGTATTTATGGTTGCATGCTAGGTGCTTGGATCTGGCTTCTCGTTGCGACAGTAGTGTCTTTTGTTCGTGACCATGAGTCGGCAGATCCGAGGGTCAGCGGAGGACCCCTGAATAGAGTTCTGAAAAATAGCTACAACTACAGGATCACGACGGAGCTGCCTCGTTTAGCATAGCAGGGTCAATTTCGAAAGATCAGTGAAAAGGAAGGAGATGCAGCTGATGTACTATAGTGAGACCATCATCAGCACAGGCTATAAGTTTAACTAAAGATCACACATCCTACTAATCTTACTAATGTTATAAACGCGATTTGTGAGTATGGATAGATGGATGTTTGTTACTCTTTCACGTAAAAACGGCTGGAGCGATTTCAATAAAATTTAGTATACAGCTAGCTGACACCCTGGATTAGCACATAGGCTACTTTTTATCCCGGATAATTTCGACATTTAGTTTTTTCTGCAGTCCACGCAGACGAAGTCGCGGGCGTCCATTAGTATTATAAACGCGAAAGTGTGTGAGTATGAATAGATGGATGGATGTCTGTAACTCGTTCACGTAAAAACGGCTCGAGCGATTTTAATAAAACTTGGCATGGAGTTAGCTGACACCCTGAATTAACACATAGGCTACTTTTTATCCCGCGATTTTTTTTTATCCCGGATAATTTAGACATTTTGTTTTTTCTGCAGTCCACGCAGACGAAGTCGTGGTCGTTCACTAGTATTTAATAGTTTTACAAATAAATATGGTGTCTCATACTTGTTTCTTATCAGGAAGGTCGTGAGAGAAGATGGGTATTCGTTCATCAGGAGAGAGACAGTCGCGTTTTTTTGTAGGCCGCGGGGCAGGTGTTTGTGGCTGGAAATAATTTCATCGCTTTCTGATTGTTTTCTGTCATACTGTAGTCCTACTATACTATCCTACTCATGATGATGATGATCTCCGATCGTATTTCGGCCAAAGCGACAAATCTCCAAGGAGATTGGCCAGGTACGCAGGAGATATTATAGTACAAGTGTGTGCGCAAACACAAATGCACTCTCTATTATCTCTCATAGTCCGATGGGACGGAAAGCCGACGCGACCGGAGAGAGATCAGGCGCAGGACCAACGGGTTTGCGTGCTTTCCGAGGCACGAGCTAAGTGACAATTTTGCAACATTAAAATTTGTACATAAATAAATTCATTGGTACAGGCCCTACTGATATTATAAACTCGAAAGTATGTGAGGATGGATGTATGTGTATGGATGTAGGTATGTATTTTGTTACTCTTACATAAATAAATAAATAATAAATATTCACACACTTCACAACACATTGACCTAGTCCCACACTAAGATCCCTAAGGTCTTGTGTCGTGGGTACTAAGCAACGGTATATAAATACATAGATAAGTATAGAAACACCCAGGACTCGGAAACAAACATCGATACTCATCATATATCAATGTTTGCACCTACCGAGATTGCGGGGCCACTACTAACTACACCAATCGGCCGTCAAGCAAAAAATAATAAACGGTTTCTGTTGAAACTTGTCAGGGATATGTACCTATAGCTTGTACATCAGGCAACACAAAGGCTACAAAGTTAACGAGGACAAAGTAACGCTGGTTATATAGGTATATAACCGTAAATGGCAGTTTATTTCGTCAGTGTAAGTACTTAGTTAATAAGATAAATAAATTATTCCTTTTAAAGACTGTCTGTAGCAATAATATACTTTACAGAATGAGAATAAAGTTCAATAACAAATTACAAACAGCCTTACGGTATTTTTGTTTGGCGTAGGTCCCGATTCTTCTTCGTCTAAGGAATCCATAACGTATTCTTCTCGCTCCTTAAAATCGCAGGGAGATATTAAACTTTTACGGCCTAGCACCTGCAATTAAGTTATACAAATGCTAGCTTATTTTAACTTTTAGTAAAGTAACAAAGTCGCTTGTTGGAAGTCGAAGACTGATTTTGAAGACAAAAATATCTATACCTACCTACGTATAAGGCTGCGTTTCCACTGAGGCGGAGCGGAGAGGAGCGGTGCTTGTCGGTGCATGAATTGACCAATCACTATGCTCGAAATCTCTTCAATCTCTCAGAAAGAGCATACGTTATGTTGTGATTGGTCAATTCATGCACCGCTAAGAATCGCTCCTCTCCGCCCCGCCTCAGTGGAAACGCAGCCTAAAGCTTTGTCCTGAATGACTCTCGGATCAACACACAGTCTAAACCGTTGATCTTAGATACCTACTTGAAACTTGAAGGGTCTATTCTTTGTATGACAGGCATTCGATGAGAAATTTTCTGAAATTCCCACGGGAGCCAAAATTTACGTGATTTATAATGTTTACACTGGCGAATTCGCGAGCGTCCACTAGTATAGGTATATAGAAATCCTATCACAATCTATTGATTTTTCCTGGAGGTGGCTTACGTCTAGCAGTGGGCTGCAATAAGCCGATATGTATGTGTATGGAACAAGAACAGCCGGTATACAGGGTGTGGGTGACAGCCAGGGAAATACTGAAATGCTGAACAACTACCATTATGTTGAATTATACGACAGTGTTATTACTTACAGGAAATGTATTTTTGATTTGATTATCAGTAATCCTTGCTCGCCGCGCCAATTGCATCGGGCGATGCTGTGACTAATTAAATGTATTTTGCTGTTTTTTAGATCGCTTGTGACTCTCATTAGGGTTGATCAGTTATTTAAACTTTTTTGAGGTAAACTTTTTTTTTAATCCTCTTTTATTTTAAATTAATTTTTAGGTCATTATACATATACGAGTAAGTCCTAATTAAACAAACTAAACAATTTTTTTTCTGAAAATATGAAAAATATGTCGGAAAATTTTGGAATATTTCTGCGAAAATTTGTAGTGTTTTCCGCTTCATTCTGTATATTATTATTGATGAAGGCTCAACATACCCTGTCACATAACTTGAGACTAGCTTTGTCCTCGTCCGGGTAGCACGGGCCGCCGTAATCTAGAGCGGACTGGATCGAGTTCCGTTTCTCTGGCTGTGAATGAAACCACCGATGTTAATCCAGTAAAGATGTGACTCTACTCAAATTAAATACAAAAAGTAAAATATTATATGGATTGGCTAGAGTATTACAATTAATGTTTGTGAATGCATGGTGCAAAACAATACTTTAGTAAGAAATCTCTTTTGAATAGTCCGTCCATTTTGTTTCATAATAATTACTTCGTTTAAACTTTTACCTACTTACTTTAAATTCATTAAAATCCATAACATACTCACTCTAAATTCATCCAATTCACATTTCTCTTGAAGTGATGGGGTATCTGCAGGTGCAGGGAGAGGGGTATTCTGCGATAGATTGTTATGTTAACACTATTATCCATCACTAAATATCTATTTATCTATCTAATAAACTCCTCTAGCACCAAATCTATTCTACAAAATTTTTATACAACAAGTATAAAACTTCTTCTTCTTCAGCCTATTGTAGTCCACTGCTGGACGTAGGCCTCCCCCAGAGCACGCCAGGCTACTGCCACAGGGGGGTTTTGCCCATAGTCACCACGCTGGGCAGACGGGTTGGTGACCGCAGTGTGATTTTCGGACTATGATGTCAGTACGTGAGGCGATGCTTTCCCGGTCTCCCGGAAACCCTTAATCGCCTCGTACGATACCCACGGGCAGGCAGGGGTGGTACAAACTCTACTCTGCCGGCACCACGCGGCTAGCATAAAACTATGTGGATCAAATTCATGGCCCCCGTATGCAACGAGAAAATAATTTTACAAATATAGTACCAACATTTTGTAACGCTTTCGGTGGTAGCGTTGCTGGAGCAATCATAATCTTGACCGCTTTAGGGGCGCTCACGTTCAGGGGGTCCATGCTCTGCATCTGATATTATCACCACTACATTATAAAACAAAGTCGCTTCCCATTGTATGCCCCTATGTACCTGTTTCCTTAGATCTTAAAAACTACGCAACGGATTTTGATGAGTTTTTGGAACGAAGTTTCTTACGGCAGGCTTGTAGGAGATAGGGATTTTGCTGCGCGACCGAACTGAAAAAAATGTGATAGTAAAACCGTAAGAAAAAGTGCGTGGAATAAAACCGTTAAATAAGACGTGCGCATGCGCGACAGTCGTATACACAAGCGAGTAGTGTATAATACCTTTCTCTTTCTCCCTCTTTCTTTTCGTTCTCTCATCCTTCTCTCTCTATTACTACTCCACCCCGCCAATGCATAGTATATACTCATGAATTCATGGACAAGCACGTGGCGAATACTCACATTATACCTATAGATACATTTTAAACCTAAATAAAATTGAGCACGATTTTTCTTTTGCAAATTGTGTCGATTCTACATTAGCCGAAGGAACTTCGTTCCTACCTGGTGTCCCACGACACCACATTTAATTTTTGAAATTAGCTGTCACATACTTTTTTATTGATAATGATTATTACGAGTATGTATCTATGTATGTATAACCAGCGACTCGCCTTAGCTTCGCACGGATGCAATGTTGATACGAAATTTCCCTTTACGCGGACGTAGTTGTGAGCGGCCGCTGGTTATAGCTATACAGGGTGTTTGTGACAGCCAGGAAAATATTGATTTGGTGACTTCAGACCATGATTTTGAGATGAACATTTTCACAGGAAAATTCCAAAATTTTCCAACTTTAAAAAAAACAGGAAATAATAGTGTAGTTTATTTAAGTAGGCCTTAAATAATGACTTAAAAACAAAATTTTACCCTATGGATGATTTTAAAAAAAAGTTGCTCTCAAAAATGTTCAATGAGGGATTTTCTGACAACTATTAAAAGTAAAAAAAAAATTGTTCAAATCACCTGGATAGAGATGGTGAGAGCGCATCACCTACCCTAATTTCCCCCACCTCACCCCTCAACCAAAGACATCAATAGTTCCTAAACATAAGACCATAGACGAAGCAGACTATAGTGTGCTGGGAGAGGTGAGGTGGGGGGATTAGGGCAGGTGATGCGCTCACGCCATCGAATTCACTTGTTTATTTTTCCAGATAGTATGAAGAATTTCTAAATAACTCTGGAATGTTCATACAATCTTGAAAAATAAACATGTGATTTTGAGTCTCAAATTTTGGATATAGATTATATATAAATAGTGGGCTATGGTGGGCTATTTACATAGCTTTTCGCTTAACACACCCTTTCTGTTACACCCTGTATAAATAAAGTTATCAACAGCTATACTATTACCACATTATAGTCTGTTTTACATTACCTACGACTACGGTTACTCACTTCGAACGCGGTAAGCTCTAAATCTGTCAACACGAACGACGTGTTCTGTCCCTTGTCTTGACACGACTTCGGTTTTAAGAAAACTATGCTCATGTCCTGTAACTGATTTTCAAACAACTACCTACGTTACGTATTCACCACTAATTGGGAAGTAATTAATTCCTAATGCTAAATTATCAACATTCTTAGATACCTATACAGGGTGTTTGTGACAGCCAGGCCAATATTGATACCATGACTTCAGACTATTATTCTGAATGAAGTGGAAAACACTGTAAATTTTCGCAGCAGAATTCAACAAATTTCCGACATTTTTTTCGTATTTTAAGGGAAAAAAATAGTTTAGTTCATTTAATTAGGTCTTAGATAATGACTTGAAAATAAAAATTTAACCAAAAGATGATTTTCAAAAAAAAAGTTGCCCGAAAAAAGTTGAAAAACCTGATCAACCCTAATGGAGAGTCAATAGTGATCCAAAAAACAGCAATATGTTACACAATTACCAATAAGCCCATTTAATTAGTCATTTGATCGCCCGATACAATTGTCCCGGAGAGCAAAAATTGCTGATAATCAAATCAAAAATACATTTCCTGCGAGTAATAACAATGTCGTATAACTCAACACAATGGTACTTGTTCAGCATTTCAGTATTTGCCTGGCTGTCATCCACACCCTGTATAACGGCAGCGCTAGAAAATTATGGTTTTAAGAATACATACACACAAGGCTATTCCGAAAGTGAGATCATGAAGCCCCGCCCCCTGATTATGTAAAGGAGCAGAGCGTTAGCAATGCGATAGCGAAAATTTGCAATGTGTGCGCGGGGCGAGCGCGATGCATCTGCAAAATTAGGTGATCGCAATACCGCATCAGCACAGAAAATAAAAGCAAAAAGTAACTAACATTAGTACCGGGCACATGCTCGTTGATAACCGCTGCGATCCTACTGGCTAGGCTGTTAGACTTCACCTGCAGCTGCGTCTCGTTCGCCTTGTTCTTCTCTATTGTCAACTCGGTGGTCATATCATCTACGTAGAATAGGCAATAATACATACATATACTCGTACCTAGTAGTTTGGCTAGTAAATAGCTATCGGGATGAAAAAATAACGTTGCCAAAAACGTAATGTAAAAGAGATGGTAAAATTCGTCATCCGAGTTAATTGACCCGACAGCCCAGTTGGTTAGAGCAAAAGCACGGTTTGCGAAGAGGTCGTGAGTTCAAATCTCACTCGGGTGATTTTTTTTTTTCATTTTCTTAATAATATTTATAATATACCTACATATTCACCCCCATTATCCCCCAAAGATGTTGGGCAGAAGTGTGCAAGTTACACACCCTTTTTTCACCACTTACCCTGTCCCATGAGGTATGGGGTGAGCCAACCGCCGCTTTTCGGGCACAAATACAACAAGTAACTAATCCAATAGGAAACGTTTCCGTGGCATTCTAAATACATACATATGTCGGAGATCAAGATGTCATATCCTACAGTCGGATCTCCAACGCCATCTATTTTCAATCGTTGAAGTTAGAAACGTCAAGTCGACAGCTATCACTGACTTGAGGACAGCTGTCACTTGGGTAAAGACAAGACAGAGTACTGAGAGGGCGCCACTGTAGATTTACAACGACCACCGGGTCGTTTGAATTGAGCCGGAGGGTATTCTGTTCTTGCTTGTTGCGTCTGTCGAGCGAAGCACGGGTGCTAATCAGCCGCTGTCTTGTACTTACCACGTTTCTACGTTATCCGCTAGAATCCTAGTAATCTTGTGCGTAGATACAGTGAAAGTGTTTGTGAATCCTAATTAAGCTTGTTTACTACACGCCGCATTCTTTATTTCGGATTTTGGAAGATGTCGGACACACCTAACGGCACGCCATTCGACCCATCTACGTCACATACATATAATCACGCATTTATCCCTTACGGGGTAGGCAGAGCACCAAGGGGCCAATAGAACCACATGGTACCACTTCTGACCAATTTTGAGGGTACAGTTGAGATGTACAAGTTCGGTTAGTAGTGACAGGTGGTCAGCCCATCGCCTACAAAACACCAAGACCCTCTTGTCCCTCTACTGACTTGTACAGTATGCCCGGGAAGAGAAGCAGCTGTAGTATACGTTTTTTTTTTCACTCCCAGAGCAGCATAGAAGACAGCATTCTAAATAGGTGTTATAAGATATTTAGCGTCAGAGCCTCGTGCGTGCACCACGGCAGGTAAGGTTGACCAGGTCCTAAGGTTTTACTCGAACCCACTTACACCTAGGTAATAATAGTACCTATGTTATTAAAATATCTATTAAAATATTAATAGTATAATACTACTGCTGCTGCTTCTCTTCCCGGTCATACTGTACAAGTCAGTAGAGGGACAAGAGGGTCTTGGTGTTTTGTAGGCGATGAGCTGACCACCTGTCACTACTAACCGAACTTGTACATCCCAACTATACGTAATAAGGCGTGATTATATGTATGTATGTTATTAAAAGAGACCAGAGTAGAGACCACATACAAGCTAAGTGTGGGAAGGTTACCTGCGAGATGGACGGACGACCTAACCAGGCTTGCGGATATCTGCTGGATGCAAGCTGCTTCTAACCGGCTACAGTGGAAGGCATTAGAGCGCTTGTAGACGTGAACGGATAACGGACCGTGTTTTTTGACGGATACACGGTGGTGTATGGCGCTTTATGAGGGCTTGTCGACGGTCCGTTATCGGTTCACATTGTGTAAAATAACTTTTTAAAAACACTTACTGTACTTAGCCTCTGCTCCGCTAAGCCTGAACGTCAACTCGCTCACCTGCCGGTCGCGGTGGCAGAAGTCATCCTGAGCTTTCAGCAGGTCCTACCAATATAAATAAATAGATACGTAATTTCGATGCGGGGCTTCACATCCAGATTCATAGCTGCATCTCCTTCCGTACATGTAAGAGTCGACTAAGGACCTCAGCATTCGTTCAGCGACAATGGGCTAGCAACTTCTCACTGTACTTTTATATATGGTATACTTTACTGATATGTGGTCGCGTGGCCGCGTGGTGCTGGCAGAGTAGAATTCGTACCATGTCTGCCCGTGGGTATCGTACGAGGCGATTAAGGGTTTCCGGGAGGCGGGCGAACAGGCAGCGCCTCCCGTGTTGAAAACATAGTCCAAAATATAAAATACTGCGGTCACCAACCCGCCTGCCCAGCGTGGTGACTATGGGCAAATACCCCCCATGGCAGTCTTGTGGCGTGCCCTGGGGGAGGCCTGCGTCCAGCAGTGGACTAAAATAGGCTGATGATGATGATGATACTTTACAGATATGTGGCCTGTAAATTACATTCTATAAAGCATACTGCAAGCTTGCACCTCTAATTTAAAAGTACTCGCTAAGTGTGCATTCTTCCTAGGATTCTGTAAAGGTGCCTACTCAGAATCTAAGAAATGCATTCACATCCATATTCAGGTACGCGTGGGGGACAAAGACAGGAACTTTAAATTCGCCCTTGTACGTACCATACCTACAGACGGTTTAGGCGCAAAACGTCACCTGCCGAAAAAACGTCCTATACGCCAACCAGTAGAAATGTATACAGGGTGTAACAAAAAGGGTATGTTAAGCGAAAAGCTATGTAAATAGCCCACTGTAGAGAACCTATCCACAAAGTTTGAGACCCGAAATCATATGTTTATTTTTCCCGATAGTATGGAGAATTTTTAAATATCTCAGGAATTTTCATACAATCTTGAAAAATAAAAATGTGATTTCGAGTCTCAAATTTTGGAAATAGGTTCTCTATAGTGGGCTATTTACATAGCTTTTCGCTTAACATACCCTTTCTGTTACACCCTGTATAGCGTGTCTCATTCTACTCTGTACAGTACCTATGTCTCTTTCTATTATCAATGTATGTGAACGCCGCGTGTCAGTCTCATACTCGTACCTGTTGCAGAGCGAGAATTTGCTTGCGCATCTCCTCTTTCACATTTTTACATTTGTTATCTTGGCAATCTTTATCGGTGGGATTCCTGGAAATATAAATCTAGATTAGCCCCGTATATATTTCGTACTAGTGGACGCCCGCGATTCCGTCCGCGTGGACTGCAGAAAAAACAAAATGTCGAAATTATCCAGGATAAAAATATTTTCCCGGGATAAAAAGTAGCCTATATGTTAAGTGGTACCTGTCACAATATACTCTTGAAAACTGCATCGAAATCGGTCTAGCCGTTTCAGTGATTAGTGTGCACAAACATCGATCTGTTACAATTTTATTATATGTATAGATAGATATTCGTCCATGTAAGTACCTATAAATACATATAAATAGCAAATCAATTCTCACCCAGTTGGCTCCTCCATTTGTGTAGCAGCATTATTTGTATTATTCCTGCAAGAAAGATACTTATGCAATAAGAAAAAAAAATTATTCTTTGTATTTTTGCATAAAATTGGACCCGGTAGACCTATCCAACTAGGTATGCTGTTTAATTTCCTTTAATAGCAACGGTTATACATATAGTTACATGTACATATATCTGTATTTTGCTTATAGGAACTTCATGTACCTACCATAGACTATGTTAGTTGCAATAAATCTTTATTACTAAACAGATGTCTTTAAATTGGAAAAGCACTGCATTCAATAGTAAACCTTAATATCTAGAACATATGCTATGTAGGAACCTTCACCCACAGTAGGTACCCACAGAAAAAATCCGGGTAAATCTCTCCCCAAAATCCACCTATGTTCTCATAAACCTTGTTCGCCTACCTCCTGTAATGGCCAAACTGGTTTCCACAAGGATTGAGACACGTATAGACCTCTATATTCCGATTAAAATCATTGGTATCAAAAGGTCTATTCTGCTGGTCCTCTTGAGTAGTTTGTGCCTCTAGAACAGTCTGGGTGCTTTTTACAACTCCATTCTTTGGATGCAATGGAGATTCAGATTCTCTGTAAAAAGATAAGGAAAAATAACAAATGGATTTATAAAAATATTGGACTTCGGAGTCTGAGCAAACTCTGGACTTCAAGCTCCGACTTTCTAATACAACATATTCCTTACATTTCAAAGTTATGATTTACATGTATATATTACTGCTATGATCCCAGTGATGACCTACGGTGCCGAGACGTTGTCTCTAACTGTGAGACTCATAAAGAAGCTCAGTATCACACAGCGGGCAATGGAGAGAATTATGATCAGGATCTCTCTGCGTGATCGAATCAGAAATGAGGAGATCCGCAGACGTACAAAGATCACCGACATAGCTCAACGCTCCAGCAAGCTGAAGTGGCAATGGGCAGGGCACATAGCTCGAAGAACTGAGAGTGGATACCACGTATCGGCAAACGCAGCGTGGGAAGGCCACCCGCGAGGTGGACGGATGACCTGGCCAAGGTCGCGGGCATCAGTTGGATGCAGGCTGGTTCCGACCAGTCGGAATGGAGGTTGTTGGGGGAGGCCTATGTCCAACAGTGGACTTCCCAGGGCTGTAAATGCATGATCCCAGCATGGGATAGCTAGAACTGCAAGATTATAAAGGAGATAGCATACTGGAATCAGCTTAGTGAGATCATCTATAAAAGATCAGTGACATATTGCTAGTTAACCTAAATCTATACCTATACATATAATAAAAATGTAACGGATCTCTGTCTGTACATGGAAGATATACAAGAAAAAATATTATAGGAGTCCTTTATCAACACAATAGTACCCAAAAGAACGGTTTTTTAAATTTTTGTCTGTTTGTTGGTTTGTCTGTGCGTTTGTGCACGCTAATCTCAGAAACGGCTGAACCGATTTTGATGCAGTTTTCAGGAATATATTGTGACAGGTCCCACTTAACACATAGGCTACTTTTTATCCTGTGAAAATGTTTATATCCCGGATAATTTAGATATTTTGTTTTTTTTCTGTAGTCTACGCGGACAGAGTCGCGGGCGTCCACTAGTAATAAATAAAATAATATACAATATCCAACTCACATCAAAGGAGGGCCAACAGCAGTGCATTTATGACAAGACTCTCCTTTTTTAGAACACTTGAGAAATTGCTTGGCGGAGCACAATCTGGTGTTAAGCTGTTTAATCTTAGCTGCCATCTGATCATTATCATATTTAAGACCTGCTATCCTGAAATATTTAATTTTGAATTGATTAATATTAATACTACAGCTGCTTCACTTCCCAGGCATACTGTACAAGTCAGTAAAGGGATAAGAGGGTCTTGGTATTTAGTAGGCGATGGGCTGACCACCTGTCACTACTAACCGAACTTGTACATCTCAACTATACCCTCAAAATTGGTCAGAAGTGGCACCATGTGGATCTATTTGGATTATATATATGCACGTATAAAATAAATAATGATAGTAGTGGATTAATAAAATTTTATATTAACCTACAAACATACAGAAAGCATTTTGCAATAATTTTCATAAGATTAGTTAGATGGACATCAATAGCTTGCAATAGAGTTAAAATATTATTCTGTTATTATCATCAAGTATAGTTACCTGCCCTATTCTCATGAATTTGAGATTGGTGCAATATGTAGGACTCTACTTCCATTCATCCCTACCATCCGTCATCTTGTTTATCACTCGCAATAGGCATGTAGCATATGTCTACCTCGTCTTTAATATCTATCATAATAATATATCTACCTATACACATTCATGCACAACACTGTATTCTATACTAATATTATAAAGAGGAAAACTTTGTTTGTTTGGTTGTAATGAATAGGCTCCGAAACTACTGGACCGATTTCAAAAATTCTTTCACCGTTAGAATCCTTATTGGACCTGGATGAACATAGGCTATAAGAATTTCCCGATATTCCCACGGGAAGGCGACCAACGGGAATTTAATATTTTTTACGAAAACCGCTATACATATGAAGCTGAAATCGGGCATATATGTTCATTGGGGACAACGAGGAAGGACTAAAAACGGATTTCCCGAAATTCCCACGGGAAGGGGACTAACGGGAATTCATAATTTTTACGAGAACCGCTATACATATGAAGCTGAAATCGGGCATATATGTTCATTGGGGACAACGAGGAAGGACTAAAAACGGATTTCCCGAAATTCCCAAGGGAAGGGGACAAATGGGAATTCAAACGGATTTCCCGATATTCCCACGGGAAGGGGACAAACGGGAATTCATTTTTTTTACGACAACTGCGATACATATGAATTTGAAATTGGACCTGTATGTTCATTAGGGACTGCGAGGGAGCACTAAGAACGGATTTCCCGAAATTCCTATGGGAAGGGGAGTTACGGGAATTTAATTTTTTTACGAAAACAGCTATTTATACGAAGCTGAAATCGGATTAGGGCTACAAGGAAGCTCTAAGAACGGATTTCCCGAAATTCCCACGGGAAGGGGACCAACGGGAGTTCCAAATTTAAACGAAAACCGCTGTACCTACATATAAAGTTGTATCTATGTATTGATATGTACCGAAGCGAAGCGAGGGCGGGCCACTAGTGTAAAATATCCTTTATATATCACTTTATATTTTGCAAGTTAAAAAATTATTACAAGTTTTCTCAAAGTCAAGCTAAAGTTTTAAATGTTTAAAAATAGAACACTTACGACTCTTTCTGCTGGTAAATAAGAAATTGTGCATTAGCACAACAAGTTCTACTGTCTTTGCTGATATTGTTCTTCTGTACTGCCGACATACGATTCAACTTTGTATTCAGTGTCTTAATCTGTTCAATTTGTGCATTGATCTTTCGCTTCAATTCTAAGTTAGTTTCTAATAGTGTAAAATAAAGATCTTCTAGTTCAGGTTTGGTCAATTTTGTTGGGCTCACTCTCACAATTTCTAAAATTTTAACAATGAAATTATCAATTTTTGTTTTGATTCAGGGTAATTTCATCGGATTAATAACAGCCTAACAGGGTACCTTCTACCTGCTTCAGTCTCTCTACTAGTGTTGAGTAGGACATACAAGAGGCGCTTCATTTGTCCCGGACATGACGTCAAAATGTAAGAGTGCCTCGAAATTTTAAATTGTACTACTTCAATTTTCTTGTCGCGGTCGAGCGAGGCAGGCAGACAAACGACAAGCACGTCACGTGATCACGTCACGGTCTCGTCGCGTCTGACATTTTGAGCGAGAGAGAAATATATTGTCTTCCATGCGAGGCGAGGCGCCATGACAAAAGCACGTCGCGTCTGACATTTGAGGCGTCAGGAGGCGCGCATATTTCGTACTATAATAACTTCAAATGGTTCAGTCAGTAGGTACGCCTCGCCTCATTTGAAGTGGGACATTGTACTGGCTCAGGACAAAAAAGAGGCTACTCTTACAAACTCTTTTTCAAGTCGTGTCCTACTCAACACTACTCTCTACTCATAACCTCTTAGGTTAGCTGAAATAGGGAATAAAGTACTTACCACGCTCCGTTTTTGTACAATGGTCCACGAATTCTCGTGTATTTTTTGCATTATTGTTGGCAGTCATTTCAATATGCGGTTACTAGCACAAAATAGTATGATTTTGTCGAGGTTACTCTACGTAACCATTCCAATAAATTTTTGTTTAGAAACACACATTTCTTACAACTACGAGTGTTACATTGAATAGTAATCTACATAACTTCAGATTTATAACAACAACAACCCTTTTAACTCATAGTTTCCGAAAATTTTGCAAAGTTTACGAATATGCCGCCATAGCAACCTAGGGATGTGAAATAGTAATCGATCGATGTTCGATATGTATGTGCTCCGAATAGATAGCTAGGTATCGATATTTTTTATCAACATAATAAATAGGTATTTATTTACTTACCTACCTACATAAATTAAGTTAGACCCTAATACTAAAACTGAATACAAAACTGCATTATATTATATTAAAGTATTTCGCTTTCGTTATCTATTTCGCAACTACGTTTATAACAAGAATTTTTTTAACAGATTATTTTTTATTGTACTTATTTTGTTTTCCTGGCAGAAAGTAAAGAACTTCATAATTTAATACAAAATCGAATATAAACAATCAATAAAAAAAAACTTAAACAATCCTGTTGATGCTTGCCAACTAGCTGCTAGTTATAGATAGATGCTTGCTTACTACATAGTTGTAGTAAAATAGCTTGAGGTTCAAGGGCGGATCCAGCTTTGGCGCCAGGAGGGGGTCACATAATCGTGGTCAAGTCAAGAACTTATAATTTAATTTTGATAACAATAGATACAAGTAAAAAGTAGGTATTTTATTAATGTACGTAAGTACTGTACTCAAAAATATTTAATCTATATTGTACACTTGAAAAACTTAACTGCAGAAAAACAGCCTATGTGTTAAGGGTGTCAGCTAACTCTATACAAAATTTTATTAAAATCGCTCCATCCGTTTGCAGACGTGAAGAAGTAAGAAACATACACACTCAAAAATTTTCGCCTTTAAAATAGTGTAATAAGTAGTCGCCGGCACTGAATATGTAAAAAATATACAAAGAAAATATTATAGCGCGAGTGTAGCGAGCGCAATATTTTTAGGGTTTTTTTGCACACTGTTGCCATTAGTGTAATAAGTAGTCGCCGGCACTGAATGTGTAAAAAATGTACAAAGAAAATATTTTTTTTTGTACACTGTTGCCATTTATTTCTCGAAAATGCAGGCTCTATCGAGAATTTGTGACGATCGCTAATGCATCATGGTAATGCTAATGCAGGTGAAGCGAACGACAAATTATTATCCATTTTCTACTATTAAAACTTCTATTATTTCTTTGTAAAAAATAGCATTTTTACTATTATATTTTATTATTCTCACACAAGAATTTTGTGTTAGGCCAGAGGCTCCGTATTATTGTGAGGTAGGTACGACTGATGCGGCGCACGTCCCTAATACATAGAGCAGGATGCGCGGAGTGTGGGGGTGGTGAAAAGGGCAGCGCTTCCGGCCCCACCGGGCCACTAGTCGTTGTTTGGCCCATGTATATATTCCAATAATTGTAAGAAACTTCGATATCGCGTTCTAGGATGTTGCATTAGATTGTGGTTCTCTCCTGTATCCGATAGATGGCTCCGCTACATTACTCCCCTTCCAGACCGGAGGTCAATATGTCTTCGGCAGCACCCAGCGTGTATTCTCACAAGTATGCATTCGGATCAGTGAGTCGACCGGAAAGTGTTGCGACGAGCGTGCAGGCGAGATGCGTTCTGGTCGGTGAGTCGACTGGGAACGTGTTGCGGCGATGCGTTCTGGTCTTTGAGGCGACTGGGAACGTAATGCGGCTGATGTGTTCTGGTCTGCGCGTGGAATGGGAACATGTTGTTCCGTGATGCCGATGCGTGCGTGCGTTGCTAACAGGTCCAGGAAGCTGTCATGGCCGCTTCTTATAAATCTGCTGGCTACTGGCGTGCTGCTGCTGCTGTCGTGGCAGAAGAGGAGAGGTGATGCTGTTGTGTGATACCTTTGCTGCGGAGTGCTGCGATGATGATGAAGTTCCTGAAGACTGAAGGTTGCGTATGTCCAGTTCACAGGGGTCACCAATGTGGGGTTGGTGAAAAGGGAAGCGCTTCCGGCCCCACCGGGCCACTAGTCGTTGTTTGGCCCATGTGTATATTCCAAACATTGTAAGAAACTTCGATATCGCGTTCTAGGATTTTGCATTCGATTGTGGTTCTCTCTACATTTGGTCCACCAAATTTTTTAACTATAAAATGGCGTAATTGCAAAACATATCCTTCTATCAAGTTAATCAGATTTCCCCTGACATAAAAAGTGTCGTGGTTTTATGGATGGCAGCCTTCTGCGGGCGTCACATCTAAGTTTATCCTACTAGAGTGAGCGAACAACTTCGAGAAAAGCAAGAAACGAACTCACGTTCCATTTCATGGCGTATGCGTTTGTATCGTATTATACGAAATGATACACTGTCTGATTATACATATTTTGTATTCAATTATACGATCTGGCAGCCCTGTGCTAGACGTTACGTAGCCGACGCAAGTGTGGCGCGGTAAAATTAAAATTTTCGATATGTTCGTTCCCAAACGTTTGCCATCATACAAAGTTATTATACTACATATATTAAACTAGCAGCCGCCCACGACTTCGTCCGCGTGAGGGGGCGTTGTACCCGTGCCAAGCCGGGCAGGTTGTTGTATAGACTGTAGCCTTCCTTGGTAAATGGGCTATCTAACACTGAAAGAATTTTTCAAATCAGACCAGTAGTTCCTGAGATTAGCGCGTTCAAACAAACAAACAAACAAACAAACAAACTCTTCAGCTTTATAATATTAGTATAGATTAATTAAATATTAAAGGTATGTAGTTACATAAAATCTGTATGGTGACAGAATATATAAATAAAATCATTATGTTCAATTAGTCGTCCACCTAAGTCCTGGAACCAGCTCAGGGGGGGGTCATGACCCCCATGACCCCCCCCCCTGGATCCGCCGTTGTTGAGGTTAAAGTCAGTTTTATCGCTTTTTGGTCTATGAAACATAATCCTCGATAAACCTTGGAAACAAATAGAAATAAAATCGATACCTACGATACACCGAAATTTAATACAAACATCCCTAAAGCTGCAAATGAATAGAGTTGTAAAACGAATGCTTTTTCAGTTCGTTAAATATCATCACATCGTAACATGTTGTAGGTACATATTATTAGGTTTGTTTAAATATGTACCTACTTACCTAGTTTTTATTGACCAAAATTTGGTCATTTAATTTATCATTTAATGATCATTTATTAAATGTCGAATAACTGAATGCTTTAAGATTTTGGAGAAAGACCAACATAACAATAACCCAGATACCAATGGTAACGTAATACTTGAGAACCACTAGGGAACCTTCGATAACATCCCTATTTTTTTACTTTTAAACTTGAAAAAGGAAAGTTAAAGTTATTGAACATACAGCTTGCATACAACCTGACTTAAAAGTGTATGCCGGTAGCGGTTGCAGATAAAGAAATAGCCCTCTAATAGATAAATATTTACACAAAAGTACAATAAATCTAGGTAGGTACTTATGAACATATGGGTAAAACTCCTAAACTTCTAGTAAGTAAGTATAGAAAATCTTCTTACACTTTAATGTAGGTAGAGTCCGTTAATGCATGTTGCTGAGGTGGGTCTTTCGGGTAATACAAACAAAGGGTCATCATCTTCCATCGGCCACCAAAGAGCAGAGTTACGAGTTACACATACATCCTGCGAAAATCACATCGGAGGAAGAAGGATACATACAGCTCACTCACTCTGCCTACTAAAAGAGTTGGACTTATTTTATGGAGTTGGATCGAGTTGGATAATATTCTGTCTCCCTTACTCTACAAAAGGTGCTATCGATCGTTTATGCCCGCCCGCCTAGCCACTAACCCCGTCACTCTGCAAAATAAAAGGATCAGCGACGAACTTTGCGAGTTTCCCACCGTTATCTTGTCTCCCTATGTAGGTACCTGTTGTTACCACTTAGGTACTTTGTAGAGTTAGACTAAGTTTGAAGAGTTAAACTCTCTAGTATAATTGAGACTCTGTTAAAGTACCGGGATACCATTTTACTTCAATATTTTGTAGAAAAAATTATAAAGGTGGAGGTGTCTGCTTTTTGTTAAAAGATAATATAAAATATATTAATAGGAAGGATATTGTAAAACATTCCTTAGAGTATATAATAGAATTTAGTGCAATAGAAATACCTAAGATAAATTGTATTTTTATAGGTTTATATAGAGCCGACCGGCACATTGATATATTTTATAACCAATTAAGTAAAATTCTTACCATGTTAATAACTAAAGATAGAAACAGAACGGTAATTATAGGTGGTGACTTCAACATAGACATACTAGATAAAACAAATAAGCAAACGAAAGAATTCTTACACTTAATGAAAACATTTAAATTTAAACAATTAATACAGGAACCTACACGTGTAACAAAGTCTACATCTAAATGTATCGACCTCATATTTATTAACCAGTCATCTTTAGTTATTAATTCATATGTTGAAGATCTCGGACTCTGTGATCACAAATCTGTAAATATTATATTAAAAACTAAAAATGCCTATGAAAATATAAACACAATATGGTATGTGGAAAAAAGGATATTCTCAAATAACAGCATACAATACTTCAAAGACTCACTAAACGGAATAGAATGGGATAAAATAATTTATAAAAATAAAAATGTCAATAATAATTATAATAACTTTATGGAAGTAATCAGTAAGAACCTTCAAAAACACATTCCAAAACAAAAAATTAAAATTAAAAATAAGCCTAAAAAGAGTTGGTTAACCACCGGACTAAAACAATCTTGTGCACATAAAAGAGTTCTTAGAACTATTCTTAATGAAAGCAAAAGCGATGTATTGCACAAATACTTTGCAACATATAGTCGTATACTAAAACGAAGTGTCATCGTATCAAAAAAGCTAGATTACATCAAACAAATGAAAAATTCGGACAATAAAATCATAACTATGTGGAAAATAATCAACAATAAAACAGGAAAAACAAACAAAAAACGTCAAAAAAATATGAAATTAAAAATAAATAATGAAACCATAGAATGTCCTTCAGCTATTTCAAATATGTTTAATGAGTTCTTTTCTTCGATTGGAGAAGACAAAAATAAAAGCAATAGTAGGCAGATACAAGGACACCCTGTCATTAACTCTCCTACTTACTCTATGTACCTTAGACCAGTTGACAAAAAGGAAATCCTTAAAATAATAAAGTCATTAAAAAACAAACACAGCTTCGGTATAGATGACATACCAGCTATACTAATTAAAAAATGCGCCGAAGAATTATCCATTCCATTAACACTCCTAATTAACCAAAGCTTTGAAGAAGGAATATTCCCTGATCATTTGAAAGTAGCATTAATAAAACCAGTACATAAAAAAGATTGCAAAAGTGACCCCAACAATTACAGACCTATAGCATTACTACCAACATTCTCCAAGATTTTCGAAAAAGCAATGTGCAACCGACTTTACGGCTTCTTAGAAAAAAATAGTATTCTAGACGATAGTCAAAATGGTTTCCGCAAGGCAAGATCAACCACGCTATCAGTTTATAAATACATACAAATGGCTCTTCAACATATAAATGACCAAAAATGTGCTCTAGGAATACTTATAGATATGACCAAAGCCTATGACAAAGTGCCTTATAATATCTTACTTAATAAATTGTATGGCTCTGGTATTCGTGGACAAGCACATCGTTGGTTTACATCATACCTGCAAAATAGAAAACAAATAGTACAAATTGAGAACTATAACTCTGAAAATAAGGAGTTAAAAGTAATAAGATCAAAAGAGAAAGAACTTACAAATTCAATACCACAAGGAAGTGTATTAGGTTGTGTCTTGTTTCTAATATATATAAATGATCTTCCAAAAATTTTAGACAGGGAGTTCGCCCTACCTGTTCTATTTGCTGATGATATTTCTATATTAGTTCAATGCAACAAAAACTCTAACCCTAATAATCTAATTCATAATATATTAAAATCTGTAACAAACTGGCTCAATGACCATAATTTGGAAATTAACTTCAAAAAAACTAAAATAATACAATTTCGTCCTTATAATAGATCACCATTAGACATTAATATACAATTTGATAACATAAATATAGAACATGTAGATACATTTAACTTACTTGGTATAAATATTGATACAAACCTAAATTGGAAAAATCATATTATAATTACAAAAGCTAAGTTATATAAATTCACCTATGTCTTATATGAATTAAATAACAGTACTAACACGGAAACTGCACTATCGGCCTACTACGCATACGCCTACTCGTGGCTTCGCTACGGGGTAATGCTATGGGGCCACAGTGTAGATGCACATGACCTGTTCATCATGCAGAAAAAATGTATTAGAATAATTGCCCGCATTGATAATACACAAAGCTGTAGACCGTATTTCCTAAAATTTAATTTACTGACATTGCCTGCAATATATATACACGACATATGTTTATTTACATTTAAAAATCGAAATATATTTCTCCAAATAAAAGATACCCATAATATCAACACACGTAATAAAGAAAATCTATACCAACCTCCATCTAAACTGAAAATGCTAAACGAAAGTCCATATTTTATGGCAATCAAAATATTTAATAAATTACCGAAAAAAATAAAAAATGAGAGTAAATTAACCACATTTAACCATACATTGAAAAAATACCTGATTGAAATATGTCCCTATGACTTAAATGAATATTTAACTGGACAATAGTTATTGCACATGCACCTATATAATAATAATTAGATTAAAAAAAAAAAAAAAACATAATTATAGTTTAGTTTACTTTAGTCTTTTTAGTTTTAAGAGTGTTGCGGTGCCTCATAAGGGCTACTAAGTTATAAGTGCTTTGATTTTTTAAAAACTGTTATGTACACTTAGTATGCAATAAAATGATTTGATTTGATTTGATTTGATTTGTTATAGCTGTATGCCATGCGCCTACTAAAATAGCATAGCAATTTGTTCCATCGATCATTTTTGTTACTACAAATACGTTCGTACTACAATCTGTGAATGCGTAATACGTGAAAAGACGTCGACCGATACTCGTGCCGACAGCTGGGCATATGTATTAGGATGGTATTATAAAGGTAAACAATTCAAAGGTAAAGTGCGTTTCTAATGTGTTCATACACATAGTAAGTAGCGCCATTATCCAAAGGAACTACCTATATGGTGAAACGCACTCTATCAGCAGCTTGTTAATTTCATAAATGAAAGAAATTTAAAAGCTAGCAACACATTTTTATTAACTAACACATTAATTAGTAATTACTTACATTTAAAATCAATAACCTTAAAATTATCATGCTTTATGCATTATTTAATACCTAGTAGGTACTCGTATGTACCTACCTACCGGTATTTTTCTAAACAATAATTTATTGTCATTTACACTTCACAAAAATACATAGATAATCTTATCTCCAAATGATTTCTCTGTGCATATCTAGGTACTTTCTACCTCAGTTAGTTGATATAGGTTATTTATTACGTAAGTTAGTATTTCTTTAACAGCTCTAAAGATGCACGATTCCCATTCTCATAAACCTGACGAATTTTAAATTTACGTTTTAGTGTGACGGTTAGAATTGACTACAGGGTTAATTTTAAGACATCAATAACCTCGCAGGACTAGATAGCTAAAATCATAAACAATAACATTTGTTCTACGAGTTTTATCAAAACTCAATTGATTTTCCAAGTTTTTATTGTACTGTCGTGACATTTGTAAGTCTTATGTTCCATTCGTAGGTATACGAAAAGGTTAACGCCCGCGATCGCACGCGCCTCAGTATTATGTTCAGACTTAAGAACATTCAGAGGTAATATTTAATTGTGTTTACTTTTGTATGAAAGTAAAATGTGACAAATTTTCAAAACTCGTAGAACAAATGCTGTTGTTTATGATGGTAGCTAGCTAGTCTTGCGAGGTTATTGATGTTTTAAAATAATCCTGTATATTCTATCTAAATGAAAAACTTTAGGGTTGTAGGTAAGTAAGTAGGTACTCGTACTTACTATTTTCTTGTCTGTAAAGTTTCATTATAATTTTATTGCAGCAATAAATTACTGGCATAGTCTAGCTCGATGTACTTGAAAGTGGAATGTTTGTGTATACAGAGTCGTTATGCGGACATAGGTACATAAATAAATAGTTAGAACGTGTTAAAGTGTTAAAATATTTTTTGGCAACAGACAGCTTCTTAAGCTACTTTTCCAACATGAAAAATATATTTAAGCACCTTAATATACTAGATATTACAAAATATCATAAATTCTACACTATTTGTATGACTTTGGCTTTTTTTTTATTGTCGTGATTAGTCTAAAACCATGTTTATGCCACACAAAAATATCGCGGCAAAAGTAGGACCATAAATATCGATTATGATCTCGTAAGCACGTGCCCAAGGCTCTCGTCTGGGGAGGGGTCTTTGATTTACGTAATTAGGGGCCGATTTTTCACTTGATCCAGAGATACTCGTAACATGAAATTTACCACTCCAGGTAGGCTTTCAATAGAACCATTGGAAAAATAGTCCCTTAGGGCTTGATTAATAGGTATAAAATGTACTTTCGAACTCCTTGGAACCCCGCCCCCTGTTTCAATATAAAAAAATCCAGGTTTTTCGTTGTGACTTTTACGTAGCAGGGCGACTACGAGTATTTTGTAGTATTTACGTTCGTAGTCCGTCCGTAGTCTGTCTACGACACACAAAACTTTCAACAACAGGATTTTTTTTAATACTTACGTCCCTAATATAACTTTCTGAACAATACTAAAATACTTAAGAATTAAATTATGCTAGATTAAACACAACTTAGTTGTGTACCTAATCTAAATTATTGTCAATAGATACTTTTATTATCATTTTTTCAAACACCTTTTTTATTTATTCATATTTCACAGCATCACCCAAGATTCAGGGACGAAAAATATACATACTTAGTTAGTTTATTGTGAATATGAGACTATTGTCTATAGGTCTGCCAACTATATACGAGAAAACGACATATAACAGCATAATTACCGTCTAATTGAAAATTACCTATTAATTACTAATCAACATTTATATACCTTCTAACATATATAACTCCCTCCAGCTAATTCGTTACTTCATCACACATACAATATAGTAACCTTGACTAGAATACAAAGTTCGGAATATCATATTTCGGTATTATTGTTATATTAGAAACATATAATTGATGTCTGTGTATATGTTTATGTCAATTGACTACTTAGGCACTAACAAATTGTAATATTCAATCGTTATACAATACATTATTTTTTACGGTATAAGTATGAAGGTAATAGGGTCGATTCCGGCAGTCATACTTAAACCTAAATCTAATTTTAGTCAGGTCTATCTCTCTCCGTTCCTAACATAAATGGCTGAGAGAGAAAAGGACAGGTAGGACTAATTTTACGTTTAGGTTTAAGTGTGACTGCCGGAATCGACCATAAATACTTATTTCAAGGTACCTAGGTTGGTAAGGCTATTCCGTTTTGTGTCTACTAATGTAGAGTGTAACAAGTGCATAAATTCTAACGTTTTTAAACCACATGAGAATATTAAATCTTTTTTGTTAATTTGAGGAAACTTCTTAAAGAGAAATAGCTAGAAATTAACGAAATAACTTGGAATATAAGCTATAAACTTTTTTATTGTCTTAAACAAGTTACAACAGTAAGATTTTGTAAATAATGCACGAGATTATTATCATGCATCGTCCTCAGCATGGATTTAGGTACGTCACAACTCAAAGAAGCTACGACTAATTTTGTGTCGATATGCTTCTGATGGCATTTCTTATCAGTATGCTAAGGGCTTTCGATTTCATCTTTAGGACCAATTCCCATTATGTCGTTGCGACAGACAGATAGTCGTGTAGTTTTAAGTGTCGTGACTTAATTTAAATGGAGGTGTCACTATCATCAACAATATTTTTGGCGACAAATTTGTCATTACAGTAAAAACTGCTAGCACGACAGTCAATAAATAAAATCAATATAATTGACGACAAAAAGTCGTTACAATAGAACCAGCTAGAGACGATAGTCATCCAACGAAACCGTAACGACATAGTAGGAACGCGCCCTAACTGATTCTTCTTGACTGATGAACTCTAGGTATTTTATTCAGAAGCTCGCACTAAATGGCACATAAACATCTATTGAACCGTACAGGCTAAGTTACATAAAGCTGATCATACTTGTCAATCTAGCCTTTCTTCTGAGCAGCCTGACGTCGCAGGTCGGAGCCGATGAGTGCGGTGATGACGGTCCCCGCGGCGAGGATCGCGCAGAGAGTGAGGTTGGACCAGCGGTCCCCCACCACACCCAGCATCCACTCGTATAGCAGCGTCAGGACGATGCCGAATACCTGGAACAAGTTAAATTCCAGCTATTGTGAAGTAGGAATTGTATAAGATATACAGAGTGATTTTTGGTCGTCAACGTTCCCGAAAACTACGGAATCTCCTCATCATCACGATCATTTTTCTCCATGGAAGCATACCTGGGAAGTGTCTGGTTTCCAAAATATTAGGGTCCAAAGTTGAGTAAATAGACTGCGTTTTTCTGCATAAATGCACATAGACGCGCGTAGCAGGATTTTTTCACGAAAAATAATTAATATCTGTCTATAAAAAAAACTAACATAAACACTAGACACTATAAATTTCGAACGATCAAGGAATTTAAAATTAAAAAAAAAAAGTTTTTTTCCCAGCATTTTTTTGGCATAAACTTACTTTATTTCATGTATAGAATACGTGCCCTTCGTTAAAGGTGGCCACAAAAAAACATCCTGTATAAATAGAAGGCTAGATGATGATATCTAGCATCCCAAATACCGAGCGTATACTAAAATATCAAGTAAGTATCTAAGTCCTAAAAAATTAAGTTCAAGCTTGTTGCTTAAAAATGACGTATGTACTTTCCATACAAAATCACCCCCTATTTCAACCCCTTACCACACTACCTTTTATTCAAATTTAAAAGTAGCTTATTTCAATAAGTCTAGGCCTACTAACTGTAGGTATTGAAATCCGTTCTATGGGGTAAGCACGAACCATTTTACGCGGCGTAACGTTAGCGACTCGTTAGCAAAATCTATGTGATTTGACAGTTTGACGATAGCGTTACGGACTATCGAGAGGTTTGTGCTTACCCCTCAGTAGTTTTGGCGTAAGTACCTACCTATATTACCTATACAGGTAGGTAACTAGTAAATACGTTTCATTGTTGTGTTTTGTACCTGAACAACGGCATTGAGTATTCCTGATGTGGTACCTTCAGGCTCAGGATAGGTTACTTCGGAGGCAAACTCGAAGCCGACGGGTAGGTAGCCAGTCATGAAGAAACTGGAATCAACAAAGGAAACTAGTAAGTAGTTCGAAAGTTGCTATGTCAAAGTCAAAAGTATAGATACCGTATAACACGATTTTATCAGCCAAATGAGCCTGCTGTCCTATTATAAAAATGCAGTAAGCAGGTAAAGCAGAAAAACATTACTCACCCAAGCAGAATACTGCTCAAATACACGATACCAATGACGCCAGTGTCCAAAGTGAAGGTGAAGATGACCATGCCCAAGACGGAGGCGGCGTACATGGCCAGGGTGGTCTCTTTGAAGCGATGCGTCTTGTCCAGCACCAGACCGCAGATCACCGAGCCTGCCATACCGGCGAACACGATCACCAGACCGATACGGCCTACGTCTTCGTTTGCATCCTGGAATTTACGTTGCCAAGTATTAACAACTTGTTTTTATACAGGGTGTAACAAAAAGGGTATGTTAAGCGAAAAGCTACGTAAATAGCCCACTGTAGAGAACCTATAAACAAAATATGAGACTCGAAATCACAAACTTTCCCGATAGTATGGTGAATTTTTTAATATCTCAGGAATTTTCATACAATTTTGAAAAATAAACATGCGATTTCGAGTCTCAAATTTTGTGGATAGGTTCTCTACAGTGGGCTATTTACGTAGGTTTTCGTTTAACATACCCTTTCTGTTACATCCTGTATATACACTTTACATACTCGAATTATGAACCTAGTCTAACAGTAAGATCCCTAAGGACTTGCGTTCTAAACAACGGTATATAAATACCTACGTACCTACAGTATCCATGACTCGGAAACAAACATCAATATTCATCATATCGGGATGTCTCATATTCAGTAGTGGACTTCCAATGGTAGAAATGATGATGATGGTAGGTAAATGATAAGCCAAGCAAAATTTCGAAATGCCCAAGGGATAATTTCAAAATATAGATTCTGCTATGATCTCGAAGTGTGGTAGCCAGAATTGTAGGATCATCAAGGAGATCCCGCAGCCACGTTTAGTATAGCGGGGACAGATGTAAATGATCAGTGACAAGTTGCTAGCTTATCGCCTGAGTGAGAGAATGCCCGAGTTCGTACACTTATTATTAGACTTTACTAAATTTTCATGATTAAACTTTACTATTATTTACTTTGGCCGCGTGGTGCCGGCAGAGTAGAATTCGTACCACCCCATGCCGAGTACGAGGCGAATAAGGGTTTCCGGGAGGTGGGCAGCAGTGCCTCCCGTGTTGAGAACATAGTCCATAATACAAACTGCAGTCACCAACCCGCCTGCCCAGCGTGGTGACTATGGGCAAATACCCCCCATGGCAGTCTTGTGGCGTGCCCTGGGGGAGGCCTACGTCCAGCAGTGGACTGTAATAGTCTGATGATCATCATGATGATGATTATTTACTTTTGATTTAACGATGAAAGTATAATTTGTACCTCGTCATTTAATTTTAATTAGAGGCTACGCCCAGAATAAACTCAATGAAAATCCGAACATTGTCATTGATTAATGGAAACTTCTGAAAAGGTTTACAAAGTAAATGAAACATTTGCCCGAGGTCTTGCCTTTTAAAGGACTCTTTCCTGTTGAGTCAGGGATCTGCCAGGGTTTACGTGACTTGGAGCTGTAAACATGATTTTATGTATTTAGGTTTTTTTAATTTGGCTGAAAAGACATATTGTGTCGATATTACAGCTAGAGAGGCTTCGAATTGGAGAGTCCTTTGCCCAGTAGTCAGGATAGAAGTACTATTAACAACAGACGGATTTTAAAAAATAGTATTTGATTACATCTTGACGTAATTTATTTGAGTAATTACGTCAATCACTGTTCCTACTTGTAACGTGCTTCCTACTTGTAACGTACTTTGTATAATTGGTATTTACCTATAGCAATTAAACGTATTTAGAGATTAGTTTCCTCTCTCCGGAGCAGATTTTGAATCAGTAGGTATGTGGTTTAACCCTGCTTTAGGGGATTAATTAATTTGGGTAATGAGAATAGGCGTAGGTGGATAGTACCGCTGTGATGAAATTACCAAACTATAAAACGTATAAATTTTATATATTTTTAAGTACATAGGCACTTCCTTAGAATAAAGATTCGCTCCGCTTCGCTCCGCGGAGAGAAGACCTATCATTAATCTAAGGGCACTTCATATAAAAATGATATAAATAAGTGGCTATTATGTAGAAAAATGATTATGAAGTCAAAAACATTAGTCACCCTGAAAATTACTTAGTGCGTTACACACACTGGCCCTGAAGCTCCGCCCCTATCATGACGTCATGGCCTCACGATTGCCACACGACTCAGTTCATAGTCCCACCTCCTCTTTTATACCTTCTCCATGAGTTAAACTTACCGGAAAATAGCCAAGAATAACTTGATTGAGTAGCGTAGAGATAGCGTAGAAGACGCCCACGTTCATGCCATACGACAGAAGGAGCAGCACATAGTTCTTGTTGGTGAGGAGTCGCTTGATGGACTGGAGGAAATTTGAGTCCAGGTTGTCTCCAAGATCAGCGGCGGCAGACGGCGGGGTGGCCGGGGCTTTCTTGAAGACTGGAAGGGCATAGGAAAGATTTTAATACCGTAAACACTATACATATATCAGCCTATTATTGCAGTCCATGGACTGCCCCAAGGATTTTGGCCCAAAGTCACCACGGTGAGTAGGCAGATTGGCCATCGCAGTATGATTTTCGTACTGTGTTATCAATACAGGAGGCGCTGCTGCCCATCTCCCGGAAATCTTTAATCACTTCTTACGATATCCACGGGCAGACATAAAGTGACGATGCTATCGCGTGGAGTGCAGCAGAAAATCCGTGGCTGAGGTACTTTTAACTAGATTATATAACTATATATAACTTTTAACCGAGGCTTTTGAGCATAGTGCCGAGCCGTTTGCGACCTAATGTGAAAGCAACCTTATATTATATCTAATAGATACTTATATCAGTATATATCTTCATAATCAGTTGGAACATTTCCAAGTCAGAATACTACTATCTCCTATTCTTCCACACATCGCATTTACCACAGACGAGCATGCCAGTCACGTTCACGTTGTAACATCCTTTTTGCAGTTCATCCATCCCCGAAAATATTTTCTTATGCTACATTAAGGGCGATCTTATCACTCTCGGTATGACATTGGTTTTGTCTGTCGATGCTATTCCATTTTATTCAGCGATCTAATATTATGTCGATTCGACATTGTCGATACTAACGTGTTTGTTCCCGAATCCTACTAAGTAGGTAAAGAGCATATGATACAATATGAAAGGGGTACTTATGTTAAGCGAAAAGCTATGAATAAATATAGCCTACAACACATTCCTGAAATGTTACAGAATTCTATACTACCTGGAATAATAAACATGTGATTAGAGTCTCAAAACTTTTGTGAATATACCGCTTTTGTTACATCCTGTATACATATACCTACAGAGCACTGATTCCCATTTAAATTATAACCAATTCATGCATCAAGAGTAGGTATTCGCAACATAAAACAGCTTTATAAGAACTCAGTTTAAAGTAGTATGAATTCCTAGCACCAAATTGTTACTTACACAACAGTATGAGCACGAAGAGCACGCTGGTGAACCCTGCCACCAAGTAGAACATGAGCTGGAAGTCCTTAGCCATCTCCTCGATGGTGCCACTTGAGCGCACTAGCATGGGAGGCAGCACGAACCCGAGGGCCACTCCTAGCTGTTGACAAAGATGACAAATTGTTAATGTTGAAAAAGCAATACTTATCTTGCTGTAGAAAGCTATAAACATGTGTAAATTGGTGGTAACGTTACGATTTTTTGTAAAAAAAATACAGGTCAGTAACTGTAGCTAGTGTACCGAGGAAGCTATTGAATGTTAGTTATATTATAACACGCTCTTATCTTAACGATAATCTACGAGTAGGTGACATCTAATAATCGCATCTCCTTAAACTAGAGTACACAAGTGCAGTACCACATACGTAGGTAAGTCATATTATAGAATCTATACATTCATGTTGTACCTGCAGTGTGGTGTCATAAAGGGGAAATTTTTGTTCCCAAAAAAGTTTAAAATACCTACTTTTTTACTTGCAAAGCTATTTAGAAGGCAAAATCAATAATCTCCATTGTACTTTATATTCACAAACTCCTGTCGCTTCAGTATTCGCCGTGCATTCAACATCAAGTGCTATTAATCTCATCCATGGAGCAGGTATATACAGGAGATGTAACTATGAACTCAGTCATGTGGCGATCCACTAGGTACTGAGGGCAAAGTGAGAGCTTTCACTTCGAACTCCATACGTTAACTTAAACCATTTAACCAATCACGTAGCGCCATGCCATTGTTGTTTTTAGTTTTATTACATTACGTGGGATTAGCTGGCTGCTTAACACTAACGCGAATTTACACTAAATCGAGCTTTTAATCTTTGCTTACCACTGCAAGATCACGTCTCTATGTACGTACGACTACGTACTAGGTCCGTACTAACGGACGCCCGCCGCCCGTGACATTTCCCGCGTCCGTTAGTAGTTTTTGCGTGAAAGTTTAATAAACAGTTCATCCCTGGTCGCTCCTCCTCTATATCCCTACTTCGAGAACTCCCCAAACGGGAACAAAGCGTCGTTAGTCCGGCTTTATGATGTGGGAAGCGATTATTTCAATCGCCATTGAAAATGCGTGTCTTTATGGCCATAATTAATAATTATCTGCAACGGTAATCGGTTGGCCTATAATCGTGGATGCGGTTACATTATAATCAGGTGAGTTTATGTTCAAGAGGATTTTGTGGTAGGTAAATAGAAAAGTTCTGTTGATAAGAGTCTAGCTAGACCCTATACCTATATACAGGGTGTTTTTTTGTGGCCACCTTTAACGAAGGGTACGTACTCTATACATCAAATAAAGTAAGTTTATGCCAAAAAAAATGCTGGGAATTTTTTTTTTTTTTCAAAAATTTTTTTTAATTACTTTATCTGGCGAAATTTATAGTGTCTAGTGTTTATGTTAGTTTTTTTATAGACAGATATTAATTATTTTTCGTGAAAAAATCCTGCTACGCGCGTCTATGTGCATTTATGCAGAAAAACGCAGTCTATTTACTCAACTTTGGACCCTAATATTTTGGAAACCAGACACTTCCCAGGTATGCTTCCATGGAGAAAAATGATGGTGATGATGATGATGAGGAGATTCCGTAGTTTTCGGGAACGTTGACGACCAAAAATCACCTGTATATTAGGTACCTACTCATTATCTCATTACGTGGATTTGTTTGACATTTCTCTTGAGTAGGTACTTGAAGTATCTACCTGGAAGAAGTCCTGCACTTAACTGCCCCTGCGATAACAAATTTTGTATGTTTTTTCAGTAATAGCGATCGCTGACAGTAAGTATACAATATCGCACAGTGCCGGACTGTAGTGATTAATCTCTGGATAGAGCGGCGACACGCAACAAATATCTGACATTAATAACATGACTTGATTTAGGAAGATCATTGTGATAGGGATTTTATTTATTTATTTTATTTTACAATTTCAGGAAGACAAACAGCTATTTATAAATAAAATTGTAGAAACATAAAGCCAATAACAGGTCCACACTTATAGAAGCATTATAACTTATAGAAGGATGAGGTAATAATTATATATGCTGATGCGGGGATTTGCAAGAATACATCAGGTACATTTTTTTCCTAGGCAATAAGCTAGCAACTTATTACTGACTTTAGATGTTATTCAATTTTGACCGCTCTGCTAAACGTGGCTGTGAGATCTCCTTTTAGGATCACAGCTGTGTGTATGATTTCTGAGTGTGTAAGAAAAACAGTAGATAGACCAACACTAAATTAATTAAACAACGGTCTACGTTCCCAGCACGGACACGGCGACAAGCGACGACAAGCAGTTAGCAGGATTTATGGTGGATTTATGCACGTTTTTAGATAACAGAGGAAATGTCACGAACTCGGTTAAATTGGAGCCGCCATTTTGGATTTGTCAGTTAAATTCACTGAGTCCGGAGCTGAGTTTCTGTGTGAGTGAGTTCAAAATTAGGTTTGATTTAATCTTTACATAGTAATAAGAATTTAGATTCTTCTCACATTTATTTATTTATCCATGTGCTGATGCGAGGCTTTATACAGGGTGATTTTTGGTCGTCAACGTTCCCGAAAACTACGGAATCTCCTCATCATCACGATCATTTTTCTCCATGGAAGCATACCTGGGAAGTGTCTGGTTTCTAAAATATTAGGGTCCAAAGTTGAGTAAATAGACTGCGTTTTTCTGCATAAATGCACATAGACGCGCGTAGCAGGATTTATTCACGAAAAATAATTAATATCTGTCTATAAAAAAACTAACATAAACACTAGACACTATAAATTTCGCACGATCAAGAAATTTAAATTAAAAAAATAAATTCCCAGCATTTTTTTTGGCATAAACTTACTTTATTTCATGTATAGAATACGTACCCTTCGTTAAAGGTGGCCACAAAAAAACACCCTGTATAAGTAGTAGGTACATCAACTGCATTTCTTTCCGATGCAAGTCGTCGACTAATAAATATATAATAAATATATAATATAATAATATAAGGAACTCGGGCATTTTGTCAGGAGATAAGCTACCTACTTATTACTGATAATTTACATATGTCCCCTGTATTAGTGTTTATATGTACGTATGTTATTAATTTAGTTTTTAGGTATATTATTTCGATATTACTTAGGTACAATTAGGGATAGATAGGTATAATACGATGTACCAGCACTCTCGGTAATGCAATTAATTCGATGTATCGGCTGAAAGCAAATTAGATTTGCACTGATACGAGTACCTACTCGGATCGTGAAGGTACCTGAGACCACTTCGGATCGATGCACTCACACTACACCGGCCCCCTTATTACCTAACTAGCAAAAGCAAAGCGATAGCGAAAATTGTACAAAAATCGCTGATTGCTTGTCAAATTCGTATTACGTGAATTTCAAAGATCTTCAAACAACTTTGATATTTTAAGGCCAATATTGTACAATTTTTGCTATCGCTTTGCTTCGGCTTTGCTATTGCTTTTACGTAATCAAGGGGCCGTATCATCAATTGCTGAGACTCACTCAACTATTACAGACCATCACCAAATAACTAGTATCTATCATCAATGAAAATAAAGTAACTAGGTGCTATCTTTCATTCCAGTGTCTCAAGGGAAAAAGTTTCCACTTTTTATCTGTGAAAAGTTCTACGTTTTTAAAGTTACCTATATGATGAATTCCCAGCATCAAAACCTAGACCAGAATAAAATTACCAACATTATCAATATCAACGCTTTAGCTGTAGTTATTATAAACTTATTTAGATGGATTATTAAATCTTGGGTGAATATGGAAAATAAAAAATACCCAGTGCTATAAACACTGCTCATAGATAAATGGCACTATAATAAGTCTGTGATAACTACCTCCCTATATAGATAGATAGAGATAGATACTTACTTTATATCCTCTATTAGCATTTTGCAATCTGACGAAAAATACTGATTTCGATAGATAGAATTGGTTTTTCCGGACTCGGGGCAAATAAAGTTTAGTTTTGGCTAAATCGGGTGGCATAAATAATTGCTTTATAAGCTGGATTTATCTTACTCATGCAGCATAATGTATCTATGCCAGTTGTAAAAAAAGTTACTTATGCTGTATGTACGTACATAGGTACATACGCAACAATTTTTATCCACATTACTTGAATAGTTTAGGAATTACCTGCCTACAACCTGGAGTACCCAATCAATAATTACTAACTGTGGAGCCCAATCAAAGCAAATTGGTTTAGTACGGAGCGAGGGACATCCATTAAAATTGCCTGCACTACTCTCAGCCTTGGATTCCATTTCGAGTGTTTTAGTGTTGTGTTTATGTTATCTATGAATCTACACTATACTGGTACAAGAATGCCTTTCGTGCATATCTTAAGAGTCGACTAAGGAACTCAGACGTTCTGTCAGTTGTTAAACAAATTGTCACTGGTCATTTCTATCTGTTTCCGCTATGTACAATACAAAATGTTATTGTACCTACAATCTAAAAAAAAAATCAATTCCAATAGTTTTTATTCGCGCCAGAAATTTACGAGCTGAAAAGTAAAACGTTAAAAAAGTTTTCATGAATATTTGCAACTAGCTCGGCCATTAGCATCAACACTGTGCCGCGAATCGACAAATCAACTTTTAGTTTCAAAAGCGTTTTTTTTTTTTCACGAAATCTGAACAGGAAATTAAATGCATAGATAGGCTCTTTATGATCGTATTTTTCTGAGTTATTTAGGAACTTTTACTATTTTTGCTTTTTCATTGATGTTAAGTTTGTCCCTAGATATAAGTTTGGGTTTTGGCATTATTTATTATGCACCCTGAGTTACCCGAGGACAGGTCGCTAGTAAAATTAATACCCTTCACAAACAAGCTCCATGATTTGTAGGCATGAAATGGAGTCCTTTATGCTCGTTTGAGCGCATAAATATTAATATTTTGAGTTTCTTGTTCGACATTACAAAGTTCTTGACTCCTTGCCGCAACTCGGCCATAGAGGAATAAGATCTTTTATTCCTCTATGACTTGGCTTATGACTTGTAAACTTGACACTATTTAACGAGCTAAACTGATTGAACTACTAACTTGAAAAACTGGATGGCGTATCGGAATATAGCGAATATAGTGGTTGACTAAATCTGTATGTGTAGGTTGATATTGACATAGAATGGTGAGTCGTAGAAGAAAAAGGGAGAGAGTGCCTAAACTTAGATAACATCCTGCGAAGATAACATGAAACAAACATATTTTACATTATACATAATTATTTATGTTTTTTGTAAGCCAGCTGAACTGATGGTATATATGCCATGACATGTTATTTTCTAGTGTAAGTTAACCTAACTCATATAAATTGTAACAGATTATGGTCGATTCCGGCAGTCACACCTAAACGTAAAATTAGTCCTACCTGTTATTTTATCTCTCAGCCATTTATGTAAACAACGGAGAGAGATAGACCTGACTAAAATTAGGTTTACGTTTAAGTGTGACGGTCAAAATGGACCCTATTATTATCTACGTAAGATTGAATTATATTTTCTCAAGTACCTACCTAAAACTTAGTTTGAACAACTAGATATATACGTAATATAATAGAATCACTGCTGTTCTTAAAATGTCGGTTACTAGAAATCGCCCGCAGTATTCTCCCAGTGTCCAATTGTGTATGAGTTAGCATAATGGTTAGTATCATTTCCTCTAGACAGCAGCTGATTGGATAAACGACTCGCAATCATAATGTAGTCGTAGGTATAATCTGCGCTTGCGCCGACGCCACCACTTCCTTTTAAGTATTGCGACAGGATAAATCCGTGTTTGTTTGTACCACGGTCATTTTAATCTGTACGTAGATAATATATTCAATTTCGACCGTCACACTTAGACCTAAACGTAAAATTAGTCCTTCCTATCCTTTTCTCTCTCAGCCTCATGTTAAGAACGGAGAGAGTTAGACCTGACTTAAATTAGGTTTACGTTTAAGTGGAACGGTCAGAATCGAATATCCCGACTACTGAGATAAGGTTATTCAATGATTGACACAAACTTACGTCATATTGTCATTTCATTAACGTTCTTATAACAGAATTGGCACATCACTCCACAGAGGCACCACTCTTTCCAGCCACTGCAACTACTCAGAGACGACTACAAAAATGCAAAGAAAGCATAGAAAATCCCGAATGGATCTAGCGAGTGACTTTAAAGTGTGAAAGTCATAATGTCATTTCACTAATGTTCCAAGGACAAAGTTAAAGCTGGATTACTGTGAAAATGTTAGGACGAATTTCATCGAATTTCCGTGGGAACAGGAAAAACGAAAACGCAAACCAAATCTAGGCGGCCGACAGTCTAATATTTTGCTGCATATATTGGCATCATTATGGCCTTTTACGAAAACCAATATCCTAGTGAGATGGCTTCTTGGATCATCTGGCACAAAAGGGATATTGCGAATCTGGGTAAACCTTTGCACAAAGGCTTTGCAAGATGGATAGAAGGTCCTATCGCGTCACTGAATAATGTGAGTTTAGTATATCGGCTGAGGAATTAATGAAGCGTGTAGCATGTTGAGACAGGCGCCAGTTGTTTACTAAATAGGGGAAACATATTACTTATTCATAGTTGTTTATCTTGGCATTTAATCGTAGTATCTATACAAAGCCAATTGTTATAACTATCGAAACAAGAAACATAATAAAATAGGTAAGTACCAGAGAGAGTTTTATACAGGTAATTTTTGGTCGTCAACATTCCCAAAAACTTCGGAATCTCCTCATCATCACGATCATTTTTCTCAATGGAAGCATACCTGGGAAGTGTCTGGTTTCCAAAATATTAGGGTCCAAAGTTGAGTAAATAGACTGCGTTTTTCTGTATAAATGCACTTTGACGCGTGTAGCAAGATTTTTTCACGAGAAATAATTAATATCTGTCTATGAAAAAACTAGCATAAACACTGGACACTATAAATTTCGCCCGATCAAGTAATAAAAAAAAAACTAAAAAAAAATTACATCATTTCCCAGCATTTTTTTTGGCATAAACTTACTTTATTTGATGTATAGAGTACGTACCCTTCGTTAAGGGTGGCAACGGAAAAAAACCCTGTATAGTTACAAGATAGGTAGATACACTTTTTGGTCTAGTTACTTTTCACAGTGTAAGGCATGAATGTGGATAGTTATAAAGGAAGAGAATATGCATGTTGAAAAATGGTCTGAAGAAGGTATCCCATTCATTTGAAGGCCGACCTCAAATGAATGGGAACAGGGCAGCTTAGGTACACAGTCAAAGCGATATAACAGGTGAGAAGTAGTTGTGTAAATTGCACATTTCCACCTAACTCTGGTATTTATGCAGAGTAGAATAGCACTACCCCATACCTGTCTGTGGGTATTGTAAGAGGCGAATAAGATATCTGGAAGGTAGGCAGCAGCGCCTCCCATGCTGACAACATAATTCGAAAATCACAGTACAGTCACCAATCCGCCAGCCCCGGATGGCTATGGGCGCATACCCCTACATGGCAGTAGCCTTACTGAAGGCTCGAGCAGATCGGATGCGTATGCGTGGACGTAAGTGTATACGTGACGCTGAGTTGTAAAGTATGGAACTGTATAAGATATGTCATACACGCTTACATTTACTTCGGGCCGGCGCTACCTACGCATATTTTTTCATCTTTTTTTCTTTTATTATCATACTCGCGACCGATACCTGCTAAAATATACCCTTATTACTCAAACGGTAAGTATAAAGGTATATTACTTCGCACCGCGTTTGCGTTTCGGTTCAAAAATTGGGAGAAGGGGAGGCTTACGTCCAGCAGTGGACTGCAATAGGTGGATATAACCTAAACTTTAAGGAGATAATCACTTCTAATGACTGCATAACACGTGATATAATACATATACTCTTTGTACAGCGTATCTGCGATCGCGCGATCGTTCAATCTAATCTAAGAAAGTAATTTGTGATTTTTTTCCATAATTATCTAGAAAACTAATTATCACACGCAATTTCACGTATTATACATGCGTGAAATTATATTACATATTCCAAGGTCAATGTACCTGCATCTAGTACATCCGGTAAAGAAAATCATACAAAAACTAAAACTTTCAACAAACCATGCAATGTACGTAGGTAATTAATGCATCGAACTGCATAGCAGGGCATTTCCCATGCTGGTTAGAGACGAGACATTAATTGACCATAAAAATATGTACAGCATTGTCGGTTCTCTAGGTAAGTAGGTATGTTCATCGGTACAATTATTATTTCAAACAAACAAACATACATACATAAAATCAGATTGTTAAATGATAATAAAATTGATTTATTCGCTACCTCTATCGACATTCAATCTTCTAGGAGTCCGTTTCATCTCATGTCAATAAATCAATACGTTTTAAATGAGGCACCGCCACCACCCAGGATCAAAGAACATTAATTAAGGTTCAACTTTCCGAAAGCTTTATCAAGATAGATAAGAAGATAATGGAGCCCTTTTCTTTAAAGTTTTTCGTTATTTATTAAATTTTAAAGTCGGGTATTATTTCGTCGAGGTCTGATGAAGAATCTTGGAGTGCATAATTTTAATTCAATGCTGAGGTAATAGGGTAATTGGGATAAGCGCCACTATGGTCGTATATAAATTGTGACCATCAAGTACCTGGATAGGTACAGTATTCTTCAGAAAAATTGTTAGTAATATATGTTGAACGGTTGACATATTACTAATATGTCAACCGTTCAACATTATCATTAAATAAATATGGTGTCGTGGGACACCAGGTAGGAACAAAGTTCCTTCGGCTAATGTAGAATCGACACAATTTGCAAAAGAAAAATCGTGCTCAATTTTATTTAGGTTTAAAATGTATCTATAATGTGAGTATTCGCCACGTGCTTGTCCATGAATTCATGAGTATATACTATGCATTGGCGGGGTGGAGTAGTAATAGAGAGAGAAGGGATGAGAGAACGAAAAGAAAGAGGGAGAAAGAGAAAGGTATTATACACTACTCGTTTGTGTATACGACTGTCGCGCCTGCGCACGTCTCATTTAACTGTTTTATTCCACGCACTTTTTTTTACGGTTTTACTATCACATTTTTTTCAGTTCGGTCGCGCAGCAAAATCCCTATCTCCTCCAAGCCTGCCGTAAGGAACTTCGTTCCAAAAGTATAGAAGTAATAAGTAGTGTAAAGTCTCGCCGCGCCGTTGACCTATTATCTTATCTTTCTTCAGACCAATTATAATCCGTCACTTAAAAAATTATTACAGGAGAAAATAATAAGGATTTTCAAAACTCTACTTAGCGACGTCACCAAAAGTATACTTACAGTGTCATTCATGAACTGCACATCTTGATCTGAAGAATAATATTTAAGACAAGTGTTTCCTGTATGCTATATTAAAAAGATATTACCACAGTTCAAGTAAACACATCATTTATACGGTATAATTTATACCAGACTATAGTAAATAGTACCTACACTATGTAATTTGTAACAAGTACCTACAACTTTTTCTACTATCTACTATGAATTAATTATTCGCTGAGATCTTGAGTTCCGTCGTTGCGTGTCTATTGTGATTTACTTTAAACAGTTGACCTTCCTTTTTATCGTAACTAACTACTTATCCCTATTTACTACAATCTCGCCTAATGCTAAGCTGGCATCAAAGATCTATTTATCTCAATGTGAAGGAAAAACAACCGTTTAGTCAAAATTTACTATTAATTAATAGCTACCCATACTTAGGTAGCCTATAAAATGTTAGCTTCGCAAGTTGTGCAACAGGCATAAAAAGAAAATTGGGAGTTGTGGGAAAGTACATAAAAATCACGACTCTTTCCCGGAAGGGTAGGCAGAGATCACGGATCTCCATTTGCTACGATCCTGACACACCTCTTTCGCTTCATCTACATTTATGATATTCTTCATGCACGCTCGTCGGTTTAGGGTACTCTTGATCTGACCTTTCTTTAGAATTTCACCAATTTGATCGGTGAAGGTCCGGCGAGGTCTTCCCCTTCCAACCTTTCCATCCACTCGTTTCGACCCTTGTAGTAAAGGCGTTAGCTTTGATTCAAAGCAATGAAATGCTGTTCTAATGGTAATAAATTAATAGATATAAATAATATATCTATATACATAATAATAAATAAATTCATGGAGGAATAAGTAAAGTGAAATCATAGATATGTGATACATAGCGATGTCGAATTGTGGTAGCGTGCAGGACGTTCGCTAAATTCGTTCGTTACATACCTGATTTCCAAAAACACCAATACTGCAGGCCGAAGACACCTGATCAGCGCCGAACCACACCGCCGCCAGCCTCGGGGGCACGTTGAGGATGAACACCTGGGAGACAGCCACCAAGGTCTGCCCCGCGAAACCCAGCCAGAACATGTCTTGGGGCACGGAGAACACCTTCAGCCATGCTCCTGCGCAGGTGCCAAAGGATCCGATGATTGTGGTCACCCGAAGACCCTGGAAATAAAGTTATCTTGTCACATAAAGGTTCTGTAGCCTGGCTATACAAAAATATTGACCGGATACGCGCCTAATAGTTCATTGACAGCTACTTTTACTGTGTACCAAACGAGAGTATTCACATTTTTCTCACATTCTATGTGATGGATAACACATGTTATTACATTTATTTATCTCACTTATCAGAATAAAACATGTATCATAATCTTTTAACCTAATTTCTGCTCAATAGGCAACTTACAATACAGTTTGTATTCATCTGATAAGATAAAACCTATCCAAACAGATATCCGGTCAGTGTAATATAGGCATGATGATGTAAATCATCGTTAAAACCTTTATCAGAATAATTTTCCTTGATAGATAAAATTCTGGCTACGTATTTTGCCAAATAGCTGTTTATTATTTTATTATTGGCCATTCAAGTAGTTAATAAACATCTGTTCTAATATTAATTTTATAAATGCAAAATTATAAATTATCATAAACATCTGTGCTCATATTTAATTATCGGTGAAAAGTTTAAAAGTTATGTGTACAGAAAGAAATAAAAGAAAATTTTTGCGTAACTTGGCCAAACCTTACCTACTGGGTGATATCTACAATACAAAGCTACCAAAATTTCGTAGTTAGTTACTACGTCGTAGCATTGAATACAGGCTCGTAGTACAAAACGTAGCAAACATAAATCTCATAAAAATCCCTTAATTTTATGGGCGGTTGGTTTCCAGTCTTAAGTCAAATCCTTTTTAGTAAGGAAGGTTCCTAGTATTTTTTTTATTGTTGGTATACGGTATAGTTAATTTCAAGTTATTTTGCAAAAAACAAGGTATACAGGACGTTACAGAGTACAAAAGTTGTATTCTCTTATTTTACCATATACGACATGCAACATTGTACATTAATAAGGTCAAATTGTAGAATTCGCACTAAGTATCATGTAAGAACAAAAATATTCTAATTGAAACTAGGAAGTGAACCTTCCCTTAAGTACTCATATTTTAAAATTATTAATAAAGAAAATGGAAAAAAATCTTCACCCAAGTGGGAATCGAACCCACGACCGCTGCAAACCGTGCCAGCCGCTATAACCACTAAGCCACCGGGTCAATTACTCGGATGACGAATTTTACTATCTCTTTTCTAAATTACATATTGGCAACGTTATTCTTCATCCCGATAGCTATACACTAGCCAAATCTCGGCAAACAAAGCTGAATCCCTCAGCACAATGTTTAAAGATGAAACAATCAACCATATCCTTACGGATTATATTAATGGAGAAGTGTTTTTATAATTTATCTTAGTCAAGATATAATATATTATAAAATTATTAATAAAGAAAATGGAAAAAATTCTTCACCCGAGTGGGAATCGAACCCATATTTTATTATTAAAATTGCTACTTCTGCTTGACTGTTTATTTTATCTAGTTAATTTTTTCACTCAAGATACTCAAGAAAGCTATCTCTTCACTCCATTCGCTTTCGATGTATACAAGCACGAAAATGGTTTTATATCCTAAAATGCGGTACATAACTACGTGAGGTCAATCAATTTATTTTCGTCGAACTTAGGACCCCTCACTTCTACAAAATAACTCGAATATTTAGAGAAGTTGGTCCCACAGCTGAGGTTCCAATGATATTTTCGCAAAATGCCAGGAAAGTATTCCGAATGAAATGGAGAGTGTCAGCGATAAAATTAATGTTGCTTGAATTGTGTGCTATTGTTGGAGTATACTCATATTTCTTAGATAATGACTTCAGGGTTGTTCAGGCCCACCTGCGGCATTGAAATAGAACGTTAAGGCTTCATAATACCGGATTAAAATGAGTTGTTAATCTTTATTACATTCTTAATTTTACTTATGATGTAGGTAAGTAGGCAGAATATTTGTAAACTATTAAAAGAGTTCGAAATTTCTACAACATGTAATAGACCTTTGTCTATAAATCAAGAGCGAAACAATCTTTTAAATCGGATAAGTTTCGCACATTACCTAGTACTACTTGATGTAAGGCTCACTGTATTCTATAAATAAAATAGAACCTAATAGAACTAAACTATACCTAAGTAATCCCTGAAAATAGCTAAATAGGAAATAGTAGGTATCTCCAGGCGGTAATATCGCTGGGTAGCGATATTACAGCTGTAGCTGGTACCATTCTACAATTATTAGACATTTATAAGCGTGCAATATTCGTTTAATTCCTCTCTTGTTGCGCCCCAGTGTGAAATGTGTCGTATTTAGGTGTGTAATACGACCATTGTAACTGTTGTAGCAATTGTTTATAAAAATAAATAAACAAAACAAAATGCAAAGATCTAAACCTTAGAATAATGATTTCGCAGCGGAGAGAAAACCAATAATTAATCTAAGATCTAAACCTTAGAAATAATAGTGTAAGCTGTAGTCTAAGGCTGTAGTAAAGAAAGTTCATGTTATTTTTTTACTTACACCCTAATAGGTAAAGTTAGTAAGTACTGAATATATAGTATATGTAGAGGGGTTAGATATACAGTGTAGAAGAGACAGCCAGGCAAATATTGATATGGCGACTTCAGACCATGGTTCTGAGGCGAAAACCTCAGAAAATTTTCGCAGGAAAATTCCAAATTTTTCGTCATATTTTTTTTCATTTTTTCAGGAAAAAAATTGTGTAGTTCGTTTAAATAGGCCTCAGAATTTTAAAAAATCCTATGAATTATTAAAAAAAAAGTTGGTCCCAAGTTCAAAATCAGTATCAACCCCAATGGAGAGTCACAAGTGGTTTAAGAAACAGTAATGTATCACACAATAACCAATAAGCCCATTTAACTAGTCACAGGATCGCCCGATACAATTGCCTGGCTGTCACACACAAATTCAAATTCCAAATCATTTATTCGATATGAAAGAATTAACAACTTGTTTGTCGATTGTCTAATTATATGTTACTTTCTATGTTCGCACTCCAAAATGAAACCGCTACCAAACAAAAAAGGAGCTCCACCAACGTGGAGCTAATAAGAGTTAAGGTCGCCTAAAGACGAAATTCAGGAGAGCTGCTACACAGTTCTCCTTTATGGCAAAACCAACATTAGGTCTGACACACCGCATGATTCTACTATTACTGTTACACTATTTCAGTGAAGTGTCATTGCTTGGAAGAAGAAATAGCTAGAAAACTCCCAGCGACACAGTCAAAACTAAGTAACATATTAATAAAAGAATCTTACATTGGATTAGATATCAGATAATCATAGTAACACTTAACTCACTTAGTATAGGTACATTACTTCACCCGGTATAGGTACATTATATTACATCGTCTCTCCTAAAAGTGTAATTCGAGATTCTAGTTCAATGCAATCTGTAACCGAGAATTATATAGTAGTAAAACCAAGTCAGTTTTACGTACCTACATAGCGTACTTTACTCTATCTTTTAAAATCTCGTATAATTATACTATTTCTAAACCGTCGTCTGTGTAGATCAGAGGTACCCAAACTTTTTTTCTCATAGACCCCTTTCAAAAGTTCAAAGGTTCCGGTGGACCCCCTACAGGCCTACACAACATACGAATTAATTGTGAATCCTCATTTTTTCACGCCAACGTAGACCCCCCATCGAGTCGCCTGTGGACCCCTGGGGGTCCACCTGGACCACTTTGGGAACCACTGGTGTAGATTAAAGAACGTAAGCTGAAATAAATGAACATGGTACCTGTAGTGTTCACTATTATAATTTGATTATAATTAAATAGAATATAAATAAAAGTCGGCTCACTAGCTCACGCACTACGTCTTGCACTGTCTGCGGTGTTCTCGTGACTGCCCTCGCCACAACTGTCACCTGTCCAGTTTGCGTAGTACATAGCCGGAGATGACCGATTAACTTATATATTGTTACAGGTATTTAAAGGTAGTAAATGATATATATATATGAATCAATAATTTTATTTAATTATTCTGGCATACACTACATCCCTCCCTTTTTATTATATTTATTTTAATGGGGACTTTACCATATTGTATATATATGAAATCACTTATAGATTTTCAAAATCACATTTAAATACTTTAGCTATAATATCATATGGTTCGATTAGAATTATAAAATTATATGAATTAAATCTACTTAATTGTTTTTCCATATAAATACTTTTATATGTTTAATTTATTGATTCTTCCATAATTATGTCATTGTCTGATTCTTCTCTATCCTTGTCGTCGTTCTCAGGGTTTCCCGCCTCTTCATTAGTATCCATAACTTTCCACTCACCCTCTACCTTCTTTAAATGCATCACATTCCGCCTGATCCTACCCCCTGTTTTATCGTTCCGAAGTTCTACGTCGCCATTTTTATTTGATTGTACCGTATGTGGGGTTGTCTCATAATTTAAACTCAATTTATTTGATTTGTTCATGTTTTTTATGTATACTTTGTCGCCAACTTCTAAATCGCAATTTTGAGCTCTACGTTTCCGGTCAACATACTCTCTACTTATCTCCTTAAGCTTCTTTTCTCGATCCCTCATTTCCTCATTTTCTGGATTGTGGTCATAATTTATGTCTTTGGCCATTGGCAATTTATCTCTAAACTGTCTGTGAAAGAATAATTCTCCTGGTGTCTTGCCAGTTATTGTGTGTGGTGTAGAATTGTACATTACCATGTAATCCCTCAAGGCTTCTTTCCAGTTCTGTTTCTCTGCCTGACTTATTTTAAGTCTTTTCAGGATATCCCTGTTTTGGCGTTCCACTTCCCCATTCTGTTGGGGAAAATATGGGATGGTGTGATAAATTTTAATATTCTGTTCCAAACAGAACGCCTTAAACTCGGCACTAGTGAATTGTTTGCCGTTATCAGCTGTGATTGAGACTGGGTTCCCATATCTACTAAATATGTCTTTTAAATGTCCAATTATTTCCGTGCTTGTTATAGAACGGCATATTTTTACTTCTTTGTAACGGCTGTAGTAGTCCACTACGACGAAGATATAGTCGTTACTGGGCAATGGGCCCATCAGGTCAATCGCAACATCCACCCAAGGTTCAGTAGGCAACTCGCGAGGTTTCAACGGATTCGGGGGATTTGGTGCGGAAACGAGCGTGCAACCTTTACATGATTTGCAAATATTTTCCGTATCTTTGTCGCATTTCGGCCACCAAACTTTGGTTCTAATTCTGCCCTTCATCGCCACGATACCCGGGTGGCCCTCATGTGCCGCCGTCAAAACACGTTCTCGCAGTTTTTGTGGAATAACGATCCTAGTTCCTCTCAGTAGTATGTCCTCATGAAAACATAATTCGCTTTCAAATATTTTGTAGTTCTTAACAGTATCATCCCACTTTCCATTGTATACTCCCTCCTTAACTTTGACAATCTCATGGTCTTGTCGAGAATGTTCAGCGATTTCCTTTAACGATAGAGCCAATGGTCTTGAATGTTCTACCACATTATGGACATAGTTTTCGTAAATTGTCATTGGATTTGTTGCCAATCTGCATAGTCTTGACAGCGGGTCTGCTACATTTTCTTTCCCCGGGCGATAAATCACTCTATATTTATAAGACTGCAGTCTCAAAACCCATCTTTCGATGCGAGCACATGATTTCGTTTTTGATCCAAATATCGTTTCCAACGGCTTATGGTCAGTTATCAAATCAAATTGTTTACCATAGAGAAACATATCAAAATGTTCACATGCCCACACCAATGCCAGTGCCTCCTTCTCTGTTTGGCAATACCTCCGCTCGCAATCACTCAGAGTTTTATTTCCAAACGCTATTATTCGTGGTCCTTTATCGTTAACTTGCACCAAAACTGCTCCCAGACCAACTGGGCTAGCGTCTGCTATAACCAAAGTTTTATCAGAAGGATTGTAGAAACCCAAATTAGGAACATCAACAAGTACTGCTTTTAACTTAGTAAAGGCGGTTTGTTGTTTTTCCCCCCATTTCTCCGTTATACTGGTATTTTTTCCTGATTTCTGTCGAAGTAACAATTTCAATGGCTCTGATAAAGTGGCAAGATGCGGTATCCATTTCCCTATAAAATTAATAAGTCCCAAAAAACTTTGTAACTCAGCAACAGTGGTAGGTTCTCTAAATTCCTTAACAGCAGAAATATATTTTTCTAACGGCTTAACACCATCCTCTGACAATTCGTGTCCCAAGAATTGTACCTTTGTTAGTCCATACACACATTTATCTTTATGAAGTAAAACGTTATTTTCCTTCAAAACTTCCATAACCCTTGCAAGTCTTAAATCATGTTCTCTTTGGTCTTTGCCGTATATTAGGATATCATCGATAAAATTTATAACACCATCGCATTCAATTAAAATTCTCTCTAGTGTTTTTTGGAATATTTCCGGCGCACATGTTATTCCAAACATCATCCTTTTAAACCTAAACAGACCCTTTGTCGTAATAAACGTGGTTATGTGCCGTGAATTGGGGTGTAATTCAATATGATGGAAAGCATCCTTGATATCCAACTTACTAAAATATTTTGCTTTTCTTACTTTCGGCAATAGTTCATTCATAGTTGGTAGAGGATGATTCTCTCGTTTAATAGCTGTGTTGGCTCGACGCATGTCTATACAAAGTCTAACTTCACCGTTACCCTTTAATACTGGAACGATCGGAGAAATCCAGTCTGAAGAACCTTTGACAGGTTCTATTATGTCTTTATCCAATAATTCTTTGATTTTACGTTGTACCTTTTCCTCCAAGGGTATAGGGATTCTGCGGTATGGCTGTGACACAGGCTTTACAGAACCATCTATTGGGATTTCAACTAAGATATCTTTGAATTTTGGAAATGGTTTCTCTTGTACTTGATTGATATCTGTGTGAATTTTAAGTATGCCCAAAGATGTTGCGGTTATCCGTCCTAGCAAATCGCTTGTTCCGTCTGATATGACATAAAAAGGTGCCCTTTCAGCTCGGTCCCCCACTTCAAGATCCGCTTCGAAAGATCCTAGTAGTCTTAAAGGTTGATCACTTCCATATGCTTTAAACATTTTATCTGGGTTATTATTTTGATTAGATACTCGTATATTATTTTGTTTTAAAATTTTCCACGTTTTATCTGTCAACAAGTTTTGATTACATCCGGAATCTACCAGCATCTTTACTTCCTTTCCTCCTATCTTGCACGTAACCATAGCATCACCGTTTACATTAAAAATATATGCGATTTCTTTATCTCCTTCCTTAACATTGTTTGTTCTTTTAAATCTTTTTATGTCTTTATCTACGCTTTTCCCGTTGTTTGAGGTATCCAGTTTCCGTTTGTTCGATTGTTTTGTTCTACATTGTTTCCAAAAATGTCCTAATAATCCACACCTCGAGCATGTTTTCCTTTTAGCTGGACATGTTAAGTCACGTCCCAAATGTGTTTTACTGCCACACCTAGAACATCCAATTTTTTCCCCCTTTTTAGCCTCAACTGCAATTTTATTTACATTTTGATTTTCCAATTTCGTCTCGAAGTCACCTAATTGTCGCTCGACTGCCTCCAATATATTTGCTTCCACCTTTATATCCCCCAGCGACATATTGTCGCCATTCTTCAAAATTTTCTTTCGTAATGCTACCGATATACATTTTTCTGTAATTTGACTAACTATGTTTTCGTCCATATCCGCAAATGCACACTTTTCTGCTTGCTGTCGCAGTCGTACAAGAAATTTTTGAAATTTCTCATTTGGTTCCTGCTTCAAACTTCGAAACTTGTGTCGTTCAAAGGCGAGACATTGCTTAGGAGCAAAATATTCATCCAGATTCTTAATTGCTATCTTAAATACTTCATTTGCATTTTCTTCATTTGGCTCAATGTTTGCGCCAGGAAGATTGTAAAATACATCTTGTAACTCCGAACCCCCAAAATGTAGTAAGCTTGCTCTCTTCTTTGCTTCATCTGTGATGCTCGCAGCTTCTAAATATATGTACAGGCTCCTCTTCCATCTTTCCCACCTGTAGGCGACCGAACCCTCTTCTCCTTCACAATCAAATTTTTCTAGGCTGTATTGTTGTGCCATTGTTGTGATAATGCTAGAAAGAGAAAAATGAAAAATCCAGAAATCGCAATTGAATGCCCATTTGCGAAATTTAATTCTTAAGTTTCGCAATATAATGCTCAAATTCCGCAATTTAATGCTGCAATTTCGCAATTTAATGCTGCAATTTCGCAATTTAATGCTGCAATTTCGCAATTTAATGCTATAGAATTTCGCAATTTAATGCCGCAAATTTATTCTAAATTGTAATGTAATGCTCAAAATAACGTAATTTAATACTGCTTTCAATTTACACCTCTTTCGCAATTAAATGCATCTTTCATAATCATAACGTTTCTACGTAGATAAACATAATTTACAGTTTGGAATATTTTTATTGCAATAAAATGATGCCATTAAATATATATAAAAATTATAAACATAGACATGAATTGGAATTACATCAGTTTACGCTAGTCAATAATTGATTGATTTTCAAGTAGTCAAAATGTAGGTAAGGAAAATATAATATCAGCTTTACTTACTGATACCAATTAGACTACCGTTCGTATAATTCACGCTAATAATAACTAAGCCAACTTGAATCCTAGTAAAAATAGTAGTTATCGTACACAAAGTAGGGTTTAGACCAAACAAGTTATAGGTAGGTAACCACTTTAATAATCAGATGCTTTATCTCAATTAAGCAAATTAAAATAGCTACCCATACCTTATCAGTTGAGATAATGTCATGGAATTTTGTTTGTTTACGCCGTAGTTTGGGCATCGACATTTAGGTACCTGCCCAGATTTATTGAGTAAATAACCGTTATTACTCGTATTTACGTTACTAACAGTTACTAAGCATTTACTAAGTACTTATCTACTCGTATTATAGTATCTTGTATCTTTGATTACAAATTAATATGTCTGTATTGTTTACTTATACTACTATAATTTTTATGTATATCTTAACAGTACCTAGGTAGTAAACAAGTAAGCAGTAAGCATCGCTGGGTAAGAACCGTATTCCTGTCCATGTTTATATTTTCCTTGTTTTTTTTTTTTTTTTTTTTTCCTAATACATAATTACAAGTACTTACAGTTCTCCTCGTCGCCAATGTAGTGTTCACTATTATAATTTGATTATAATTAAATAGAATATAAATAAAAGTCGGCTCACTAGCTCACGCACTACGTCTTGCACTGTCTGCGGTGTTCTCGTGACTGCCCTCGCCACAACTGTCACCTGTCCAGTTTGCGTAGTACATAGCCGGAGATGACCGATTAACTTATATATTGTTACAGGTATTTAAAGGTAGTAAATGATATATATATATGAATCAATAATTTTATTTAATTATTCTGGCATACACTACAGTACCTACTAGGAAATAACTTGTACTGAGATACATATACGTACTATGCTTTCTATCTATTATACAGTAAATACCCTTCCAGAAAACTATAGATCACTTAAATTACTGTCCGCAATTTATACAGGATGTAACAGAAAGGGTATGTTAAGCGAAAAGCTATGTAAATAGCCCACTATAGAGAACCTATTTCCAAAATTTGAAACTCGAAATCACATGTGTATTTTTTAAGATTGTATGAACATTCCTGAGTTGTGTAGGAATTCTCCATACTATCTGGAAAAATAAACATGTGATTTCGAGTCTGAAATTTTGTGCATAGGTTCCATGTAGTGAGCTATTTACATAGCTTTCCGCTTAACATACCCCTTGTGTTACACCCTGTATAAAACCTCGAAATGTCGTATCTAAGACTGCAAGAAAAAGATATTTTTCCAGGATAGAGGTAACCGAAATATATTAATTCTTTATGACTCTAATTTAATCGCAACATTTCATTTAGAATCTTTTAGCCATTTCAACGTAATTGGCTTGAAAATTTGTGAAATTTCAATCACGTTTATGTTTTGGCACAAAAATGTAGTATACCATAAAAACATCAAATAAAAAGGCTTCTACATAGTAATATTGAAAATCTGGTAAATCTCAGAGACAGTCGTAAACAAAACCATTTCTGAATTTTCTCGTTGGGAACGTCTTATGGAGTTACATTATTGTCTGCAATAAATTATTTCTTACCGATAAGAATATGATATGTAAATTGATGAACCGAAGAAACTGTTTTATTGTAAGCATTGTATTTTCATATTTTCCGTCGACAGAAAAATATACCTACTGCGTCTGCTATAAAATAGCCAATATTTTAATATCAACGAAGCCAAAAGAATAAATCAAACCCAATGTCGCTTCGCAGGCAATATTCATAATTTCTGAAATTGTATTCACAAAACTGGTATAGGAAATTTTAAAATGACAATATTTTTGGAAAAATATATTTCTTATGTAAAAGTGCACAAAACTCTGCTGATTTAAGTTATCTGATGACGTTTAGGTAATAATTTAACTTGATGAAATAAAGACTAACATCAGCATAGGTATACCTAACTAGATTCATATATCATTGTATTAGAGAAACTGCATAAAAACTGTTCCCATAATTAATTAATTTCAACTTAAACAAAAACTACCCTTAGCTGTAACTCATAGGAAAGTTTATACAAAAACATCCCGTCGCTGAAAGTTTGTGAAAATTCACAGATATGCGAGGCGGGAACTCGTTACCGAATGATATCGTTAGTTACAGACTGACATGTTGACTCGGGGCCAGGTCACAGAAGAAGAATGCTCTCTTGGTGCTCTGAAAAGAACTACCTATTGTTTTGTTTTGATTTTGCTTGATCTCTATCAAAAACTAATAATAATAGTGTACCTATACCATATTTAGATGAAATTATAACTAGATTCAACTACAGCGCTGATGAGAACCCGCGTCTACCTATAATCACGTCACTGATACCAGGCCTCTAAATTTTGGCTACGACCAGATGCACACCTCTATAAGGACCAGGACTCTATAGTCCCGTGAATTTCAAAAGAGCTACATAATATGTGGATAGTTAAATTCACTAATGCTCAGGTATTTTGCTATCTCCGTTTAGCACACATGCCGTTTTACTTAAACCTTTTTAAAGGCAAAGGAAAAAAATATAGAAACCTCTTTAGAAAATCCAGAGCAAGTCCTAATAAAACTGGAAGCAATTAATTTTTTGTTAACACACCCGAGCGATCCCTACTGCATTTACTTTTAGTTTTGGTTTAAAAAATCATAATTTATAATATAACCAGATGAGTGATGATGAGACTTGCTAAATGTATATTGTTTACTTATATTGCAAAATATACTCGTAGTAGTGTCCTACTAAAGTCAGTTTCATAGAATTAACGTCGGATATCGGAACTGTAATTTCTTGTATACAGTTACAGAGTCAAGTCAAGTCAACTTATTATGAGCTTTGATAAAGCGATTGTATATACCTGCCTATATATTACCATCCAAATATCCAATTCTTATATTAATTGGAAGTAAAGTGTAAACAAAGTACCAGTTTTTGTTTCATAAATTAAGCGAGCTGCTGTGATGAAAATAGAAGAGTTCACTACAGACAAGCCTTTGTCTAGCAAGCAACAGTGTTCTATTTCTATTTGAGTAAGTTCTTTGAGACTTCTAGACTTGAGAATATTTTACCTTCACTTTTAATTACTAGTAGAAGAAGCTGGCTAAATAAGGAAAGGTATTACAAGGTGATTTTAATATAAGTCGTTCCTTTGGTACTCGTGACTAAGGCTACAGAGTACTTCCCGTGAAGTCAGAATCTTGAAATTTGGTATGAAGCAGCGTAATATAGCACAGATAAAGGAAAAATTGCGAAAACCTACAATTTTTCATTACATCATATAATACTCGTAAATATAATAAAACAGGTTGTACGGAACCCTCGGTGCGCGAGTCAGACTCGCTATTGGTAGTTTTTTTGTTTTTACCTACTTTGAATAAGTACAATAATTATTTACATCTGTCCCGCTAAATGTGGCTGCGTGATCTCTTTTATGATTCTGCAGTTTTACCCCATTGCGGCAACACAGCCGTGCATATAACTATCATCTTCAGCCTATTGTAGTCCACTGCTGGACATAGGCCACCCCCAGGGCACGCCACAAGGCTACTGCCACAGGGGGGTTTTGCCCATAGTCACCACGCTGGGCAGGCGGGTTGGTGACCGCAGTGCGATTTTCGGACTATGTTGTCAGCACGGGAGGCGCTGCTGCCCGCCTTTCGGAAACCCTTAATCGCCTCGTACGATACCCATGGGCAGGCATGGGATGGTATAAACTCTACTCTGCCGGCACTACGCGGCATGTCTCTATACTAGCTCTAAACATTGACAAACGAATCATGCATGAGTTTCACCATTTTAACAGGGTACAATACTAGATTACTTTGCTTCGCATAAGTATGCAGGGCACATATTGTGTGGAACTTTTATAATATATCTGGAAGTCTGGGTCCGGGATACTCGGATGCGGAGTTCCAGAGTTTGAAAATTGCCTACTTTAATTTATGTCACATTTCCCGCGAAATTGTTTCAATGTAAGGGTGTGTTCACACCATCCCACCACAACACAAAAGGGCTCTTTGTTATAGAAAATGATTTGAGCGTTTTCTTTGGCTATGAAAGGCCATCAAGATGCAAGGCTGATGCGGGGCTTCACTAGAATACATCAACTACCTTCATCTCCTGCCGTGCGTGTCGTAAGAGTTGACTAAGAAACGCTAGCAACTTTTAACTGATCATTTCTTATAAAATTATTAATAAAGAAATGGAAAAAAATCCTCACCCGGGTGGGAATCGAACCCACGACCTCTGCATTCCGTGCCTGCGCTCTTACCACTGAGTCACCGGGTCAATTATTCGGATGACGAATTTTACTATCTCTTTTTTAAATTACATTATTGGCAACGTTATTTTCATCCCGATAGCTATACATAAGCCAAATCTCGGCAAACAAAGCTAAACTTCTTTATTACATCGCAAATCGTAAAATTTTATCAGAATATGTAACCTTGTACATGTATAGCAAATAAATTAACTGCTAACACTAAACCCCGTTTTTTTAAGATAAATCTTATTTTCGAAAAAGCATTGTTTATACTAGTAAAGATTAAAACACTCATATTGTAAGATATGAGTGAAGTTTATATAATATGTATCCTACTAAAAAGTTCAGTTTTATTTTTGCGAAATCAGCTTCTTTAGGTTTTTTATTATGCAAACTTTATTTATTTATTGTTTATTTATTTATTGTTATATGAGTAGGTACCTACTATTGAATTGAGTTGAAAACTGTTTAGGAACTAACTATTGATGATAATAGTACACAAAACTGTGCCTAATAAAAAACCTGTTTCGCTTTTTCGGATTCTTTCTATTTCACTACATACCTATTATAAAACAAAGTCGCTTGCCGCTGTCTGGCCGTCCCTATGTATGCTTAGATCTTCCAAACTAGGGAACGGATTTTGATGCGGTTTTTTTTAAATAGAGTAATTCAGGAGGAATGTTTATATGAACACTGCACTCGTGTGAGGCCGGGGCGGGTCGCTAGTTTCTAAATAAAATGAGCGCGAGTGAAATATAGTCTAGGGCTAAAATGAAGACGCGAATCACCAAACACAAACCACGAAATTCTCCACTCATTAAGGAATCAAAACGATATTTTATGCTAATCACAGTTCCGCTTTACCTTAGCAAAACCGCAGTTTAATCACAAATTTAATGTTTTGTAAGTTTCAGAACGAGCAGTTTGCGTAATCTCTCTCAGTTCGTAAACTTCTCTTAGAAATGTCAAGTTACATTTTCAGTTATTTGATTGCTGTTTGATTGGTTATGTGACGCTAACGTAAGTACCTGATAATTAATTAATCTTTTACAAAGCATTACAAAGATAAAATAACTTTATTGGACATATAAAAACTGAAATGTAAAAATGAACATTTCCTTAAAATCCTCAAAACAGATATTAAAGGATAATTCCCGGAAAAATATGGCACATATACACCAGGAAAAATATTAAATATTTTAATAGACTTTCAGTTATTGTCCGTAATTCCAAGCTCAATTTTATCTATGTTCGCATTCACATGTAGTTTCTCTTTGGAACAGAATTTCCTGAAATTCAGAAAAGCTTGCATGAAAACTGCATGAAAGCCAACGAAAATGCATTTATTTCGGATACGTGCTTCAATTTAAGCCGCGCCCGTAAATGCAACTCCGCCGGAGTAAATTCCATCATGTACATTTAATCTAGGTTTATTTTTAATGACTTCAAAGCTGGTATTCGCAAACTATGTCCACGAATTCGTCCGCGTAAGCATTAGATTTTCCGTTTTCACCGTTCTCGTAGGAATTTTATTACTTTCCATATCTCCTATCTAAGCACCAACCATTGTGATAGAAGATTAGCTTCATATATCGACGAGTCATTAAAAAAAAAAAACATATAAAATTAATTTAACTATGTAGCTTTAATCTCAGTACGAAGTATTTAAAAAAGCTGTTAATTTTATTATTTATCAATTTATAAAACTCGTGCATAGATTCCTACATTTTTTATTCAACACAAATAATACTTGAACATTAAAAGTGGCCATCTCTTTATCGGTCAGCCTAAAGTAAAATTCCGCTTTAGGTAATATATTTCCATAATGTAATTCCCGAAGAAAATGCGACGTTTCAATATAAAATAATACCTACTCATCAAAACTTTTAACATACAAGGAAGAAGGAAGTATGTATTATGTAAAACACTTAACTGCTAATACCCTTCTATCGAGCACTCTTTACTTAGGTACTTCGAGCTGCGCAGTTTCGAGATATTATGCTTATGGAGTTTGAAACGATCCGAAAATTTTAATATTTCTTTTAGGAAAATGTGCTGCGAAATACCTACTTAAGACCTCATTTTATTAACGAATATGATCGAAAATCTAATAAATATGATGATGGAATGAAGATGCTTTAAAGATCTGATGATAAGTAATACGCAATAGAATATAAGACCTATAATATGTAAACTATTTACTAAAGTTAGATAAACGGAACACATTACATATTCAGTATTATAAAACCCATAAAAAAACGATAAATAAGCATCGGATTAAAGTGTCGTAAACGTCGTGCGTCGTAGAACGATTGACGCGACTCTTATCGCGTTTCACACTTTCGGCAGACGTTATTATATTACTGTACAATTTAAAGGTTTTGTTATATTCTCCCCAAAAATTTTGTGATTTCTTATACATAGGGTCTTTTTAAAATTAGTCACTATCTCTTGACAAGAAACTAGGTAGGTAAAAAGAAACAACTTTCACTATGGGACCAACTCCGAAATATTGAAAAAAAAAATCAGCTGTTCCATACAGTCAGTGCAGTAATTATTCGAGATTGTATGGAACATCAGATTTTTTTATTACATTGGTATTTTTTGGTCGTCAATCACGATCATTTTTCTCTATAGAAGCATACCTGAGAAGTGTCTGGTTCCCAAGATATTATGGTCCAAAGTTGAGTAAATAGACTGCGTTTTACTGCGTAAATGCACATAGACGTGGGTATCAAGATTTTTTCAAGAACAATAATTAATATCTGTCTATGAAAAAACTAGCATAAACACTAGACACTATAAATTTTGCCAGATCAAGAAATTAAAAAAAAAAAACAAAAAAATTTACATCTTTTCTCAGCATTTTTTTTGGCATAAACTTACTTTATTTGATGTATAGAGTACGTACCCTTCGTTAAGGGTGGCAACGAAAAAACACCCTGTATATTAAGATAGTTTGTTTTGTCCTGTGCAGTTGCGGAGCTTCACTAGAATACGAGTACATCAGCTGCATCTCCTTCCGTGCATGTTGTAAGAGTAAAGGGGGTGAACCTCAGGCTGTATTTGTGTATTTCTTCATTGTCCTGAAGCCATCCCATTTTGGGAAACCAGCTGTGTCTATGTATGTATGTATTATGTTTTTTCATCTCATAAGTAAATACAATAATAATAATCACGCCCTATGTCTTAGGTACAAGAAGATTAGTTTTGAGCTCGTTTAAACCGAAATTACACGCCCTCACGCGCCTCCCTCGTTAGGTAATTTCGGGATCATCATTCATCACCATCATTTACAGCCCTGAGAAGTCTACTGTTGGACATAGTACATAGGACATAGAGTGTGGGAAGGCCACCCGCGAGGTGGACGGATGACCTGGCCAAGGTCGCGGGCGTCGGTTGGATGCAGGCTGCTTCCGACCGGTCGGAGTGGAGGTTGTTGGGGGAGATTACCTACATATTTATAAACTAGTAAAAGTAATTACGTGATCAAAGTCTAACTTGATAAAATGCACATGTACCTATGTTACATATACTTAATATATCACATTATATACCTAGATCTGAAGTCTCTGCCTACCTTACCCTATTATGGCATAGATCATTTTCCTACCTTATGAGGAAAGCTTGGTTAACTACGATAGCGGTGCTGTCATATAAAGGAACATTTTTCCTGCTGGTACACTAAAGAGGGCGTTAGTTTTACAAGAAGGCACACCACCATTCTAGAAATAAGCTTACATACATACATATAATCACGCCTTTATCCCTTACAGGTGTAGGCAGAGCACCAAGGGCCGATAGAACCACATGGTGCCACTTCTGACCAATTTTAAGGGTATAGTTACTCGTATAAATAAGTTTAAACGTAATTAAATATTTTTTTCAGGGTACTTTAGCTAATGGGCTATAAAAATAAATATTTTGCAATAATCTGTTCAAATCGCTGGATATTGAAGATAACGCAAAACTGTTATCAGCGAGTGACTGATAACGGACACATTTAGAGACAGATCATCTAAGTATCCGACGTGAGTGAAAATAATCCTAGTTGTTACGAAGACAAAATATCTGAATAGATTAGATCAGTTCTTTAGAGATGTTCAAATAAGGAAATTAAAGTAATACTTTTGTTTTGTTTGTTACCAGGTTAGTTTATTTTTCTGACGCTCTATTTAAATACCTACTTCTAAGGCAGATTTCTTTGATCAGTAAATTAAGCTTACTATTTGTTAAAAAAAACGTCAAAAGTCAAAAGATTGATAGACGTTTTTAAATAAAAATTAGCGTAATTACTCTTCAAACAATTTTCTCTACCTAACTCTAATAAAATTTGCCATCCTTCGAGACAGGAAGACAAGAGTTGCATAAGTAAGTGAATTTCGTCAAATTCTTGGTTACCCTTTAAGCCCCATGTTATTATGTCATTGTCATGTTGTCATAAAATTTATTCCATGATCCTAAACGTTAGCCATATACAAAGAACGCTATATTTACAACGACCTATTTCATGAAATGGATACCTAAAATTGTCAATATCCGTGAAATTGTGACTAATAATTTTTCTGAATATTTTTTATCATTCTATATGGCATATATGAATTTTGATGATATTCCTAGCAGATGTGATAACACCGCGACCACCATTAAAAATTAAAAGTTTTGTTCACAATCATTAGGCCTTGATCACACGTACCGCGTAAACGGGCGAGACAGTGAACTCGGCCGAGTGCTCGGTTCGTCTGAACACTGTGGCGAGTGCTCGGCCGGCCAGATTGGCAAGACAGTAACTCGGACTCTGTTCCATTTACTAGGCCGAGTGAGCTACTCACCCACGTCACTGTCTCGGCCGAGAATCATTTTACTGTCTCGCCCGTTTACGGTACGTGTGATCAAGGCATTAAGGTCGATAGAAGGAAAAAGTAATTAAAAGAGCTTATCCATAGAGTAGTCTGCCTATCGAGGCTTGCGGATTCTTTTATACCCAATTTTAATTAAATTTATTCCTCACTTCTTCACTAGAATACATCAGCTGCATCTCCTTCAGGAAGATTCGACTAAGGAACTTGGGCATCCTCTCAGGCTGTGAGATGGCAACTTGTCATTGATCATTTACACCTGTCCCTACTATACTGAATGAGGCTGTGGGCTCTTCTTTATGATCCTGCAGTTATGGGTACACAGTCGTGTGTATGTATACGTGCTTTCTTACTTTTCAACACGTCGAATGTCTTCTATCCTGCTTTGGGAGTGAAAAAAAAACGTATAATACTACAGCTGCTTCTCTTCCCGGGCATACTGTACAAGTCAGTAGAGGGACAAGAGGGTCTTGGTGTTTTGTAGGCGATAGGCTGACCCTGTCACTACTGACCAACTTGTACATCTCAACTATAACCTCAAAATTGGTCAGAAGTGTCACCATGTGGTTCTATCGGCCCTTGGTGCTCTGCCTACCCCGTAAGGGATGAAGGCGTGATTATAGGTATGTATGTATGTACGAATGTCTAATTATCTAAATAAATAGGTACCTGTAGCAACACGATTTACCTTTTCAAAATTTTCCACCAGTATCCGACCCAAGATGTGTTTTTTACTAAACGTATCAAGACATCAGTAATAGGTAAATCGCATTTAATGTCTGCGAACATAAACAATAACCTAGTATTACCTTACCTGCCTAATCGACCTTGTTTCGTGACTGCAATGTGAAGACCAAACGTGAACCTACGGAAGCCAGCGCTACTCGTAACACTACCTATAGGTACAATGGGAATTACAATCACCTTGACTGTGAACCGATAAGCAGAAAACTAGTAGTACAAATCATGAGAACTAGCTCTTCTAGATTGTAGTATAAACTATAATCCACATTCCGTAAAGAAAATTCTCGTAATTTTAATGTTACTTTGTACTTTTATTATAAAAGTTGGTAAGTAACACATTTCCTTATAAACTTTATCAGATCCTAAAATTATTCTAATGTTAGGAATAATATGTTTTTATACTTCAATGTACATACCTTTTATACTATAGGTGCATTGCTAACGTAGAAAAACTTGCTTATCCCAAACGGACTTTTAGTAATTTTTGACAGCGTTTACTTATTTCTAACTTAATTCATTATTATAATTCAGAAACGATTGTTATCTGACACCGAAAGGGTCACCGGTCACCTAGATTATTTAAATCACATATTGTGTCTCTGTCTGCGGTGTCTGCGTTAATTAATAATGCGCTGTCACCTCAAACCCTCATCCTTTCACATTCTGTCCACTTTTATGACAACTCGAGGAAAGTTGTCGGAAATAAAATTTATGGCCAGTAACAATTTTATATTTAAAAATGAATATCATGGTGTGATCGTAAATTAATATTTATTATTATTCAGGCTGGCGATTATTATATGCAATTTTATTACCGATTAGAAAGAAGTAGAGGCAAAGTGTTCAATATTAGGCGAACAAAAAAAAGATTTTTGTTGGTTTTTTGGAAATTTATTACAAGTAATACATGAAAAGCGTACTAATTCGTTACAGACATTTTTTAAATTGAAATATATGTTTTTATCTCGAAGCACAGGCAAAAGGAACTATGTCCATACAGCCATTGTTGGCGTAGACACGAAGATTATATGTATAACCGTTACTAGAAGCACCTAAAAACTTAGATGTTTTTATTCTGAGTTAGGTATTTACTGCTGGGATATAGGTATAATAGGTTTTCATAGAAACTTTGTAAGGAAATATACAGGATGATTTTTGGTCGTCAACGTTCCCGAAAACTACGGAATCTCCTCATCATCACGATCATTTTTTTTTTCCAAGGAAGCATACCTGGGAAGTGTCTGGTTCCCAAGATATTAGGGTCCAAAGTTGAGTAAATAGACTGCGTTTTTCTGCATAAATGCACGTAGACGCGCATAGCAAAATTTTTTCACGAGAAATAATTAATATCTGTCTATGAAAAAACTAGCATAAACACTGGCCACTGTAAATTTCGCCTGATTAGGTAATTAAGCTTTTAATTTAAAAAAAATTGGCATAAACTTACTTTATTTGATGTATAGGTATAGAGTGCGTACCCCACGTTAAGGGCGGCAACGATCAACAAACATCCTGTATATATAAAGAACTAGTTATAATTGCTGGTAATATTAATATAATAAACTTTTATTTATTTACTTACTAGGTTTAGTCAGAGGCTGATAAAGATAATAATGCTTAAGATCTAATAATAATCGTACTTAAGAGTAATCTATATAGGCACTTGATATTCACTATACATATGCAGTCTTTATCTTTTATGTAGAGAATTCTTATCATGCCAATCAGGTGAATCATCTAAACGTCGCGTCATTGATACTTAATTGATAATAAGAACAACATTGCATTCATAAACATTAGAACACCTTGCACTGATATCTAAACATAAGAAATTTCTGGTTTTTACCTATTAAGAACATCTTCGTTTTCTATCGGGTGCGTAATGGAGATGATAGTAATTATCATTCCCTTGGATATTTCAATGAAACTGATAAAATAAAGACAGACAACTCTGTCCAAAGGAAGACAGACCTTATGCTGATCATACACCATTCTTCCTTTCGTCCAATTAGCATGATGCTATCGAGGATCAGTTAAAATAGAACTGACCGTATGTGGGTGTGGATTGGCATGATAAATCCCTGCTATTTTGATTCCAAAATGGCCGCCAATGAATGGAATCTTGTTCTAGAGGTGTGAATTGTCAGGTCAAATGCTTTGTGTGAAATTCTCCACGTTCACAGACATTCCCAAGTGATTACTTACCTACGAGCAGGTTGGAATAGTTTTCTGCTATGATTTTATAACTTTGTAAATAAAATTTATATTTGCAGAAGTATAATCCAAGCTAAAACAGATGTCAATAATTCTAAAGTCAATATTTTCAGGCTTTAATCATGTTTAATGAAACAAAGACTATTTGCGCAAATAACTTTTAGTTAGAATAAAAAATGTTGTTTGAAAAGCCAACGTCACGAAAAGTCACAAAGTTTGCACAAAGGAAACGTTTCACAGTTTTTGAAAAGTTGGCCCCTTTGAATTGAATTTGTTTGAATTGAAAATAGAACCAGAAGATGGCTGTATGAGCAATTCTTGTATCAAATAGGAAGCTACGCAAACTAACGTAACCCTAATTCTACATAATATCTAAAAACCAGTGACGTGATTAAAAAGTTTATTATTTTATGCCATACATAATCATAATGAATAATTTCTATTCCCACAACATTTACTCGTATTTACCTACTATGACTTGAAATTGCTTAGTTTTGATTGTCGTTGTAGATAAAGCAATTATTATTAAATTATAAAAATTAATCATCCAATTCATAAACGATTATAGTAATGGAGTTAGTCATTTACTCTTTGCTCATGAAAGATTTTTATAGGTGTAGTTAATTAAGATTTTATAAAGCCAATTACTGACTTTATTTAATATAGCTTGTTTTTTTATTATTTTAAATATAAGTATATATACATATAATAGGTAGCTTTTGTGAAGAAGATGTTGGCGCGCTTTAAAACTCAATTTAAATTTTATGAGAGATGAATGGGTGAATATCTGTGTTGACAATAATTAGTTAGTTAGATTCGTTAGATTACTTATCAGTTAGTAGGTAGTAAAAATTCTTTAATACAGCCTAGGAAAACCTAGCCGCAAACAGCCATATTTTACAGTAACATTTATAGAAAGTTAAAAGCTTTATAAGAAATCTAAATAACATATAAGTATATAATATACACACGGCTGTGTTGCCGTACGAACTGCAGGTTCATAAAAGATATCCCACAGCTATATTTAGCACAAAGGGGACAGATCTAAGGGATCGGTAACAAGTTGCTACTTTGTCGCCAGATAATTACCGAGTTCCTTAGTCGACTCTTATGACATGCACTCTAAGGTTTAGTCATTTAGCAATTAGGAAAGATTGCTCGAATAGGCCTTCACATCGATTCCAGTCTGAGTCAAATATTAGTCAGATCTTTATCTAATGAGGTACGAGTATTTGGGAATTTTCCGATACTTACCTATTTACCTATAGAATGGAAATCTCTACGATTACACTAATTATTTCAATGTTTTGTTTTTAATAGTTCATTAATCAGATTTTAGGCATGAATTTGCGGCATAACAAGTTTGAGTATACCTTCTCGTAAACAGAAACCTACTAAACGTTCTCTGTATAGCTAAGAAGAGTTCTTAAAACTAATCATGGTTTAATTAATCAATATAATAAACAAGTCACGGTTTAATTACTTTTTTAACATAAGTCTACCTCTACCTAGCGTGTTTAAAACCAATATAATTGTAATAAGTGTGTGTTGTATAAATTTATACTTAGTTCATAAGTATAACTAGTGTATGTAAGTGTGTGTGCAAAAAAATCAAGTAGTAGAGTATACAACAATGTATGAAGCGGTAATAAACAAATAAACAAACAAATATACTTTCATACATACATATAATCACGCCTTTATCTCTTACGGGGTAGGCAGAGCACTAAGGGCCGATAGAACCACATGGTGCCACTTCTGACCAATTTTGAGGGTATAGTTGAGATGTACAAGTTCGGTTAGTAGTGACAGGTGGTCAGCCTATCGCCTACAAAACACCAAGACCCTCTTGTCCCTCTACTGACTTGTACAATATGCCATGGAAGAGAAGCAGCTGTAGTATTATGTTTTTTTTTTACTCCCAGAGCAGTATAGAAGGAACATACTTTCGCTTTTATAATATTACCTATAGTTCGGATAACTAATAAGACTGAAGTTATGAAATGGATTCGTTTGTTAATCCTTTCAAGACTCAAATTTTGCCTTACCTATTAGCTTATTTCCTAGAGTATAAACACCTAAAACACACTTACCGTTTTATCCAATAACCAGCTGGCCGGGAAGATCAGCGGAATATACGTTATCATGTAGATCATCGAGGTCCAGTAGACCGTGATGCTGGTCACCCCGTAGTACTTCACCACAGCATCCTGGATGATGCTGTACTGCGCCCATTGCATAGAGTTCGACGCCGAATACAGCACGAAAATGAACAGCACTACCCAACGAAACGGGGACAAAACGTACTGCGCCTGGGCCTTGTTGACAGGAGACTCTAAATCCAACCCCTTCTCGGCCACCCCGTCCATCACACTTCCGCAAACTTCCATGTTTTTACGCTCACTCATTTCCGGACAATGTAAATACTTTTATTCTTATCCCTATAACTAATTGTAATATTTAAAATAGACTTTCATAAAAAAATTGGCTTTTTCATATATAGATAAATTCTAAATATATTTCTGTAATAAATATTGATCGTAAATATAACAATTATTGTCGTTATTTCCTTAAAATTACTCCTATTTTTAGGTTATATTATTGTCAATTTTCCCGCGTGCGCATTTTACCTCGATGTAGACGCGGGTGTTTCGCGCGGTCGCCCGTTCTTTACTGGCCCAAGAAGGATAGAATCACTACGCTGCTGCTGTTTTCCTTCAATCAGAGTCTGAATGGATCGTTTCCGTGCACCCCGCGACCGTTTTTCCTGACAACAACAATGATAAGCCACCAGACCGTTTGTCTCGTTATATTCAATTCATTGCATTTGTAGATTGTTACTATTGTACCTGATTATTTTTTACACTTTGTCAACTATGTTGCTTATATCAGCTGCAGCAGATTACCAGAATGTTTGTTTTGATATTACAGGTAAATAAGTCTATCGTAGAGTAAAGCCGGACACTCTTTTTAAACATAAAAAACTCTGGCAGTGTTTTTAAACACAAACGTGTCAGTGACGAACCTCTATCCATTCGAATAAGAAATAATATTAATTTGTCTAAAGTTCTAAAACGTAAATCGTAAACTACGACACGTTGGTTGTAACAGTAGATAACATATTGTGTCCTTAGAAAACAATACTACATACTACTAGAATTGTCTTTGCTACTAGGTAGTTCCCCGTATCGCATACGTTTTAATTGCCCTTTATCACTGACTTATCTACTTATCACTGAAGTATTTAAAAAATGTAACTTTCACGACATAATACTCGAAGTGAACTGACAATAAATTATCCTGTGATAGTAATTCAATGATACCCAAATTGTCTCGATATCAGGATAAGAAAAGGAGTAATACAATTATACTCAATTATTTATTGCATTCATATTATGTAGTTTAAAGATCATAATTAATTTAATTCATAGCAGTAATAGATAAAAACTGTGGAATCTTCCGTGATCTATGATGGGATTTCCCTCGTGATCCTGTATTTCTGGTCACTTACCCCATTTTGGGAACACAATACAATATCATCATCATCATCATCATCATCAGCCTATTGCAGTCCACTGCTGGACGTAGACCTCCCCCGGGGCACGCTATAAGACTGCCATGGGGGGTATTTGCCCATAGTCACCAGTTCACCACGCTGGGCAGGCGGGTTGGTGATCGCAGTTTGTATTTTGGACTATGTTGTCAACACGGGAGGCGCTGCTGCCCACCTCCCGGGAACCCTTAATAGCCTCGTACGATACCCTCATGTAGACATGGGGTGGTACGAATTCTACTCTGCCGGCACCACGCGGCAATACAATATATGTAGGTATATATATACCTATAAATAGTGTAACAAATAGGTCTTTCTGAGTCTGTGTTTTAATGAAAGCGAGGACGATTCAAGGCGCTCATTAGAGCTCAAATTGAGCAGGTCGTTAGCGACATCTGCCGGTCGTGTGAGGAACTAATTACGGACGTATTAAGGACCATGGAGCTGGCACTTCCCAAGAAAGTTCTATAAAGGCTTTATAGGCTCTAAAGCTTTATTATAACTGTAAACTGCTAGTAACGATAGTTTAATGTGGTTAATTTAATGAGTAAGTTAATTGCGAAACAGCAGTTAACTGTAATGGTTAATTAAGTAGGTACGTACTTGCGCATTAGCTCTTTCTTGCTATTTGTGAGCAATAATATAAATAATAAAACATTTTTGGACATAGTAATTTTTATATAAACTGTTCTTGTTGCTGTTGTCAGCCTAGCATGAACTGCGAAACTAGGAATGATAAACCGATTTGACAATTAGCCTGTCAAAATACGATAAATATAGCCGTCATGTTGAATTTTGTATAGAGACGATACGATATTATTACGTTATATACGTTACGAGAAAGATACTTGATACTTTTTTTGTAAAGCTTGTCTAGCTACTAAATTCGCAGGAAAATTCCAAAATTTTCTGTCATTTTTTTCAATTTTCAGGAAAAAAATTGTTTAGTTTGTTTATTTAGGGCCTAGAAAATGACTTGTAAATAAAATTTTAACCTAAAGAAGATTTTCAAAAAAAGTTTTCTTTAAAAAGGTTCAAATAACTGATTAACCATAATGGAGTCACAAGTGATCCAAAAAACAGCAATGTGTCACACAATAACCAATAAGCCCATTTACTTAGTCACAAGATCACCTGAAATAATTGGCGCCGAGAGCAAAGATTACTGATAGATAATCAAATAAAAAATACATTTCCTGCTAGTAATGACACTGTCGTATAACTCAACACAATGGTACTTGTTCAGCATTTCAGTATTTGCCTGGCTGTCACCCATACCCTGTATAATATTATGTGTACCATATATAAAAGTATCTAATCAAGTCTTATTGTAAGTACTTACTTACTGTAATACTTGTAAATAAATTTATTTATAAAATTTATATTATGATTTCAATTATCTACCGAAACTACAACAATTTGTCCTGAGAAAATTTTAACTAAGCAGGAAAATGCGATAAGTAGGAATAAGTCATTAGTACCTAGGTACTTATAAGTATAAGCTACTTACTATGTCGCAACTCTTTCTGCGTCCTAAAGGAAAAATATTACTATTTTTTGACGAATTAAATAGTGTCCAAATAACCTACGGTAAATATAATTTAATTAGCACTTATACAGAATGTTTTTTCGTTGCCACCCTTAACGAAGGGTATATAGAGTACGTACTCTATACATCAAATAAAGTAAGTTAAATTTTTAATTACTTGATCGGGCGAAATTTATAGTATCCAGTGATTATACTAGTTTAATCATAGACAGATATTAATTATATCTCATAAAAAAATCTTGCTACGCGCATCTACTCGTATGTGCATCTGTGCAGAAAAACGCAGTCTATTTTCTCAACTTTGGACCCTAATATCTTGGGAACCAGACACTTCCCAGGTATGCTTCCATGGAGAAAAATGATCGTGATGATGAGGAGATTCTGTAGCTTTCGGGAACGTTGACGACCAAAAATCACCCTGTATAAATCAATAACAGATAAACAACAAATCTCTGGTATAGATATTCGTTTTGTAGCTAACTGGTTAATAGTAGGATCTGAATATAACAGTTAAGGCAAAGTGCAATGTATGAAAACTAGGCGTTTTTTTTTTAATCCTTATAACAACCCAACTAACAAGGAATGTATTTTATACTAGGGTACTAACAACAGCCTTTTATGTTGTAATACGTCGTCGTTCTACGTCCATCTCCGTACCCCCATCTACATATAATATACTTACATTTATGTATGCAAGGAGGTTAAATTATGTAATTGACGGCCGATTGGTCTAGTAGGTAGTGACCCTGCCTGCGACGCCATAGGTCCTGGGTTCGAATCCCGGTAGGTGCAAACATTGATATGATGAGTATCGATGTTTGTTTCCGAGTCATGGATGTTTCTGTACTTATTTATGTATTTATATACCGTTGCTTAGTACCCACGACACAAGACCTTAGGGATCTTAATGTGGTACTAGGTCAATGTGTTGTGTAATGTGTGTGTGAATATTTATGTAAGTAAAGTGTGAAGAGGTAAAAAATAAACAAATTTACTTTCGCATTTATAAAATTAATAATAAATAATCAACATCATCATCTTCCTGCTCTGTTTCCATTTATTTGGGGTCGGCGCAATATGTACTTTTCTTCCATTCATCCCTATTATCCGTCATCTCATTGCTCACTCCCAATACAAGCATATCCTCTCTCACACAGTCCATCCAACATTTCTTTGGTCTACCTCTTCCTTTATATCCATCCACATTCATGCACAACGCTCTCTGTAAAATATGCCTTTCATCCCGTCACTTTACATGCCCGTACCAAGACAGACGGTTACTTCGGAACTTGTCTGTGATCGGCGCAACTTTCAGACTTCCTCTTATATACTCATTTCTTATTTTATCCATTCTTGTAATTCTGGAAATCTATTCGAAACATATAATAAAAATGTAACGGATCGCTGTCTGTACATGGAAGATATATAAGAAATAATATTATAGAATACCTTTATCAATGCAATAGTACCCAAAACAATGATTTTTGGATTTTTTGTCTGTTTGTCTGTGCGTTTGTGCACGCTAATCTCAGAAACGGCAGAACCGATTTCGATGCAGTTTTCAGGAATATATTGTAACAGGTCCCACTTAACATATATGCAACTTTTTATCCCGGGAAAATGTTTTTATCCCGGATAATTTCGATATTTTGTTTTTTTTCTGTAGTCCACGCGGACGGAGTCGCGGGCATCCACTAGTAATAAATAATATTTGAAATAATAAATTCCTTGTTTGAACCACACATAGAGTTCCTGTTTCGTAGTATTCGTAGTCCGTAGCACGCGCTACGGTTTACGTCAGGCTTGGTGTAGTATTCGGAGAGTAAAGTAATTGTGCGTGTAGTGCTAAATGTTAGACTAGATGGGATAAAAACATTTTCCCGGGATAAAAAGTAGCCTATATATTAAGTGGGACCTGTCACAATATATTCCTGAAAACTGCATCGAAATCGGTTCAGCCGTTCCTGAGATTAGCGTGCACAAACGCACAGACAAACCGACAAACAGACAAACTGACAAACAGACAAAAATTCCAAAAATCATTATTTTGGGTACTATTGCGTTGATAAAGGTCTCCTACAATATTTTTTCTCATATATCTTCCATGTACAGAGAGTGATCCGTTACATTTTTATTATATGTATAGATTTAATTCTCCACTCAAAGACGATCTTTTTCTATTCTCATTGAAATTACAGACACGTGTTTTCAGTGGTACCTTTACTATTAGATTAATGCAACTATAGTTGCGGATTTGCCGGTTTAGTTTGTCAGTCCGTTTGAGATTTTCAACGTAAGTTTACATTCATTACATTCATTGTTTGTGGCAAAAAATATTTAATATTCCGACATTTCTCCTGACGTAACATATCGGTACGTTCAAAGACGACAGACATACGGCGGAGCTGACTAAAATCATTTCCTAAGAAAGGGAACAATATAAAGACATTCCTTCAGGCGATAAGCTAGCAACTTGTCAATGATTTAAAATCTCTCCCCGCTATGCTAAACACGCCTGTGAGATCTCTTTTATAGTGCGAGTATGTAGGAAACACAGTCGTGTGCATGTATGTATGTTTGTATGCATTCTGCTACGCTTCAGTTCCATAAACCTTCTATATTTCGAGATCCATGACGGAGGTCTGGTTGACGCAATTTATGGTTGTTGCCTCAATAAATTTCCGAGGGACACCTCCATTCGGGTCCGGAAAGGGTTGAACCGGGTTCGACCTCCGGGCGTGTCGTTTAAATGCCTCGAATATCTAGATATGAAATTTTCGAATTTTGCTCCGGTCTTTGCTGTTTATTAGCTAAAACGTTCTGGTAACATGTGTTTTGCGGGTTCAAAGTTGATTACTACTCGTGTGTTAGAACTAAATATGTATCAGAACTTTTGCACGATACTTCCTCATGTACTACTTATATACATCAGCCTTTATGCTCCTAGGGCACGGCACAGGGCTACTACCATAGGGTAGTGTTTGCCCATAGTGCCCACGCTGGGCAGGCGGGTTGGTGCAGTATGATTTTGGGACTATGTTTTCAACACGGCTGTGGCTGCTGCCCACGGAAACCTGTAATCGCCTCTTCCAATACCCATGAGCAGACATGTGGTGGTGTGGTAGTAACTAATCTACTCTGCCGACACCACACGGCATACATTCATACATCGTTTAAAATATTGCGTCGGGCATTTTCCATTGTTTGCGTGAAAATGTGCATAGACAGAATATGACACTACAAAAACAGGTAAATATCAAATAATATGAATCAGATTCCACGTTATACTGTACAAGTCAGTAGACCACCTGTCACTATTAACCGAACTTGTACATCTCAACTATACCTTCAACATTGGTCAGAAGTGGCACCATGTGGTTCTATCGGCCCTTGGTGCTCTGCCTACCACGTAAGGGATAAAGGCGTGATTGTATGTATGTAGATTCCACGATAAACATTTGTTATGACTGTAAAACACTGTATAAGGCTGATAATTGAAAAACGATTATAATGAATAAATAGTATCCTTTTAAAATTTATGTTGCTGTGTTCTGTAGCTATAATGTTCAGATTCTGCTAAATAAATAAAGCAAAATGTTGATAAAGTAGCTCGTTAGTGTATTTCTGAAATTGTGAACAAACCATCTCAGAAAATGTACATGAGGCGTTTCTTAGAAATTAATTGTCGAGTTGTTTAAACTCAAGTGCTTTCTATTCTGTTTTAAGTTAAAAGTTTCTAAATAATTAACTTTGATACTAATGTAAATGTTTTTAGCACGGTAAATTTAATTATAATAATACAGGCTCGGTCTCACTTTTGTTTCGAATAAATACTATTTAGGTTGGCTCACCCCTATCACGTGAGACTTAACGGGCTATCTGGTGAAAAGTGGGTGTGTATAATATATATTAATAATGGGGTCGATTCTGGCAGTCACACATAAACCTAAACCTAATCTTAGTCAGGTCTATCTCTCTCCGTTCTTAACATAAATTGCTGAGAGAGAAAAGGACAGGTAGGACTAATTTTACGTTTAGGTTTAAGTGTGACTGCCGGAATCGACCATAATAATATACTATTTTATGTACAAATAGCTAATAGAGTCCATTGAGCTCAGGCACTCTCTCAGGCGATAAGCAATTAATCACTACATATTATAAAACAAAGTCGCTTGCCGCTATATGTCCGTCCCTATGTATGCTTAGATCTTTTAAACTAGGGATCGGATTTTGATGCGGTTTTTTTAATAAATAGAGTGATTCACGAGGAAGGTTTATATGTATAGTTTCAGCACTGTACCCGTCGCTAGTCACTAATAATGTACATCTGTCCTCGCTATGCTGAACGTGGGTGTAATTGTAATCTTTCTGCAGTGCTGGTTGGTTACCCCATATAGCTTTTGTTATTAGTGATTCTCATAATAAAGGTAAATAACTTTGTTGAACTCCCGATTACATTATCCCCGTTACAAATACTGAACAAATACGATTGTTTTAAGTTATACGTCATTGTTATTACTCGCAGGAAATGCATTTTTAATTTGATTATCCGCAATGTTTGCTTTCCGCGCCATTGTATCAGGTGATCCTGTGACTATTTAAATGGGCTTATTGGTTATTGCGTGGTAATTTACTATTCTTTGGATCATTAGTAATTCTCTATTGAGGTTGATCAGTTAATTGAACTTTTTCGAATGCAACTTTTTTTTAAAATCATCCATAGGTTAAAAATTTGTTTTTTAGATATACCTATAATGTTTTTTCTCGAAAAAATGAAAATATAGCTCATGCTATTAACTCTTGCTATTAGTGATTCTCATAATAACGGTAAATAACTTTGTTGAACTCCCGATTACATTGAGTTGGCTTGGACCCAAAACGAACAAAATGTTCACACTTTTAGAAAAATTTTCGTTCAGCTACACAATTTTCTAACAAGATATTTTTCATTATAGAGAAATTTTTGAATGGTGTAGTTGGTAGTGACTTGCGACGCCATTGGGTTCGATCCCGGTATCATGGTTTAATGTTTGTTTCCGAAATGTTTCTAACTTATCTATGTATTTATATACCGTTGCTTAATAAAGATAATTAGTAATTACACAATGAAGAGTAGGTAGGTACCTAACGTGAATGTTTATGAAAACAGGAAACAGCGCCTAATAAACTGCAGGTGTACCTAGGTATTAAGTGCAGGTGCAAAGTGAGGAGTAAAATAAAAAATAATAGAGCGAAAGGCCTTTATCCCCTTAAAGCGAAGTGTGATGTAGTATTCTATAAATAAAAACAGAATAATCACGTAGAAAATTCTTATATATCTTGTGTGAAGGAAGGTCAAGCTTCCCGCGGGACCAGTTCGTAAGTGTTTACTGGATGTGTCGGAAAGTATTTTACGGATGATTAAAATAGCTTCTGTACTAATGGATTGGGTCATTATTTAGATGGTAAATGAATACAGAATAATGTTATGTTCGCAAAAAGGTTGCTAAGTAGATAGATACGTATAGGAATTGAGGCAATAGTTCTGAGGTTGGTGTAGAAAGAGAGATATTATTATCGTTAGATTCTAAGTTATTCCCAGTATAAACTGAAATTTGTCCATAACAAGATAATAAATCAGTTAGTACCTAAACGAAGCTTAAGTATGTGAAAAGAAAAAAAAAACATTTAAATACCCTTTCATTCAATTTATTGGGTAGGTAGAAAATGCAATAAATGATTCCATCAAAAATATCATATTATCGTTCCCAAGAAAAATCTTCCTTTTAAGAAAACCTCATCACAATTTTAAGCGGGAATAAAATCGTTTTTCTGAGTCGAAGATTATTATCTTTCTCGCTATTTGTTCCATTCGAGTGGAGTTTATTCCTTGGCCTGGTAATGGCGGGTCCTGAACACCCTGACTCAGCGGTATCTACAGCAACAGCGTTCGGGTATTTTGTAAATATTTACTTGAATAGACGTACTGAACCGCAAATTGCGTTTCTGTTTTAGTTCTCTTTGTTTTGGGGAAAGGATACAGCATTACTATGGTATCTAGGTAACCTTTATCTAACCCGCACCGAAACCACGGTTAATGGAGATTGATCTACCGAAATTATTCGTAATTAGAAGCTCACAAATAATGCCTACATGTTCGATTGTTTGTAGTATATCTATGATGTGAGGCTACGGGTGCAAGGTGAGCCATAATTAATTTCTGGTTGAATTTATCAAAAGTTAATATAGCAGTGTTAGATGTCAAAGATCAGTGACAAATAAAATAAATTAGGCACTTTCGGCACATTTGATAGAAAAAAATTTGGCTTTCTTTTTCTTTGAAACCTTCAGACCGAAGTTAACGAAACCAATCCAGTTAACATAACCAATATCCAATACCAGGATAACAACCGATATCTTCCAATACAAACAAAATCGTTACAAGCAAATATGCTGCAATAACTGGGCCAAGATGTAATAGGATATGCCAGGACGATGCGTTAACCATCCAGTGATAAAAGAACTTCCGTAATCTTACGTTTCTGTGTTAAATTACTTGTTAGTGAAGTTAAATCAGAGGTCATTTTAGCTTGGCCAGCTTTCATAAGATAGATGAGGTACAGTTTGCAACACTGATATAATGTATACGAAATCAAAGTTGAATATTACTGTTTGTGAGTAGGGTGTACATGAATGAGTGGCTAGGTGTATATTTAGTGGTTACGTCTACAAGGGGATGAAATGTAGCCTTCTATAAGTGGTTCTGAATCAGGAAATTAAGCGATACGATTATTGTGTCGACAGTGTTGTTTTAGCGGGAAAAAAATATGGTTCTAGAAAATATAATACTTACTAACAATGTATGTTTCTTGAGAAAATGTATTCAATTAAATCATTTACTTATAAAAAAATAAAGAACTTTTAATTATTTGTATAAGCACTTTATTTATTTTATAAAAAAATAAATCTGATTTGTGAAATACATTTTACTGTCCCTAATTAACGTTTAAGCTTATTAAGTCAATTAATTCTATCGTTGCAAAATATCTCAGTAAGTACATACATCAACTCATTGATTAATTATTATGTACTGTTAGTATCTTTCAATTAACATTTTGTTAAATTTGGCCGAATTGTATCATCAACAGTTAAGCTCACTAATCTTACGTTTAAAACCTCTCATACCTACCATATTTTTTGAGGTAGGTACTTAACTTTACTACTGTTCAAACAATTTCTCCTTTTTTTATTATTATAATTTTTTCGTAGTAAAATTATACTTAGTATAATACTGAGTCATAACTAAGTCCTAGGCAATAATCCGCACATGGTCTAAGTGCAATATAATTATTGCCTAGTACTGTAACTGATACATACCTAATTTAAATTTTAAACATTGTTTCCAAAAAAAAGTATAATTTATGGTGTTTTTCTGGTCCCAGTAATTTTATAAATAGGCTTTGTATGTATAGTAGTAGTATACAGGAATTACATAAATATATTTAAATTATCGAAAGCGAAGCGAGGAGAAAATATAGTTTTACCAGTACAATTATCAATTTCAGGAGTATTAATTATACTCGTAATATCTTAACTAGTATGTATACATATTTTATATACTATCACAATACAGCCCTATATGTATAACTTTTATCTTACTTAGTACTTTACGGTCCATTTACAGCTACAAATGTGATATTTGGACCGTGGCAAGGAAGCCACATGTGACATATAATTTTCCGGAATTCTCACAAGCCGGGAATTAACGGAAATTGTAAAATTTACGTCGACAAAGTCGCGAGAGGCCGCTGGTTTGAGATAAACTGGAAGGAATCACGTGTAGTGTCTTATTTATTCTTTATTCTTTCTTTCTTTATTCTTTATTGCACATACACAAAAAGAAATATGGCATACAACATTAAAGAAGAGATGCATGTACAATGGCAAGCTTATCTCTACCAGAGATCTCTTCCAGCAAGCCAAGCAAGTAAAGAGAAATTGTTAACAACAGGGTAACATGTGCAATTAAACAAATTCTAAGAAACTACAAAACTACATTAAGAAAAAAAAGGAGAAAAAACAAATGACAGCATATTCATATAATGGACAGGTAGTGATCCTTCAGCTTTTCCCTAAATGTGCCAACAGTGTGACAATCTCTAACCGTGTGGGGTAATTCATTCCAGAGCTTAACCGCCCGAACCGAGAAAGAATACCCAAAAGCCCCAGAATTAAATCGGGGAGTTTGTAGCAGTGATGCCGTATTGGATCGGAGAGGCCGATCTCTTGAAAAGAGATATTTAAAGCGCTCACTGAGATATAACGGAGAAAAACGATAACTTAAAATTTTAAAAAGGAGTGTTAATAGATGAGTATTCCGGCGAAAACGAATCGGAAGCCATTTTAACTCTTTACGAAAGTGAGATACGTGATCATATTTACGTAGTCCGTATATAAATCGGATACCTAAATTCTGTAGACGTTCGAGTTTATTTAGCAGCTCCTCATTGGCGTTCATTGGTTTATGGAAATAATTTAAAAATATACACAAATTGTTGACACTGCCTAAAAACCATTAAATATACTTACAAGTGTACAATTTTACTAAGTATGTAAATTCTATGTAGAGACAAAGTTACATAAAACAAGGACCTTGTCTAATTCATTATTATTTTAAGACATAGTAACGCTTACCAATTCGTTTAACTAAGAAAATGTAATGATCTCGTGACTTCCTTCAATAGTGGTTACACTTGGAGCCTTAGATAAAGTAAATTGTTTTTAGATCGACAGAGGTTCGTCACTGTAACGTTTGCTGTAATAGAAATCCATCATGTCAAGTCATACGATGAAGTCTAAACGCTAATGGCATAGCGACAACGAACGTCGATGCTAAACAATGTTACATTGTCTAAGAATCTTGGTCATTGAGCTGGTACGTGATCAAGATTGATGCGAAACGGCTAAGGGTCCTTCTTAATTAAGGACCAACTTAAAGGAGTATATTGTTCGAGTTTAATCTACAAACATACCTACCAATATAAACTAGGGGACACACATTCACTACATCTATAGGACTTGCTTTTATAATTTGTCTAACATCACAGACTTTGGCGTATAGTTTCAATGTCATTGTTTGATTTCATTTGTCCATATAAGGTGCAACAAAAGGGCGTGTTAAGCGAATATCATAGCATTTTGCTTAAACACCAAAACCTGTTACGCAGTCGGTTTTTTTTATAAGGTTAAATTGACTTATGTTTTCTACGATGATTTGATCTCTTGATTAGTATTCTGAGCAGCCTGTCTTCTAAGGTCTGATTTGATGAAGGCAGTAATGACGGTGCCAATCGCTAGCAGACCACACAGTGTGAGGTTGGCCCAACGTTCCTCGATGTTGGACAACAGCCACTCGTAGAGTAGAGTTAGGACTATACCAAAGACCTGTAATAATATACCATTTTCACGTCAGAAGAAGTTTCTCAGTAGTGGAGAATAGTCAAGATAGCACTTGATAGGCAGGTATATACCTATTAAGGATATTTAAGCGATTCTTTTAATTGCCAAATCTTGGGCAATTTGAGTTTTGAGGGCAGGAAGATGATGATGAAACAATTTTTTGAAAATAAATATTTTTTTATTAGATCCCAAACAACTCAATATAATAGGCGATCAAACCCTACCATTTGGAACGACGTATACCTGATCTAAGGTTCCAGAGCAGTTTTAGGTTATGTGTTAACAGACTGACCTGAACAGCCGCGTTGAGAAGTCCTGACGTGGTGCCCTCGGGCTCAGGGTACGTGATCTCGGTGGCGAACTCAAAGCCCACCGGGAGGTAGCCCGTCATGAAGAACCTGGTAAACGACATTAATCAAAAAACAGCAACGAAGAAAATAAATTATTTAATCAGCCTTGTTTGAATAAACATATTTCACAACATTAGATGCAAACAAATAGAAAAATATCTGATGAAATGACCAACACAGATGCAGTGCTGGTTTTTACCTGGACCCGTATAGTAGAGTATCTCACTTTGATTTCTAAAGCTTCTAATACCCACAAAGTTTCATCTAAATAGAATTGTTATCAGGAAGGTGGCCAATCTTTAGTACAACAAAATAATCATTAGAATAATCTTTTGATTGAACTATAAGGGCAACTACATTATGAATTATTATAAAAACATAACAGGCAAAAACTAAATGATTACTAAGGTTACTTTCCTTAAGATTACCTTAATAAGTAACGCTACAGTGGCCATAGCGCTAGTGTCTACGTAATTTTTATACTTTTGCGCAAACCATTTAGATCTAAGTACTTACAATAATCCAGTGCTTATTATGGCGTGTATCTACTTTAATCTCTTTTCTAATAGCAACAGATTAATTTACTTAATTAGGGCTAATTCCTAATCTTATTTATACAGCTTAACTAAATATTTTTTGCGGATTATAAAATGCAAAACAACTGTTTCTATTTTGATTATGCATATTCAAGTATATGATCATAGCGGTGATATTCCAGTGGTTAAGACGTGCACCTTCCAAGCGGGAGGCGTAAGTCCGATCCCAGTCACGGGCCTGTACCAATGAATTTATTTCATGTACAGAATTTAATGTTGCAAAATTGTCACTTAGCTCGTGCCTCGGAAAGCACGTAAAACCGTTGGTCCTGCGCCTGTTCTCTCTCCGGTTGTGTCGGCTTACCATCCCATCGGACTATGAGAGTGACGGAATAGAGAGTGCATTGTGCACACACTTGTGCACTATAATATCTCCTGCGTACCTGGCCAATCTCCGTAGAGATTGGTCGCCTTGACCAAAATACGGTCGGAGATCATCATATGATCAAAAGATAACAAATCATTCAAGTACTTATTTTATCCCAAAAATGAAATTTAATTTAAATTTGCATTCAACAAGTAAAATGTAAAAATTTAAATACAAATTTTCCGGTACATTTCTATAGCCGTACATAACAAAGAACAAGATGTATTTAGGAATTATGTCATTCATGTTACACTTCCTTGTGCCATACAAGGTAACTTTATCGTTATATATTCAATGTAGTTTCTTGTGCTGTTTTTGTAGAATACACGAAACATTACTATAAAAAGTTACTATTGTGTTTATAAAGTAAAAAACATTTAAGTGAACCCTCTACTGCTATCCAAACTATTCAGCACCGGTAGCATTAAATCGGTGAGAGCGACACACACATCTCACATTTAAACATTAAATTCACAGAGCTGCACCCGTGAGAGCGAGATGTTTCACTTTTAAACGTCAAACTCACAGAGCTATTATTAACTAGATAAACTAAGTGTATGTACTTTGCATGTTAAAATAGACTTAAGAATTAGAATAGACACTCGTTCTCAAGCCAGGACTGAGTGAATTAGGGCTGATAGAAGTGGTTTACAATCCCTTTTTACACACCAAGTAGAAACACTTGCCTTGTCTAGTTATTACTTAGCTCTGTGGATTTGACGTTTAAAAGTAAGACACCTCACTCTCACTAAATTCATCATATGCGTGCGGCTTATATAAAAATAAGTGTTTGTACTTCGCGTATAAAAATGCATTTGTGGAAGACAATAATGACTCGTCCGGAGTCAGAACTGAATGGATTTTCACTAAAAGGTCTGCACTAGCTTTTTAAATGAGATGTACACATTCTTACGTTGTCTCGTTGTCTATAGCTCTGTGGATGAGTCGCATAAAAATAAAATGTGTCGTTCTTACCGATTCCATGCTACCAGTGCAGTAGCAAAACACCCCTTCACACTCCTCCACACCACGCCGGTGTCACAGGTCTCTGTCTTTGCCATTAACGGAAACGGCATCCTTGGTATCATTCTATCAAAGCATTTTATCACACTAGCTTAACGAACTGGCGAAATGCTGATATAGTCTATACCTGTAGAAGCCATCACCTACATCATCTACCATCATGCTGCAGCAAAAACTCACCCTAATATAATACTGCTAAGATACGTCACCGCGATGACTCCGCAGTCAAGGGTGAACGTGAAGATGAGCATGCCAGCAACGGAAGCGGCGTACACAGCCAGTGTGGTCTCCTTGAACCGATGCGTCTTGTCCAGGACTATGCCGCACAGCACTGAGCCAGCCATGCCGGCCACCACGATAACCAGGCCTATGCGACCAGCATCCTCATTGGCACCCTGATAGGGAATAAAGATAAATAAGTTTGTGGACTTGTGAGATTGTCCTGACTTCTTAAAGACAGATTCTTTAGTGTGAGAAGGCAGACAAGTCACACTTAAATAGAAAGAAGAATACAAGGGTTATCTTATCAAACCTAAGAGAAACTTTTGACGAATCATACCTACGGATTTTTTCATTTATAGCAAAAAAGCGAGACCGTGCCAATAATATAGGCACATTATTTAATATAGTCCGTTTTCGTCCCCTCGACCACTGGACCGCCCAACACAGTATGTTCTTCACGACGCACTGCAAATGTACTTACCGGAAAATGGGAGAGCACAACTTGGTTTAACATCGTAGAAATCGCATAGAAGACGCCAACGTTAATGCCGTACGCGATGAGCAGGAGCACGTAGTTTCTGTTGGTGAAGAGGTTCTTCACCGACTGCAAGTAGTTGGAGTCCACCTTGGAGCCAAACTCTGCAGCAGCAGACGGCGGCGTCGCTGGCGCTTTTTTGAAGACTGTAAACAAATTTGATAACATGAAAGAATATAAATACATGAAATGGCGCGATAACGTGGTGTAATAAAAGTAAGAACAGCGGCAATTGGTTGAATAGTTTACGTTAACGCGATCGAGTAAAGCCTCGTACTAACCCCTTTGTATATTTACTCACACAGTAAGATGAGCACGGACAGTACGCTGGTGAGTCCTGCGACGATGTAGAACATGACCTGCAGGTCTTTTCCGATCTGCTCCGTAGTGCCGGTCGCCTTCACCAGCATAGGCGGTATTACGAACCCAATGGCCACGCCCAGCTGTGGACAACCAAGTGCGGAATTTGGTTTAGAATTTTAGAATTACCGGAATTAAAGTTTGCTAACTTGTACATTCACCAAAAACGGATATAAAAAGCTCTAATAAAGAATGTTTTAGAAATTATACTAAATTTTCGACAGCCTGGTAATAATACTAATATTAATATAACCAATAATTAGAATAAGCATTTGTAATACATCGATTATAAAACGATAATTTTAATATATACTTAGATATCCGACTTTGGTAAGTTACTTGATTGAAGTAAAACAATGCACAAAAACTCGGTCCAGCCTTCAACTGTCAGAATGAATACCGTACAAAATACTTGACGAGGACTTTGGATGGCTATAAATAAACATTAAATATTAAATTAAATATAAGTAATATATTCACACACACACATTCACACACTTCACAACACATTGACCTAATCCCACACTAAGGTCTTGTGTCGTGGGTACTAGGCAACGGTATATAAATACATAGATAAGTATATAAACATCCATGACTCGGAAACAAACATCGATATTCATCACATCAATGTTTGCACCTACCGGGATTCGAACCCAGGACCTATGGCGTCGCAGGCAGGGCCACTACCAACTACACCAATCGGCCGACATACCGAGTACATAACTGTTTAAGTAAATAATACATGAGATAGTACAAGCTAGAAAGATATTTATTACATCCACAAAGCAATTTAAGCTCCAAACGTAAGCTCCCTAAGATAATTAACCTACCTACTTAATATCGTCAAATTATAAATGCTCTCCTATTACTATTATCGTGACCTAGCTTAACGAAAAGGCTATGAAACTAAAAAAGGATCCCTAATGTTTTCCACTCCTGTCACTGCCACCATTTAAATTTAAGAATCAATATGTATGCCAATTATGGCGTTTTCCAACAAAATCAGCAAACGTATCTCCCAAGGCGATCCTTCTTTGCTAATCTATAATATAAAAATGAATCCTTAATTTTGTTGATAAGCGCGGATCTCAAGGACGACTGAACCGATTTCGCTAATTGTTTTTTTCGCGTATTCCTTGAAGTACAGGGATGGTTCTAACGGAGAGAAAATTTTAAAAAATGCGTTAAAAAAGTCGCAATCATAATAAGGTCCACATTTCCACTCAAATTCTTATCTTACAAAACGCAGGCATACATGCCAATACGAAGCAGAAAATTGGGCAGGGGTGCCTCAAACGATTCATAGTCTAATACCCATTTGCAAAGGAGCCAAATTCCGGTGGCACGTTTTTATCGGGAGTCCCAGTGGCTTGGAATAAGTAATTTGGGTGTTCTCGAGAAAATTGTTAGCAGTTTTTTATAACTTAGCAACCATTATGGTAATTGAGGTGGACGATTATTATCATTTCCATCTTCACCGGGCACAGGTAAAGTAATGTTATCTTGGTCTATTACGTAATGGTTGACATAGTCATGATGGTCTACCGGGTTTAGCCATTTTTACGCAATTTAGGTAGGTACTCATACCAAAACTGCACCCATTTATCATTCTTTATTACGTGCCTTATTCTTATGCCCAATACCACCCAATAGTATTTTTATCCTCTGCCTATCTGTCCGGCTTTCACACCAATACTAAGGGTACACAGAGACTGAAAATCTTTTTTCTTCGGTCCACGCAGACGGAGTTGCGAGCGCTCACTAAAAGACACTACAGATAAGATAAACTGCATTTTCAAGGGTGATGTTATAACGATAGCAAAATAAACTTGGTACTTTAAATATGTACTTTTATCTACTTGTATAGCGATCCACTTAATTAAAAAAAGAGTCCGACGTCCGGCAAATTAAAGTGACTATTTTACATAGAAAATGCATTAGGTGGATAGAAGAAGTGCAAGGCTCTTCAAAGCGCAGTACAATAAACCCGCCTACTTGATAGGTATTTTTGTCGACGGGCTACTTTCAGAAAAAACATACATACAAACATATACTCGAAAAACATAGCCCTCCTTCTGTTGCAGGCGGGTAAAAACATTAAATATAACGGTCTAACCTGGTTACCAAACACGCCAATACTGCACGCAGAAGACACCTGATCAGCGCCGAACCACACTGCCGCCAGCCTCGGAGGCACGTTGAGGATGAAGACCTGGGAGACGGCAGCCACGGTCTGGCCTGTGAAGCCCAGCCAGAACATGTCCTGAGGCACGGAAAACACCTTCAGCCATGATCCTGCGCAGGTGCCGAGCGCACCAATGATCGTTGTTACTCGAAGACCCTGGAAATGTTAACTGATTAGGATCCAATTGCAAACCTAAGCAAAACTAAAAAAGTGTAGCTACAGCAAATACCAACGGCAAACCTTCACATACCAAATTGGCGACAAGAAAATTTTTGTCAAGAGCACCCCAAACCGATGAGCGTGTATGAGGCGAGGGAGGTATATTTAGAATGTACAGAATGGAGATTTGTAAACTCTGCCTACCCCTATGAGACATAGGCGAGAGCTTGTGTGTGTGTGTGTGTGTGTGTGTGTATGTGTGTACAAAGATTCCACCGACACCCGTAGCATCTTAAGGTTAACACCAAGCACCACATAGTTGGAAATTTTTAATTTCGGAAGTTAAACGATTGTTTCAGTGGTTACCTCCTAACCTACGTTCAAGATTCAATTTTCACAGACAGAGCTACGTACAATGTCATTGTATCTCTTATTTTACAAAAATGGCATTACGGAAATTGGACTCTAGCGGTAATGTAATGATATATATAAATAACTGACTGAACATTATCCAGTCAGAAGTAGTTTTTATGGCAGCTTACGAAATCTAGCGCCTAAATTCTAATATATTACGTAAATAATGTAATGTTGGTAAGTTGAATTTTTTTATATAATCCGATACCACATCTACAATATTCCACAATTAGCAACCTAAAAGATTTGTATTAAGTAAATTTAGTGTTATCTAGTAGCCATGAACATATAATAAAATTGTTGGTTGATAATCCTAACAAAATTTTTAAATGCGATAGTAAGTTTGTTTGTTACCTCTTCAGGTTTTATTTAGGTACTAGAGTTTTGGTATGAGAGACAAACAACTCAGATTTCCATGGTCGTGCGAGCTGATGATAAAACTATTAGGTAGAATTATGTTACGGTTAGTTTTCCCAGCACAAAACACTTTTTGGCATTTTTATTATGAATGACGTGTATCGTCAACCTCGCTTTGGGATTAGCTAATTTTCACGATGTACAAACATGTCTATTACTGTATTATTATATTTGAGTTTATGTACTGTACAGGGTTACTTCCATGTCTGTTTGAGCGTAAGTTTATGTAGATGTTCACATTGTTTCGTAATCTTTATTTGGGCAGAGTAGCAAATCATTTAAATTATCAACAGCTGAAATTCACGACTTATCCACGCATTTCGCAGATAGAGGCGCCTCAGATGATCTCTTATGGTTCAGTTTGACATTAGGAGTTTTGGTTACCTGAGAATTCCTCATAACTCTCGAATAACCTTATAACTAAGGAAAACCGAAGGAGTTTCTTAATATAGCATACTTAAAGTACTATAGAGGGGTAAGCACGAACATTTCGATAGTCCGTAACGCTAGCGTCAAACTGTCAAATCACACAGATTTTGCTATAGCGAGTCGCTAGCATTACGCCGCGTAAAAAGGTTCGTGCTTACCTCATTTGGACATTATAAAAACCTTGACACAGCAACACCCCTGACAGAGTGGTTACATCCTCAGAATAAAGACTAAAGCATAGAATGCTTTCATGACATTAAACTCCGTTAATTCAAAGGTAGCCAAGGAGTAAAGCAAAAGTAACATTTTGCTTGTGTGATGTTTTGCATTTTGAACAACCTACATTATGTCTCTTTCTAATGCTGTTATGAGTGTATAAGAAAACAGAGACGACTATATTAGTTAATATTCAATTACTTCTATACTTAAGCAAATGTCAAATTGACATTTACTGGCAATCACCAATCGTTGTTGGCTATGTACAGTGACGTGATTATATGTATGAGCCGTGTAAATTGTAAGACAAAAAAAAACCGAGTTCAATTGAGTTCAAGTACAGAATAACACTCATCTTAATGTTATCGATACGATATAATAAATAACCTATAAGTACTTGGATAAGAGAAGTTATTTTTATTAAGTGTCGGCTCGGTCTAGTTCTTCTTAGCAGTTCAGCAATTTTCTTTATGTAGTGTATTGTGATTTGCTATAAGCCTAGAACCTTCACCTTCAGATCGTTTCATTAATTACTATAGGCACTTAATTTTTATATTTTGATTTTATTTTCTAGGTGTAGTTTTCTGTTTCTACTAAACCAATTTTGACAAACTTGTAGTAAGTAATAGCTATGGAGACCATGCTATTTGTAATAATAAATTTATCAATAGATAGAGCGTTATACCGTGTCTAATTTTACACAAAATGTCTGAACGTTATAAAAAAAACAGTAAATACTCAAAAGCATTTTACTTCTATAGGTAAATAGCGCATGCCGGGCACGAAATTTATTTCTGGGAAAACCACAAAAACATTATAATTTATGTCTACAATAAAAAGTTATATAAAAACTAAATATTATAAGAATACGAGCAGGTTAGGTTGCCTATGACAATATAACACATAAAAAGTCTAATCGAAATTAAGCTTTTATACCTAGTATAATACCTATTGAAATATAATAATAATACCTGATATTAAAATGTCATTCGAATATTATATACAACTTAATTTGTATATTATTTTGTGTCCTACGAAAAGATGCTAAATTTTATGTAACGTTTTTCACTGCGAACTTTTTGTTTTGAAATAAAAATTGTATTTTTTTTTTTATATGTAGTAGGTAAGTACTAATTTACAAAGTTTGTTACTGACCATTAGACATCAGAATAAGATAATACAGGATGTGCAAGTTTCTGTAAAAAACCTAGGCACCGTATAAAAAACATTGCCACTGAGATGACTTAGTAATGTAAGCTAATTACCCATTTTTCCAAAAACCAGCTGGCAGGCCAAATAAGAATCACATACACAATCATATACACCATGGAGGTCCAGTTTACCCACGTCGCGGTCACCCCGTGATAATACTTCAAGAGCACATCCTGTATGATCGTGTACTGAATCCAGTTCAATCCATTGGTCGCTGACACCATCGCAAACATGATGAGAACGGCCCATCTTGTCACATATACGGTATACTGTGGTTCTTTTGCTTGAATCGCTGATCCTTTCCGCCCGTTGCTGGAGATTTCGTAGAACGTCATAGTTAGCTGTTATTTTTTCATTTAATTCTTTGGTTAAAGTCACAGAGTGTGTGAAGCACAGTTTATCTGCTCTGCCCGGGTTGTTAACTGAGTTATATTATCAAGAGCTAAACTGTGTTAATTTCTATCTTTGTAATCCTCTACAAATAAAGATCTTATCTTTAGCCATTCTGTTGTGGTGCAGATCGTACGCAAAATCCGTACGTGTTTCACATTAACATAAATATTTTGGTTTATAAGCTTTAATTTAAGTTAGTAAAGTTTTCTGGATTTAGATGATAAATAGAACGAACAAAAATACCTACAAATAGTTACTACTATTTGCTTATTAGTAAAGCAATGTTAGCGGTCCGGTATACTGTATACAAAAATTTTTTTTTTTTTAGATGATGAAAAAAAAACAAATATTTTTGAATTGTAAAAGAGCAATCGCGAGAGTTGAGACTACTATATAAAAATCGTTTTGGATTTTACACACTGAGGTCAGACTACTCGTAATAGCTGCTCTTGGAATTTAATGGATATTTAATATTTATTAGTTTTCCTCTAATTCTACTACTAGCGCAGTAATTCGATCTTACCATCTTATCCAACAGCCAACTAGCTGGAACAATCAACGGGACATACACCAACATGAACACCAACGAGGTCCAATTGACCCACGAGTTGGACACTCCATAGTATTTCACCACAGCATTCTGTATGATGGTGTATTGGATCCAATGCATCGAGTTGGAGGCTGACACCAACACGAAGATGACCAGCACCACCCATCGAATTGGATACACCGTATATCCATCACTTGTCTCCACATCCTTAACTTTCTCAGGCACTGACGTCACTTGTGAAATTGTGTAAACCTTTTGCTGCACCATTTTATCACTTTTAAGCAACCTTTCGCCCTTTAAATGATGCTTGTAGCTAACTAACTGTTTACTTGTTATGAATAAATTTTATTGTGCTAACTGCGCCGGCGCAGTTGTAAGGCAGGTAATCGCCACGCTACTGGTACCGGACTGTTTCTCATTGGCAGATTTTCCTCAAACTTTACCTCTGGCTTCACTCTGAGATCTCAGCGCATGCCTACCTACCTACTTAAATCTGTTTATTTTTAATATTTTAGGGTTTAAGAGTTTGAATGTTATTTCGGAATAATACCTCATTCCCAGGTCAAAATCACTTAAATATTAATATTACTAATAGATAGACTGTAGAGTCGTTGTATTGTGGTATGTAATATTATGTTACACTCGTACCTACAACTCTATAGTTTGGGATGAACTTGAATACATAATTATATACCTAGCTAGAGCCTACATTATTAGCACAGTATATTTTGAGTACAAAGTAGAAATATACGACATTAAATTATATACTTCTAAACATTGGACAGGGTTTCCGTTAGTTCCTTTAATAATAATATAGAATTACATAATGAATGCACTGACCTATCCTATTACGTTTATAATGCCATTGCAAGTCTTAGAATAATATTTTATCTAGCCATGGCCTTCAAGAGATGTACATAATACCTGTTATTCAAGATTTCTATAAAAAAAAACCTATGCTGAGTAGAAATGTCATATCTTTACCTACGCCACGGTGGTGCTGAGATTTTGTAAGGAAAACTTTCGGTGTTATTATCCGCATCGAAGGTTAAATACTGTTTAAAAATGACGTCTGACAGCAAAATGTATGGAATATGTGTCAAATCAAGCGAATGTTTAGCTTAAACACTGTTAATAACACGGTCTGAGTTTAAGATCGGAGTATCAATGAATATGATCCGAGTAGTTTTTATTAATAAGACAGTAACTACATGAGATAACTATATTTGTAAAATAAACTAAAATGCACAGTATATTGGTACAAAATATTCGAGCCACTTACAAAATCTTTTGGGATGGTTTTTACCGTGGATCTACATTGCTATACCTCTATCTACATAAGTGGGTATGGTAGCCGTTGCATATTTGCATGCTACGAGTACTAAGCTGAACTCGTCCATGACTATTATAGCATATGCCTGGTCGAAATCAAAGAATAATTACTTTCTTATACGTAATTAACAAAAATGTGCCACCTGTTAAAAATGTACCGCAAAATTTCTTCTAATACTGTCCTGTGCTGATACGGGGCTTCACTAGAATACATCAGCTGCATCTCTTTCCGTGCATGTCGTAAGAGTCGACTAAGGAGCTCGGGCATTCAACTCCTGCGATAAGCTAACAACTTGGCACTAATCATTTATGATGACCCTTTGGTTCTAGTCCTATTTCGGAAATACAGACGTGTATGAAAACGAATTTTCAAAACTCTTAGCCTGGGATCACATTATCAGTAATAATCTTATCTCGTACAAACTCTACTTTGCCGCGTGGTGCCGACAGAGTAGAGTCTGTACTGCCCCATGCCTGCCTGTGAGTATCGTACGAGGTGAGGTGGGCAGCAGCGGCTCCCGTGCTGACAATATAGTCCAAAAATTAGACTGCGGTTACTAACCCGCCTGCCCAGCGTGGTGACTATGGAAAAAACCCCCTTATGGTAGTAGCCTTGTAGCGTGCTCTGGAGGAGGCCTACGTCCAGCAGTGGACTGCAATAGGCTGAAGAAGAATCTTATGTCAAATACATCAAATTTTACTCACCACTTTATCTAGAAACCAGCTCGCCGGAGAGATCAGCGGTATATACGTCACCATGTATATCATAGAAGTCCACGACACTAATGTCCCGGCCACACCGTAGTACGACACTATTATATCCTGAATGATGGTGTACTGGATCCACTGTACCGCACTCAATGCTGATGATGACACGAATAACGCCAGTATGATCCACCTGTACTTGAGCACTGCGTATTCCTGCGCCGGCGCCTGTGCTAAGCCAAAGAGTTGCAACACTTTTGATCCCATGTTCTTTTCTAACAGAAACTCATTTGCGGGCTCAGCCGGATTTAAAAGAATGTCTGTATGGGTCGAATAGTCATTTATATTACACATGTCTTCGTTTACACTGTATTCTTAATAGGCACTTGAAATACTCGATTTTCACTGTTAGTTTTTCACAGATGATTCTTCGTTGTATTAACTCAACTTTATTAGTATTATAAAAAATTACAGTAGTTTTATGTATATTTAAAATTTATTATTTAAGTCGAATCTTTATTTACGATCGCACTGTAAACTGTAATCACAATATCGTACTGTTATAAAAGGCAAGTTGTATCATATTTTTTCTTTTAATTTAAACGCAATGTTACATCTCGGTCATTTTCTCTACATATGGAATGGTTTTATCGTCAACATGTCTAATTAAAGTACTTGAATCCTATTGTTTAAAACGTAACTTGGTTAGTAAATTATACACACTCGAAACTAAATAAAACTATCGATTCATGTACTGTAATGGGGACATTTTAATTACGACGAGTAGGCAGGACAAGGGTAGCTACCCTTAGGCAAGGTTGTCAGTCTGGTGATGTTTAATTTTTTATGATAAATTTGTTGTAACAGCCTACACCATGTCCCACTGCTGGTTGTCCCGATTTGAGCCCATACCAGCACTATGAACTTTACTTGACTTATATACCCAAAGATTACCCCTAGTTAGGCATGTTCACGGAACTCTATTTTTACAAATTAGACTTACTCTTAAAATATTACTTTTAAACTGACCTTAAAGAGACACTAAACTGATTGTTAGCAATCGTCTTATTAATCAAATAAAGTGCTTGCTGATGATTTAAATGCAAACTTTGTTTTTCGTCATGAGCAATAACTAATTTTATTTTTACTTCGACCAATAACGCTGATAGTTGCGCTAACTCAAAAACGTACTTATGAAATCCCTGTTGTTGTTATTTAAAAAAAAATGTCTTAAAACTTAATATAAATTATTGTCCAACTCAACCGTTCACAAAAATGGGCTGGAATGAAATGAGGAGTAGCCGTTCAATTGGACCAAGTTGAACCCTGAACCTGATTGATTGGCTCCAACTCAAATACGCCACTGCGTGTAATGATGACTCTATCAGTAACAAGGTACACGTTTAGCCAAAAGTATTGGCAAAAATACTTCCACAATCCATACAATAACATAAAATAAAATTAGTTCAAAATAAATCGTCTACAGTTTGTTTCATTTTTTTTTATTTTTTTTACTACAGTTCGCCAAGTCATTAATATTTGTAGTCTTTAATTCGGTATTAGGTAGGTAAGTATTAATTTTTCTCTTCAATTTTCAAGTATTAAATTGAGGCTATTGTACACTCTAAAATTATATTTAAATAATAAATAAAGAAGTCGTAAATCAATGGCCAAGCCAATATTAATAATATGCAAAGTAATTTGAAACTGTAGATACTGCTGAGGCGGAGGCGATAAATCCTGGATCGCGGACTCATCGCTACACGAATTTAAATCCCCAGTATTTCCCAGTACTGTCGTTCGAAAAGGTAGTCGATATTGGAAAAGTTGAACATTACTGATATAAAATCAGTCTTATATTTTTGAGATGATTCTATTATAGATTATTAAGACCACCTTGCACATGGCGATCTATAGATAGTTGAATGAAACTAACAATGTTATACATAAACAATAGTAGCTTTAAATATCGTAGGTTGTTATCGAGAAAGGATATTCTGAGATAGCACATTTCGAGAAAAGGACATTATGAGAAAGTTTAAAATTATTTATTTCTTACTAATAAACTTCCGGTTTAATTTATGCAAAAGCTATGGCACTGCCGATCGTACACAGGGAGCCATCCCGGCTTCTTCACGGACAACTCTGGAATAAATGGCTCGATACTAAGCGACTAATCTTTCCATTCTACTTGCTTATTTTATCGGAACCTACTTCCACCGCTGCTAGGTAAGAAATAACAGGAATACAGAACCTACTTCAGAAGATATTTAATGTCCTCATTTCAAGATCAATGTGTTTTAGATAGGACCAGCTGTTGATAAGTGAAGCCTCATTAAGATGATAACATTTTCTTGCATAATTTAAGAATAATTGCAAATTTTCCCAACGGATTTTTCTGAAGGAATCTGCTGTCCTTGTCCAAAACTTAATCAAAATAGAGACAGCATCAACTATGTCCTTTAGACAGGCTATTTGACGATTGGAAAAACGAACCTTTTTACGCGGCGTAACGCTAGCGACTCGCTAACGAAATCTATATGATTTGACAGTTGGACGATAGCGTTATGGGCTCTCAAGAGGTTCACCCCACTGATCATTTAAATGGGAATAAATCAATTACAGACTTGTGTTGATCTGAGGGGTAAGCACGAACCTCTCGATAGTCCGCAACGCTAGCGTCAAACTGTCAATTCCGCGAGTCGCTAACAAAAGTCGCACATGTAGAGTTAGTAAAAAGGTTCGTGCTCAGCCCACTGACCTTTGATAGAATGGACAATGTATAAATGTAGTGGAGGTGATAAATGGCTTCTCTTCTAAATATAAAAAAAAAAAAATCACGTGCCTACTCATTTAATTTAAAATTTAAAGCTCATTTAATTTAATCATTACTAACAAAAGTAAACATATCTGGAGTTTAATTTGCAACCATCATAAATTAACATAGGTACTCGGAACGAGCATTTCCTGTACATTTTTATGTATGTTAGGTTTATCGAATAAGGCTTTATTAATTTTAACCAATTTTTGATTTCTGATAGTTTTTAGCTATTGAAATTGATCTAGGCAAGTACCATGTTTGTTAGTTATCTATTCTCATACATTTATAATACAAGAAACGCTCTGTCGCCAAGGAAATTTGTTTGTATTTTTATCAGTGGGGTAAGCACGAACCTTTTTACGCGGCGTAACGCTAGCGATTCGCTAGCAAGATGTGATATGTGATTTGACAGTTGGACGATAGCGTTACGAACTACCGAGAGGTTCGTGCTTACCCCTCAGAACTTTTTACGCATGTGTCTTTGTATCATCATCATCAGCCTATTGCAGTCCACTGCTGGATGTAGGCCTCCCCCAGGGCACGCCACAAGACTGCCATGGGGGGTATTTGCCCATAGTCACCACGCTGGACAGGCGGGTTGGTGACCGCAGATTATATTTTGACGGGAGGCGCTGCTGCCCACCTCCCGGAAACCCTTAATCGCCTCGTACCCACACACACGTACGGGCAGACATGGGGTGGTCCAAATTCTACTCTACCGGCACCACGCGGCCGTCTTTGTATATTTATGGACAAGAGCGTAAACAGTATTAATGAAAAACACAAGATCCTTGATCTTAAATTCGCTACAAAGTACTACGTAGGTTTGCGATCGCCTATAACAACATGGAAGTTACATTTTATTTGAATTAATGGTTTTTAAATTAAGATACAACTACATCGAACAGGCTATATTGTTCACGTGGCTCTATTTATACGATTAATTTATACAACGAATATTTACGTTATGATAACCTACCCTTGAAAATTCCTGGATAGAAGAATCTACCTTACGACTATACCTACTAGATTTCGAGATCAAATACGCGGATCGTAGATTAAAGCTTCAATTTTATTGTTTTAAAACAAAAATTGAGTTGATCTCGATCTCTAGTAGGTAAAGCAATCTTCCGTAATCTTGTAATGATTTTTATAAAAAAAATTTAGCTGGGAATAAAAAAATGCGAATTTATCTCGAGGCTGTGTGAGTGATAACTTAACACTTATTACAAGGTGAGATCATTCTACTAATACCTAAGTAAGTAGGTATTGGGTTTTTACTAAAAACTTTTTAGGCTAAGCTGAAAATGTAGAGCCATTTTTTGGCAAAGTTACTTTTTATTACAATAAAATTGCGCCAATATCTTGAGCACACACATATAATTGTGTAAACTTTAAAATAAAACTTTATATCTACCGGCTTAGTTATCGTGCAGCACTGTAGTACAGTAACCTTCATAAGGTCTTTACTGGTAGTAAGAACGAGATGCAACATAACCTTTGAAAAAAAATTGCCTTTTGTTTACACTTACAAAACCATAACAATAACGTATTATTTTGCACAAAACTATATCGTAAAAACTTTTAGATAACCGTTTTATAAAATTGCAGCAACGCACAGTGATTCTTTCACGATATCGTATCAAACTAAATCACAGAGTCATGAAAAAAGGTAGGTATACTGTTATATCATTCATCATTTGGACCAATGATGACTCTTGGCCTGATCTCGTGTTCCATCAGCAGTTATTATTACCAATGAGCTTTTAGCTAACAATATAGCTCATTGATTGTTACTAACGAGTTGCGAACCCCTTTTTGAGGTTATTCAGGTTATTTGAGGACGCGGCCCGACGTGATTTTGACATACATTTTTGCGGAGGGTGAGTTTACGCATGCGCGTGTTTTGTTTTTTTTTACGGCTAAGACTTTACCCTTTACATACAATTTTATTGCAGTCTCGCCAAAGTGTCGTTACAAATTCAAATAAATATAATTGTTAAACACTTTAAACAAAACTTTAGTCCACCTCAGGTAATATTAGTAAGATACGAGTAGGTAACGATGCCTTACAAAACGGTATTTCTAAAGTCTCTCTCTCTGTGTGTGTGGACCTCTAAACTAATTTATGAATAATTTATTTATTAATACTTTTGCCCCGTGGTGCTGGCAGAGTAGAATTTGTACCACCTCTGCCTACCCTTGGGTATCGTACGAGGCGATTAAGGGTTTCCGGGAGGTGGGCAGCAGCGCCTTCCGTACTGACAACATAGCCTGAAAATCACACTGCGGTCACCAACCCGCCTGCCCAGCGTGGTCACTATGGGCAAAACCCCCCTGTGGCAGTAGCCTTGTGGCGTGCCCTGGAGAAGGCCTACGTCCAGCAGTGGACTGCAATAGGCTGAAGAAGAAGAAGAATACTTTAAACAAAACTTTAGTTAACCTCGGGTATTATTTGTAAGATGGGTAACGATGCCTTACAAAAGACTATTAATAAAGTCTCTCTCTCTGGACCTCTAAACAATTTTGACTCTAACCCTTCGAAGAAATCCATGTTTATCATGCACATGTAGAGTTAGACAAATGCCTTGCGTTAGTACTCATTCTATTCCCTCAAATTGGTCAGAAGTAGCACCATATGGTTCTATCGGCCTTGGTACTCTGCCTACCCCGTAAGGGATAAAGGCGTGATTTTATCGACTATATGTATGTATATATATAGTCACAAACATACAACTGCATAGCCCAAACGGGGTAGCGAGAACTACAGGATAACGAACCAGATCTTACAGCCACGTTTAGTAAAACGGGGCCAGACGTAACAGATTAGTGACAAAACAGGTTACTCGTACTAGCTCATAGCTTGAGAAAACACCCCAGAGTTCCGTAGTCAACTTTTGCGACATGCTCAGAAGATGATGCAGCTGATGTACTCTAGTGAAGCCACGCACCAGCACAGGACAGTAAGTAGTACGAGTATGATAAGATAGGTATGATAAGTGCCATGTATATTGATGGTACTGCCTCTACCCTATAGCGAAGCCGATTATTAAGTTTAAGCTTTAAATGTAGAGTTACTTATTTAATATACATATATCACATACTGTGACTACATTTTACATGGGAAACAAGGAAGAAGCTAAAGAAGAAATTTATTTTATTGAACGTTTTATGATTTGTCAAGTGAACGATGTGATAATGTCACAGTGAATGTAATAGTTGTAATAAACGTTATGGCTCATGTTTTGCATATATATTGATAATCTTCGCCGGTGGCCCCCCTATTAAATATTTAATTAATTTTATTACATACTAGCGGACGCCCGTGACTTAGTCTGCATGACCTTAAAGCCTATGTGTCATTCTGATGGCTACTTATAAGCTATCAAACTAGCGGACGCCCGAGACTTCGTCCGCGTGGATTACAGAAATAACAAAATGTCGAAATTATCCGGAATAAAAATATCTTCTCGGGATAAAAAGTAGCGTATGTGTTAATCCAGGGTGTCAGCTAACTGTATACAAAATTTTATTTAAATCGCTCCAGCCGTTTTTACGTGAAAGAGTAACAAACATCCATCCATCCATACTTACAAACTTTCGCGTTTATAATATTATTAAGTAGGATTAATGAGCAAAGATCTTGAGAATAGGTGAGATTATTTTGGTTTCGTAATTAAGTAAGTACCTATGCTTCGTTCAATTATTAATCTCCCAAGGTAATCTAATTTTATTTCAGTGACTTATCATAAACTAACGGTAAAATGATGTTACAATGCATTCATTATATCCAAGACACTGCTGTAAGAGGAAAACTACGTGAAAGAAACGTTGCTGTAAGATTATGTATAGGCGCATTAAAGATAAAGATAGCCTTTAACAATTAATTAGAAATGTACATAATATTTATATTAAACACCGGTTTCTTAATTGTCTTGCTTTTCAGTATAGGCCTCCCCAAGTGTTCGCGCCACGTAGCTCTATCCCTTGCTTTCCTAATCCAGTTTGTTCCTGCTACTTTTTTGAAATCATCTTCCCACCTGCGATACTGTCTACCTTTTTTCCTCTTATTATATCTGGGACGCCATTCAGTCACTTCTTTTGCCCACATCTCAACTTCGCTTCTCATCAGATTTCCATTTTAGTTGTTTTAGGCGCATTAGTCAAAGTTAAATTATTTATTTCGGTGGAACTTTACTTGCACTTTAGCTTTGAATAATTTTCTCACTATCGTAATATGTACTGAATGAAAAATGCTCAATAAATGATTCATGCTTAAAAGTAGAATATATTCTGAAATATTCTAAGCTAATTAGGTAAATTTGTGGAAAACTGTATCGATGTCGACCACCATAGGCACCATAAGCACCCTCAATTTAGACAAATTACATCGTTACAGCGTCGACTTTTCTTGTCGCAACACTCCCAATAATAGCGATTAGAATTTAATCACATCACTTAATATACGCGCGATAATGAACTTATGATTAAAGCAAAAAGGTGATGAACCGCTATTGATTCAATTTAATTCTTTGTGCTCCCCCAGTTCATTATAATTAACTCTATCTGATAAAGCAATCAATACTTGCTGGGTCGTCGAACGAAATTGTTTCGTTTTGCTTAGCTTTAAATATTGGTGTGACCAAATTTGTTATTATAACAGTGTTATGTTTGTTTCTGTGAATCGTTTTGGATCTAACATTCTTTTAATATAAATTAAATTGTTTGAACTTCGGTGGCAAATTATATTGTTATTTATAAATTAATTAGCAATGTAACCAAAAACTAGTGCCCAGTTACTGTAGTAGCTATCATGTTCTGGAAGGAACCGGGGAAACAATACAAGTGAGTGTTTTATTTTTATTAACAGGTCAGATAAAACATGTACAATATTTTAATCTGAAACAACGAACATTTATGATTATACTAACATAGAATTTCAACTAATTAGATAGATAAAAATAAATAAAGTAAATTAGATAAGTAAATAAATAGGATGTATAAGTTAGCCAAGCGTAAAAAGTTTTTAAAACTGCAGCCAAAACTTTTAAAGCTTTGTTTGTACTTCCTAATCACAGTACTTATTTAAATTAATTTATTAATATACAGGATGATTTTTGGTCGTCAACGTTTCCGAAAACTACGGAATCTCCTCATCATCACGATCATCTTTCTCCATGGAAGCATACCTGGGAAGTGTCTGGTTTCCAAAATATTAGGGTCCAAAGTTGAGTAAATAGACTGCGTTTTTCTGCATAAATGTACATAGACGCGCGTAGCTGGATTTTTTCACGAAAAATAATTAATATCTGTCTATAAAAAAAAAAACATAAACACTAGACACTATAAATTTCGCACGATCAAGGAATTTAAAAAAAAATTTCAAAAAAAAAAAAAAATTCCCAGCATTTTTTTTGGCATAAACTTACTTTACTTCATGTATAGAATACGTACCCTTCGTTAAAGGTGGCCACAAAAAAACACCCTGTAGATAAGTACACCCAGTAGGAGTACATAGATATTTTATTTACAGATATACGTTTAGCTTATTTATATCGCCTTCCTTCATTTCAAATAAAATCTTGATAGTTAAATACACGTACAAGGCCAAGGTTTATTCTAGTAAAACATTAATATAACTCCACCATTTTCCCATATCCACATCTCTTACCGAGCGAGGCTGTGGAGCTATTAATCAACGTTCCCGGGGGAAATTTAATATATTTTTTCATTGCACCTCATGTGGTATGGACGACGGAGGTCGCTTCAGTTTAATTAATTTATTAATATAATGTAACTTATCCTTACCTTGTAACCAATCCTTAGGTAGGTACTAATATCATAAATGCAACTATGTCAGTATGTCTGTCTATCTATCTGCATGTCTGTCTATTTAGATGCATGTCTGTCTATCGTGCTTTCACGCCAAAATTACTGAACAGATTTAAATTAAATTTGCTACACAAGTAGTCTAATCCTCCGAGAAGATAAATATTTTGCCCGCAAAACGACATACTTATAGGCTATTTATTGCTACTTATTTTCTGCAGTCTATAATACGCTAATAATAATAATAATAAGATATAGGTAACTTGGTTTTTACCTTACCTACCAAAGACATTGCATCGCGTTTGTCACTATATTTACCTACATATTTGGAAGATGAGGTAGCAGATATCCCGGCAGATGGCACCGGATGATACTTGACGGAAAACCGGTCTGGTATCTCATGGTCCATATTTCATGCATTGGGGGCATGTGATATTAATTTAATCAATACTTACGCTAAAATGAAATCTCTTCGTTCTCTCACTAAGAAATTTCGAGGAAAAGATACGTTATTTTACGATAGTGGACTTACATACATACATAAATAGATATAATCACGCCTTTATCCCTTACGGGGTAGGCAGAGCACTAAGGGCCGATAGAACCACATGGTGCCACTTCTGACCAATTTCTTAGGGTATAGTTGAGATGTACAAGTTCGGTTAGTAGTGACAGGTGGTCAACCCATCGCCTACAAAACACCAAAACCCTCTTGTCCCTCTACTGGCTTGTACAATATGCCCGGGAAGTGAAGCAGCTGTAGTATTACACGTTATTTTTTCACTCCCAGAGCAGCATAGAAGACATTACTATTAACTTAATTAAAAATTAATGGACTTACATTACTATTAATTAAATTTTATAAATAAAATAAAAATTCACTGTGGTAGTACACATTTTTGTATATCCTCTTTATATAACACTTTATGTAACATTGATTCAGCCAGCATACTATCGGTAATGATCTAACTTATTTAAAGATTAATGAGTCATGGGAAAGAAATATTTCTTATTATAGAGTTCCTTGTACGAGTACCTACGGGAAATTAGTATGTCAGTAATAAGTATAGAAATGATAGCTTCAGGTTGCTTGGTTCGTCTTAGTGTTCATAGGTTTATGATTGTTTGTGGAAGAAGAGGTAATCGGTTAAGACTTTTCCGATAAAATGCCCAGTGGAATTTATTTCATGAAATGACCGTGAAAATGTAGCGAAAATTTACAGCTTTTATGCTGTAAAGGAATCAAAACATAAATTTTACCCATATTTTGAATTTTCTTATTGATTTAATACATAAATACTTTATTAATATCTGCACCTATTAATAAACAATTTTTATTGATAACCATACATACACAAAATATAAAATATTATTTTTATAAAATAAGATTGCATTTTTTTCCCCATACTAATTTGAGACGGTTGTCTATTATGACGTCAAAACTTTGCCGGCTCGTATTTTTGAATTGCTGTAAATCCAAAACGGTTAAAGTTAGACATTCAAATTGATATGCCATTCCAAGAGCATTCTTTATTATTTTTTACGTAGAATATAAAAATGAAATAAAAAAATCATGCATATATTAACGTAATTGGTTCATTCTCGAGATTTGCGCTTAGCAACACATTCAGTGATTAATTTTTATATTAAAGACGATACCAACTAGGTCTTAGTTGGTAAAGGTGAACCTATAGCTATGCCATCGAAGGTATAGGTTGCTATTATAATTTAATAGCGGTGTCTATACCTATCTATAGGTATATCAAGCACTCAACCATAAAAAGATATTTACAGATAAGTAGATGTAATAATTGATGTAGAGCAAAATAATAATTGAATTTTCATATACAGAATGATTTTTGGTCGTCAACGTTCCCGAAAACTACGGAATTATCACGATCGTTTTTCTCCATGGAAGCATACCTGGGAAGTGTCTGGTTTCCAAAATATAAGGGTCCAAAGTTGAGTAAATAGACTGCGTTTTTCTGCATAAATGCACATTGACGTGCGTAGCAACATTTTTTCACGAGAAATAATTAATATCTCTCTATGAATAAACTAGTATAAACACTGGACACTATAAATTTCGCCCGATCAAGTAATTTAAAAAAGAATTACATTGTTTCCCAGCATTTTTTCTGGCGTAAACTTACTTTATAGAGTACGTACCCTTCGTTAAGGGTGGCAACGAAAAAATACCCTATATAAGATGAAACTTAATGAATACTACACTAACTTAATTGCAATGGTCCAGAAGACTTTTAGAAGCAGGAGACGCAGCAAAAAGCTTGTGTCCTACAATTATAAAAAAGTTAAATAAGTACAGCTAACATACCATCACACACCAATAACCGTACTATGTCATCAGTGGTCAGAAGAAACCAGTTTTATCGATGCTAGTGGCGAAAATACGATTCAATATTTAGCCGCAATTTTCATGGCCTTTTGATGACTTGAAGAAGATAGTGGCGACTCCGCAAGATATCAATAGTTTGTACGATATACAGGTGGCGATTCACACACATATTATGTTATGGCTTTCATTCATCTTAACGCTTCTCTTAGTAGGGTGACCATGGATTGAGAGAGATATATATAAATTACATACATATATTAGGGCCCTGCAGGCCCCGTCAAGTTAGTACGAGCTGCCGTAAAGCCTACGGGGGCTGAGTTGTTCAGTCCATTTTTATATAATATCCTTGGTTTACAACGATCTTGAAGCAAAAAATGCTAGCGCATTCTCGTTCGGATATCTCCCTCGCACATGCCAACGTCCATTACTGCAGTTTGAGATAGACATATTTTGTGAGAGAATGGTACGACCATGTGGTACAGCAGCACAGCAGCAAGCAAAGTAAATCTAACATGGCGTTCGTTTGTTCTGGCGGTCGGTTTATTTGTGTATTTTTCTGTTTATTTATTCGCTCCAGTAATGTTGAGTAGAGTTTCGGTTTCTCCGTTTAGTGTGTGATATACTTAACAGTATTCTGATAGTGATTTAACCTAAGATAGTGACTTTTAATCCAAGATAGTGACTTTTTTTCATAACATAGTTTTTGCAAGATACTTAGTGTTTTGTGTTTTTTTTTTGTTATTTGTTTATATCCTTTACCATGGTTTGGATGGATGGATCATGGATGGATTTTTTGGAAGGATTGTATTTCTTTTTGTGTCATTTCTTTAAATTAAAATGTATTATTTTTCATAACAATAATATCCTTGTTTTATTTGATAAAATGACTATCGTTACGTATGTACATATTTCAGATTGGGCATTTTCCCTTGTAGGAAACTAGAGCCAGAAATCTGGTTTGGGTTTTCTGCAAGTGAAAATGCCTAATTCCGGAATGTATCGTACATTTCTAAGTACCTATCCCTGCATTCCATATTTATCATCAGTTTTGCGGGGGTGAGGTAAGATGGCAACAGTGAGCTTGCCTTTGTGATACTTTTTGTACGCAGTTGCCCTTCTTCTCCGCTAGGAGTAAATGTGTTCTGTGGGGCCCTTTTGAAGGAAATGCAGCTGGTGTATTCTAGTGAAGCCATCGGCACAGGTGAACATAATAATAATAATGATTGACGATGTATTTTTCAATATGTAGTACTGAATCGATTCATTGGATCGATACATCACCCTTTAAAATCGACCTTTTTTCTGTTTTGGTGTAAACAAACCATACAATTGGTTGAAGGTGCCCGTATTACAAGAGTGCTGCCGGTTAATTTTAAAAATTTAGATATTAAGCATTAGGAACATTAAGCTAAATTATCTATTTGCTTTGTAACCAATAAATTTTGAAAATAAATGTTTTGTTTTCTACCTGATCTGATACTTTGATATGATAATAAAAAAATATGTTATTATCGATTTCACTGATTTTACTGATTAAAAGATCGTTAATTATAATATTTTTCTTGTTTTTAATTAAATTGATTTATACGTACATTGTAAAAGCAAATTTGGAAAAGGATCGATTTTTTGGAAATCGATCTTTTAGACCTAGATTTTTTGTGGATCGATTCATCAGGTCACGATTCGAATCGATTGAAAAATCGATCTTTTTCGGAAAGAATCGCCATCCCTAATGGTAACCTTCTACCGTGAATAGATGATGTAAGTAATTCAATATTAAATTGACAATGTACATACAGCAAAATTTTAAGTACTTACAACATAAATTAAATATAAACTTGCTAGGTAGGTTAGGTACTTCTTACACAATACATTATTAATATGCAATTCATAGAAAAATAATACACTTACCTATATTTAATTGTGAAATACGGTTTGCGTATTGTTGTTCTATAATTGAAATAGTTTCAATATTTGAGGCTTCGAAATTATACGTGTTCTTTCTAGCTGACTGCTTTTGTGTTTACAGTTAATGACAGACTTTCATGACAGAGAAATTAAGTGATATAATTATTGAGAATGCTAATAACAAAGTGTTTGCTTGAAAAACAATAATTTTAAGTTAGTGTTACATCTAAACCAAATTCGAAAAAACTTTCATTAGCAGTGCATAATTTTCCCGAAATCATATTCTTCCTTGCGTCGTCGTCTGTCTCGTGATAACAGCCTCCTCGCGTCATCTGCGCCCGCGCATCGGCCTTGCGCAGCCGCGTCGCAGATTGTCTCGCTCGCGTGCATCCAGCGACCTTACGCTTGGTGGTTTAAAGTTAACTTTAGTAAAGTTATAAAAGTGAGTTACAAGACGTTTTGTCGCAAAATTCTTTGATGTATCTGAATTATAGTAGGTACCTATATGTATTAGTGTTTAAGTGAGCGTGCATTATTTGCCGTAAATAAGTTAATAAAAAGGTAAATAAGGCTATTTAGGTTCTTAATAAACAAACTGAAAAAAATATTCAGAGATGGAATGAGAATACATTGAGAGACTGTCACAAATTAGGTTTCTGAATCACATGCATGCACTTGATACGAATAACTTTGAAAGACTATACCTATCTTCTACTTTTTCTGATATGATATTCTCTTCTGTAAACACACATATTGGACAATATAGTGAGTGATTTCATAGAGTTACATAGAGAATGCTCCAAGAGCCATTCAATCTGAGATTTCACCAAATCAATTTAGGCACGAAAATATGTTACATGGAAATTAATGGATTTCACCAGTTACATATGTAAATAAAGTAACTACAGTGTAGGTAACCTACATAATGCAGTTATAGCTGCAATATCCATAATAATTTGAATAAGGCAATTAAATTGATATAGCATTTTTATTAGGTAAATACTATATTTCTTATCTATAGGACCAATTTACAAGAAATAGATAGTACTTATTCCAAATCTACTCTACTACGAGGAATGACAGATAATAATACGTTTATCGTAATTTTCATATTAACTTCGAGATAGGTAACGTAGACTATACACCTATAACTATACACCTTTAGGTACCTATCTATATACCTATGAAAAAACATGAATATACTAAAGTAGTTAGATATTATATTGTATATTTTGTTATATGTAGAGAGGTTTTATGTTTATACATTCGTCACTCTGTCTTCACAGTGATAAAAGGTGAAACACGATTATCAGTGTACGCAGTTTTAAGCCTTATGCCCTATATGATAAAAAGGCTGCAATATTTGGGTTGATTACCTAACTCAAGGTAAATCGTAAAGGACGAATACCTGGATTTGAGATAAGAGCTAGTCATTCTGGCCTCACTCACTTAAAACTCGGTAATAAGTCCATTAAATTACAAAATCTCATAAATTTATGTCATCCACTTTCTGCTACAATTCCCTTCGCTATTTCTCAATTTTTTTTTAAATATTTCAGCAGCAGTACATACAGCTATTAATAAGTTTAAGGGACTGCCTTACAAAAAACCGGCCAAGTGCGAGTCGTTTGCGACTGTTTTTATATATTATGTAACAAAAAATTTACGGTTTTCGCATTTTTCCTTTATCTGTGCTATATGAGGTTGCTTCGTACCAAATTTCAAGGTTCTAAGTTCACGGGAAGACTAAGTAGGTACCCTGTAGTTTTCGGACGGACGGACAACCATAAGGGTTCCATTTTTACCTTTAGAGGTACGGAACCCTTAAAACTATGATTTTTACAACATCGCCTAAGCTGTAGCTGTTAGAAGAATATGGATAACCCAAGATATGTCTCAAATACCTAAAAAGAAAAGAACTCCTATGATTCAGACCCATGTTCTTGTTAGCGAAATATAATGTATGTAAGTTGCTTACTTATGCGGGCTCTACTAATTAATTACCAGACCCTGTGCCCTTATGAAATATCACCTTTTACTTATTATCACTGGCACTAGGCCTTAAGCCAATAACGACGTCACTGTTTAGCAAGGTTAATTATTTATTAATGGTGTAACCATTAACTAGAGGATAACTTATTGTTCAGATTTATCTGTTGATCTTAAAAAACTTAGAGTACGTCAGAAATTTCCTTTCTTTACTCTTTTTCCTTTTACGTAGAGTTTTTTCCACAGGTTTTTTCAATAAAATCTTTACATTTATTGCACAAATCAACTTGAAGAAGATTTGATAGTCTGCCTCTAATTTTTGGTAAAGGTGATTAATTTTATCAGCAATTTTCTAGAAAGTTTTTTTCTTATGCTCATACGTTTTCTACTTCTCCATTCTACAAAATACCTTTAAAACTAGAGCAATATTATGCAAAATAAATGTATCCTATTTCAAAGTATTTTCCTAATTACCCACTTACACGTTCGTCTTCGTTGTTTACTCGACTTTAAAGATAATAACGCGTATTTCTGGCTCCAAATGATGAGTTCTAATTTGTTTTGTATAGCTTGTATGAGTTGTGAATATAAATGTTATATACATAGGTAGTATATGATTAAACAAATTGTTCAAACTTTGGTTAAGATGTCGTGCAAAAGGACAATAACATTTCATTTTGAACACTATCTTTATTTATCTATTCGTCACATCAATATGAAGGTGAAACTTTTCTACAACGCTCGAAGAACCTAAATAATAGGAAATGACTATACGTACAGAGAATTTGTTGAGAAATAGAGCCTGAATTCCTTTTCCAGTGTCGTCTTTTAATAATAAAGTATTTTAACAATTTGACCTGCTAACTAAATTGTTAGAAACGTTATTATGATATTTGTATACAGCAGGTAATACTTTTCCTTTGAATAGTAGGTAAAACTGAAGTTGAAAACAGATTCTGATTCTATAGCCGATTATAAATCAAAGATAATACTCGTAGCGCGAACGGTTTATGAACGATTAAGAAATTGATATCCAAACTCCCAAACAAACAGAAAGTCAAAGCAATGTGAGCAAATAAACGTCCATTAATTCAAGTGCATTTGAGCGCGATATTTGTATATTCGCTGACCTAGAGTTTCGGGGAAAACATTCTAGAGCTTTCTATTTCGATGCGCAATTGAACAACGATTTTAAGTAACTAGAGCTAAAGATAACCTATGGTCCTTATCAAGTTGGACTTACTAGACTAAAACTTGATCAAGACAGAGACAGTCATGAACGTATAAAAAACAACGGACGTAATGCTGTCACTACACAGATGAAATGGCGGCGCGTTGGGCATGTGTGCGTATTTTCCAGTAGGCGCCGACCTTACTATGGTTTGTATGTGTGTGTAAATACTTCAATACACATCCCTACTCCATGGAATATCGTGGCCGAGCTTACTATGAATGCTTCACTCTGTGTAGTCACAACACTCTGTCCGTTATTCTTTATACGTCAATGGAGACAGCATTTACTTTATTCTTAGGATAGGCTACCCGACGATTGGAAGAATCAGCCATAACTGGAAATAAGTGGATGTGTCATACATAAGCATAACTACTTCATCTCAACCTCTTTCCTAATAAATTGTCGTGACTATGGGATATGAATTAAGTATGTAGCTAACTAATTATATTAACCTATAAATAGGTAGGTATTATATTCCCTTTAATTTCGTCCGCAGCAGTAGGTAACATTTTATTTTTTATTTATTCGTTGACCACTTACCTGTCCTTCTCGTTAACATTACAATAATGATTTCAAACAACTGACAAGTAATTTCGTCAGCCTTATCCATAAAGGGAAAACAAAAAGGAGGAGTGACATTTAAAATTGACCTGAGACCGCAAATGCAGCTTTTGTATTCAGTTTGAACTTTAAACCTATTACTCACCATCATTTGCTATCCAGAATATCTCACTCGCCTCGTCTCGCCAATATCGAGACTATCCACTATGACCAAACGTTTAGTTGTTAAGCCACCTCTTGCTTGTCCTTCCTCTACATCTTTATCAGATGTTTAGTAATTCTGTGGGATCGTCTCACGGTGAGGACTTCTGATGAATCTACGACAAATGCTTCGTTAATTTTAGATCTGTCGCGATTAGTCTGTAGAATTAGTGTCTGCATCCCGCCCTTGCTTATTTCATTTAAAAAGTTTAAGCTGTGAAGTATGCACTCACAATTTATTGTTAGTTTGTGGTTTGCACCTTGCAGTTGCCAATAATTGTAAAAAAAATCATAATTTTGATAGTACGTTATTGTTATTTTTAAGTCTACCTACCAAATAGGCATAGGTAGTAAGATCATGGGTAAGATTTAAATAAAATTAATTCATTTTCTCACTTGTAAACTTGAAAGCTTCCCCTACACTATATCGTCCTAGCTTTTTGACTCTAATAAATAGCTAGAAGGTACATTAATTCTAACCGAATTAAAAAGGTGGATCGAGGTTCTCTACTCGTCGACTAACTTTGTCGATTTACGCTTCTCTATAAAAGCTTTTGGAAGGCACGATTTATTTCAATGAAAGAAGGTTTAACTGGAATCGCGTTCTAGCTAAGTTCTTTTTATTCAATTGCAGGATGACTGCAGGGAAATAAATGTCGAGGATTTTTATGAATTTCTTTGAACATTAATTAAGAGGGTAGTTAATAGCCAAGGGTCTTATTAGTAAGGAAGGGTATAATGTTAAATATAGGCAAGTAACTACTTTTAAAATGAAAGTTTAAAAACGAACAGCTAATAACGGAAAAATTGCTAGCTTATCGCCCGAGACAAAGAAAGTGTACAACGGGAGAGTGGATGGAAGGGTTGGAAGGGGAAGACCTCGCCGGACTTTCACCGATCAAATTGGTGAAATTCTAAAGAAAGGTCAGGTCAAGAGTACCCTAAACCGACGAGCGTGCATGAAAAATATCATGAAAGTAGATGAAGCGAAAGAGGTGTGTCAAGATCGTAGCAAATGGAGACTGTCTCCCAACTCCTAACCGTGATCTCTGCCTACCCATTAGCCCTACATACTACTAAATAGGGAAAGAGGCGTGATTATTATGTAGTATGTATGTATGTATGTATCGCCCGAGAGAATGCTCCTGAGTTCCTTAGTCGACTCTCACGATATTCACGGAAGGACGTGAAGCATCAGCACAGAAAATATTGCATTCTTATGCAGTTTAGACAATGCCAGATATAGACAAAATGTCGAAATCATCCGGGATAAAAACATCAGGAGTTATATGTTAAGTGGAACACAATATATTCCTGAAAACTGCATCGAAATCTCAGCCGTTTATGAGATTAGCGTGCACAAACATCAATCCGTTACAATTTTATTATATGTATAGATACAGACGAACTAAGTCGGTTAAGAACAGCTAATAACGAAAAAATTGCTAGCTTATCGCCCGAGACAAAGAAAGTCAACGGAAGAGTGGATGGAAGGGTTTGGCCGGACTTTCACCGATCAAATTGGTGAAATTCTAAAGAAAGGTCAGGTCAAGAGTACCCTAAACCGACGAGCGTGCATGAAAATATCATGAAAAGATGAAGCGAAAGAGGTGTGTCAGGATCGTATGGAGATCCGTGATCTTTAGTGATGATTTTATACGTTTGACGGCATGTAAATGCAGTTTAGACCCAGATATAGATCATCATCAGTCAGGAGTTCAAACATGGCAGGCGTGATAGTGGGCAGGTCGATGATGCCATGCGCCGTGACAGCTTGCACCTTGAAGTTCGGCAGGTTCATAAACAACCGCCGGTGGATTTCCTGCACACAGTTCTTCATCACCTCGTATGCTTCCATCAGCTTTAAATCTGGAATAAAGGCTTGAAATTTGACACAATGTTCTTTACAGAGAAGATATAGCCAGCTGATCTAGTGTGACAGCTATACTACCTATTCCGGTAACCTTAGCTTTGTCATATAAAATGGTTTCCAAAGATTAAAATAACATCTGGAAAAGGCTTTTAGAATCGATGACACATTTACGAAAAATTTCTCTAATATACTCGTATATTTTAGGTGTGTTAGTGCTAGGTGCTTAATTGAGCCAAAATCTATCATCCGAGTATCCCTTGTACACTCACCTGGTCTATATGCATTGTGCAGAATACTCATACTGATCAGCCCTCCAAACCCATGAGCTCCATACGGCACCTTCACCATGGTCGCTAAAAAGTCCATAGAGTGGAGGAAACCTCCTTCATTGTCATCATAACCTGCCAGTAAAATGTTGATCCCATATGGTGTCTAAAACAAATTACTTTGATTTCATACACTGTTTGATGAACCTACTAAAACTCATCCAAGGCGCAAGGTAGCTTTTAATAATCCCAATTGACCATCTGTATGCAAATTTGGACAAGATGGTAACCATATTTTCTGGAACCCCGTGCTCACTTAGGTATCGTGTGGTGCCTGTACACTCAGGTGAAAATACAGCCATACCCCTGGCATGTGAAGTCCTAAACTCTTATGTTCTTGCATGAGCTCTCGTACATCATACAAGCACTACATGACCATGCCCTTACCCCAGTCCTCAAAGACTCCGCCATGCTATGCCTGCAGAAGTGTACTGCTCCAGATGATGACAGCTCGTATTTGTTTTTAGTCTTGTATAGCTTCGTGTTCCTCAGGATGTACTGGGAGAGCTGGTCCACGTCGCTGGGGTCTCCGTTGAGGCCCATGATCAGACGGTCTGAGATCTTGTAGAGTTTGTTCACGTCTGACAACGAAGACAGATTTAGAATAGAATAGAATAGAATAGAATGAATTAATTTACCAAGTACCAAGTGGCATTTATATTAGGCAAAAGAATTTACTATTTAACCGGTTTTACAGTAATAATGATGGTATTTTAAAGATGTATTCTATCTACTTCACAATACGAAAAGTCTCTATGCTTATTTTCGTTAAACAATGCCATAGTGATGCATATAAAAATCATCTAAACATACAAGTACTACCAAAATATTGGGAAGTTTATTCCGCCGCACTTATTACTGATTTGCCAATCTATCAGATTTCAGCAAACCTTGTAGCTTTGTGTATGGTTGTACTCCTTACCATTCTTGATGACCACGATGCTCTGAGTGTTGATCTGATCAGCAGCTATGATGGAGAACTCTCGGCACTGCATGCCCAGAAGACATTGGAAATACAACGTTATGTTCGTCATTATGAGGTTTACTTCGGCAATAAAATATTTAAAAAATTACAGCAGTAATTAAAATCTATATAATTATAAATATTACAAATAAATTAACGATCAGCATTATATTTTTTGACATTGATAGAAAATTAATAAAATTTGATATAAATGTCTAGAGCTTTTTTAATAGTGTTGTAAAATTATTATTAGTGTTCAGCCATTCAGTCATTAAAATCATACATACTTATTCTAAAAAAATATATCTATTCAAAAAATCGTACGTGGCCTAGAAAGACATACATAAAAGCTGGTATATACTCGTAAAAGTCATTAAAGTAAAATATCACAAGTCTAATTCAATGGGTTCGTTTCCCATAACCAAGTAATCAAAATATTGCACAACATCTCGTTCGTTCAATTGAATAATTCGGTATTATGTAACGAAAGCTTACATTCATGCTAATTACTGTTGTATTAATATTCATAAAAACCGGTTGAAAAGTAGAGGAACTCGACGTACCTAGGTACTAATAGACAGATACGGTGCACACCTACGGCTAATTTCACTATCGTATTCATTGTTCTATGAAATAGGCCTATGGCAGAAGGTCAAGGAAATAAAATAATGCCTAACTAGACCAATGTTTAAGATGACATATGCAGGAAATATTTTCACCATATCTGGGACAGCTTGGTGATATTGACATATGCGATGCGAGCAAACGTTAAAGGTTCTTGTTAAGCAATAGTACCTAAGAAAGCTGCCTACACTTTCAATTAGTGTAGCTACTTTCAATTGAAACACAAATTCCTACCCACACTTTTTACATTGCGTATGTTATAAGCTCGCTCATCAAGCTTGTTTCATAATTGAAGAATCTAAACTTTACTGAATATAACGTGCTCAGTTACTCTAGGTATCTAAAATAACTAACCATAATAAAAGCGCCAAGCACCTATGTTCGACAGCTTGAAAAAGTTTAACCACATACCTACCTTTACCAGCGGTAGGTATAGATAGGTATCTCTAATCCGTTACCTTAATCTAGGTGTAACACCGGTCCCAGAGGTCTGGGAACGCAGACGGCCAACAGACGGTATTGTCTTCACCTGTCTCAGGTAGAACAATGTTCACCCTTGGTGGAATTAGGTGAAGCAACTGTTCACCATGTTGCATGTACCTTAAATGGTCAAATAACGTTAAATTGTGTGTTAATTTTCTTTATTTATAAAGTTTTTCTCCATCACACATTACATTAGGCTATTCCTTTTAAATGCGTCCTATACGATCATTTTCAGATCAATAAATTGACATTTTCAGACATAAGCCATTATCTTAATGAAGTTCTTTACAATTTATATCACTAGTTAGATTAGGTAATGTAGCTTACACCTTTCGGATGAGAGTTGTAGCATGTCTGATGTCACCTATGGAACCGTAGAAAGAGAACTCTCATAGAAACTAGGTTTCTTTAGAGCACTACTATTACCTACCTAAACTCAATCTCAGCATTGGTTTACTTTACCAAAAAATGCATGAAATCAAAGGATATTACAACTCGATAATTTTAAATCTAAGATTGTTTAACATCACAGTTTCTAAGAATAAGTGCTTGCTAACATATCATACCTATCACATTTATTATGCCTTTTCAATTAATTTTCTACAGGGTGTAACAAAAAGGGTATGTTAAGCGAAAAGCTAAGTAAATAGCCCACTGTAGAGAACCTATCCACAAAATTTGAGACCCGAAATGACATGTTTATTTTTACCCGACTGCCAAAGAGGGAGGGTAATGTTGAGGGAGTGTATGTAAGTATGTATGTATGTCTGTTCCTTTGTGACCTCCTGTAGCCTAAACGGCTTGATGGATTTTGATGTATGAGGTATCGTTAGATTTGTCTTGATTACGGGAGTGTCATAGGATACATTTTATCATAAAAGTCCCACGGGATAAAGACATAATAATATTTTTTCTAAATTTCCCTTTAAACAACAAAAATATGTATGCGGTATCATTAGATTCATTTCAATCACGGGAGTAATTAATATAGGATACGTTTTTTCTCAAAATTCCCACGGGAACATGTTAATTCTGCGTCAACGCAAAGCAACTCATGCGTTAGCAAGCAAAAAGATAGGGCGTGGCCTGGCATGCGGCGCGCGGCGCGGTGCGGAGGGGGATATGCTCGAGTATACAGCCCGAATGCGGGCACACGCATAAGGGCACACGTCGTTGACGGTCGTCTCTAAATAGCGATTTTTTCGATACTTCGTCGTCTGACGCGAAACTTATAAAGTATAAATAACTCGTTCTTTTTTACCCGACTGCGCGCCGCAAAGGAGTGGTATTGTCTTTAACAGCCTATGTATGTATGTATGTTTGTATGTTCCTTTGAAGCACTACACGAACCAAACGCCTCGGCCGATTTTTATGACTCATACGTCAATCGATTCCTCTTAGTCCGGCGAGTGTCACTGAAGACATGACGTTAGTGAAAATGCAATATGGCGACTACTGGACGCCATTTTGTAAAAATTAAAAAAATTAAAGTCGACAAACTATATCGACTGGGGTATCGTTGAATAGGTATTTAAAAATAATTTATAGGTTTCTCTCAACATTTTTCGATTCGACTAACCATTTAGGATCTATATCGATTGAAAACCATTCTCGTATATAAGTTTTTAGACAGCAGCATGACGAAACCTTTTTGCTGCCGAGCATGTCGAGCGTGTTTCTTGAAGGATGCCTATTAGTAGCTATATTAACTAAAAAGTATAAAATAAATAAAAACATAATTTAAAAAATCCAAAAACCCGACTGCGTAAAAAAGAACCAAACTATGTATATAATAATAATAAAAAAACTGAAAAGATGAAAACAAGCACTTAGATGTCCAGTGGTCTAGAATTCTATAATATTATTATGGAATTAATAATAATTGAAGAAAATAAAATATTTTCTAATGATGTAATATAACAACTGAACAGTCGGGATCCAGTAACCGACAGCCAAGCTATTAATATTTCAATGGATCCTGGCTGTTCAGTTGTTATATTACATCATTAGAAAATATTTTATTTTCTTCAATTATTATTAATTCCATAATAATATTATAGAATTCTAGACCACTGGACATCTAAGTGCTTGTTTTCATCTTTTCAGTTTTTTTATTATTATTATATACATAGTTTGGTTCTTTTTTACGCAGTCGGGTTTTTGGATTTTTTAAATTATGTTTTTTTCCCGATAGTATGGAGAATTTTTAAATATCTCAGGAATTTTCATACAATCTTGAAAAATAAAAATGTGATTTCGAGTCTCAAATTTTGGAAATAGGTTCTCTATAACATACCCTTTCTGTTACACCCTGTATAGAGTGTAACAGTAGATACCCAGTATATCTTACTTACCTGGACATCCATCATTCATAATCATTTTTCACGTAAGTTTTCGTACAAGATAAAGATGGTTTGCATTGTCCCTGCCTCAAATAAATCATATAAAACTATTAATCATTTCACTAAGCACTTCGCGAAAATATCTACGTAAAAGAATACCTATTCGGAAAGAGCTTTCTAGAGAAAGGCATTTTCTTCGATTGTTTTAATGTGCCTCAAAATTGTTTCTCACGCCATCTCTGGATCTATTGTTGTGTAGATAAGTTAAGTCATTTTAATTCAACATGTAAGACATGCAAAATTACAATAAACTTAAACGTCTGCCAAGCGCAAGTCGATGTTACTTAAGGGCTTTCTCATTTTCTTAGGTAATACCTTCTTGGATTTTGTAAGTTAGTTATCTGCTTTCCCACCTAGCTTAGCATAAACACTTGAACATCTAATACATACTGCATTTCAGTGCATTGATCTAGAACTCTACATCAAATTATTCATATGCAAATGTGTAAATTATTACGTAATAGGTACATGAGCTGTCTATGTACCTGAGAGCACAAAAAAACCTTAAATTTTCCTATCAAATCAATATAAGGTACAAGGAAGAGTCTTCCGGTTTTGCGGGGAGACTCCTTTCGATGATATTACTTATTTCGTGTGGCAATCATATGATAGTTCAGCTCATGTTGTACAAAGCTGTAAATTAAAAATACTTAAGAGTTTTCACCGAATTGATGTAGAGTTTTATTTTATCTCAATTATAATCATGTTAGTTCTCAGATGATTATCACATCACTGTCTTAGTTAACAAGCTATTTATGATCTAAAAGCATTCTAAAAGCTCCATTTCTTGTTTTCATAAAACCAGAGGCTTGCATGTGTATGTCTGGTTTATAAACAAGACAGTTAATTGACTCAGTGCAAGTGTAAAAGTGACAAAATGCCGGACACTCTCTCCCTCTCAGCCGGAGTGAGCCTTGGACTGCTGGCAGGGATCGTTTCAGGAGTTTGCTATCTCTTCACTAATGGATTCCAGAAAAGCACCACCAGGTATGTTGAAAATTTAAAGTTTAAATAAGTGTACAAGACAGTACATAAATGTCAATGTCAATCTGTCATCGCTATAGCTAGAATTGGGACTTGTCAGTTGCACACAAGTTTTAGATTAAAACGCTCTCTTAGCGATAGCCATTGAACTGTAAATTGATATAATAAATTGGAAATACAGTGCATTCAATACATATTTAAAATTTATGTTTTATTAAGCGCCTAACATAAATAATGGTCCTTCGAGCCTTCAATTTAGTGCTAATCGCCAGTTACTATAATTACCGGGCCGGACCCGAGTGAGTGACGCCATTTTTTTGTTCGCGATATTGTCAGTCCGTGTCCCAGCGTGTGCAGCTCATTTTCTTTTCATTTCACAAACTGTTTCCTCGGCAAGTTGCGGAGTGTTCCAGTAAACGCAGTGCGTATTTATTGTGAAAGAACATTGTACATTCTACAAATAAGTGCAACAAGTTGTCGCATATAAACTTTCGTGTGCAGTGCGCGTGGAAGAATCTCGAAGTTCGAGTACCTAAGCGTCCAGTGGACCATCATAACATTCTTCACTTTGGTGATTTTCTGCAAGTTGCAGAAACAAGAATACTTATTGTTTCAAGAATAAACTTTCGTGTGCAGTGCGCGTGGAAGAATCATAATTATCTCGAAGTTCGAGTAATCGTCCGGTGGGCAATACAAACTTCGCCATTGTGAGTTTTCTGCAGGTGCAGAAACAAGAATACTTATTGTTTCAAGAATAAACTTTCGTGTGCAGTGCGCGTGGAAGAATCATAATTATCTCGAAGTTCGAGTAATCGTCCAGTGGGCAATACAAGCTTCGCCATTGTGAATTTTCTGCAGGTTGCAGAAACAATAATACTTAGTGTTTCAAGAATAAACTTTCGTGTGCGGTGCGCGTGGAAGAATTATAATTATCTCGAAGTTCGAGTAATCGTCCAGTGGATACTTAACCTTTATTTTCTGCAAATTGGAGAAGCAAGCAAGCATACTTGGTATTTTATAAACAAACCTACATTCGTCATTGTTCTACGGCAATTCACAACAACTTCACTTCAGTCCTTCTTCAAGCTTACTTCAAGTCGTTCCCGAGGAGAAGATAATCACTAAATTTGTCTGTCAAACTCTGTGTGCAGGGCTCGTGCAGGGTATTGTGGTATTGGGCGCGATGCGACGCTAAGTGACTGTATAATCTATGGTTGTATTTTGTTTTTAGGTTGCTTTTTCATTTCTTTGGTGAACGCTCGTGGCGTACTAATTTTCATTTTGTGTTCTTTGATCACTAATTAATAAGTATGGCGGAAGATATAAAACGACTAGTGGCAGCCAGGGGACAACTAAAAGCCTCGCTAACACGTATGTTGGCATTTAAAAGAAATCTTGATGCAGATGAAAGTCTTCGCAGTTCTGTAGATCCCATTTTGATTAAACAAAAGAAAGAACGTCTAGTTAAAATTTATGACGACTATAAGGAGGTAAATTTAGAAATTGTTATTTTAGATCCTAATGATTCCGAGCGTGTTGAGGATATTGAGGACAAATATGATGAAATAATGGGTTGTTATCTAAATATTATCCAAAACGCGACCAGAACTCTTAATTCTTCTTTGTGTTCCCCTAATAAATCTGTCAACGAGTCTACTTTCCGTTTGCCGCCTATAGAGCTTAAAACATTTAGTGGTGAAGTAGGTCAATACCAAAGTTTTATAGCATTATTTAGCAGTGTCATTGATAGTGATGTAAGGCTTACACTGTGTGAAAAGCTTTACTATCTAAAAACTTATTTAAAGGGAGAAGCCTTGTCCCTTATTAACTACTTGCCCCTTACAGCAGAAAGTTATCCTATTTCTATTGAACTTTTGAAACAGCGTTATGATAATAAGCGACAGCTTATCAACCACCATATCCTTTCTATATTGGATATGCCTAGCATGCAAAGGCCATCAGCAACATGCATGCGCAATCTGGTGTCTACTGCAAGGCAGCATCTGGGTGCTTTAAGCAATTTAGGTGCACCAGTGTCACATTGGGATTTAATGGTGATTGCTATTATGCAGAGGAAAGTTGACCAATATACATTAAGGGCCTACCATTTAGAAAACCAAAGCAATAATAATTTGCCTGTTCTTGATGAGTTTTTGATCTTTTTAGAGCAACGAGCTGCAGCCCTTGAGTCGCTGGGGGATGGCACTCCGGCTGCCGGACGCCGCTCTAGTTTAGTTACAATTGGTAATAATAAGACAGTCAAATCTAAATATTGTAAGTATTGTCACTCTCATATTCATAGGTTACATCAATGCTCAAGTTTTAAATTAGCAGAGCCACAAAAGAGAAAACAATTTGTATTTTCAAATAAGCTATGTGATATATGTTTAAATGAGCATTCAGGTCAACGCTGTATTTATTCCTTTAAATGTTCTATATGTAAGGGCAAGCACAACACTTTATTGCATGAGGAGTTACCTCAACATAGTGCATCTGTGTTGCAAGTAGAACCAGATGATAACCTCAATTTAGGTAAAATAAGTTTATTAACAAATAGTAAGGACAATGTCCTGCTGCCTACTATAAAGGCAAAGCTCTATGATAAAAATGGACAGCCTGTATTTGTCCGTTGTCTTTTAGACTCAGGTAGTCAAGTTTCTTTTGTTCTGTCAGAAGTGGCAGAACAATTAGGTTGTAAGTTACAACATAATAAAACTATTGTTACTGGTGTGTGTGATGGTGTAAATTTAACAACACAACAGACTACTTTAAATGTTTATGCAACTGCAACTGAATTTAGTGTGGTTGTGACATGCCATATAGTTAATAATATCACTTGTAATATGCCACAGTTCTTTGTAAAAAATGAAAAAATTAATTACCCTGACTATGTCAAATTGGCTGATGATAATTATTATGTATGTGACAAAATTAGAATGCTCCTTGGTGCTGATGTGTTTTTTCAGGTGCTTCTGAGAGAACAGCTTCCTGCATTGCCCACAGAGCTTATATTACAAAATACACGCTTTGGCTATGTGGTGGCTGGCAAGGTCCGTCACTCAGGAGCGGTCACAGCATCATGCCTGGCTTCAGGGTTTGATTATCAGCAGGTACATAATGATGGTTTAGGTAGGTTAGAGTCCATAATTTCCCAATTTTGGAAAACTGAGGAGGTCCCGGAACTGTATACCGAGGCAGACTCAGAACAGGAGCTAGCTGAAACTATATTTAAGCAAACTGTGGTATTAAAAGATAATAAATTTGAAGTGGCATTGCCGCTTAAGCAAAAGCTTAGGGATTTGCATTTAGGAGATTCTCTCACCTGTGCTTTGAAGCGATTCTTAAACTTGGAGTTGAGATTTAAAAAGGATAATAATTTATTTTTGCGCTACAAGGTGTTTATAGATGAGTATGTTCAGTTGGGGCATGCAAAATATGTTAATATTTCAAATTATAATTTAGAAAATGATGTAGTGTACTTTTTGCCGCATCATCCTGTTTTCAATGAAAACAGTCAAACTACAAGTTTAAGAATTGTTTTTGATGGCTCTATGCCTTCACTTTCAAAGGTTTCTCTAAATGATGTTTTACTAAATGGGCCTGTTGTGCAAAATGATTTATTTAGCATATTGATTCTATTTAGGTTATATAAGTATATTTTGAATTGCGATATTCGTAAGATGTTTAGAGCCATTAGTTTGACACCATCACACCGGCCTTTACAAAATATTCTTTGGAGACCAAATCCAAATGCTGATATTGAGTGTCTTCAATTACAAACAGTTTCATATGGACTAAAGAGTTCATCTTTTCTGGCAACTCGTTGCCTACTAGAGTTAGTTTATAGATTTAAGGATCAATATCCCCTGGCTGCCACAGCTCTAATTCATAATACCTATGTTGATGATGTAAACTTGGTAAACAATAATATTAATGAAATTTTAGAGGCTAAAACCCAATTGATTGCCTTATTAAAAAAGGGTGGTTTTGAATTGCACAAGTGGTGCTCTAATAAAAGGGAATTATTGAATAGTATACCCATTGATAGCCAATCAAAGGGTTTTGTTCTCTTCTCTGGTGAAAGGGATACTGTTATTAAAACTTTAGGTATAAAATGTGATTTGGATTCAGATACACTCATAATGAGTTCCCCTTCACAAGAAGTCTGTAATAGTTATACTAAGAGAGATATATTGTCATTTGTTAGTAGACTTTTTGATCCATTAGGTTTAGTCGGGCCAGCAATTGTTAGTGCTAAATTACTAATGCAACAAACATGGTTAGAAAAGATTGAATGGGATGTTCCCTTGCCTGACTACCTCAATGTTGCGTTCAGAAAGTTTACTGAGAGCCTAAATAAAATGAATGCCATTGTAATGAAAAGAAACTTGGACACATCCAAGGCTAAATCCATAGATATAATTGGTTATGCTGATGCTAGTAATAAGGCTCTAGGATGTTGTCTATACTTAAGAATTGTAGATGTTGACAATAATGTTAATGTCGATTTATTATGTTCTAAGTCACGTGTCAATCCTATAAAAAAGTTAACTACTCCAAGATTAGAGTTGAATAGTGCCTTGTTGCTATCCAAGTTGGCTAGAAAGGTGTATGATATTATGAAGTCAAGATTCAATCCAAACATGTACCTATTTGTGGACTCTCAAGTTGTACTTGCTTGGCTAGCAACAAATCCACTAAAACTAGGTGTATATGTAGCTAATAGAGTTAAATATATAAAAGAATTATCTAATAGTTTCTCATGGCATTATGTAGACACGTCAGAGAATCCAGCTGACTGTTTGTCGCGAGGTGTAGACCCTCATTTATTACAGAATCATAAGTTATGGTTTCATGGGCCATCATATTTGAGTAGGTTGGATTTTCTGCCTAGCCATGCCTTTGAAATACCAAGTGTAATACCAGAGATAAAGGTATCTCACATTGTTAGTGAGATTGAGCACTTGCCCTTGTTTAAGGATTGCTCAAATATTGATAAGATTAAGCGTATTTTGTCATACATGTATAGATTTGTTAATAATTGTAAGTGCAAACTGGAGGACAGACTGTCAGGGACTTTGACGCCTCAAGAGAAAGCTCACACAGTTAACTACCACTTATACTACTTAAATCACAAAGACTACATATCTTAAAGGTATAAGTCATATTAAATTAACTGGTATATTCTAGTACTGACTTTACATTATGATATACTTATATGAATGTACCAATGAAATAAATTTATTAGGTTTCAATGGGAAGTATACAGACTTTATATATACTAGTTCTAATGATAGACCCTTTTGGTGTCCTGATGGAGAGCGCTCTTACTTTACCATCAGCTCCGGGGAATACCTCTACTACTCTAGCCATAGGCCACCTTAAAGGTGTGACATTATCATCTTTAACAATGACCAGCGTTCCAACCTTTATATTATCACAAGAATTACGCCATTTTGGCCTATTTTGAAGATGAACAAGGTACTGTTTATACCAATTGTTCACTTATTATTCACTTAATGTTATTTTTAGATATGAGCAGTTTAAGTATTTTGATAAAGAGATAAAGGCTTTAGAGTTAAATTTACCTATAAAGTCAAATCTTCAGGCGTTAAATCCGTTTTTAGACAGTATGGGCATTCTGCGCGTAGGTGGAAGACTCCAGCATGCTGCTGTACCATATGCTACTAAGCATCCTATTATTTTGCCAAAAGGTTCTAGATTAGTACATTGCTTAATAGAGAAGCAGCATAGGGCATTGTTGCACGCTGGACCCAAGCTTGTGCTCTCTGAGTTAAGTTTAAAATACCACCTTATTAATGGTATTAGAGAGGTTAAGCATGTTTTACATAAATGTTTAATTTGTTTTAAGTTAAAGGCAAAAAATGCTGAACAATTAATGGGCTCTCTTCCTCATGATAGGATAACTCCATCAAGAGTTTTTGAGAGGACTGGAATTGATTTTGGTGGTCCATTTAATATTAAAATGCTTAGAGTTAGAAAACCTGTTATCCAAAAGGCATATGTCTTGCTACTTGTTTGTTTCACAACAAAGGCGTTGCATATTGAGTTAGTGAGTGATTTGACAACTGATTGTTTTTTGAATGCTTTAAAAAGATTTATATCGCGTAGAAACAAGCCAGTAGTAATATATTGTGATAATGCTAGTACATTTAAGGGGGCTGAAAATAAATTAAATAAATTGTATCAATTGCAGTCTGCCATAGATCACAAGAATTCTGTCGAACTTTATGCTGCTGAAAATAACATTTGTTTTAAATACATTCCTAGTTATTCGCCAGTGTTTGGTTCCCTGTGGGAGGCTGGAATTAAATCCGTAAAATATCATTTAAAAAGGGTTGTGGGTGAATCTATCTTGACATACGAGGAGTTAAACACAGTGTTAATTCAAATTGAAGGAATTTTAAACTCTCGTCCTCTGACTGCTTTACCAGCAACAGATAATAACGAAACGCCCTACTTGACTCCAGGTCATTTCTTAATGCAGTCTCAGCCTACTACTTTTCCTGAAAAAGATTGTTTAACTGAACCTATTAGTAATGTTAAGTTTTGGGATCAATGTAATCGCATGGTTCAGAGTTTTTGGAAACAATGGTATAAACAGTACCTTGTTCATCTTCAAAATAGGCCAAAATGGCGTAATTCTTGTGATAATATAAAGGTTGGAACGCTGGTCATTGTTAAAGATGATAATGTCACACCTTTAAGGTGGCCTATGGCTAGAGTAGTAGAGGTATTCCCCGGAGCTGATGGTAAAGTAAGAGCGCTCTCCATCAGGACACCAAAAGGGTCTATCATTAGAACTAGTATATATAAAGTCTGTATACTTCCCATTGAAACCTAATAAATTTATTTCATTGGTACATTCATATAAGTATATCATAATGTAAAGTCAGTACTAGAATATACCAGTTAATTTTATATGACTTATACCTTTGAGATATGTAGTCTTTGTGATTTAAGTAGTATAAGTGGTAGTTAACTGTGTGAGCTTTCTCTTGCTGCGGAATATGTACAAGACAGTACATAAATGTCAATGTCAATCTGTCATCGCTATAGCTAGAATTGGGACTTGTCAGTTGCACACAAGTTTTAGATTAAAACGCTCTCTTAGCGATAGCCATTGAACTGTAAATTGATATAATAAATTGGAAATACAGTGCATTCAATACATATTTAAAATTTATGTTTTATTAAGCGCCTAACAATAAGTATAAGTAGTATTATTTATTTTTAAGTCTACATTTTATGCTCTGAAATTGTTATCTCAGCCTGATGATTGCATGACCACGCATCGTGGATATCGTATCGTCTCTATACAAAATTCAACATGGCGGCTATATTTATCGTATTTTTACAGGCTAAATGTCGATAAATCGGTTTATCATATCGTGTTTCGCAGGTCATGCTACTTGTGCAGGTGATATACATGTACTCCATTATACTCGTAGTACCCCTTTATATTAAGAAATGTAGCCCTGGTCTTTGTAGTGCCACCTAGCGATTTTGTTACAAAGCCACTAGCTGAGCAACAGAGGTTCTACTTGCGAAACCGGTTGTTGTTGGTACCGTTAAGGTTCTGTTGTGGTGCTACAGAGGGAGCCAGTTTATCGTTTTATTATATGCAATGATAATATCTTGTAAATATACCGTAGAAAATCCATTTAGAATTTTTTAGAATAAATGTATAAAACTTACTTACCCCTTAAATTCAGTGGCCCGCGGACCTAACAGGCCAGTTTCAGGATTTGAACTTTGAACCTACGATATAAGAACCGAAGAATGAATTATAAAGTAAAGTAAAACATATTATGTCATCGAAAGTGCAGCTCCCACTTTATTAAAAAATTGTTTATTTTAAAATATAAATTTATTTAAGAACTTATGAAAATAATTTGCAACTTTTGTTACTTACGAGTACATGTCATTAAAATATTTATGCAACCAAAAATTAAACACGCAACGCCAAAATTAGCATAATAATTAAATAATATGTACCAGTAATTTCGGCAATGGCGGAGGCCCTCAAAACCAAAACCGAATAAATAGAAACAGATACATATCGTTCCACATTGGCTTTCGTCACATCCGCAATAACATTATATTACAAACAACTGACATTTGTATGGTTATTCCAAGCGTGACGTACGCATACCCAATAGAGTAAAGTGACAAAGAAAAATGGAGATGGGTTATCCCGAGGAAAATTAACTGATCTTCATCAGATCACACTTACACACTGCTGGGCCTTTCCTTTGCTACGGGATCCCCTGCTGCTATATTGGCATAGAGAAATAAAAATACATATTCCTCTATGCTATTGGATCTCAGGCTTCGTGGGTCTTAGAATGAAATACGGCTTCGTGAGGTTCGTGCTTACCCCACTGCACTGATATCCTTTATGGTACCTACACCCAAACATTGGATAATATAGTGCCTTAACATAGTTACACAGGGAATGTACAAAGGCGAGCTTATTTATTTAAGAGATTTCTTTCAGCAAACCCAAAACACTATTTGTAACACAATTACAGAGGGCATGTCATGTGCACCGAATATACTAAAGCATAGGATAGATATGTGAAATAACTTCATTGTTTTGTTTCCCTTATAATAGAGGATTTTTCCACCTCAATACACAAAACGTCAAACCAACGGACACATACAATAGGACCTGGGAACACAGGGGCGGTTCTAAATTAACCTATTGACCATGTGTCGTGCAGCACATGTGTGGGATTATTAATGAGCTTGGGGTTCCGTCCATCGAATTATTTCTATCCAAATGCATCAAATGGCCGCGAGGTATCCTACGAGGCGATTAAGGGTTTCCGGGAGGTGGGCAGCAGCGCCTCCCGTGTTGACAACATACGAGTAGTCCAAAATACAAACTGCGGTCGCCAACCCGCCTGCCCAGCGTGGTGACTATGGGCAAATACCCCCCGTGGCAGTCTTGTGGCGTGTCCTGGGGGAGGCCTACGTCCAGCAGTGGACTGCAATAGGCTGATTATGATGATGCATCAAATGGCTAATCCTTGTTTATTGCATATCAATTGGATCCACCTTCGTAAGAATTCTACGGGTATAATTTTAAGTAAGCACCTACTCGTATGTACATAATTTTTTATTTAGATAATTTTATGTAAAACCTACAAAGGTGACTTTGGAATATTATTTACTGTGATTTGATGAAAGGAGTTACTAGCGTACATAAGAAGATGGCAAACGGGAAGAGACCTTCTAGCTAGCAAGATCACTTATGCCGCCTATTCAGCCCAACAAAAGACAGTTCGTTGGCTATAAAAATATTAACATCCGTGTCTGTATTGGAAATAAGGAAAGAATTACGTGATTATCACAATGGAACCCAAATAACAAGGGTACAATTATTTTTATCAAATTAGTGATGCATGGGGCAGACTGTAGCCGGCGCACGCGCATTCAGTTTGCGCTTGACGCCCACGGAAACGGCCACTCGGAACGGAAGCTAAGCCCCGGCCATTTCGAATTTACGATTCGAATTTGGAATAATTTGTGCAAGTTTGGTGATTACTTAGTGGCCAGTGCTATTGTAGTGTTCTTTGTGGTGACTCGCAGTATTTTGGAAGTTTTACAGTTTAGTGATTATTTTTTGGATTTTGAAGGTAACGGTTTCTTTTGTTTACGAATTAGGTAAACTAGATAGTTATAGTAAAAAATCTACTCCAACTAAAGAAACTAAGCTAAATTAGATTAATTTACCAAATTACTGACATGTGGAGAGATCTTGCAAACGTTAAGCATAGCAGGCCTTATCTAAAAGATCAGAGTGACAAATTGCTAGATCACCTGAGAGAACGCCCTTGAGTTTCGTAGTAAACTCTTATATCAGTTCCAGTAAAGGGCTATTAAAACTCTTTATCCCGGGAAAATGTTGCATATCCCGAAAATTGCAGTTTCGATATTTACTCCACACAGAGTTGCGTTGGACAGCTTGGTTTCAGTTTCTTGTACTAACAATATTCTCCACTTTGCATTCGAATAACGTTTCATACACGGCGATAACAAATCGCAGCTATTTAGTCTCGCACAATACAAAACGCTTGTTACTTTTACCGACTTGCAAAATAAAGGTTGTCGTCGTCGGGTCACGTAATTACACGTAATCGCATTTCCGACTGGCTAAATGCTGTAATGACAGGATAATAATGATTAATGATAAATATATAGGAAAAAGTAATAAAAATCTTTGCACCTTCCATCATAGGAGCTTATCCAATAAAATAATAAGTTACTCTAGAAGGGATTCTGAGGTTAAATCTGAAAAACATATAAGTGTAACATTATAGTCTATGATAATTGTCTATGCTAAAAAAGAAAAAGAAATTAGATTCATCTCGACCATGAAGCCTTTCCTTTAACCGTTCTGCCAATCCTGAAATACATAGAAATATCCTGAAGCAAGTGCTTGCCCATACAAGCACACAATAAGTATCTAACTTAAAGAATTTCAGAAGCCATGAAGCCACCCTCTGTTTTAGAGTGTGAACAGTTCAACACATGGAGCCATACAACTATTAATAAAGGTTTAAGTACATAGGTAAAATATTTTTTTTTCAACCTATAGAAAAATACAAATTTTTCTTTGTTTAAATTTTATCCAATATTTACGCAACACTCATAGATCTTTTTCATTTTCGGTGCGCCAAATTTTACCTCTAACCGAAACTAGGTTATTCTCATTTTCGTCTGTCACCGTGATCCGGCGCCGGCGCATCGACCGATACGATCCGGTGAACACACCTTTTCATAGTCGTTTCAGAGAGGATTTTAATAATAGATGGTACTCTACCATGTAGAGTAGAAACGTACTTTTATCTAAAAATGGTCATACTTGGGTACTAATAGTTGTTGCCAGTGGATTTAAATGCTGGACACTATATATATATTACAATTTTAATTAAATAGGTCCCCGAAACTCAACCTTAGTACCTGCATGATTTTTATTCGTTGCATTCGTTTTATTATACATACATACATATAATCACGCCTTTATCCCTCACGGGGTAGGCAGAGCACCGAGGACCGATAGAACCACATGGTGCCACTTCTGACTCATTTTGAGGGTATAGTTGAGATGTACAAGTTCGGTTAGTAGTGACAGGTGGTCAGCCCATCGCCTACAAAACACCAAGACCCTCATGTCCCTCTACTGACTTGTACAGTATGCCCGGGAAGAGAAGCAGCTGTAGTATTATACGTTTTTTTTTTCACTCCCAGAGCAGCATAGAAGAAATTTTATTATACAATCTATCATATGCTGTAGAATACTTATATTAAAATATTTTTAAAATATTAAAAAATCTAAGTAAGTATTATTAAAAAACTAATTATAAATTTAGTGTGCAGTGTTTTATTATTATCCATGTTAGGTAGATAGTATAAAATTTTAGAAAGTGGTATTCGACACTGAATTTTGTCCATTAACATTGGTATTGGCAATTTACGACGCAGCCTCTTCCATCTGTGAAAATTGCTTTAGGAGTGCCATCGTTGGTATAACTTGGCACTAGGTACATACTTACATATATCATTGGATACTCCAACATATTTTCTTCTCGTAGGCATTCAATTATTTATTTATCACTTGACTAAAATTCGTGATCGTGAGTGATTTCGATTATAGCGTCATTTGTATTCCCGTCCAGAGTTTCCTGTGCACATGATGAAGCGCAGGATTAGGGCTTCCACCAAGATTAAATCGACTATTTTCAAGTTAAAGTTGAATTCTTTTATGAAAAACTTGGTCGAAAAGGATCTGTGGTCCTCATTACGTCAGATTTTTTTTTGTATGCTTGTTTACTTAGTTATATTATTGTCATGTTATTAGGTACAGATACCAAAATTGATTTGAATTTTTTACCATAGCACATCATACCAAAAGTAGTTTTATTCGAGTACCTTCCATAAGATTTTCCCTAAGAGATAAAACTGCCTTCACCTCTATATTTGATAAAAACCGGTATTAGCCCGCCACTCGTTCTCGTCATGGCATCTCCTGCAATCCAGGATCAAAAAAACGACCGGCGGTGAAATTAAAATAAAGTATAGAATATCCTGGGGTCTAATAAAATCCCGGGGGACCTAGCAAGAGACTTAATGCTAGAATGTATTTGGTAATGAAAATATAGACAAAATATTAAACAGGTCGAACGGTAATGGCCATGCATTAGTCATGCTTATAATAGCGCACCGGAAGGTGGACGGACGGTCTGCAGGTACTTGTGGAATAATACATGAACCTCACACATTTGTATTATTTATAGGTCCATTTGCTATTCCAATTTACCCTAACCATACCCTCCATTTACCTAGGTAGGTAGGTATGTACTTTCAAATCACACGACTCGTGACTGTGACGGTAGTCACAGATAAACTGGAGCTTTAATCATTAAAGATATAATTTATACCTATATAATTTATTTATATGTATATTATGCTTTTATTTCATATTAACTAAGATAAAGTAGTCTAAAATTGAAAATCGTAGCAGTTAGACGTAAGATTGTAATTGCTATGAATATTGTATAAGGCGTTAAACATATTTTTAAGCTGCTCAGCTACCATTATTATGTGTTGCTCTATAAGCGGTATCTGGAAATATCTCTGGCGAGATCCGCTTAATCACGTAATTCTTAAACTTGAAGGCAGTATAAGAGTTGTTCCCTAATTGTATCTTGCCGGGTTATACCTATAAAGTGGTGGTGACTTTCTTCACCTTCTGTGCCAACGGCGGCGTGGAAGGGCCGATGCTCTCACCCGTGGTTAAGAACTTCTTGGCGCGCACCTTCAGTTCCTGGTACAGCTTATGCTCGTGGTTCAGTTGTGGTATCAGCGACATGCTACGTTTTTCTGCCTCCTAGAGAGGAGACTAGTTTTAGAATCCTTAGAATAGAGTTTTAGAATACTATCTTTACAGGGTTACTGGGTTACGTGCTGGTTTACTATGAAACCATTGTTTCTATTGTGGAAAGAATGTCGGTCTACAATGTCTATCTAAAGGTCTCGCTTCCACATACATGGCGTCTGCGTTCCCAAAATGGGAAAGCCAGAACTGTGGGATGAGGTAGGATATCTAGCAGCCGCGTTTAGCATAGCGACTGAAAGAGTAAGGCAGGACAAATCAAGGTGTTAAGACAATGTAACATCGTTTTGTCGTTCGTAAGACTTCATCACGTGATTTGATGCGCAGAAATGAAGGCTTCCTATTAGAGCAAACGTATCGAAGACAAACCTCTATCTAGTCGATCAAGATATAATGTTACTTTGTCTAAGTCCTCAGAGGTTAGGATATCCTCGGAAAAGGACTATCACTTATGTTTAAACAAACCGCCGTTTGTTTTCAAGCAAATATCGATTGATAACTCTTTCTGCTTTGCAATGATGCGTTAAAAGTATGATAAATTTAACGCGTAAAAAAAGTAAACTGTATTATCCACGCTTAGTTACATTTATAACGCCTCGGTAAATTATTAACGTTTGATTTTGAACTCTAGCAACCGCAATGGTTACGCCTTAGTGTTGTAATTGTAACACTTACTTAATGTTACAAAGCATGAAATTTAGACAATGATTTCTTTTACTCGTACAAGGTCCCTTCTTACTTCCTATCATCCTATGTAATGGCTGAGCGAATATGAATGAAATTTTAAAAACAATACGATGTACTGGCATAGTTTTTACGAAAACTAATCTGCTCACCGTGATTTCGGCTTATACATATTACCTAGATTTTTTGGCATGCACATATTTGGTTTTCGAAACGCTACCACATCGATACGAAACAGCAGAGGACTGTGTTTTAGTCATATAGCCACATTGTATTAACAGTGTTCTGGCTACCCCTTTACGGGAACACAGACTTGTCTATACAGGGTGTTTTTTCGTTGCCACCCTCAACGAAGGGTACATACTTTATACATCAAATCAAGTAAGTTTATGCCAAAAAAAAATCCTGGGAACGATGTATTTTTTTTATTTAATTACTTGATCGGATGAAATTTATAGCGTCCAGTGCTTATGCTAGTTTTTTCATAGACAGATATTAATTATTTCGCGCGTCTATGTGCATTTATGCAGAAAAACGCAGTCTATTTACTCAACTTTGGACCCTAATATCTTGGGAACCAGACACTTCCCAGGTATGCTTCCATGGAGAAAAATGATCGTGATGATCAGAAGATTCCGTAGATTTCGGGAACGTTGACGACTAAGAAAACATCCTGTAAGTCTATAACTACAGGAGCTTGTCTGAAATAATTAATGATGAGGATAGCTAACCTGTTTCATTACAATGATATAGTAGACCTTCTTATGCTCGAACAAGTCGGTGGCATAAGCATACGTTGGCATCTGAAACAGCCCTTTAAGGGTACCACTCTCATCGCACAAATCAAACTTGGTGAATGAGCCAAGTCTGCATTTGTTTCTGTAATCAAATTTAAGAATTACTTATTTACATATTGATTAATTGGTAAAAAAAACTTACAATTAGCAACTATAAGCTTTATTTTCATATTTGTGTTATGGGTGAGTATTTGGAAAGATAACAATTTAAGCCAGCCCAGAAACCTACTTAAGTACTTACATTATAATATTGAGTAACGCAATGTACCTATAAAGCAGGGAGATAATATTTTTCTCCTTTCACAGCATGTTGTGAAGTAAACTAGCATAAGTTGAACACTTAGAGTAATGATTCTGAATGAAGACTCATATCATTATCTAAGGTTGAACACAAATTCACTGAAAGTCTGAAAGGTATATTAAGCCTTGTTTACTAGTGCTGATGTGCAGGTGCTAAGTTGAAAGATATACCTACGTTGGTACTACTGTACCTACAATAGAATTCTTAAGAATTTTCATCAAACTAAAACTATGTAAAACATCTAAAATAAGATTAACCAATCACAAGATTCGAACGTAAATATCAGAGGTAGTTCAACACTAAAACGTGGAGGGATGGTTTCGACTGACCTAATATACTCCAGCATGACCCTGACGTGGCAGTCAGGGTTCACCAGCAGGGTCTTCTCCACTGAGGTGTCCACCTCCGTGGAGGATCTTCGACGCGTGGTGGACAGCTCGGGAGCGTCCTTGTACATCAAGTTTATAAACATACTCGGTTATTGTTTATTTAAAATATAAGACTAAATTTAACCCTATAGTTATCTCCTCTATAATTTAACCTCAATGTCAACAAAGTTGGCAGTGACATTGATTGACATTTTTAAGTTTTGGTTTTTTTTTTTCGAGCATAGCTACCTATAGTTTATATTTGAGGGTATATTAAAATTTCACAAGCCGCCTAGGTAGTGCTTGTAATATTTATCTATCACCAAATCACGAAATTCAAAAAACCAATTCTTCTCCTTCCCTGATACTGATTATGGTTTTACATATGGACCCGCTACGTTAAACAACCTCCTCCATCCACCAGGATCTAGATATCCCATTTTGGAAACACACCCGTCTGTTATGATGATGATATGATAACACGTGTACTTACAAATTGAAGGTCTTTAGTAAAAATATCGACAAAGGAAACTATTTCCTCAATATACGGCCTGTCTCTACATTGTATGCACATTTTTCAAGCTCACATAATAACTGTAACCTTTAGATAATTCAGTTGCGTGTCGAATTATAGGTAATACTTGTTTACATTTAGCTATAAGCTACTAGTATTAGTTACGACAGATTTATTACGATCTATTAGCAAAGAAAAGGTTACGTTTAGCCTTTGGTGAAAAGTAGGTGTGTAATTTGCACTCTTTTGCCCAACTTCTTTGAGGGATAATGGGCGTGATTATGTTATCCAGCCATGGAAAATTTGTGCCTTATCTGTCTAAGATTTAAATGGTAAAATTAATTATGCAAGAACCTATACAAGAACAAAATTAATAACTTCTACTTCTAACCACAGACCTTTTCAACTTAAAACCACAGTATCACCGAATAAATAGAAAAAATACATCGCGCAATTTCGTCCACAAAAGATTCCATAATATTATGTTTTTAGGAAAGAGCTAATCTTTATTTTTGGTATAGGAAGTACCTCTTATAAGATTCCATGCTTTGCATAATTATTATCCCCATACCTTTACAGGTATATCATTGCTCCATCAAGTTTCGTCAATCGTCAGTTTTTTTTTCGCTAAGAGGCGATATACCTACAGACAAGTTACTTTCGCATTTTAATATACCTAGTCTGTCTCAAGGCCGGCTGCATATGAAAAACACCTATACCAAAATGTATAAACACTTTGCTAAGAACTAAGTTTAACATAGAAATCCTAACCTTTAAAAATCACAGAAATCATGAATCACAGAAAAATCTTATTGCTCTTATTAAATCCAAATCAAATCACAACAAAAGGGACCTTTCACTGTTATCACCAAAACAAACATCGTAAAACGTGGGCAAAGTAAAGTAAAGGTCAGCGCACACCAGCCAGCCTTGGCCGCATAACGCATTTCCCAACGAGATCTAACTAAAGCGATTCTTTCATAAGAGAGCTTGCTGCAACGCAACGATGCAGGAGAACTGAAGCGATCTCATACCGCGCTCACTCACCGTGAGTGGCGCACATCGCACGCTCAACTAAATTAATCGATTAATCGCCGATTAATAATAAGATTTATCAGTAATGTGAAATGACACTGTCCAGCCTGGTCACGTTCGTGGTAGCCGCCTTCCCGCCCCCGGGGCCGGTGTCCAACAACTTCCATTTTCACCACCAGGGCGCCAACTTCGCCATATTCATAATAATGTTCGCGTTCTGCATGATGGAGGTGGTGGTTCTGAAGATCCTGACGGAGGAGCAGGCGAGGACGCCCTCGAGGAGCGTGACTTCGATGTGGTTTGAGGACGAGGAGTGATGTGTTGGGATCTCGATTGTGATGTGATACGAACTTGTATATAGTGTTACTTCGTTTAGATATTAATTAAGTATGATAGCTCAATATTTACGGGTAAAATAAATGTTTGTTATTTTTTTTATATCCATAATATGGCTATTTGTATTTGTGACTGAAATGAGTTAATTAAAACGTTTTTTCTTAAGCAAATTTTTTGTAATAGTTTACTTGTAAGTTTAAGTATTCATTAAAGCCACCTATACCGCATTTAGTATCTCCACCCATTGCCCATTGCTTTCAGGAATTTATAGATTCAAGGGTCATTGTTGGATTAAAATTTTCATTCATGAAATAAATAGTTATCTATTTTGGTGATAGAAGCTTTAGTTTCATTGGCTCATTCTTACCTACAACAGGCAAAAGAAGTCACAGGTTTAATTCATTAAAATGTAAAGCCACTTTAGAATCATAAATTCATTTGTCTATGGCAAACATTTCATCATAGATCCCAATGGATCCATTTCTTTGGCAGTCCCTTTCTTTGATAACGTCTGAAGTTTGAAATTTTTTATAAATCTAGGTCATCATTACCTGGGTACTTACTTTCTTCATTTATTTTAACTATAGATTTTCATTTGGCAGATGAATAGCATTACCAACTTAGTAACTACCTACCTGTACCAAGCAAGTATTTACAATTATATTATGAAAACAACTCAAGACAACAATATTTATCGTAGACGGTAACAGAATTGGTGAGACATTAACCCAGGAAGGTGACCTCTGAACCTTGGAGTTTTTGTAATTTAAAACTATCTTTTATCATTTACCTCACTAAGATTTAAAGTATGATTTATTTTGGATTATTTATGCGTTGTCTGGGTGTTATGGAATTTAAAACATGACTTCATAGAGGTATCTACAGTTGTTCAAGATCTTCAGTAAAATATATTCCATTTAACGTTTAATAACCACTGAAATGTTATCTTAGGTCAGTAGTTTTCATAATAATATTATGTTGTAAAGTTACTGTGTTAGCATTATCTTACTGATATTATTATTTATCTGCTTATTCCATAATAGATACGTATGACTAAATCGTGTAATATTCATGTACTTTCGTAAAGTCAATATATCGGCTTGTTCCGTAGTCAACCTAGACGTCTTATTCTATTTCTTTACTCATCTAAAACTAGTATTTTTAACTCAACCTGTTACATTATTATAATATTTTTATTAATTCAACCCAAATCTTTTCCTTTCTCAACTCGACACAACGTTAGTTATATAGATTGTATAGATAGGTTAAATCTAGCCAAGAATGCTGATAGGATAAATAAGGCTTTTAAAATGTAAATTATTGCAGTGAGTTGAATTGAAAACATAAATACACACTCAGAAGGATGAGACATAATATGATGAATATGAAACGATCGATAATGTCCCTAATAGGTAACTACAAGGTAACACATAAATAAAAGAGTACCCACTTGTCCACACATCACCAAGTGACGTCTCCTCCTTCGTCGTCCATTGCTATGGTATTATACCATAGTATAGTTTGGTACAATCAGGCTACCGCACAGCACAGGTGGACCCATGGAGAAGGAATGGTGGACCTCTCGCGATGTACTATAACGAATACGTATCTTACGTATGAAACTTAAGACTTAGGTATGAAAGAAACAACCGGCAGAATACTCGGCAAACCCTTTCGCAGGTAGGTACCCATGGGGCAGTAAACTTCAATAGATTTCCATATTATTTCCACCATACATACATGTTCTTAGTCTACCTGCGTCCTCTGATATCCCAAAAAACGAATATCAGATTTGTTTGACAACAAATGGCTCTGACAAACCGAATCTGTTAACAAATTACATATAAACGCCAGGTACAAAGATATATATATATATATCTTTACGTAGAAATAATTTGGATGATGTTTAGAGTGATTTAGTTTTACTGTTATGTTAGATAAATTAATAACATTATCAAACCACAAACGAATACAGTTGTTATAATAGTTAAAACTATCTTCCAAATATACCTAAGTAAGTACGTTATTATTAATAAAATAGTTGGAAGATAATGCACCTAAGGTTGTAGCTTAGGTAGATTAATAACTTATTAATCGACCTAAGCTACAACCTTAGGTGTATTATAAATTCACTATGGGTGCGCCCACCACCGGGTCCTACACCCTCCTGTTAGTGGTTTACTAATTTACTATGTTACTATATTACTATGCCACAGTTATTGGCGAAACATATGTAGATTATTAATCTACCTAGTTTTTGATTTCGGAAATAGTGCGATGTATTATCTTGCATGCTAGGTGCTCGGGTCTGGTTTCTCGTGGCGATTGTAGGTAGTGCAAGTGCTTGTTTTCGTAGTTACGAGTTATCAGATCCGAGGGTCAGTGGAGGGTGGTGCGCACACCCATAGTGAATGTTTGAACTTCCGAATTGTAACGCCTAATACAATTTCGTTTATAAAACAGTTATGCATTAGAAATGTCAATTATTGTTTTAATTTTTGTGAAGTAATCGTTTGTATCGAGTTCAATGCCAATAAATAAATCTGTTGTAATTTCAATGTTTACCTGTTTATGTATCAAAAAGGTACGGCACATGTGGCCAACGGATTTCTATGGAACCAATGATATTTTATGAAAAAGCATTAAAACTACATAGTCGGTAGCGTCAATGTCAAAAGTCAACATAAGTATAAATCTATCAGACGCCCGGGTGACCTTGCCATATGAATGGTGAAGATAGAATTGGGCAATTCCATACCAGTTTGTCTGTCTGTTCCTGAAGTGTACTTACTGTATAACGACGATTTCTAAAAGAAGAACGACTCTGCTTTTCGTGGACTCCTCCACTGAGTAGTCTGTGGATTCCTCCTCATAGAGTTCAGAAAATTAACTTACTTTCGTCTCTTACACCGTGTATTTACTACAAGCCTTATTTTGAAAGCATAATAGGAAGATATAAAACACTCTTATCGACGATTTTATTTCAGCTGAAACGTGATACTTAATAAATAGTATTGAGTTACACTTGTATACGAACGTTTTCAACAATTCATAAGACTTTCTACCAATAGTGTATGAATAAGCACGTATTTACATTTTAGTAGAGATTGCGTCATAACATCCTCCAGCCGAAGGTCAATGTCAACGACATTGATTCCATTGCAATAGAACTTGTTTTACATAAAGCGGAGTCTGTCTTAGCTTGAAGTTTAGTCTCCTTGTACATATCTTATATCGAGTGCTAGAGCAATATTTCCTCTATTCCCAGTAGTTTTTCCAAATCTTTCCTCAAATAATGCCACTGGAAGTTTCCCTTCCAAGGCATACACATAGCTTAATCCTCTATGCTCGTAGTAAAATCGTGAAGATTATATTCAATGTCTCGTATGTTTTCTTTAGACTGCCTGGCCTGATATCTAAAATTAGACAATGACTACAGTTGTTTATCTACGTCCTTTACAAAAAGCCTGCTACTATCGTCTTCTGACTTTAGGAATATCAAATACCTACGCTAAAGTCGTGGTTAAAGTCTGCCAATTCACTCACAGTAAGATGTGAATATTGAGCAAGCAGTGTGCTAATCCACACACATGCACTGAGATCTGGCTTAGCTGGATACAGAAATAGATACCTTACTCAATATTTAGAACTTATGGCATTCTAACTTTAAACTAGCTTATTTCTGTGATGTAATAAGAAAGTACAGACTTTAAATAGTGCTATTTTGCAATTCTCAAACTGCGTCTGCATATTTTCCGGAAATTATATAATATCCTATGCAGAAAAGTAATCCGCTTATTCTTTGAATGGAAAATGTAATCCAATAGCTAAACAATTTGTTCATTTCTTTCACTCTCTTGACTGATTTTTTGTAAGAAATATCTATTGGAGATAAGAAGGTAAATTACTGCTAGTAGGTACGTAATTTTAATTTATATACAATAACGAATACATAACAATTTTCGGTTAAAATTCACAAAACACATCCTGATTTTTAAACATAAATCTCCTAAAAATCTGACTCCCTGGAAAACGTAAGGAGCATTGCTCTATATGATGATGATGGTGATCTCCGACCGTATTTCGGCCAAGGCGACCAATCTCTACGGAGATTGGCCAGGTACGCAGGAGATATTATAGTGCGCAAGTGTGTGCGCAAACACAGATGCAATCTCTATTCCGTTACTCTCATAGTCCGATGGGACGGAAAGCCGACACGACCGAAGAGAGATCAGGCGCAGGACCAATGGTTTTACGTGCTTTCCGAGGCACGATTGCTCTATATAGGATGTAACAGAAGGGGAATGTTAAGCTATGAATATAGCCCACTATAGAGAACATTTGAGGCTCAAAACCACAATGACATGTTTATTATTCAAAAATGTATGAACATTCCTGTTTAGGAATTCTCCATACTATCAAAGACAATTATATTTAAAAAGTAAACATGTGATTTCGAGTATGAAATTTTGTTAGTAGGTTCCATTTAGTGGGCTATTCACATAGCATCTCGCTTAACATAACCCTTCTGTTACACCCTGTATATAATGTACCCTTATAGAATCATTCCCCAATTCATCAACAGGATTCTCAGGATCGGAAGAATCCGTCGCATACCTGTAAATACAAGTGACTAATTCTATTCTGTTCTGCGTGTTTCAGGAAGGACGAGATAGAGCACAGTCCGCGAAGGTCTTCCCCCAGCAGGTCTGATGAGGGAGTATGCTGTCGATGCGGTGGTGACACGAGAGGGGGAGCCATCCCCTGCATTTGTTTAAACTACCAGTAAGTACTAGTTCCAGTATTTTTTCAGTCATTGTTAGGATCTGAATAAGTGGCCACCATTACCTAAATATAATATTCACATACTTTTTACAATAAGTGCCACACTGCACCTAAGATCTTCCATCGCGTCGTGTGCGAAATGCGAAAATAAAGTGATACACGTACGTTAGTATGTGTTTATTTGGTAAATTAATGTAGAAGTTGTAGTTACAAAAAGGGTACGAAGTCAAGTAGGTCAAAACTTCATTGTTTCTCAATCATGAGGTTATTACATGTCTGGCTACTTATTTTAATCAATCTGCGTGTTTTGAAACAATAAAGACGAATTTAAATAATACCTACCTATCGCACTTGTTTCTGATGTTTTTTTACCAATTAATCATATGTTATCCACATAGATTATAGGAGGTAATCTATGGTTATCCAGCATGGGTTTCTGTGTACTTAATAAACTTGGAGTAGCTGTATTATTGTGTCTCGGTATGGAAAAGTGTGAGATAGCTTAGAGCTAGGAGTAAGTAATTGTGTTCTGTGGCTTAGAGTATGTTCGAAATAACTTCTTTTTTACAAGCTTTTATTTAACTTGCAATGTATATTTGTTCGGGTGAAATCTTACAACTCAATTTTAAGGCACTTGCCCTCAACCGATTGGGCTGAAATTTGGTGAGCACGTTCAGTTCGGATGACAATGCATGATTAACAGTGTGACGTCATTCTAAATCCAACATGGCGGCATACCCACAATGGCGGACCAATTATTTTTAATGCATTCCTACAATATGGGTATCAAATTAAAGGGCTAGCTGAGAGTAACTCGAAAAAAATGTGACGTCACTCTTAATCCAATATGGCGGACTTCTAAAACTTAAAAATCTATTTTGAAACAGATATTTTTAAGCAATTGAGTAGGGTGAAGTCATTAGAAGGGCTCCTCATTGAAGAGCTGGACTGTTCAAAATTAACTGGCAAACGACCTTGCAATAATGATGCGTTGAATGAGATGAACAGACTTAGGAACTTACCAGGTGAAAACTAAAAAGTATAAAATAAAATTTAGGTAAAAAAACCTTTTTAAAAACAAGCTTTTATTTAAATGCGCTAAAAAGAAAAAATAAACTTTTACACTAAAACTTTTACTGTTAATTTATAACGTCATTTCAAATTTAACACATTTGACACAATTTATATGTTATAAAAGCTTGTCGCGACATTTAAGTACTCGTATTTACTTTCTTAGTTTTAAATTTTTAATAAGTCAAGGTGAGGCCGTGCCGAGGACTGAGTGGCATGATGACATGATGTCGTGAACATACCACCTCGGGGCACCGGGGCGAACCCTGTTGTATATTACTCTCTTACTCTTCTACACGAAGCTCTGGAAGGGTCGACGGATATTTCTTCGATATGCGTGGGAACAATATGGGAAAATCTGAAACATCAACACAAAGATGCTGCCTAATAAACATTTAAAAGTTAGAACGTAAATACGAGTACTTAAATGTCGCGACAAGCTTTTATAACATACTAGTGGCCCGCCCTCACTTCGCTTCGGTACATATCAATACATAGATACAACTTTATATGTAGGTACAGCGGTTTTCGTTTAAATTTGGAACTCCCGTTGGTCCCCTTCCCGTGGGAATTTCGGGAAATCCGTTCTTAGAGCTTTCTTGTAGCCCTAATCCGATTTCAGCTTCGTATAAATAGCGGTTTTCGTAAAAAATTTAAATTCCCGTAACTCCCCTTCCCATAGGAATTTCGGGAAATCCGTTCTTAGTGCTCCCTCGCAGTCCCTAATGAACATACAGGTCCAATTTCAAATTCATATGTATCGCAGTTGTCGTAAAAAAATGAATTCCCATTTGTCCCCTTCCCGTGGGAATTTCGGGAAATCCGTTTTGAGTCCTTCCTCGTTGTCCCCAATGAACATATATGCCCGATTTCAGCTTCATATGTATAGCGGTTCTCGTAAAAATTATGAATTCCCGTTAGTCCCCTTCCCGTGGGAATTTCGGGAAATCCGTTTTTAGTCCTTCCTCGTTGTCCCCAATGAACATATATGCCCGATTTCAGCTTCATATGTATAGCGGTTTTCGTAAAAAATATTAAATTCCCGTTGGTCGCCTTCCCGTGGGAATATCGGGAAATTCTTATAGCCTATGTTCATCCAGGTCCAATAAGGATTCTAACGGTGATAGAATTTTTGAAATCGGTCCAGTAGTTTCGGAGCCTATTCATTACAACCAAACAAACAAAGTTTTCCTCTTTATAATATTAGAGTAGATAAATTGTGTCAAATGTGTTAAATTTGAAATGACGTTATAAATTAACAGTAAAAGTTTTAGTGTAAAAGTTTATTTTTTATTTTTAGCGCATTTAAATAAAAGCTTGTTTTTAAAAAGGTTTTTTTACCTAAATTTTATTATAATATTAAAAAAATATGGTATCTCTGTATTTCCAGGCCCGTGAAGTTCGAGCGCGGCGCGTGGTTCCTGAGGCAGGTGCAGCGCGCCATCAGCCTGATGCCGTGGTCCGTCAGCACTGACAAGCTGGAGCAAATCGGTGTGTATAGCTCACTGCCCATGTTCAGTCAGACTATAGGTACCCTTTCCATGTAGGTAAAAGACACTTTTTATAAGTATTTATTTGTTCCATGCTAGTGGCACTCGTTCGTAGACGAGGCCAACTGAGTAGCTAAAAGGAACAGTGTACCTATGAGAAACAAATGGTTCATAGGTTTTCAAACAATAACTCTCTGGTACATAACTTTCACAAAGCGCCTACTAACTTTATGTTAGCAAATTACCTACGAGAGTGATTGTCTACGGTCAAGCCAATGTTAGATGATAACATAATAATCTAGAAACTAAGGCATAACGCATAAGCTATGCCTATAGGTACTTTATAAGGTATTAGGACAATCTAAGAGCGCAGCAGTAGCCCTGCCAAGTTAAACGCCAGTCAAACTATTTCTCCAATAATTCTCTATCACCTACTACAACAAATATCCATTCCCAGAGGAAGAATGCGAGAGTGCAGACGAGGGTCGCTCGGAGCTGCAAACGGTGCGCGACTTCCTGGAGTCGCTGGCGGCCAGGCTTGCGGGCGGCCCGCTGGAGGGCACCAGGATCGCTCCACTATACAACCATCCTGCGTGTGAGTACCAAGCTTACGCTTAGCAAATAAGGTCGATTCCAGCAGTCATACTTAAACCTAAACCTAATCTTAGTCAGGTCTATCTCCCCGTCCTTAACATAAATGGCTGAGAGAGAAAAGGACAGGTAGGACTAATTTTACGTTTAGGTTTAAGTGTGACTGCCGGAATGGACCATAATGTACAGACCATAATTTTGTGTTATTTAGCTATTTCTGTAAGCAGCCTTTATTCTAGTTCGTTATGCTACATGCAATCAGTAGTGTAGAAATGGCGAGTACTATGATTTTGTTATGCTGGACTTAAAACACAAATACTTAGCAATAAGTATTTACCTACCCTTAATCATGCCAAATCATTGTGATATTGAAGTTAAAAGAAGGTACACAGGTCTCGTCATACTCGTACCTGCTTCCTCCATTTCTATGCCTGCCTCCCAACAAAAAAAGGAGGATCATACCACTCACATATCATTAGCATATTGCCAGTAAAATTCCCGTGGTAGCTCTCACTGGTTTTCATGAAATATTATGCACCTAGAGTAGGTACCTACCTAGACAATGTACCTACAAGAATAAGCTTGATCTTTGAAACTTAATTTGTTATCTAGTCATATGTTTCCGGGAGCATTCATTGTACCTACACGCCTACTCTTGGTGCACAATGCTACTTAGATAACTAATAGAAAAAGTACAAAATATATTTTCTTGTAAACTAAATTGTACCTGGTCTGGAATCGCCTAATAAAGGTAAAATGCTTGATATTAGGTAAGTACTGATATATTTCTCACCTAGGTAAAGTAAATACATGCCACTCTATAGATATACAAATGATGGAGCGGTACCACCTTCCACTACGAGACAGCCTGGCTTCGCTCGCCAATGCGCTTCGAGACGCGCTATCACGTAAGCTAGACAAGAGCTAGTATAGCATGCTGTCGTTTGTGTAACTGCACCTTTATAAGTACGGTACTGTTGTGCTAATTTACACATAAATTGCAAATTTGCGAGTTTTTAGCATGTTTTTTGTGATACTTTATTTATAGAATACGTATTTAATTAATTTTTATATTGTCACTTGCATGGCAGTCTGTGCTTATTCTTAGTTCGTATGTATCTAAGTATTATCTTTAATTCACTAGTTTTTACTGCAATTGAGGAAACAGTGTCTTTAAATATAATGTAATCACGCCCGAAGAGGGTGGGCAGAGGTGTGCAAATTAACACACCCACTTATTCACCAGAGTAGACAAAGTTCTCGATCAAATCTATGGAGGTTCATCATCAAGACATTCAGATATTCCAATAAGAAGACTTTCGTTTTCGTTAAGTCACGTGATGGAGTCTTGGTAAGAATGTTACTACAACGAACGTAAATGCGAAACTACCATCACATTGTGTAAGCACTCAGATAGCCTGTTAAGACCCACAAAGTGGGGTCGGTAGGTACATCTATACATATAATAAAAATGTTACGGATCGCTGTCTGTACATGGAAGATATACGAGAAAAAATATTATAGGCGACCTTTAGTATCCAAAATAATGTTTTGGGAATTTTTGTCAGTTTGTCGGTTTATCTGTTTGTGCACGCTAATCTCAGAAATGGCTGAACCGATTTCGATGCGGTTTTCAGGAATATATTGTGACAGGTCCCACTTAACATATAGGCTACTTTTTATCCCGGGAAAATGTTTTTATCCCGGATAATTTCGACATTTTGTTTTTCTGTAGTCCACGCGGACGGAGTCGCGGGCGTCCACTAGTACATATAATACATACCTACCTATCATCGTGAAAAATCTTCTCTTCAACTCTATTTGTCTCATTATCTTCCTGCCTTTATCACATTATTTATGAGGTCGGCGGAATATGGTTTCTTTTGAAACTCATATTGCCAATTGGCGTTTGATTTATGGCCGGCTACCTGCCTGTCAGCCTCTCAATTGTCTTACATATCTAAATATCTACATGACCAACCCGCCTCGAAAATCTTCCAGTCAACAATAAATATTCTCTATTGAATTATATATATATATTATACTTTTTTTTTTCACTCCCAGAGCAGCATAGAAGAAATTGAACATAATCACTACTAATTTATCTTTTTTGCTAGCGAGTACAACCAACTTTACTCGGCGACTGTACCGCGTGATCGTTAACCATTAGTTTTTTTACAAATACTTACAAGAAAAACTCGTACTTTACGTGCTTGAAAAACTGCGAGACCGCTCGAAAATAAGAACCATCCCAAATTAAAATATAGAATATTACCCAAACTCTCCCAAACTGAAACATTGTTCAAATGTCAAACATTGTTGAGTGTCTATCAAACTTATAACAAAATCAGTAGTTTTTACTTAGAATAATTATTCGCGGAGCGAAGACCTATCATTAATCTAAGAGTTTTTACATGAAAGAGTAACATACATATACACATATATCTATATATATATCTACATATATCCTCACAATATGATATTAGTATAATAGGATAGCGTCAGAACTAAATACAGGATGTTTGTTTTTTACAAGGATCATATATGTTGCTTTGTAGGTATATTTTCCAGTTATTTTTTATCATTCACCTACGTCAATTTAGTTAGAGGTTATACTCGTATGTTAAACTGGCTTGAATAGCTGGCTCACTGTTGATAGTGAACTTTGGAGTTATTTTATACATCTAAACATTAGTTATGTCTATCCCGCTCCAATCTTAATATAAATGGCTGAGACAAAAAGAGACAGGTAGAATAAATTTTAAGTTTGTTTAAGTATGACGGTCGAATCACATTTACTATACCGGTGCCGTCATGTAGCGGCCTTGAAGGAACATTTCACATATCGGCGTAAAGAGGGCGTGGTTTTGCATGCACTACTGTGCTAGCAAATCACAGCTTTAGGACACTCATGGGTGTTGATGGGACCAGGAAGTAGGGCCTCTTTATCTCTACGGTGCACGAGGCAAGCTCACTTGCCTATCACATAAAATACTATTTCTACCATGAACGTATAAATAATAGACAGAGTGTTACAGAGTGAAACATTCATAGTAAGCTTCCATGGAGTTGGGATGTGTATTGATCCGTTATCTACCCACACATATAAACCATAGTAAGCTCGGCGCCTACTAGAAAATATGCATACATGCGCAACGCGCCGCCATTACGGTGCTGCAATCAGTGCATTAACAGCATTACGTCCGTTTTTCTTTATACGTTCATGATTTCTACTATAATACGAGTACCTACAACGAGTAGTCACATACAATCCCGAAAGAAGTTAGGCAGAAGTGTGCAATTACATCTTACTTTTAATTAGTTAGTTACTCCTACGTGTTATGAGGTCAGCTTACCGGCGCTTTTCGGGCTCAAATACTTACAACAATCTAAACTCTACATTCCAAAGAGTTGTAACGAATCCAATGGAGAATGTTTCCGAGTCATTTTAAATAGGTATAACCTCTCAGCGCCGCCAGAGGCTCGTCTCAAAGAGTCTTGGTCCAAGACGATGTGAAGGTAGCAGTGTCAGTGACGAAACTGACGAAACTCTATCACCGACCTCTTTACTCCATTAGAAACCTTAATTTTCGCGCGTTCGTAAAGTCATGTGTTAAATTCCAACCATTATTGGTGGGAGTGTTGCGACAATGAACGTCGATGCCAAACGATGATACATTGTCTAAGCTAGGTGAGGTTGACTTTGAGTATTACCAAAAATTGTATTTACTAACACCTATTTCTATAATTCGACTGCAGCTATTAACATTGTCGGAACTGCAGATTTGACATTTTCTTTTTATGGCATAGAAGGGTCGAAAATATCAATATTTGTATTGTCTTTGATCAATATCTATGACCTCTAAAAGTTTCAACTCTCAAAAAGGGCTTTTTCTCATATTTTCTAGACGAAAAAAGTAGGATGTTGTCATAACGCCCAGTGAACGTTGTAGGTAAGTATGTTAAGACTCTGTTCCTGGGGACCATGTGCGTCTTTCATCAGTCGGATGTGCCTATTCATACTGTATTTTAGAAATATGCTGGACGTATGACATGATAGTATGTGTCAGATCCCATAGTGTTAATCGAATTTCATAATTTTTTTGTGTCCGATCTACCTACATTATTATTTGCTAGTGGTCAATAGACAACTATCGGATATGGTAGTACCGACATTATTATTTCTACATTGACGCCTAATAATGCAGTATGTGACATTTTTCACACTTTCGAATTTGAAAAAATCCTGCTACGCGCGTCTATGTGCATTTATGCACAAAAACGCAGTCTATTTACTCAACTTTGGACCCTAATATTTTGGAAACCAGACACTTCCCAGCTTCCATGGAGAAAAATGATCGTGATGATGAGGAGATTCCGTAGTTTTCGGGAACGTTGACGACCAAAAATCACCCTGTATTTGTATTTTTAAAGATCAAATGTTTGAAAGTAGGTATACCTACTTTACCAAGTTTCAAAATGCACCTTCATTTTGAAAGGTGATGTGAATATTACAACTACCTGCGCTTTTGTTACCTTGTTGTTACGTTACGTAATGCCAATACTTTTACAACTATTTAATGAAACACTCTTACTTTAAACTAAGACATCCAACCCCCCTAGCATGACCACGCATCGTGGATATCGTATCGTACGATATCGTATCATTCTAAATAAAATTCAACATGGCGTTCGGCTATAGGTATTTATCGTATTTTGACAGGCTAAATGTCGATAAATCGCTTTATCATATCGTGTTTGCAAGTCATGCTAGGCTTGCAGGAGTATCGTGATCTCTAATGGGACATATCCACTGATCTTTCCAAATAATCTATATCCAAGCTATAAAAAAACACGCACTGTTGCGCAGACGCCGATTCATGATAGGTACCTACTCGTATTAGTAGAATGTAGAGAAACTTGATCCGTTTCCTCGCATGCAACTATTAAATCATAGAAATAATTATAATTATACATACTTATATCAATTATAGGGATGTAGTTTTATCCATATCAAGGATTGTTACTACTTATATTCTTCGCCTTACGAGCGGGTGTTCTTTCTGTTCATCGGAGATTTCTACTCACGTACTCGTAACAACTTTTGAAAATAATTTTTTGATTAAAATTTTATTTAAGGCCTAATTAAACGAAAAAAAAAATTCAATGTTTTCCGCCTCAGAATCATCGTCTGAAGCCTGGCTGTCACAAACACCCTGTATATGTAGACCTATTTGTATACCGTTGCTTGCTCAGTACATGTTATACAATACTGTCGTGAAGTATGTTAATATAATAAAATGTAGCAGTTTACGTTTTTTAAATAAGTCATTGAAATACCGTAGTGCGAATTTCAGTGCGCTTAAATTCCTGCGTAGGTATGTGCAGGCGCAGTCATGTAGGTATACAGTGTGTAACAAAAAGGGTATGTTAAGCGAAAAGCTACGTAAATAGCCCACTGTAGACAACCTATCCACAAAATTTGAAACTCGAAATCAGATGTTTATTTTTCAAGATTGTATGAAAATTCCTGAGATATTTAAAAATTCTCCATAATATCGGGAAAAATAAACATGTGATTTCGAGTCTCAAATTTTGTGGATAGGTTCTCTATAGTGGGCTATTTACGTAGATTTTCGCTTAACATACCCTTTTTGTTACATCCTGTATAAAGTAATTTATTACATGTCATAGGGCTCGACCTACGTAATTATTGGTATTCATTATTTTGCCTTCAATTAAATAAATAAAGAGTAGTACGTAAGCTAAACCATTATAATATCGTATGTCCAGTCAGGGAATAATCCTGTGTACCTACCCCTTATAAGGTAGTATAGCAGAGTGCCAGACGGTCAAGGCAAAGGGTTACAGCCCCATATCTGATGACGGCGGGACAAGACCCTGTTTCTGCTAACATATTGACAATATTTGATCAATTATTAAAGTAAGTTTATTTCCAGATATGTTGCGAATAATAGAAAGCAATACTTAATTTTTACAAGGGTGCTATATGAATCAAATACCTATAGGTATTTCGATTAAATTTTATTTTCTCTCTGAATGAATTTGCAACTAATTTAAATAGTGGTATACACGGAATAAAATATTAGCTCAACTTGAAATCGTTAGCAGAATTAAGTCCTTAGATAGCTATAAAAAATATGGAGTATCTTATTGTAGAAGTTTGTACTTTTTTACACCATTTTCTGTTGGCTTTATCGTCTCTCCTTTATTTCTACATACGAACGAAATTATTCGGTAGGTACCGCAATGTTTAATATCAATGCCGAATACAATGAAATAACTACCCGTTACTAGCATGTTATAACGCATTATTCGTTACGTAAAGTGTGAAAAACGATACGCTTTGCAGTTAGTTATTATCGGTGCGTAAGTAGGTGACACACCGCGTTACGCGACTTCACACATTATCTAGTTATGCATAATAAGAGCATGCTAGTTTCATCACATGGGTAATGTCGCAAATGCACAGCATAAAGATACAAAGGATACCTTGAAACCCGCAACACCACGATATTGGCCCTTAGTTGTTTTATAGGATTCCGATATTCGATCTTATTCTTTTCTTTTTACAATTAGCTAGGCAAACATTGACCGTCATCGTGCCTGATGTTAAGCAAGATGCGGCCTAGGGTGGTACATGTTTGCCTGGAAAGTGCCTATTCACTCTAGCTTTGAAGAGACCAATGTTGTAGTGCTCGGGAAATACATCGGCAGGAAGTGCATTCCACTCCTTAGCCGTTCGAATTACAAACGAGTTAGCATAACGTTTGGTGTGGATGGGTGGGATATCAACAACATAAGGGTGATACGCTAGTCTGTGTCTAGTATCCCGATGGTGAAAAGGGGCTGGTGGAACTGTATTGTGAAGTTCCCACGCACACTCTCCAAGTTTAGCGTTTCAAGGACTTCAAAAGTTGATTCTACTTTCACAAAATGCTTTGCAAAATCGATATTGTGCCACAAATTCAAAGTCAAATTTATGTGATATCGAAATATCTGCTTAATTTGGAAATAGAATATCAACTTCAGCATACACAACTAGTCTACTGGAAAATCGGGCTTATAGGCCTTGGGATTATGGGCAGCCAGCCTTAAAAGTTTTCGAGGTTGTTAAAGAAAAATATAATTGATGGGAAAAGATAAGTTATTTCTGAAGAAGATGCGTTAAGCTCACATCACTCTTAAATTTATTTACCTGCTTGACTCAGGTAAGCAAGGCTGGATCACTTTCGATATTACTCGCACCTATACTTCATAAAAGTTTTTATTAATCCTCTAGCATGTGCCTCTAGCTATCAGCTAGTAATTCCTACAGTTTATACTCGTACGTAAAACAGCTATAGGTAAGTGTCGAATCATACTATGCCGAAGTTATGCGACTAAACTTGTCGATTGTATTATTGGCTGCTGTGCTCATGAACGTATAAAGAATAACGGACAGAGTGTTGTGACTACACAGAGTGAAGCATTCATAGTAAGCTCGGCAATGATATTCCATGGAGTAGGGATGTGTATTGACGCGTTATTCACACACACACATACAAGCCATAGCAAGCACGGCGCCTACTGGAAAATACGCACACATGCCCAACGCGCCGCACAGTGGTTCCAATGTATGGGAGGTGCTGGACATTCGCATCCAAAAAATAAAATTGGTGAATCTTGAGAAACTAATTATGCCATCTTGTTTGGTAGATCAATGTCTTTGAAAGTTATTATTTAAAGTTTTTTTGTAACTGTTATATTTGAGGAAATAATTGAGAAATAGTGTTTTCTTACTATGGAAATGGTCAAACTTACTTACATATCTCTTGATTCCGGCCTCGTTTCAAGTTGCGGTCTTCGGTATTGTGTTTATATTTGAGAGAACTACAATTAATGCTAACACACATAGTGCGCCAAACGTGCACTTTCTGCGGTACATGGAGATGTCTATTTTTATATACGAAAAAGTTCCATACTGAACACTACAATGAAAGTGATCTTGTAATTTTGATTTTTGACATGTCCAAAATGTAGGTCAAATGGTTTGAGAACTAAATTACACTAAAATTGTTAGTGGTAGTATTTATTTAATAAAATTCAAAAAATACGAAAAGCACAACATGCATTATAAATCTATAAAATAGTACAGATAAATTTAACTAAAAATGTCTATAAACACAGAGAGAAAGACCCTAGTTACACGAATGAGATCTTTTTATTAAACTGTAATAAAAAATTTATTTATTTATATTTATTTTAATTAAAATTTTAATTTATTTATGAATCGTCTTCACAATCATCATCGATCAATTCTGATGCGGAGTCTATTTCGATTAACTCGTTTATATCGACAAAATTAAATTTACCTGTCTCGGATATAATCAGTTCATAAAATTCTGAGAAACAAGATTTTTTAATAAATTTGTTATACATTGGGCGAATACTTGTAAGAACCGGATCAGAAGATAATAAAAGATTGTGTAGTACATCTTCATTACACGAGACACTGCTATGTTTTCTTGAATGTCCTTCGCGGTACTTTCTAAATTCTTTATTTCGTGCCTCCGAGGCTTCTTCGGACAAAAAGCCGATAGGCATCATTGAAAAGTTCTCAATGACATCTGGCCCATGGACCAGCAATTTGTGGAGACTAGACGGCATATAAAACCATGGATATAATTCCACGTAGAGCAAAGTAGTGTCATTACAGAACATACGAAATTTGTCAATGTCGAGTTTCTCTCCTGAAGATATACACTGTAAAATGACAGCTAGCCTTCTTAAAAGTCTCGCATCTAATCCGGTTAATTCAGCAGATTTTTCTGGGTTTTCAAAAAACCTTCTAGCACAATTACCGGTGTTGGTGGTTCCACTCCCTTGCTTGACAACATCAAGACGCATTCCAGTTTCTTTTTTGAAGTTTTCTTGAATTGCTGATTTTCTTTCAGCAACATTCTTCTTTGCTTCATCACCTCTAGCTTGCCATGATTTTATGTCTAATCTGTATGCGATGTGAAGACAACACTCCATGGTCCGGATCCATGCATGGAGCGAGCTAAGTCCGTATTTAAACATGTCTTCGTGCACTGGCTTGCTTCTTACTTTACTAATGTCGTTCATCTCATTTGGACGCGCTTTGCAAATGTCGCACACTGATGCTGCTGTGCCTGATATGTATGAGTGAATCTTACCATCTATCATCGTCAAATGCAACTGGTGCTTTACACTTACGTCATCGCTCTTAGTAGGTTGCAGAAGCTTAATCTCTTCTTCGAATTCAGACATCTCCATTTGAACATTTTCTTTTGTTTCTTTGATGAACTTGATTAGGATTGGTCGACAAAGAGATGTTGACGAGGGCCGCTCATTTTCCCAAATTATTTGGCCAGTTTCGGATGTGAGCCGGATTGGTACAAGACTTGCAACAAATACACTGGCGAAATTCGTTTCCTCAGTTTCACTTGTTTTCTGGTGGTAAACACTTTGATCCGAAGCACCGTCAAAGCCCCATTTGCTCACGAGCACCAGGTTTTTCTCCTCAGTGGTAGAGAGGTTTTGGGTTTGTAGAAGTCTTGTCGTAGTAAGGTCTAGCAACGCTTGCAATTTGATTTTAGCAGAGTGTTCAGTAATTGTAACGTCTTCTTGTTTTGGGTAACATTTCTTTTTTTCTTTCAGAAGCATGTAATAACTGGGATATTGAGCTACTCCTTCTTTAGCATGAAAATCCCGTAAAGTCATATAACGCCATTTTTAAAGGTTCATCGACACAAACAAAGCTAGGGCCTTTAGTGGAGATATACATTTATCTGAATCTGTGGTACTCCGTCCGCCAATTAAATCTTTGATCTTAGAAGCTTCTGTAGGATTTTCCATTAAAAACTTCATAATATCAGCTACATCATTTTCCCCTGCAGCCCTAAGACTGCTTTGTGCAGAAAACATAATCTCGTCAGTGCTGCTAGATGCCCTAAGTACTTCAGTGCGTCTTTTCTTTTGACGAGGACTTAAATCTTCAAAGGGCTTACGAGGAGAGACATGAGTACACGTAGAGGCATCGGATTTAGAAGGTAAATTTCGTCTGCTCAGTAGTTTCTTCTTCTATTGCGTTCGTAGGTAATACTTGTAAAGGCAAATTATTTTCCTTTAGGGAATCCGGCCACTGGACTTCAGACTGCAACCACTCTGAGTGTTTATTTAGAAACTTTCCTTCGCTTCTTCCAGCTTGAGACCATTTAGGATAGATCCGGTAGCAAAATCGACGACACCAGTTCTTTAAGTCTTCTTCGGCACCTTCACAAAGAGAAACGTTGCAATTCGTTTTAAGGACACCGAATAGATGATCAAAGTCACGTAGATCATTGTGTTTGCGTAAAGCGCAATAAAGGTCAAGATTTGTAACAAATCCACGGAAAGACATATTTATTAGAACGAAATAGAAATCAAAACTGATGTAAAATAAAGGATTACCAACCAATTTATACTACACTACCCTCATTACTGCGTACTGCGTACAATTGTTATTCTTGTAATGTTTTAGTACTAATGATTTCAATTAATAATCACCTGCATCAAATAATTGTTGAAAATGCTAAAAATTACTCTAAGAATGACATCTGTAATTGATAGAAATGCTAATGACTACTGTCTTAATGATAATGCAATAATTTCATTAATTAATTATTTAAAAGTCTAAGACCGTCTGTGGATCGATCGTTGCCCTCGTTTGCAAATTAATTAATTTAATTATTGTTTTTTTATTTCTGCAACATCATTTATCGATACGCATATTTAGAGGGGCCCTTATTCCTCTATGATTTTAACAGAAAATTGTAAGATCCTTGTCATTGTAGTATATTATAATATAAAAATCAAACATTTCTATGTACCGCAGAAAGTGCACGTTTGGCGCACTATGTGTGTTAGCATTAATTGTAGTTCTCTCAAATATAAACACAATACCGAAGACCGCAACTTGAAACGAGGCCGGAATCAAGAGATATGTAAGTAAGTTTGACCATTTCCATAGTAAGAAAACACTATTTCTCAATTATTTCCTCAAATATAACAGTTACAAAAAAACTTTAAATAATAACTTTCAAAGACATTGATCTACCAAACAAGATGGCATAATTAGTTTCTCAAGATTCACCAATTTTATTTTTTGGATGCGAATGTCCAGCACCTCCCATACATTGGAACCACTGTGCGCCGCCATTACGGTGCTTCAATCTGTGCAGTAACAGCATTACGTCCGTTGTTCTTTATACATTCATGGCTGTGCTGATAAAATTACTGGCAAAATATTAGAGAAACATTTTACTTACATTACTCACTATTTCAGTTATTGAATACCTAGATTCTGTTACTGAAATCCTCAAGCAAAATCCTCAGTGAAACTGCAGTCGCGTAATTTCGGCATAGTGTGTTTACACACTAGTTTCGAATTCGTTACGTTACGTCGGTACAGCCGTAAAGCCGATCTCAGTAAGTGTAGTTTTTATGACGTCTCTCGACCGTGGGACCGCGAATTGTTACTTCGAAAATGAAAAAGGAAAAAAGCGAAACATATTGTTCCGAAGTGAATGAGCCTGCCTTTGAATTGGTACTTGACATATACTTTGTCATTGGCAAAAGCGAAGAAGTTCTCAAGGAATGTCGTTATTTAAAGTCGCATTTTAAACGTCTATCTCATGTAATAGCCGAAATAAACGGAAAAATGTCTAAAAAACATGTTGATTTCAAAAAACAAAACTATCGAGCAAAAGTCATTAAATCATGTTTTTGGCTTTACACGACATAGTTAAGGGTACTAAGAATATACCGTAAAAGTCTCACATTAAACAAACATGCACCCCCTTCAGCATATTACATCAAAATGATGCTAAATAACGTCTGCTTCCTCTTAAAGTCGAATACCAGAGCAATGTACTTCAATATTATACATTACCTGGCAGTAAACATTGAACTTCTGGAAAAATCTACTTAATCAAAATTAATTAGCAACAGATATGGACCACTGGACTATGGACAGTAACTTTGAACATGGAGATAGCGCTCTCAGAGTCGAAATTATCCGATTATCTCATTCCAAAGGTCAATGAGCATTAAAGCCAAGTACTGTATAATGTTGGACCGCAACATCATCTTCGTAGTCTCTCATCTTGGCCATTCCATTTAGAGATGATTGCCATTAAATCCATTACTGCGGGTCTGATAGACATTTTGTAACCCTAACCTCCCCTATTAGCACTTTTAACAGAAACTTACAGTAAATTTCGATACATAATCGGAATAATGTTAATTAACAATTTAATGTAACAACCTATCTTAGCTTTCTTAGCGATGAAAGTGCGATAAGAAAATGTCGGTAAATAATGAGAAAACTATCTATAATCGAGCTAACTGTGAGAGCTATTGATCCGACGTGATATAATAGACGCGTTGTGTTTATGAAACTAGGGAACAAAGCCTTTTTGTCTATATCAATGGTTCCCAAAGTTGCCCAGGTGGACCCTTAGGGTTCACAGGAGACTCGATGGGGATCTACGTTGGCGTGAAAAAATGGGGGTTCACAATTAATTTGTCGCAAAGAAAAAATGCCAGACTGAGAGAAAGATAATATTACAATAGGTTATCATATACTACGCAATCTATTATAGTTCCGATGTATTAAATAGTTAGCTATATAGAACTGCTGCAGTAAATTGGAATGCCAAAATTGTAGACATCATGATCATTATTGATTACGCACAGCGCGGACTTCACAGATCTACAGGAGGTTGGCCACAGGTGTGCTAATGTGTTGTTTCAACATACCAAAATTATGGTCGGTACCAGGGCATGGTACAAGTGAAAAGAAGTTTAAATAGCGTGGGCAGGTGATGAACAAAATGACCTACTTCCCGGAGGGGTAGGCAGAGATCTCGGATATCCATTTGCTACATAATTGTATGGAGTGACATAATATACTGCTGTGTTCTCGAAATATGGTAGCTAGAACTACAAGATCATACAGGAGATCCCACATCAGCACTATAATAAAAGCCGTTTTATTTAAACAAGGAAAAAGTAAAAAGCCTTTGCCTCGGACCATACAGCACGACACGACATTGTGTGCTGATCGACCGACATCATTGCACTGCTGTAATAGGGGTCATCACGGCATCTTATTACATCTATCAAATACACGAGATATCTATTTTAAGTGTGCAAGTGTTTCAATAGGAATGTCTTAATATTCATTACGTTTTTCCGAACATCTTCAGTACAAAATGTCACTTTACATCTTAGCCTATAAATTAGAATTAAAAAGATGACCAAAGCTCTTTGAGAAATTGAGTAATTTTGTTACAACAAAATAATAAATGTGAGTTAAAAAGATATTACATACACGGTTTAATATACATAAACTATATTGGCATTATGTACAATATTTCAGAATTACAGATTTTTTACCAGGAATTTCCAAGGAATTTCCATAACGAGATTTTCAAGCATAGCGGACGGGTGTCATATTTCGATAAAGGTAATCGCCCTAGAAAGGTCTGTTAGCACCTTCATTCGATAAGTAACGTAATTCATTTAAATAACGCGTTATAGGTATCGAAAATTACGAAATGTTGTATTTATAAAATGCCTTTTGCCATTGACTTGTACTTACTTCTAGCTCTTTTAAGAATCCATCCTCTTATGCCATCAACTTCTTTATTATACAAGGTGATTTTTGGTTGTCAACGTTTCCGATAACTAGGGAATCTCCTCGTCATCACGATCATTTTTCTCCATGGAAGCATACCTGGGAAGTGTCTGGTTTCCAAAATATTAGGGTTCAAAGTAGAGTAACTAGACTGCGTTTTTCTGCATAAATACACATTGACGCGTGTAGCAGGATTTTTTCACGAGAAATAATTAATATCTGTCTATGAAAAAACTAGCATAAACACTGGACACTATAAATTTCGCCCGATCAAGTAATTTTTTTTTTCTAAAAAATTTACATCGTTTCCCGGCATTTTTTTGGCATAAACTTACTTTATTTCACGTATAGAGTACGTACCCTTCGCTAAGGGTGGCAACGACAAAACATGCTGTATAATTATGACCGAGAGTTGGATTTGTATGTAAAAAGTGTTAACCCAAAAGTAGTTCTACTAACATGACAAGTACCTACCTAGATCAATAATTTTAATTTTCTCAAATAATATATTAAATAAGTACCTTACAATAAAAGTTGAAAATCACTGATACCCACGTTGGTATGGAAGCCTACGAGTATACAAATATACAAGAATTGCAGGAAGGTACATACATGTAGGTACTATAAGTAAAACTTTTGATTTTATTGAATGTTACTATAATGAATTAAATTTAACTAAAAATACAGGGTGTTTTTCGTAGCCACCCTCAACGAAGGGTACGTATTCTGTACATCAAATAAAGCAAGTTTATGCCAAAAAAAAATGCTGGGAAACGATGTAAATTTTTTAGAAAAAAAAAATTACTTGATCGGGCGAAATTTATAGTGTCCAGTGTTTATGTTAGTTTTTTCATAGACATATATTAATTATTTCTCGTGAAAAAATCCTGCTACACGCGTCAATGTGTATTTATGCAGAAAAACGCAGTGTAGTTACTCAACTTTGAACCCTAATATTTTGGAAACCAGCCACTTCCCAGGTATGCTTCCATGGAGAAAAATGATCGTGATGACGATGAGATTTCCTAGTTTTCGGAAACGTTGACGACCAAAAATCATCCTGTATAATAAAGAAGTTGATGGCATAAGAGGATGGATTCTTAAGAGAGCTAGAAGTAAGTACAAGTCAATGGCAAAAGGCATTTTATAAATACAACATTTCGTAAATTTGCGACACCTATAACACGTTATTTAAACGAATTACGTTACTTATCCAATGAAGGTGCTAACAGACCTTTCTAGGGCGATTACCTTTATCGAAACATGACACCCGCCCTTGTTATACTTTATAAGGCTGCCCAAAGTTTGCAACTACTGAACTGTTAATTAAAATATTGAGATCTACCTTTACACCGAACATGATAAGTACTGTATTTTGTATTTAAAAATAGAGCTGTTATTATATGTAAGTTGCCACTGTCTGAGAGTCCATTTCTTTTTACTTATAATTATGTATAGTAATAAGTAGTGGACGCCCGCGACTTCGTCCGCGTGGACTGCAGAAAAACTGCACTAAATGTCGAAATTATTCGGGATAAAAATATTTCCCAGGATAAAAAGTAGCCTATGTGTTAATCCAGGGTGTCAGCTAACTTCATATCGAATTTTAGTAAAATCGCTCCAGCCGCTTTTACGTGAAAGAGTAACAAACATCCATCCATCCATACTCACTAACTTTCGCGTTTATAAATATTAGTAGGATAGCGTGTAATGGAGTTCAAACGTAAATCCAATAAATTGTCCAATAAATAAGTAGGTACTTATTTAGATTTTTAATACGGTGTGTATGGCAGCCTTTGATTAGAAATGGAACAGATTGGATTTTTGAGGTGATCCAGTTTACTTTACATGTTACTCATTGATATACAAAATGTAGGTGATCATTCAATGCTAGAGTGGCTACTATAGGTACGTTTCATTTCCTTGGTACACACATTGTACCACTCTGAAGATCTTAAAGAAATAAATAAATTATTAGGCTTTTTTGCGGACCAATATTTTGAATAGGTACAAAAAACTTATGCTTATGACTACGTACGTAAGAGAGTAAGAGAGGACGTAATCGGGATTGGTAAGCTATGGTCAACCGGTACCTATCCATTCTCCGGTAGCGTGTCCTAAGTGCTAGCGGTATTGCTGGGTTGAAGGGCAAGAACGACTCTTTGCTGGCAAGAATGATTCTTGGCCCGAAATAGGAGCCAGCATTTTGGAACTGCGTTGACCCTACGAGACGCCCTGCTAAAGCTAAGTTATCTTCTTTTTTCCTGTAATATTTCTATGTCAAATTGCTATTTGTTTGTCGTTACATATCTACGTAGGTATACGGTTGTGTTCTAGACATGGGGTAGCCAAAACGGCAAGATCGTAAAGAACATCACACAGACACGTTAAGCATATCGTTCGATGTGCGGTTTTGTGGTCTACGGACAAGACAAAGTCGAAAGCAAGCAGTAACTTATTATTTAGTTATATACTACCTTTTTCATTATACAACCAAGCTTGAAAACGTGTGCCAGTCGATTATGGTGCGATATCGATAATAATCGATTGGTTCCAACGACTGGGGCACGTGGCCATCTTGTCATAACACGGTGCACCTTAGATTTCTAGAGAAATATGCGCTTATTATTGTTCATTCTAGGTACGAAGGTCTCATTCTAAGTCATAAACAAGATCACCACGTTTAGTATAACGGCAAAAGATTTAAATGATCAGTATTACTAATGCAGTTGCAAACTAATCGCCTGAGAGTAAGTAGCTAGATACTTCTTTTAGCAAACATCAGCAGTGGTATCTGCTAACTATAGAGCTTGGAATAAGACTTTTTATTCACTATGGGTGCGCCCACCACTAGACCCTACACCCTCCACTGACCCTCGGATCTGATAACTCATAACTGCGAAAACAGGCACTTGCACTGCCTGCAATCGCCACGAGAAACCAGACCCGAGCACCTAGCGTACAAGATAATACATCGCACCGTTTCCGAAATCAAAAACTAGATTAATAATCTACATATGTTTCGCCAACAACCGTGGCATCCTCAGGATTATAGAAATTAGTAAATTAGTAAACCACTAATTATTATGAAACTCTAAAACCGTTCATATTCTATTCTATAGAGGTAGAGTCTATAATATTGTTTTCTGAAACATATTTTTTCAATCCTCGTTTAAAATGACGGCCGATTGGTGTAGTTGGTAGTGGCCCCGCCTGTGACGCCATAGGTCCTGGGTTCGAATCCCGGTAGGTGCAAACATTGATGTGATGAATATCGATGTTTGTTTTCGAGTCATGGTTGTTTATATACTTATCTATGTATTTATATACCGTTGCTTAGTACCCACGACACAAGACCTTAGGGATCTTAGTGTGGGACTAGGTCAATGTGTTGTGAAGAGAGTGAAAAAAAAAAAAAATCATTGACGTACAAGTATCTTCGTAGCTCAGATTACAGGGGCATTAATATAACTACAAACAACTAGTAGTTAGTGGGTAAACGACACGTTTACAACGTAGTTTAACGTGAACCTTGATCTTAAACTCCACACGGCTTTGTCAAGGCTGTGGTAAAGTGACTATTTTATTACATTATTACATTTTATAGTTACTTGGAATATTTCCTAAGGTACCTACTTTATTTTATTTTATTCTATTCTATTTTATTTATATGTTATTAGTTGTTACAACACAGCAGTTACATACAATTTACAATAAATTAAACATACAGAGTGTTTTTTCGTTGCCACCCTTAACGAAGGGTACATACTCTATACGTCAATTAAAGTAAGTTTATGCCAAAAATTATGCTGGGAAACGATGTAATTTTTTTTTTTTTTGATTACTTGATCGGGCGAAATTTATAGAGTCCATTGTTTATGCTAGTTTTATCATAGACAGATATTAATTATTTCTCATGAAAAAATCTTGCTACACGCGTCAATGTGCATTTATGCAGAATAACGCAGTCTATTTACTCAACTTTGGACCCTAATATTTTGGAAACCAGACACTTCCCAGGTGTGCTTCCATGGAGAAAAATGATCGTGACGATGAGGAGATTCCGTAGTTTTCGGCAACATTGACGTCCAATAATCATCCTGTATAATGTGTGAAGATTTAGCTATGAACGTGACAGATTTGTTTCATTATGGTCATGATGGAACATTCAAGTTTTTGCATGACTTTCGATTATTACATGCTGTGCTGATGCGGGGCTTCACTAGAATACCAGCTGCATCTCCTTCCGTGCATGTCGTAACAGTCGACTTAGGATGTCGGGATTTCTCTCGGGCGATAATCTGGCAATTTGTCACTCATTATTTTGGATTTTATTCGTGATCCTGCAGTTCTGGCTACCCCATTTGGGGAACAAAGACGTGCTATGTATGTAAGATCTGAGGAGGGCATCTATAATAAGTCGCACCACAATCCAGTTTCTAAATGTCTGCGGAAAAATCATCCAACAACGTCCAATTAAGCGCACAATCGTTACAAATGCTTATAATACTCAATAATTTTTGTCTCGTCTCGCGGCTTAGTGAAAAACTGGCGGCCGGTTGCACCTTTTGTTACAAATTAACTTTGATTTAACCATCGGTTAGTTCAGTCTCAGTATTCTGTGTAAAAATTTGTTTGCATTGACACTGCTAGAGTTCTCCATATTAACAAAAAAAAAAGTAATATTAACATAATAAGCTTATTAGCTTTCGGAAGTAGTAAATATGATGATACCTACCTAAGTATTACAAGACAACATTTCCTTTTAGCCTTGTTTATCTATCTAGGACGTAAACATGTGATTCCTGAATAATCCTGCTGTAGTATAGGTATAATGCAGTTATGGTAGTCGTATCATAACAGGATTCACTCGGTCGTTATTGTATAAATAATGAAAAAATATCATTAACTAAAACCAACAATTTTGCTGAAACCACAAAACTTTTTGCCAAGAGCCTATTATTTTATGCAAGCAGTTTACAGTTCGCACATTATTCGAATCCCATAAGACATACAACCGATAACCGTAGTAGTAATTAAACCTTAGTTAACAAGCCGGTGCCATCGCCTCGGTTGCCACAAGAGTAAACCATGCGCGAGCATTAACATCACCGCCTTAGCACGCGACGCGCGCATCCGGCCCGCGCGCTCCGAATTTTTCGCGCCAAGAAATTTGATTTCCGAACGCATTCGCCGGGCATAAACAAAAAAACTTTTTTATTTTTAATGCCGGTGAAATTACACAATAGTGATGTGACAGTTTTGAAAGTGCATGGTTTTTTTTTCGCAAAATTGTCGAAGCAAGTGTAGTGAAATGTTATGCGCCTGTTTGCACAGGTGAATGCGATAAGTGACGCATGGTTTTGGTGTGTTTACGATGTTTTATGGGTTTTGTCTACTGATAAACAATTGTAGCGACTATTAAGCTTATGTGGAGTATTCGCCTACAATAATTAACAAAACTGACAATGCTAATTTAGTAGACATGTGTTAAAAACAAAACTTCGCTCCGGCTCTACGCGCCTCGGCGAGAACTTTAGCACATTTTTCTAAAGTCCAATTTATTAAATAACCTAACCAAAATAATTTAGGTTAAAAAATTGGAAATTTAGCTCCTTATTAAGTTCGTTTTATTATGTCAATAATAGATCTACTATGGGCCAAGAAGAAACAGGGAAGCGTTCCTTTTTATTTGATACCAAATCTTTATCTAGTGACGTCCAATCACTTGTGGAAGAGAAATAACTTTAAAAAAATTCTAACTCGTTTTAGGTAACATATTAATTATTAAATACTACCTAAAACAGAACTCTAGGTAATATACCTATACACGAAGATCCTCAGATAACCTTTGTTTATAGAATGATATCATATACCTATATGGCATCATGTTCTCTTTACATAGATGTCTAGCTAACAATCCGTTAATACCATGTACTACTTAGGTATTAGGTAGTATTTGACGTTACAAAAAATACCATCATCATTCATCATTCTCAGCCTTGAGAAGTCCAATGCTGAACATAGGCCTCCCCCTAGAAAAAACCATCTTCTACTTCTTCTTCTTCAGCCTATTGCAGTCCACTGCTGGACGTAAGCCTCCCCCAGGACACGCCACAAGGCTACTGCCACAGGGGGGTTTTACCCATAGTCGCAACGCTGGGCAAGCGGGTTGGTGACCGCAGTGTGAAAACCATATTGAATAATAAATAATTGAGGGAATTATCATAATTTTCCAACCCCTTAATTATGAATAAAATCTTAAAACAAAACAACTTCGCTTTTTAAACTATTAAAAAAAAATTAAAGTCTGATATTCTATCTGAAAGTTTAAGTTGATGCTGACTCAATTTTGATCAAGTTGTAGAAAAATACAACATCAAACTTCCTTAGTTAATATAAAAAAAAAAAACAAAAAGAATAAGTTAAACGTATCGTTAAATCGCATTAGTCAACCTACTAACTTTAATTAGTATGTCAAGCCGTGACAGAGCGTGAAACCCAATACGCATGGCATTTCCACTAGCAGATAAGAAAATTTCCCGAGTCCACCAATCGCATCACAGGTAATGAGAGGTGACGTGATAATCTAGTGATTTGATTGGCGTTATCCATCAATGCTACCACCTGCTGATGTAGATTATGTAAACGTACAATTTTTCGACTGATTTCATTGCGTATAAAAGGGTAAAACTCCGAAAAAAATTAGAAATGAAACTTGACAAATATTACATACATACATATATACAACCACGCCTCTACTCCTTACGGGGCAGGCAGAGCACCAAGGGCCGATAGAACCACATGGTGCCACTTCTGATCAATTTCGAGGGTACAGTTGAGTTGTACAAGTTTTAGTAATGACAGGTGGTCAGCCCATCGCCTACAAAACACCGAGACCTTCTTGTCCCTCTACTGAATTGTATAGTATGCCCGGGAAGAGAAGCAGCTGTAGTACTATACGTTTTTTTTTTCATTCCCAGAGCAGCATACAAGAAATTTAATAATATCAATAGCTGAAATCATAGGTCCTGTGCTGATGCGGGATTCACTATGAAAAATCAATAGAATCTTTTTCCGTGCTCGCCGTAAGAGTCAACTTAGGAACTCAGGCGATAAGCTAGCAACTTGTCACTGATCGTAAATATCTGTCCCCGCTATGCAAAACGTGTCTGTGGGGTCTCCTTTATGATGCTGCAGTTTTTACTATCCCATTTCGGAAACATAGCGGCGTGTAATGAATTAATTTCTGAAAGAGACGCTTGTGTTGGCTTTTCAAGATACGCGACTCTACTTTCGACGTAAGATCAAATAAATACGTCCCTTCACAGTTTGAAGTTATTTGGTGGAACGATCTAATAAAATGCTTTCTTTTAGACCTTAACTTGTCGAATTAACCTCGGTGTGAATCAGCGCGTGACAATATAATGCACGATATGGTATATTGAACATGTAAAAAAACTATAATTATTTTTCAGTACCTTATACCTACTTACACTTTATCCAACCTTTCTTTAGGTAAATTAGGCGCGACTCTACTATGTATATGTATATTTTTAGATGTGTCTCGGAAGGCATGTAAAGCCGTTGATCCTGCACCTGATCTCTCCCAGATAGTAGCGGATTCCCGTCTCATCGGACTAGAGAGCGAAGGCATAGAGTGCACCTGTGTACGCACATACACTCGTGCACTATAATATCTACCGAGCACTTGGCTAATGCAATAATTCCGGCCATAATGCAAAAAGGAAAATGACTACAAATTCCGTAACTTTTCATTGGTTTGTATAAAAATGTAAAACAACTATTTTTTTATAAGTGCAGTGAAATTATGAAGATTTCATACAAGGCGCGGTCGTCCGCCGGATGAAGCTCGGTATGCACGTGTTTTGTATTTACGTACGAATTTCAGTCGCCTTCATAAAAATGTACAGTACACCTACGAAGAACTCGCAACCAGTTCGTCTATTAGCTGTCTAAAATTACACCCATTTCTAATTACATGCATGAATTAGCCGCGTGGTGCCGCCATAGTAGAGTGTGTCCACACCTGCCTGCACGTGGGTATCATACGAGGCGATTAAGGGTTTCCGGGAGGTGGGCAGCGGCGCCTAGTCAACAACATAGTCCGAAAATCACACTGCGGTCACCAACCCGCCTGCCCAGCGTGGTGACTATGGGCAATACCCCCCTGTGGCAGTAGCCTTGTGGCGTGCCCTGGGGGAGGCCTACGTCCAGCAGTGGATTGCAATAGGCTGAAGAAGATACGCATTATCATTAGATATCTCTTAAATTTAACGATAGCGCATGTTATTTTTTTTATTTGTTAGACGCTGTAAGTATATGATATAGATAGAGGTTTTGAATGTCACGGTAGGTATACTTTGTATGTGGGTATTTTAAACGTAGATTTTAACTTTATCATACCTACTCTTATCAAAGGCCACTAGAGATGAGGCTATCTAACGCAACTTCACATTCAAACATTTGTTAGCGAAACAAACTACACTTTACTGCCTAGGTCATAGAGTTCTGCTGGGTTACAGAAACGTAGTACTTAACGTTAGGGTTTGTAAAAATAGGCACATACCTTACCTAAATTTACATAATGAGTAGATAGGTATAAGTAGGTATGTACGTGGCCTTGGTTTATCGCTTACCTAGGTCACGTGAATAATGGGAAATATTTACTATCTACTACTACAATTTTACTTATCTTCTTACAATAGGTTGAGACTTAAAATAGATTTTTCTTAAAAAGACATCAATATTTTAAGGTTTGGTTTGAGTCAGCTCTATCATTCCAATTTTGTTTAGAAACTAAAATTAGATGGTAGAGAATACCACACAGGGCCTAAGCACACCCTTAACTTAATTTATAAAATAATATAAATTATTAAGGCTTTATTTAAAGTGGAATTTTTGTGGCATTTCAAAATTGATTAAGGTAAGTCCTATAGTCTGTCATTTAAATATGGGTAGGTACATGGGAGAATATTAGGTTCATTCGCAGTAGTTCCATTGTCATCAAAGGAATTTTAAAAATCTTACTCGGCAACACCGTCAAATGAACATGTTTATAAAGAGTTTTACCTGCATCCGATTACAAAAGGTTTTTAAATATTTCATGTGGGTACAAAAATCTGGGATCATCATCATCATCAGCCTATTGCAGTCCACTGGTGGACGTAGGCATCCCCCAGGGCACGCCTCGAGACTGTCATGGGGGGTAATCCATATTTAGTCACCACGCTGGGCAGGCGGGTTGGTGACCGCAGTTTGTATTATGGACTATGTTGCCAACACGGCAGGCCTGCGCCCACCTCTCGGAAACCATTAATCGCCTCGTACGATACACACGGGCAGACATGGGGTGATACGAATTCTACTCTGCCGGCACCACGCGGCCGGTATCTGGTAAATTTGGGATAAACGTTTTTAATCGATAGACTATTATAGCATTTACATACATACATATAAATGGCTATGTTCCCGAAATGGGGTAACCAAAACATAACGGGGACAGGATGTTAATAATCTGTGATGCGTGGTGCCGGCAGAGTAGAATTCGTATCACCCCGTCTGCCCGTGGATATCGTACGAGGCGATTAAGGGTTTCCGGGAGGTGGGCAGCAGCGCCTCCCGTGTTGACAACATAATCCAAAATACAAACTGCGGTCACCAACCCGCCTGCCCAGCGTGGTGACTATGGGCAAATACCGCCCATGGCAGTCTTGTGGCGTGCTCTGGAGGAGGCCTACGTCCAGCAGTGGACTGCAATAGGCTGATGATGATGATGAGCTAGCCTATCGACTCTTTAGGAAGGTACGGAGAAGGAGATGCAGCCGCTGTATTACGGATATTCTAGTGAAGCCTCCCATTAGCACAGGAAACATTATAGGACTTACCCATAGAATTATAATGTACCATCTACCCTACCTTTCAATTTTGAAATGTCGCATTTTTTTTTTCAAAGTAATTTTAGCTCAGTATTTCAGTCGAGCACATAAACTGGTGTAATAAAAGACCTTGGCATATATAGTGCAAAGACCTAAACTGGATCTCCTATATCCATTTTAAAATAAAGAGCTGCGCCATTTTACTCGACGTATAATTATACCGGTATAGTTATAACAGGAGCTCATTGCCCAGGTAGATATATTTTTATTTTTCACTTAATAAAACTTAGGTATTTACCACGGTTTTTTATACTTACCAGTTTTATGAATAAATACAGAGTGATTTTGGGTCGTCAACGTTCCCGAAAACTACGGAATCTCCTCATCATCACAATCATTTTTCTCCTCTACACCCCCACAATCTATCTCTCAGATATTAGGGTCCAAAGTTGAGTAAATAGACTGCGTTTTTCTGCATAAATGCCCATTGACGCTTGTAGCAAGATTTTTTCACGAGAAAAAAATAATATCTGTCTATGAAAAATCTAACATAAACATTGGACACTCTAAATTTCGCCCGATCAAGTAATTAAATATATATATATTTTTTTTAAATTTCATCGTTTCCAAGCATTTTTTTTTTTTGGCATAATCTTACTTTATTTTATGTATAGAGTACGTACCCTTCGTTAAGGGTGGCAACGAAAAAACAGCCTGTAGGTAGGTATATGTGTTATAAACGAGTGGATCTCTACAATTTTTATCTAACATCTCATTTTCATGCATATCTGTCTAACTACGTTAGACCTTCTTCCCATTAGTAGCATCTAGGAATCTAGGTACTACAAAATTTCCTAGTGGGGTTGCTGCAACTTAAATTATTTTACTATTGAAATAATGGAAAGGAAGCAGTGAAGCCAAATGAAAGTAATTTTTCAGTTGAAAAAAAAAACAATATATTTTATTACTCAGTCAATTTAAGTGAGTACTTATTTTACTACTGTAAGTAAGTAAATTAAGTATAAATAATAATGTTTATTGCATGCCAATATAATATTGTAAACAAAGAGTAGGTAACCTAGAGAGATATCAACTCAATAATATTGAAATATTTCATTGTCCTACCTATCATTGTTATTCCGTGCCGTATCTCCAGAAGCAGAATGAAGTTATTTATATTGGCTGAACTACTAAACTGGTAATTTCGTAATAAATAATTCTTGCTAAATGCTAGAAAAATAAAACAAGTACATTCGTGCAATTAACTCCAAAATGATATTTAGTAAAGGTATTTAACGAGCATGCATTTACCATAATGATATCTTATTTACGGAGCAGATATCATAAAGGTCTCACTTGAAGTAACTATTTTATCTTTGGATTAATTTTAAACAATGTAACTATCGGTAACTCTGTCTCTCACTCTGCTCAGGGTTCTTAGACAATGTTACTATATTATAAGCCACCGACAGCGAAGTTCGCAAAGTTATCGACACATTACCACCAATAGCAGTTAAACTTTACCTAATGAACGCACCATGTGAAGGCTGTTGCAGGGGGTGTGTCAATAAATTCGCTGTCGTTCGTAAAATCGTTAATTTGTCGAAGCCCTCGGCTCTCTCTTCAAACTCTTCCATTACTCTCTTTCTGTATACCTCAGAATGAGCAAGATTTCCATTTTATTATATTGAGTGCTAATTCGAGGAATATATTAAATCCAGGATTACGCATTTGATGCAAATGGGGCTAAAAAGATGATTCTAAAATCGAAACAACCTATTTAATTCGTAAAAGCTATAACTATAGTATTTAATTTTATAAAATCACAAAAGTAGAGGTTAAGTTTAAATAATACCTACCTACCCTTTTTTTAGTCGACATGTTTAGCTGTAGGTAGCCTCTAATAACCTACATGAATAAGTTGTTTGTCAACATATTAAGTTGAGGAGGTACCTACATAGGTGTGATGGCAGTTTACAGAAAAAATGGCATCCAAAGATTAGACCTTGTACTTTGTTCGAATAATAGCGAATGTAACCGGTTGAACTGATTTCAACGCCAATATAATAATCTTTTACAAAACAAATTAATTTACTTACGTACTTATTTTTTTTGCCACAAGTACTTATACGATATTTTATCTAGAATACCCGAACTGTTTACAGTCAAGCGACCTTTTTGTTATAAAAGTACTTTCAAATAAAAAAACAATAACACAAAAAAATATAGAAAAGTATTTATGGTACCCACCATGATACATGTTCAGAGTTTTAAGGTAGGTAGATACTCTGATATTATTTACTGTACACACACATGAACAATATTGTTACAACTAGTGGACGCCCGCAACTCCGTCCGCGTGGACTACAGAAAAAAACAAAATGTCGAAATTTTCGGATAAAAACATTTTCCCGGGATAAAAAGTAGCCTATATGTTAAATGGGACCTGTCACAATATATTTCTGAAAGCTGCATCGAAATCGGTTCAGCCGTTTCATCAAAATCATTGTTTTGGGTTCTATTGCGTTGATAAAAGTCTCCTATAATATTTTTTCTCATATACCCTCCATGTACAGACAGCGATACCGTTACATTTTTATGATATGTATATAGATACACAGAGAGCATATAAGCGAGCTTATCTCTAAAAGAAATTTCATACAGCAAACCTTTTGGGTTTGTTACACAAAAAGAATTTCTACTCTATACCTATACATGACAGTCATGTTTAAAAAAAAATAAATAACCACTCGTACAATAACAAACGCGATTCGCGATCTTCCAAAATGTAAAGTTAGACTAGATTAGGTGCCTTACTATCCGTTCCCACACTAGACCTAGGTTTCCAAGAACCACTGCCTACCAAGAATTCTCGTAAAAGTGCTCTCATAGAATTTGGTTGCATTGCACATAAAATAACTCGTTAGTTTTATATTGCACTGTGAATTAACTACTGAGGTTAACTCCGTTGATCGATCTCATAAATTAGAATACGGCATGGCTAAAAGAAAATGCAAAGCGGCACCCTGACTTACCTAATTTGCAATGGCAAAGTCCGAAGCAAAGCGATAGCGAAAATTGTACAATATTCGCCATGAAATGTCAAAGTTCCTTTGAAATTCATTTTACGTAATACGAATTTGACAAGCTATCAGCGATTTTTGTACAATTTTCTATCGCTTTGCTTCTGCTAGTTAGGTAATAAGGGGGCCGTTCTATGAAAAGGTATCTATGAGCTCTTATAAAATTGCCTGGCTGACTGATATTAGACTGCGTTTCACAAAATAGTCCCTTTGGATAATGGCTCTAGTTAATATGTGAAAGACTACATTATACGTGTCACCGCAAACAAAATATGTTATTCTGAAACGGAATCAAATTCTACACCGAAAAATTAATACTCGTGTGATGGGGGTCTTACGTCGTCGGTTGACACAATAAGGATACCAAATTCCTGGTGTCAATCGACAAATAAGTCTTTTGGACATCGTCGTTTGACACCATGGTTCTAAAGTAAATATTTTTTATGACTAAGACCACTAGCAAGAATAACACGAGTATAGATTTTTTAATAAAATTTTGGAATAAGATCCTATCAAACATTTCGTTGGTTCCAACTTTTTCAATAAACCTCCTAAAATTTTCTACTGACCAGTACAAATATAACAGTTCTTATTTTTATTCTAGCTAGTTGTCTCAGCCTAGCTAATGGTATCGTGTGATACCTCATCGTAGCCGTAGCTTACATCATTATGTTATCATCGGAATGTAATACGCAGCTATGAATAGTATATGTTATCATACACTAAGATTATCCCGCGACTTCGATCAAAATTTGGATGATAAACGATTAAGGGTTTCCGGGAGGTGGGCAGCAGCGCCTCCCGTGTTGACAACATAGTCCAAAATACAAACTGCGGTCAGCGTGGTGACTATGGGCAAATACCCCCCATGGCAGTATTGTGGCGTGCCCTGGGGGAGGCCTACGTCCAGCAGTGGACTGCAATAGGCTGATGATGATGATGATGACCTATTAAATACATAACTGTGTTTTCGAAATCGGTAAGCCAAAATTGAAATGATAAAAGAAATCCCACAGCTCTGCTATGCTAAACATAGCGGGGACAGATCACAATGATCAGTGACAAGTTGCCAGCTCATAGCCATTTTAAATCTATTTAAGGATATCAGACTCTTTATACAGGGTGATTTTTGGTCGTCAACGTTCCCGAAAACTACGGAATCTCCTCATCATCACGATCATTTTTCTCCATGGAAGCATACCTGGGAAGTGTCTGGTTTCCAAAATATTAGGGTCCAAAGTTGAGTAAATAGACTGCGTTTTTCTGTATAAATGCACATAGACGCGCGTAGCAGGATTTTTTCACGAAAAATAATTAATATCTGTCTATAAAAAAACTAACATAAGCACTAGACACTATAAATTTCGCACGATCAAGGAATTTAAAAAAAAATTTCAAAAAAAAAAATTTTTTTTTCCACTTTTTTTTTGGCATAAACTTACTTTATTTCATGTATAGAGTACGTACCCTTCGTTAAATGTGGCCACAAAAAAACACCCTGTATGTATGTAATCCATCGACATAACAAGTGGCAAACAGACAAGGTAGACACGCCTAACGAGTTATATCTATTCGTGAGGTATTTCTTGTCAAGAATTGACTTTTTGTAGCCATTACCCATCACTCGACCTTCAAGTGATCAGCTCACGATACCTCAAACAAGTTTAATCGTATTGCCCAATTAAATGGCCAACCCAGCATTGGCACATCATAACGAAAGTGGCTCCACATCAGCACCATGCAGTTACAAAACACGTACGTTTTAATTGCGAACCTGTCCCGAGATGCTTGCCCAATGTTTGTCCAACATTGCAAGAAGGCACTGATATGGATTGGAAGGTGTTGGGCAATTTACCATATACGGTAAAGTAGCTCAGTTTTCCGAACGGCATTAAAAGGCTCACCTAGGCCAAGCGGAAAGTTTTCCTCCCTTAAATATCCCACTTACCGATCACCAAATTTTATCAAGAATCTGAAGCCGCTCGCGTACTCCATGGATATTTGTAGCCGTACTAAAATCACCGTCGGAAATAAAAGGTAGTGCTATGGCAAATGTTATGCGAAGTCAAATGCCATGATTAATGAGATTAGATCACTAGGGTTGTGGTCTAGTGGGTCTAGTCTAATGAAAGTTTCAATTATTGATTTTTTTTATGTAACCATTTAATTCATTATTGAACCATTTAATCCTATTGAATTTGATCTCTGACACTAAGAAGGTCTTTGATATTGATAAACGCAAATAATTTATTCATCATTATAATTTTTTTATTGAATTATTGTTTTCATCATCAGCGTCCGTAGCGTAAACTTGGTGAGAGCGAGATGTCTCACATTTCCGCGACAAATTCACAGAGCTATGTAATGATTAGACATGTAAGTGTAAAAAGGGATTGCAAAGCACTTCTTTTTGGGCAAATTCATACAGTCTTAGCTTGAGTACGAGTGTCTATTCTAATTTCCAACTCCGTTTTTACACGCAAAATTCGAACCAAGCCTTTTGTCTAGTTATTATATAGCTCTGTGAATTTGACGTTTTAATGTGAGATATCTTGCTCTCGCCAAATTCATGCAACGGGCGCTGATATGAGGAAAGGCAATAAACAGTTAAGTAGTTCCATTAATAAATAAATAAATCAATAGCTAACCCCATTAAAAACCCAACCCAAACCTAATTAAAAAAAAAAGCGGGTGGGGCTGTGTCGGGGCACACGGCCGTTGGTTTTAACGTGAAACGTCTATGTTAGCGAATCGCTTTTAAAGTAAAAGATTGAAATGAAAACAAGATGGACGCTGTTTTAAGTATTTTAATAAAAAAAGAACAGGTACGTAATAGAAACATAAAATACATAGCAAATGTTTATATATTTATTGTCACTTTCTGGTTATTTTAAATAGCAGCCGCCCACGACTTCGTCCGCGTGAGGGGGCGTTGTACCCGTGCGAAGCCGGGCAGGTTGTTGTATAGACTGTAGCCTTCCTTGGTAAATGGGCTATCTAACACTGAAAGAATTTTTCAAATCAGACCAGTAGTTCCTGAGATTAGCGCGTTCAAACAAACAAACAAACAAACTCTTCAGCTTTATAATATTAGTATAGATATAAATACTGTCCAAATTACACTTATTTTTGTATAAATCAATCGGTTCAAATAAACTTGACAAACACACGAAAGAATCACCACGCTATAAAGTCGGAGTCACGAGTTACACTGAATAGAAACAAGCGCGAGCGCCGGTTTCGCACAGTTATCGCAGTATCCCTCCCCCGCCCCCCCGCTTGACCCCGACACGAACTCAATGTCATAACAGCGAGCTGACTATATAAGTGAAATATTTACACCACATTTTTGTTTCTAAGACCAATAGTTTTTTAATTATTAAGGTACGATGATATAGACCTTTTCGTTACGGTCCAGTTTTTAAACCTGGTACCCGTATGTGTCGGCGCGATTTTAAAGACGTTTCACGTCAAAAAACAACATATCTAATAATACGAGTATCATTTGTCTTTTCAAACCTACGTTCATCAGCTTGTATCTTGTAACAAAGTCATTGAAACTTTAGTGTAAAACGTTTAGTGTATATATAAATAAACCCAATTAAAAATTACATAAAAATATCATTTGTCTCTATATTTTCAAACGTTCGTTCATGAGTTATACCAACCACAATAATAAGGAAGCTCCTATACTAAACTACTTTCCACACATACCAAGCTACTTGTACTGTCGTATTCATTTAGTATCGAAAGCAACTCGCTCAAAAAACTAAAATGTACAAATCGGGAAGCTGATTTTCCTTAAAGCCGCAAGTTCACTCATACAGCCTTGTCCAATGTTGTATTTCCACTTACGCTTTTCCTGCAACACACACGGTATACCTGCATGACAAGGTGCCACTTTATCTAAAACGTTAATGCGTCGCTACATTCTGTGCCGCGCAAAGCTTAATGACATAAGAAGACGAAAGCATACGAAAGTTTCTGCGTTTTCCGCTCGCAAAGATAAGTTTGTAGTACCATAAAAGCGCGTATGGTTTGAAACGCAAACAGGAATCACTCTCGTTTGTGTATTGAGAGTGAAAAGGAACGTGTTCCTCTATCCCAACTTGGCCTGGAACATTTAGATAATGGTCATAAAGCTTTATGAATGTAGCTTGCTCGAAGCGTGTTTGTGATGTTTGCGGCTAGGTTTGAGCAATTTATAGAGCTATGTATATTTAACCGTACATTACTTACTATATTACAATGTTGTTAATGATCTAAAAGCTCATTTGAGTTTATTATGTAGACTCGTTTAAAAATTCTGATAATCCTAATACAGATTTCAAGCTATTTGCTAAATATTAGTCGGGTATCTATTAGGGCTAATTATCTACTGGTTATCCACTTAGCAGCTGCACCTACCTGTATACTACCTGCACTGTTCTTTGCATTCTATGTCATTTATAGATAGTCATGTTGGTGTAGTTCATATTTGAGTGCGTTAAAACGCTTTTATGTCCATTGAAAACTTCTTTCTCCTTTGACGAGTAAGTAAAACATAAATCTCTATAACATTAACCGAGGACTTGGCTTTTGAAATTTCTGATTGTTCTCATCCATATATCAAAATGTAACCATTTTTCATGTAGGCACATTTAATATTTGGACAAGCCCAAAGGAACTAAGAACATTCGCTTAGGTAAAACTATTCATGTTAGTAAATAGTGAATTAAGTCTGAATTTTTCAGATAAATTTGATGCTTTTTTTTAAATTCAAGACAGACAGGCCATCTCACCAATGGAATAATCGGCCCTTAAAAGATAAAGCCAAGATACTGCATGTATCTTCACACCATATCCGCAAAGCTCTCGGGTCAAATGAAAGCGGTCGTTCAGGAAACGTCCATAGAGAATGCAATAGCTATAGAAAGTAATGTCTATGATGTGTTTGGTGTTTTGTAATGGCGATGTTATGTATTGATGGCTTTTGTCATGTTTAGCCTTCCGGTGACTTTCCCCGTGCATCTCCTAAGCGAAAACTCTACTATTGATAGTGGAGACAAAATTTTGACAAAATACCCATCAGTTTTTCTAGGTGATGTAGGTAATATCCTTAAATATTTTGTTAATTCTATCTAAATTCGAGTATCTCAACAGTAAAGAAACTCAAAATTAAATTATCCTCATTGTGTTTTCCTTAAAACACAACAAACTCAATAACACGACAGCCGTTATCGGTTGCCTACATTCGACGACCTTCATTCCACATAAAAGATCATAAAAGAACGTACAAGTCGGAATGTCGCGTATGTCGAAAGTAACGTAATACTACTGCCCTACAACGAAATGCTCCGAACACCTGACCGAAATCGTAAACACTTGTTGTTACTGCTCCCAATCGATTTGGGAAAGTTTTTGTTTGTCGATAATTACTTTATTTTATGAAGCTAGGCATTAAGTAAATTATTTACATTACAGTAATTATGAAAGTTGGTATGTAAGTTCGTTATTGTCAAAGATAAAACCAAGTTAGCATATTATTCTGTAATCCACAAAAACGGAATCCCAAGCAACAGCTAGTGCTACCCGGTTTTAGTCTTAATATTTTGGGATCGGCACTATACTGTCTGATGTACTCTATTACCATAATCCAGTCATCATTAATTGAAACCAACATTACTATCTACTAATTATTACGTACCTAATTATAGAAATATTAAAATTTTAATCTCTATTGTACTAGCTCATTTTAGTCACTTTAAGTCTGTTTATTAAATTAAAACTATCTATTGTTAAAGAGGCAACGCCCCTAAAACATCACAATAAACCATTAGTGCGTCACTGATTTCAAAAACGGTCTTAAGTTAGATAATTTCAGTTAGATAATCCAATGCATTATTTGTAGTGATTAAAAGTGAACAAAATACATAGTATGCTAAATGTCACAGCTAAGGTAGAATCTTAGGTGATAGAAGATCAATTAAAGATAAAGACAATGTGGGCATACATAGCTGCACTACTCATCGGCTTCTGGCTTGGAGTTGCACTGTTTTTGTACGTGTCCTGTTATTGGCTGGAAGAGATACTTGGTAAGTTGTTCGAAGAAATTTTAATATTGATCTGCTCTAAAGTTACTAAACTTATAAACGCTATGCAGGGTATAACTATAATGTAAAGACCCACAGTAATATTGTAACTTGCAACTCATGTTAGAAGATATCACAGACTAATAAACGAGTCCAAAAATGCTACCCTGTGAGACTCCAGATACCTACTATCTGTAAGACTACAAGTCTATTTAAAAGTTTTGTTTTTCGCAGAGGATTCTATTTATTAATCACAACAATTACCCATAATTTACACCATTCTGAATATATCGCGAACAATTTAGGCATAGCAAGACGTAATATCAAATCAAAGGCCTTGTACAAGTCAAGCGATGGCGTCTCCATTACTTAACTTTTTTTCAGCCAATTACAAGGAATATCATTTTTAAAGAATGATGATTGTACAATAATTATTTATAAATAATAACACTTAAATTAATAACTACTGTCTTCTAAGTATCTAATAACCACTATCTTCCGACACGCAAGGCTACAAGCACACTTAACGATACTATGATCAAAACGTAATACCGTCTGACGACGGTCTTTAAAAAAATTGTAATACCAATTTAAATTCATTGTACCTAATCTATTTAATTTTCATCAAAGAACTGAATTGCTAGAATTTTTTGAGACGAGTCATGTAATTTGGCGAAGTTTTAACAAATAATAATTACGTATGATCTAGCAATAAGTGAAAGACACAAGTACTCTGAGAATGCCTATAATGGAATATTTAGATTTGTACAGTAATGAAAGAGAAAATTTGGTAGGTACTCAGCCAAAAATACTCAAGATAATTGAATAATATCAAAACGGGCTTAGCCCAAGAGTAGCCGTCGGTATGGTAATTAAACATACATTTTACGCGACTGACCATGACTGATAATGATAAAATGGCTTTCGTCTTACCCATTACAATACAATAAGTTTCCTAATCGAATACCTATTCATTACCAGTTTCCTAATGCACTAATAGATCGGGTTAACGTATTCACGGTAAATCGGACTCATTATTTAAATGTTAACAAATAGTTTTCCTTAAAATACAGGGTTAAGGTATAAACGTGTAGTACGTCTAACTGCTCTTCGGCTAACCATCTGGGAGATTTAGTATTGGACACTTGCTCTCTTTTCCAATTACTAGTTAGTTATTTAGGCTCAGCACCATACCAACACGTAAATGCAGTCGAAGCATATTATGTTGAGAAAATATGGAACAGCATATTCTAATTTACAGTGTAAATAAAACCATTGATGAACACAATCTGGCAGATTTAATTTAAACTGTTCATTCTATTTTCGCGTGTTCAAGATGACCTGACCTCGCCGATAAATGGTACCTCATTACTTGTATATAAAGTTCTTATAATCACAAGTATACAACACAATGGAAAATAAACAGCAGACCAAGCGGGTCAACTGATGTGATAATTTATCTGACGTACCTACCTGGTAAAAATTTAACTATGGCTATAATAATATAATTATTATAATCTTTGTCATTACCTGCCATGTGGTTGCGCGCACGCAACACACACTGAGTAGAACGTACTAATAGAATTACTATAGAATTTTCGAAGAAACGGAGAGAATTATGGTCAGGGTAGGAAAAACAATCTTTAAGGAGTAGCAAATGCATATCGAGCGAGAATTCGAGGATCTATAGCATAACTTTTTGGTTATCCAGATCTAAACCAACTGGAGCAGCTTGACGAAGTTTCCTTGTTTCGTGCGGAGAGATTACTTTTAGCAAGAGCAGACTTACGGGCCTTTTAAATCCATCAGATAACTAGACCTAGGAATTTGAATAGATACATGGAGCTGTTCAAGTATTTCGGAATGATGATGTTTAAAACAATATTAACATTACCGGTTCCCCTTTATACTGACGTAAGAAAAGCAATTACATTTCAATTGACGAATTATTAATTTGTTTCCCATTGATTCGAGGTCCCTCCGCATGTTTCTCTCAATCGTTCACTTTCACACCATGACCGACAGGTGACATGACAAATCTCTAGTAGGTGTAGTACTTACATACAATCTTGCATATTTGCACTTTCTTCGTGTTTCTGTACCGCTGGTAGGTACTTGTTTTACATAGTATAGTAATGTTTAGATGTCTATCATATGGAGATGTGCTTACTTAGTTGGACTATAATTACCAGGTTAGGTATATTGATTTACACTATTATCATAACATGGGTTTTTTTCCGGATTGAAGCTAATACGAGTGTCGGTATTTTTATTTTATTTTTATCATTTTCACCACATTTCCCAATTCAATATACCTACTCCGCTATACCAATAAACGTAAATAAATTATGTTTAGATAAACACATACAGAGTGTAAAAAGACAACGTTGTTTTTTTAATAGCTTATATTCTTTGTAAGGTTACGATAATTTTTTTCTATGGAACCTAGGAAACGACAAAAATTATTTTAAAAAATCCTTTCATAGAAAAAAATGATCGTGATGTTACAAAGAATATCAGGTATTAAAAGAACAACGTTGTCTTTTTACACCCAGTACCTAATATACCTTAAATACCTTAGATAGTATGAAATTTTATAGGCTAAGTAAGTAATACGCAACGCAACTTATGGTCACAGCAAACATGTTACATGTAGTAAGCGTTTGTTGATTTTGTGCGCTAACTTGTCATTTTGGTTGCGCATACGCACGTAGGGGGGAAATTGAAATTGAGCTGTTTTGTAATTGTTCAGCAGGTTGTGACCATCAGTATTTATTTTTCTACTCAATTAATCATCTAGTTAAGTAAATGCCGAATAAATTGTAATCAATTTGAATTTTAAATCTAAGGTAAATGAACACACAACTCGTTGAAGTCATAATTTTTGAACCAGCTCTATTGATAGTTTTAGTCAATATAATTTTATGTGATTCTGTCTTACCTGTTAATTTTATAAACTAAATGTATTTTATATTTATAATATTGAATTGCCGCAGTATGTTCACGCATATTTCAGTGTTTGATCAGCAGCTATCTATTTACACTTAAGTATAATATTAATTTTATGCTACTACGCACCTCTTTGCTTTAGTGAACTAATTTTTTCTTATACCGCTACCTATGAAACGTAATGTTTATGAAAACTTTATAAAATACAAATCCAAATCACTTCAACAATTTCTGTATTTATATTTTGATGTTCAAAATCTCTTCTTGGCGCAACGGAAAAATATTTAATTAATTCACAAGAATTCACCATTTAAGTTACGGATGACTCTGTCAGTTCGCTCTTCAATATGTAAATCAAGACAACACAGAATTAAAACAGCCAACTAACCTAGCTTGTAATTCTTCCAGACCTTCCCGCTCGCAGCGCCTCCAGCGCTTCAAGCAGCCACGTCTCCGCTGGAGCCAGCGGTGCTCATGCTCAGCTGAAGCGCCTGGTGGCGCGCGTGGTGGAAGAGGCTGCAGCGCTGCCCGCGCTTGCGAGGTACGCCGCTGCACCGCCCCGAACATCGACTCGTCTACTTACGAGGATCTGCTGGCGACTGCCATTTTAAATAAGGTTCGTGGAGTCAGACTCTGGAAAGCTAAAAGCCGCATACGTGATACAAATACGTGATTAAAAGGAATATATCCTTATTATCACTTTTGTACCCTTAGCAGTTCTTACTTGTTTGTCTAATTCGTACCTAAACGCTGGAATTAATATGAAAATAGACTAATTACAAAAGTGGGTAGGTTTTCCTATACCCTGATATATCTCAAGGATGCATCCCTCAAGTAGAGCATTCATAACATGATAGTTACGTATTTACATAATCTACTAGACAGACAAACAATGCTATAATAGTAGGTCAAGTTCACCATTTATTTAAACATATTGATAAGGTTTTATTGTTTATCGAAAAACAGACGAGGAAATACGGAGAATGCCTACTTTTGGACATTAAGAGATGCAGCAAGTTAAGGACTTGACATGATATGTTAATTTGGAAAACAGACTATCTTTAAGGCTCTCAGGAATTCAGGATAGACTTTTTAATCCGGCAAATACAACATCTTTTGTTCTTTAATGGGTTTCGTTCAGACTTTAAAGGGAAAATCAATCAGACTGATGTTTTTTGGAATTCTCAGGAGCACAGTGCAGGGGTATGTGTGAAACAAAAGCAATCTAACTTTAAGTTTTTAGTTTGATTTAGTTTTAAAAGTACGAATATATATTCTTATGATGCATTTTGTTCCATCTTCTCTCACTCTATCTAACAAGGTAGTAGGTAGGTAATTAAAATTAAATATGATGTAACTAGTTATATAGACATAACCTTACAGGGAAGAAACCCCATAAATGCAAACAGGCACTACGCTTTACCTTTTATACTCATAATTTAGGGTTGGCAAACTTAGATAATATAAAAAAAAAATATTTTCCTATACTCGTCTGATCGAGTGTGAAAGCGACATGACATGACATCACAAAGTTAGAATTTTACTAAGAACTGAAATTCATATTCAGACAACAATAGTTGTGTAGTGTAGGGTCCAGTGGAGGGCGAAATTCAGTTGGACATCCTTCGGAAGACAGTACCAACTTGTTTATGAAGTTGTATATGTGGGATAAATAGAGTCTGCTACTGGAACTTACTGACAAGCCTGCAACTTTTAACTGGAGACTTCCTCGTCGCCGTCTAGACTTCTAGAGCGTCCAGTGATCTCTGATTCCTAATTTTAATTTTTTTATTGGCGCTATAATCTTCATGTTATAATCCAAATCAAGAGTCCGGTTTGCATGTGGCTATACGAAAGGTATTTATTATTTTTTATACACCTGATAAATTTCTCGAAACAACACGATATCAGACGGATCTAGTACATCCGCAAGTCTGCCTATACCTACCCAGCTAGTGATTTCACGATAACGAAATCGTTCTCGGCGATAACGCTTCTATTATCAGTTATCACGTTGCGTCTTCTACTTATGTACCGGTATCACTAGCGAACTTATAAAGAAATGGTAAGTAAATATTCTTAATAATAATTAGTAGTTATCGGGTTATCTCTATGAGGTGTATTGTTTTATTGGGGGGGTGGTGAAGATTTTTAAAATATCTTTTATGCAGTTTACAATGAATATAGTGACCGAAGTGCACATAATAATGCTCACTCTGTACATGACTTGTGCTGTGTTGATGTTATATGTTATCAGTTGGGTAAGTTTAGACTAAAACCCATAATTTTATAAATTAAAATAATATAAGTAAGTACTAGTATGTACAAACATACATACATATAATCACGCCTTTATCCCTTACGGGGTAGGCAGAGCACCATTAATTTGTTCGGGTACATAGTGTTTTAGCGAATATACTCGTATAACCTTAACAGTGAATAATAGTGTGGTAGTATGAAATAGTGTGAATAATTTAGTAATTTTAAAAATAAACATAGTAGTTGTAGTTAAAGTGAAATAGGGCAACAAAACATTGGCAATAATAAGGTGATAATAAGATCATTATACACACTGGCGGCTCGTCCTAAGGAGCGCTGGTGCAGTGCACTCCCACCCACGAAGATTACATAGGCAATCTATATTTCTTTATATTTATAATTATCTTTCAATTCTACTATGTTTATACAATAGTGTATCTTATGCATGGAGAAGCTTCATCATGAATCTTATGTATCGATCGCGCTCCAATGAAACGAAATTTGGTACGATTCCTAGTACTGTATTTAATGAGTGCGAAAGAGACATGCCGACATAGGCCGGCGCGTGAAACAAAAGATTTCGTATGAAAAATTAGCCTTATCTGGAGCGCCGCTCACATTAATTCATAGTGTTGAGCGTATGCGGCCACTAGATGTCGCTTAGTCTGAGTTAGAACGCGATATGGTTGTTCTTAATGTGTTTCATTAGGTCATCTGAATTTTAATAACAGTGAGGTTGCACTTGCATCTTTCCATTCGTTAAGGGAGTGAACGCGCGCGGCGTTTCCAAACTGTAATTTTGTGCATGCGCTCATATTTAAAAAATGTGAACCCCCGTCTAAAAATATCAGGAGCCGCCCCTGATTATACATACTATTAAAAATCAAAGATGCGCGTCTGAGCAAATAAAATTAATTAGGTACTTCGATAACTCTGATGATATATAATAGAGGAGAGTGGTGATAACTTGGATTTGACCTGTGCTCAAATTTTCAGTTTAAAGGTTTGACGACATCACTTTCCGGAGCCTTTCCGTACCAACGAAGGAGGAATACTGTCAAAATATTAGCTATAGCCTAGTCTTCAGTCAAGGAGTGGATGGTACATCGACACCTGAAAAATAATATAATACACTATAATAATATAATACAATTTGTGACAGTCAGGCAAATATTGATACCATGACTGGTCTGAAACCATGATTCTGATCATGATTCTTTGCTCTCAAAAAAGTTTAAATACTGATCAACCCTAATGGAGAGTCACAGGTGATCCAAAAAACAACAAAACACAATAACCAATAAGCCTATTTAATTAGACACAGGATCACCCGATACAATTAGCGCGGAGAGCAATCAAATCAAAAATACATTTCCTACGAGTAATAACACTGTCGTATAACTCAACACAATGGCACTTGTTAAGCATTTCAGTATTTTCCTGGCCGTCACCCACGCCCTATAATAATAATATAGCTATGGCGTAATAAAAAATAGTATTACTTATAAATAAATAACCACCGAGTTATATTAAAATGTGAGTGACATATATAGGTACATACATAAGTAAATAACCATGGTATTTTGTTATTAAAATAAAAACGTGATATGTTCGAGTGCAACATAAAAATATATGAATCGACTAGCATTTGGCAATGGCTTTTTATACATTATAAAATACGTGTTCAGTTATTTGCAATTTCTATATTCTCGGTACGCTAATATCTAATATAAATAATACATAACTAATGCACCTATTGTGAGAATAATAATCCGAGAAAACGTCTTTGTTGTGTGGCTAATTACCATGAAGATGAAGTAATAAAACTATTTTAGACTCTTCGTATGTACTGAAAACAATAATAATGACAAATTGTTGGGAACAGGTAATAATTAGTACCTACTTATATAAGTACTTGAAGCTATGTTTTGCAACTTTAAATGCATCTTTGACTCCATCTTTGATTATATATATAATAAATATTTTACAATTTGAATTCTAATACTTATGTACTTTGGTATTATGTTTAATTATGTGATGATAATATTATATGTGTAGTAAAAATAATATTTAGGAAAGTATAATATTATTATTTTGTTCGCTTCTTTCTATGTTATTAACTTAGGCAGGTATGCGATTTAAATAATGATTATATCTATCTTATAATAAAATAGATTTAATCAAGGTAATTACGATAATAGCTTGATAATGACTATCTCAAAATGTCGTTAAGCCAGCGAGAAAGTGCAAGCATAAAAACGATTATAGCTTAGTCATTTTTCTTTATTTACTTACGGTTTCCTAATAACTTTAGCCTAATATTATCAGAATTTTACGTATTTTCTTCTCTATAATTTTGTAACATAGTCAACATCCAAGGCAAAAAATGTAATTTGCAAAAAGTTGCCAGTACACAACATTTAAAAATTACTCGTACGTTTCACTACTGTAGGTATGTTATTTTTGCAATTCATTAATGACAACCCTAGCCGGCCACCCTGACCTCGTCTCATCCAATACGCAACGAGAAATGACTCGCTGTACTTGTGCCAATACATTAACAACCCCCTAGTTTGCCTTCCTACACATTTCTAACTTGTGCGTTTGTTTACAACTCTGCAAAAATGTACAATTTCTTCAGCAGCATCGTCAGTTACTTTCCCGGGAATGCCATCAATGAGCAGAAGGTACTTTTTAATCCGATTGTGTGAATTTGTGTCATAATTTTCTATTATTGTCTGCCTGGGCTAATTCTCTGTGATATTCCGCAGTCTCGCTGTCGTTCATTTAGTTTATTGTCTTTAGAAACTGAGATGGTGTTTTTATCTGAGGTTTTAATGACTGCGTCTCGCGCTGGTTTCCCCTTTATGAACGTATTCCAGACTTTACAACTGTGCTCTTACAAATTGATTATTAAACTATTACTTAAGATTAACATAAATTATTCGAGATATTCCATTTCAATATGTTATTATGTTTTAATACTCTTGTAGTTAATGCTTCTATATTATCATAAATCGCAATAGATTATTTCATTTTACTTCCCTATGACATGAGTTTGGTAACAAGTTTATTACAATTTATGGTTATTTAAATTAGAACCTGTTAATTCAAAAGTTACAACAACATAATAATATTGCTAAAAAGTGAAAGATAATTTAATCTTGCAAATAACTACGTGTTCACTTTATATTTGCATATAATGTACCTACTACTACTAGGTTCTGTAAAATCTCATATTTACCGGTACAACTTTTTCCAGGTTATCGTGCGTTACCAGTCTGAAAATGGTTCAGGTGGCCGAAGCAGCGGCATCCACTCGGCCAGCGCCAGTCCCACTCCCTCCGAGCGGTCCTCCCCGCGCTCGCTGCACTCACACACGCATACGAGAGAAGTGAACAATACACCTCCTGTGAGTAGCTGTGCTGCTGATGTTTTACCATTCTATATCTGGTACTTTAAAGTTTTTTAGAGAATTCCCATCTAAGATAGGGAAGATACATATATTTCCGACGTGCAGTTGCAGCCAATCTTGCAGCCGATGCAATGCAGGCTGTATGTTTACACTATAACTCATCAAGTTTATGACAGCTAATCCCTACATCTATAATTTTCCAGCTCCAAGAAGAGGATGATGTATCTGATTGGGAAGAAGGGGCAACTGAAGATACCTTAGAACTTCCCCGACGAGTGCCGTTCCCTGAGTTCGGAGGAGATATTGTTCATGCTGGTAAGTTATTTCGTAACCTTATAATCTTTACTTAACTACCAATATCAGAGACAACCAGTTCTCATGTAAATTGTTAATATTTCCCAGAAAACACCGATCGAGACTTTGACGAAGTATCCGGCAGTGATATACAAGCCGTTGACGGCACTTGGGAAGAAAATTGGTTATTCCAAAAGAAAAAGATAAAAACTATACAGTCTGTTCCAGTACCTATGCTGGTTCCGAACTCTAATGCCGAATATAGAGCTCTCATCGGTGACCGTGACGCCGATGATACGACAGATCTTTCAGACAATGCTAGCGACACAGAAGAAGTCAACACCGATTATAAGAGTGATATGAAGCGAGTTCTAGACTCAAAACACATTATTGGAGGGAAAATTAAAGTAGAAGAAGAAGAAGAAATGTTAGATTTTGAACCCGACAGTCTCACCATAATGGATGGTTCAGACGATTTCGAAAAATTAGATGAAATTGAATACATGGAAAATAAAAACTTGATCCATGCTATTAATAACGAAATTAATGATAACCACAAAGCGGATGTAAAAGAAAATAATAACAATGTCACTGAGGGCAGTACTGATTCGATACTAGTTCTAGGAATAGACAGTGGACCTATTTCAAAGGCTGAATTTTCAATAAAGGAAGAAATACATAGGACACTTATGAATGGAAATACAGACATATATACCGATGAAGTAGATAGTAGAAGCACTGAAGAACTTCATAAAGGATTAAATGGAGATTATTCCGTCAATAAAGGTAATATGAATCACAACATAATTACATACATGACTAGATGTATACATTACAGTACAGTTACATATTAAATAAATGTTTACTATACCCAGTTTCAGGTTCCACCAACACATTAAGTCGCCATGAACGGGAAGGTGAATATGAAGAAACAGTAACCTTACCAGTACAAAGATATGCAGATAGTCTTCGAAGACAACACTTTGAAGAACCACAACAGTGTGTATAGCTTACACGTTCACGTTAAACGATTATAAATAATGACAGCATAATTACTACTGCATAAGTCCTAATTAAATTATACCATTTTCTTTTTTTTTAGAATACCAACACGAGATACCGATAAAGGTGAAGAGTTGATTCCAGGTAAGAAATTGTAACCCCTCTAAAAGCTTACCTTATTATTTTGATTATATCGCTGACATAGTTTAATGTTTCGTTGCAATTTTTAGGCTCCATTGCAGACAGAGAACGCAAAAAATGGTTGAATTATGTGGAAATGCCAAACAATCCTTATTCACCAGAAGCGATACAAAAAAGGTTATCAACAAAGACTAACTCTTCTTATTTTGATATGATAACAAGTAAAAATAACAAGATTGATGAAGATTCTACGGATACGAAACAAAACATATCGACAAAGGACCAAGACACACCCGTAAAGGATGAAGCTAAAAAACTAAGTTTAAATGTTAACAACAAAGTAGACAGTATTGAAGTAAACGGCGTTAGATCTAAAAGTGCTTCTCCGAGAATACTTAAGGACGTACTGGCTGAAGAAGTACCACAATATAAACGGTAAACTAATGATATATTTATAAGCTAAACGTGTAAATACATCACAGGCCTAATAATACATAATTAATAACAATTTACAGATATGGTCGGGATTATTACATTAAGGAGGCAAAAACATCATCAGGAGGACGTAAGAGAGGTGCTTTCAGCGACACAAGCTCCATTTCGTCAATGAATAAATCAACAAGTTTAGACAATTTTGAAACAGATTTGCAGACACCTGTAAGTGCCAGCAGTTCGTTGAGCGACCTCGAAGCATGCGCTCTTCATCAGAACATCGTACGCGTCGTTTTAAGCCCCAGAAATGCGAGTCCCAACTTCGCTATCAATCCTATTTTTGAAAACCCCGATTTAAAAAACGATAATGCTGACGAAAATCATGCAACAGATGAAATAAAAGTCAGAAAAACCAACGTAAGGCAACAAAGTAGAACGGAGTTTGACGGAGGTGATGGTTATGTGGAAAACGAGGATATAGTTAGACTTAGAATACCAAAAACTCCAGAAATAACTGAAGATCTTTTTGAAACATATACAAATGTTAGGCAAAGTAATACCTTGAGAAGCGCCGACCTCAACTCCCGGTCCAAGCGTCGACCAGCTCTTAATTACACCTTCGGAGGAAGCCTGAGGCTAAGCAAAGGCTTCCATTCCGATTTATGGTGAACACCTTTACTAGCATAAAAAATATAGTTATAGAGAAAACACCTATACTTATCTATCTTAAAGCACTTACTGACAATATACATGATTAAATATTTTCTTATTCATCCCAATCTTTCTTGGCTACTGTATTCGATACAAGCATAGAAAGCAAGTTAATAAATTATGCCACCTTAATATCAATAGATTCTCTAACTAATCAGTCACACCATCTACTATGGAAAATAATGTGGTTAAAAACATCACATCTACTTTTAAAGTTATAACAACACCATTTGAATCTCTATAGAATCTAAAATATCTTCGTTTGACACGACTCTAATGCCTTTTGTGTGTAATAGTTGGCATGTGTTTGTTGATTAAAACTGCTGACTAACAGCACTATGCACTTAATGATTTTACAAGTATATATTTAGTAGCACTCATAGATTTGTGTTCTTCTTGTTAAAGTTTTCAGTATTTCCACAGTAATACAACAAGAAGTTAGTGGTGAGTGTTGTATGATTTTGGCGAATGAACTGACTAACAATCTTGTGGAATGGCTTATCGCTGACTAACTAATACTAAAATACTTGACCGAAAATCTATTAATACTTCATTAAAATCTCTAACTAATCTAAAAATAACCTTTACTAACACCACACAAATAACATTCATAACATAAAAAATGTACCTAAAGTCGTAGTATTTAATTAGCTGCAACTATAAGTTTTCGCAAACACATTGCAAAATTTTCCGATGCACCGTTTGTTACTTTTTGTTGCACATTGTTATTTCTTTCGAAAGCACGCGTATATAGTTCATTCTGTTATCAGAATAATTAGTGGGGCTTATTAGTATTTCCATCATTTAAATAATGTTTGTTCATCATACTTATCATTTCAACATTTTAATTTATTATTAAAAGTTATAAACATATTAACACGTATATTAATATTTCAGGGATTTCTAATTAAACAATTTAACCATATTGCTACGAATCAACAGTACACCACATTCGCTGGTAAAGATGAACAGCCAGAATCTATAACTACGGTACCTAAAAATAATATATCTAAAGTAATGATCGAATACGAAGATGTTACCGAATCATCATTATTTTCTGCCAAGCCCGCATTCGCCGATGACGAAACAGATAAAAAAATTGAGGAAATTCTCGAATTTGCCTACGGATCTTCTGATTTACCTCCCTTAACAATAGATGTTGAACCAATTGCCTCCGAACCTGTCAAGTCACCTAACAATATCAGCGTAGACGACAGTTATGTAAGCTCGAGCAGTTTGGAAGATTCAATTAAGATATACAATGTACAAACAGGAGAGATCGTGCTGAGTAAACCTGTAGATAACTTATCGCCAAGATATGAGACTGCGCCTGACACAAATGCTAACATCGATATGGCCGATAACAATTTTGCGGGAGAAACCGTTGATAGTAATAATCAAGACGATGACATAAGTGAAGAAACGTTAGTAATAGTAGATAATTTAGAGGAAGTGGAGGAATCACAACTAAATAGTGAAGTAAATGATATTTTATCACAGTTACCTAAAGTGAAGGAGTTAGCAAAAAAATTTGTTAGTATGGAGAATATAAATGGACCAATGAAGGTTAGTGAATGTGAAAAAACAGATACCTAACACTAACGTATGTCGTATGTCTTATCTACCAAACTTATTATCATATTTTTATTACTGGTGCAGTGTACTCTGGTGGTTAGTACAGGCTAATTTTAATTATTAACTTTTTTCAGCCTTCCCACTATGTTATCGAGCGGAAGAAGAGTAGAGAAAACATTCTAAATCAAGAAATCAACGACAAGCCAAAGCAATACATGCACAGTCTTACAGCGAGGAGTATCTCTAGAGAATTTAGAGAAGAGCTCAAACTATCAATGGCTACTCCGATCAAAGTTCCCGGAGGTGCAAAAGAGCTACCGGAAGGCGAGGAAGTTGTTAAGGAGTCCAGTCGACCTGGCAGTCCACTGCCCGAACCTGGCACGTTAAAAACTAAGTTGGCATTCTTCGAAAGTCTCAAATCAAGGTTTAGTAAATAATAATAGGGCAGAGCATATTTTGGACAAATATTATTAGAAAATATATGTAGAGGTCTGATTCAGTCACAAATTCAATTTGATAGTTTTACGTACCTCTTGAATCGAGTGAGGAGTGTGCTTGTTATTTAGATCAGTGGCAATATGTCTGTTAGTAGTCAGTTAGTCTTGACCAGATTTTCTGTACATGCGTGTAAATAGACGAAACTAGATTTATACAGCCTGTTTACATTTTGTAAACATGTCTTGTATAGTCTAGCTTGATATACACAACGGGGAATGGTTCTAGTTAGTTCTAATAGTATTATTAAATCTGTATTTCAGTTAGTTTTAATCCTACAATACGAGTATACATATTAACGTACATTCATGTGCATAATTTGTTATTTAGTAGATGATGTTTAATTTAATCTGAAGTCATCCCAGTAAGTTGTATAAAATATCAGTACTTAGCTTAATGCTAGACTTGTATATTTATAAGTAGTGTGGTATATAAAATGTAAATATAGTGTGCCATTATTAACATAAAACTTTCCATTAAATATAGTAGATTAGCTAATGCCAAAGGTGTAATAATGTATATAGTGATCCGAAGTCAAATACTTATGTGAAAGTTAAACTTGTGGTTGTGTCCATTCTAAATTTTTATGGGTATTCAATACCTCTCAGGTAACTAATTAGTTTATCGCAATATTATTTTAAGTAGGTACTTTGTGGGTCCAACACGGCCATAAAGTCGATATCAAATATCTCCTTGTTCGTTGTCACGCTCATTTTTTTAGAAAATCAAGCGAAAAGTAATATCTTCTACTCTAAACATAGAACGAATATTAATTTCGTAGATGTAGAGTAGAGACGGTCTTTAACTTCCATTTCTGCGTGATATAATATGAGAACGTCCCATTTTATATTGTAATAAAAGAATAATAAATAATATCAATGTGATAGTCTAAATTCTAATGGTAAAGAAATAACATACATTAAGTGCCTAACCCTAACAATCAATGTAAGTTACTTATAAATACCTATAGGGGAGGAAAATAAATAATTTATACAATGTAGAAAATATTTTTACTTATTATTCACCTATAATACTTATATTGTATAAGCTACATTTAATACAAAATTGTAATTTTAGCACCACTGTGAATACATAACAAGATTATGTGATTACCACATTATTGCCGGTCAAGTAATTTTTTTATTCAAAATTTACATCGTTTTCCAGCATTTTTTTGGCTGGCACGGTTTGCAGTCGTCGTGGGTTCGATTCCCACTCGGGTGAAGAATTTTTTCCATTTTCTTTATTAATAATTTTATAATATATAATATTCACTATGGGTGTGCCCACCACCGGGCCCTACATCCTCCACTGACCCTCGGATCTGATAACTCATAATTGCGACAACAGGCACTTGCACTAACTACAATCGCCATGAGAAACCTAATACAATTTCATTAATATATAATATCTTGACTAAGATAAATTTATAAAACACTTCTCCGTTAATATAATCCGTTAGGATATGGTTGATCGTTTCATCTTTAAACATTGTGCTGAGGGATTCAGCTTTGTTTGCCGAGATTTGGCTAGTGTATAGCTATCGGGATGAAGAATAACGTTGCCAATATGTAATTTAGAAAAGAGATGGTAAAATTCGTCATCCGATCAATTGACCCGGTGGCTTAGTGGTTATAGCGGCTGGCACGGTTTGCAATGGTCGTGGGTTCGATTATCAGTCGGGTGAAGAATTTTTTCCATTTCCTTTATTAATAATTTTATAAAATTACTTTATTTGATGTATAGAGTACATACCCTTCGTTAAGGGTGACAACGAAAAAACACCCTGTAGATCCTAAACGGTAAGTCGGATCGAAAAATGTTGAGAAAAAACTAAAAATGACTTTTAAATACCTATTCAACGATACCCCACATGATATACTTAGTTCTGCATCGCGCAGTCGGGTAAAAAGGCAAACATGGCTTTCACAATAACAACTTAATCATATCACGTAATAATCGTAATTTCTACAATACATGGCAGATTAATTATTTAATTAATTAATAATTTTACCTTCAGTAATATATGCCGTAGGTCTTGTGGAATGGTATGCACTCCATCTCCTCGGCATACTTCCTCCGATAGCACCAAAGGAAGTAGTCAATAAGACTGGAGTTGGGGACCTCGTCGTCTCTGTTCTCCTCCCTAATTCTCTTCTCCAGTTTGTGCCTAAGCAGTTCTACTGCGTGAATCGAGCACCCTCTTATTTCCACTTCTTTTTCTGAGCCGCTTGGTAGAAGAGTGTCTGAAACAATAATATAAAATAAACAATAATAACAACAATAGATGAGTATTTAAATACAATTTAATTCCCGATGGTTGGCGTCAAGCCGACAGCTGGCCATCAATTCCGGCTTATGAGTTACGAAAGAAACTATACCTCATTGTTGCGTAGACTCAACAAGAGAACCATTAGTATGTAGGTACGTAAAATAATTGAATTGAAGCAGTTAAGGATGACTTTAAGTCCAATAAACCAGTAATTCCCAGAGCAACACAGAGAGACTAAGCACGAGTATAACATAGATGGCGGGAAATTTCATTGTGTAATGAAGAGGTGGCGCGAGGACCTATAGAAGTACCTTCTGGAATGGCAGGAGAAGGCGACAGTGTTGACAACCCACATCCAATGTTACTCCCAAGATTTTACCCCTAAAAACCACTAAACTCCAACTTTAACTCATGACCGGGGGGGTAGGATTGCGTCCGTTTCATAGTATGCAGTCAATGCAGTGACACAGAAATGTGGTCATACACATTAATTAGCGTAATTAGCGTCTAGCGTGATGACCATCAGAACTACTCTATGAAAACGGACTAAGGTACAACGTTAAGTCGTTGTACCCCTAAAAAACCCAAAAAAAAATTCTGCCCTAAAAGTCCCGCTAGTTATCTTTTTCCCCTAAATTTAAGGGTAAAGCCCCTAAGTTATCACCACTGGAAGGCGAACGAACACGAAGTTTGGTCTAAGTTGGGGAAAAGCTTTTGTCTTAAAAAAGAGCCTATTAGAACATGTTTCACGAAACGAGCTTACAAGAAAATCGTCCGGATGCCTCCATTGATTAAGGCGGATTATCCTATCGCGCTGACAGTCGTCGCTGACGACCTTACAAAGTGACCCATCAGCGCCGACCTTATAGGTAATAGACCAAGCGCATAGACCAATTAGCTGAGAGTATTTTCTTCTCCCGTAAGTTCGACTCGTGGAATAGGTTATAGCTGTATGTAACTCCGTCCGTGTGGACTCTACAACATTCCGAAACCTCACTCACCTTTCTTCAGCAAATCCATCAGTTCATCGCTGTAGCTCAAAGCCTTGAAATAGACGAGCACCTGCGGCACTCGGTAGTCTGCGAACATGGTCAGGCAATCTATATCCGTAAACTCTCCCAAACCGGAGCGGTCGAAGAAGTACCACAGATCCGCGACAAGAATCTGAGCTCTCTTGTAAATTGCTACTTTCTTCCCTTTATACGTAGATTCGTCTCTGAATACTTCAAAGTTATCTACGATTACCCGTAATAGCTTTTTGGCTGATTTATTGGCTTCGTCGATACACATTTTGAAGGTACCATTGTACTTGGTTAGTAGGACGTTCCCGACTTGGTGCAGTGAGTAGAGTCTCTCCTTGAACAATGGCACTTCTACTTCGTTGTCGCTCCTCAGGATGTGACGGAGCTGTTCCTCAGTGATTTTGGAGTAGTATTCCGGATCCGAGATGTTATATCCTTCCTGAAGTATAAAAAATGGGACAGATCAAACATTTTTTTCCGGTGACACCCTAGGGCAGTCTTTCCCAAAGTGGGCGATAACGCCCCCTTCTCGTGGGCGTTGGAGGCCTAGAGAGGGGCAGTTAACGCCCCAGAAAAATATGCTAGTGACATTTATAAGGTGAAATAAAAAATGGGGGGCGCCACTGATTTTCATAGCGTCCCCTAGGGGGACAAAATAGGGTGACAGATCGGAATATTCCTCCATTCATTATGAATCAATGAAATCATTACTTAGATGAAATATGTGAAAGAAGCATCATCTACAATCTTTTGGTGTCATTAACTGTTACTTACTTTTACTTTTGACAAAAATTTCAAAAAATATCCAATTAAGTAGACATTAGGGTCAATTCCGGCAGTCACACTTAAACCTAAACCTAATCTTACTCAGGTCTATCTCTCTCCATTCTTAACATAAATGCCTGACATAAAATTCAAAATATTCAAAATTCAAAATCATTTATTCGACATGAAAGCATTAACACTTGTATGTCGATTGTCGATTTTTTTTTTTTTTTTTTTTTTTTTTTTTAAAATATAATAGCGGTGATAGCCCAGTGGTTAAGACGTGCACCTTCCAAGCAGGAGGCGAAAGTTCGATCCCAGTCACGGGCCTGTACCAATGAATTTATTTCATGTACCTACAGATTTTAATGTTGCAAAATTGTCACTTAGCTATTACCTCGGAAAGCACGTAAAACCGATGGTCCTGCGCCTGATCTCTCTCCGGTCGTATCGGCTTTCCGTCCCATCAGACTATGAGAGTGACGGAATAGAGAGTGCATCTGTGTTTGCGCACACACTTGCGCACACACTTGCGCACTATAATATCTCCTGTGTACCAGGCCAATCGCCATAGAGATTGGTCGCCTTGGCCGAAATATGGTTGGAGATCAAATGGCTGAGAGAGAAAAGGACAGGTAGGATTAATTTTATATTTAGGTTTAAGTGTGACTGCCGGAATCGACCAAACTAATACATAAATATTGTCAATATTTACATAGATGTGCCTATTAAGTAGATGTGCATGGTAGAAGGGCTTTAGTAGACATACCATTAGAATTATACTAATAATAAAATTCTGTTTTCTAAGCCAATGAAGTAATCTATCAGATAGATTAATATTTCATAGCTATTTAAAGATTTACAATTTTCATTACCTCCTGCAATGTAACAAAGACAACTAAATTATAAAAGTTCCTATGTATGTATTTGCTATAGGTACCTATCTGCTATTGTTTTATTGGAAATGTTTTCAGTCATATTTCTAAATTAATTAATTGAAAGCCAACATAATACATAAGCCTTAAGATACATTGGACAGGAGTACACAATAATATTATGTATCCTTAAGGCTAGCCCTTTTACAATAAATGAAGTAAAACTATTTAACCATTATTTAAGTAATGAAGCGTATTAAAACATAAGCATGGAGTAACTAATTAATTAATAATTAAGCCATACATATTACCTTAAGAGCCCTGCACAAAGCTGCCTCCATAGCATAGTAACCAGAATGCCCATCAACAGTCCACTTGTCAGCACCGGTGTTTGACCAGAAGCAGAAGTTCAGTGTGTCTGCCACAAACACCCAGTCAGCAGCTCGGGGATGCTCTTTAGAAGGGTGTATTATATCTGCTCCAGTGTCTGGTATCTCTAGCCTTTTCTCTTTCATTGAGGAAAGAATCTAAATTCAATTCACAGTTTTATTCAACCGTTTCCTATTAATCTTGTAGCTAAATATTATGGGCAGGTATTAAATAGGTGCCTAGTTATGCCTACCCAGCTATGTATTCTAACAGCCAAAGGCGCATGCCAAGTCTTCGATTACAACAGTATACAATAAATAATAATATCTATTTAGCACAGAAACAAATATTATGTAGATGTAATATGTATAGACATGATGTCAACAAAATCATCTTTCGAGTTCCTGACTGATAGGTAATCTAGCTTAGGCTAAGAGCAAAGTATTCAGTGGTAAGAAGGCAGTGTATTCTGAAAAATATTACCTCTTCGGTGAGTTTATTTAGCCCCTCATCCAGTATCTTAACATGTTCCGCATTTTCGGCAATAAACTTTCCGGTCTCAGCTGGTGGCAGGACAGAAGACATTGTTACCCACGGGGCGTGTTATTATTCCAAAATTGAGTAAGAGTCTCGCTCCAGTGGATGGTATAGCCGGTAATAAGCTTCGAAATATCGCTACGTAATTTTTTTTTTTTTTTTTTTTTTTAGTTTATCCCGAAGGAAAGGCAAAGGGGAACTAAGCCCATACAGCCATTGTCTTTAGTAAATGATTTCTGAATTTATGATGGATGATAATGATGATGATGAATGGAAACGTCGGGAAAATCCTCAAGAACAAGTGTTAAGTTAGTCAAAATAAAAAATTATTACAGAAATAACTTACATGGGCCCATGAAGAGATCGTATTCCGGCTAAAGTTTTACTCAGCTTACCTGCGTATAAATGTCACATAATGCATGAAGGAAAGGCAAGGGGAACTACCCATACAGCCATTGTCTAGATTCAAAATCATCACAAGTGAAGAGATCGTAATCCGGCTAATTACCTATACTGCATCACATCACCAGAAAACATCACTTTACGGACACATACAAGCCATTTACAAATAATTTTTGATTTTCACAAGAAAATTACACCTGCACCCTTCCAGCTTTTCCCGCCGAATCGTGTCAATACATAATGCTGTCAAATATGTCAAACACATCTGTTAGAATAAAAAAAATATGGCAATAAAAATAAGAAGTATGTAAAGGTTCCTTATTTATCTCGTCAAAAGTAAAGTCATACACAAACTATTTTTAATAAATATAAAAACTTTAACATTTCTTTTTTACTTAAAATAAAATAATTATTTTTATTTACTACTTTAAATCATCATTTCATAAGTTAAATTATCCAATGAAGGATGAATTCTCATTTGAATCATGCGAGGAAAAGGAAAAGGAAGAAACGTCAACGTCAAAGTCGTCAAATTTATAACCTAAAAAACGGGTTCCGTAAAGTTCCGTTGGCCTTGTCCGCGTCTATTTTTATTTACTTGTTTCGGTTATTTTTAAGTTATTTACCACGAATTAAAACGGAGATAATTAATTACTTTTATCCGCTTATCTACGAGTCACAGTATTTATTATGCCAGTAGACGTGCAAGGTACTTTTGTGTCCCAAAAAATTAATAAAGTGCGCTGGATTCCAGAAGATTACGTTGAGACAAAATGCTTCTTTACTGGGAGCTGGGACGACGATGTTAATTCAATTAAAGTGTGGTCTTTTGAGAAGCAACATGAAGACGAGGACGTGGAATATCCTCGCGTCTTGTCGGAGTACAAAGTAGGAGGTGATGTCACAGAAATTAAGTTTACAGAAACTAACAGGATAGCGGTGTCTACGTCCGACGGCAATGTGAGGATCTTAGAGATCAGTGCCTACGAGAAACAGGAGCCACTGAAAGAAGTATTCTCATGGGAAAAATTACATAAGTTTGGGTAATTAATCCTTGTATTTATATTCTAGCTGTTAGATACGAGTGAAACGACCGCTGGTTCTCTAAGCACTGTTTAATGTACTCATTAGATAGTGGTGGTCGCAGCCACACACATACATAACACTAGCACTACCTACCTTGTTAAATTTTATACTATTTCAATACCTCTGTTCCTACTAGTAGTAGCTATATAGGTTGTAACAAAAAGGGTATGTTAAGGCGAGAAGCTACGTAAATAGCCCAATGTAAAGAACCTATCCACAAAATTTGAGACTCGAAATCACATGTTTATTTTTCCGGATAGTATGGAGAATTTTTAAATATCTCAGGAATTTTCATACAATCTTAAAAAATAAACATGTGATTTCGAGTCTCAAATTTTGTGGATAGGTTCTTGACAGTGGGCTATTTACGTAGCTTTTCGCTTAACATACCCTTTTTGTTACATCCTGTATACCAACAACCTCACTTTTTATTTGTAAAAGTATTGCCTAGCCTTTTATATTTTTTTCCAATTGATTATTTTCCAAGCATCATTTATGATATTGTTTCAGAGTGGTGAAGTGTTCCTGCACATCCCTTGACACTTTAGAGGGTAACATAGCAACTGTAGGTGAAGATGGCAACGTTAACATTTTGAATGGACGCAGGGGAGACATTGCTCACACTGTCACAGCTGGTGACAGCTGTTCATTACATTCCGTTTGCTTTTTCAAACATAGTGAGGTAAGATTATATTTGACTAGCCCACAACTTCTCTGTAATTTCGATCAATAATTCATAATTTATTGGTAAACTAGTGGACGCCTGTGACTCCGTCCGTGTGTACTACAGAAAAAACAAAATGTCGAAATTATCTGTGCTAAAAACATTTTCTGGGGATAAAATGTAGCCTATATGTTAAGTGGGACCTGTCACAATATATTCTTGAAAACCAACGAAATTGGCTTAGCAGTTTCTGAGATTAGCGTGCACAAACCAACAGACAAAAATTCCAAAAATCATTATTTTGGGTACTATTGTGTTGATAAAGGTTTCCTATAATATTTTTTCTCATATATCTTCCATGTTATCCGTTATATTTTTATTATATGTATAGATTAAGTGTTTAATGATTTATATTTCCATATTAATTTTGTTTGTTTTAATTTAATTTCCAGGTTCTCACAGGCAACTTAAGAGGCCACATGAAAATATGGGACCTCAGGTCAACAGACAACAAACCTGTTGCATCATTCTTATTAGCGGGTGATGAGCTTGCAGCCACTTGTATTATAACCCATCCAGCACAGCCTCACATTGTCCTTGCGGGCAGCGAATCAGGATCACTTGCAGTTTGGGATTTACGTATGAACTCATTCCCTACATCACTCCTTAATGCACATTCTGCCGGTGTTGCAGAAATGCAGTTCCATCCTGAGAATCCTCACAAGCTTGTCACATGTTCGGTGTCCGGTGAAATATGGGATTGGAACATGGAAGCAATGACAAAGAGTGTGGGTGGGCATGAAAACCAGATAACCACATGGATGCCATTGCAGGATAAGAACACAATGATGGTCAATTCCCTAATGCCTCCGTTACATAAATCTATCAACACTTTGGATTGTGATAAGGGAAGAATATTGTGTGGTGCGGACAATGAAGCTGTTTATTTGATAAAAAATTTGAAATACTGAACAATGTTATGCAAAAAAACAATTGGAAACTTACTGATTATTGAAGTTTAAACCAATTCAGTTTGTTATGTTGAGCATAGATAAGTGAATAATTTAAGATCTACTAATTTCTGGTTTAAGAATATTATCTCACAAAGAATTACAAATTCACTTACGCGAGACACTTAATTGCACTAAAATTACTTTAGAATAAGTATAACATAATAATGTATATCGAGCATACAAGTTCCAATGTGGGTAGATATATAAAATAAGTAATAAATAAATAAAGTAAAGAGCGGTGATAGCCCAATGGTTTGCTAATAACATGCACCTATCCACTGAATTTATTTCAATTATGGATTTTCAAAAATTTTCACTTAGCTATACCAGAGGAGGGTTAGTGTCAGGGCTGATAAATTCGGTATCTGGGTGTTGTCATAACAATCTTTCTGAATAACATTGTGAGTATGCACTTGATATGTATTTCTTTTAACAGGATGTGAAGGGAACCCAGGTAAATAACATTGTGATTCGGAATTTTCTTAAACTTTTGTCTTGGATTTACTGTTTGATTTACAATAATGGTCTGAAGTCAGCATTGCAGTATTTGCCTGGCTGTCCTTCACACCCTGTATATTTTGCAGCAAACTTTAGATGCAAGTATTGCCAGGTGAATAATAAAACCCTTGTTTGAATACCATACACATTTATTTATTTATTCAACATAATGAGTAAATATCCTTAAAAATACCATAATTCACTTTTATAATATACCAAGTCAGTCTTTGCTTGCTTAGTCAAAGTATTGGTAAAGTATTGGTACTTACACAAACAAATGTAGAATCGTTGAAACCTATTTACAGTGGTTTATTGTTCATTAGAATACAGAATACAATCTAGTTGTGAAATCTTAAATTTAAAATATCAATCTTCAAAGGCACTATCTTGAGTAACAATTTTTATTTACATTATAATGGATGTTCGCCAATAATAAGGTAACTAAGAACATAGAGATGGCACCACTCATCGAAACATGTGAAGCATGGAGAAAAAATAAAAGAGGAGCAGCGGCTAAGTATATTTTCATACAAAAATAGTGTGCCGCTGAGCGGGGGTGAAGTATGGGACGAGGGGAGCATCCTAACACTAGCCCTGCCCATTTACATAGAAACCACCTTGTACTGACTGGCCAACCTACTTGCATAAGCGAGTGGTTACAGCTACTGCGTTACACACACTGGCCCTGAAGCTCCGCCCATATCATGACGTCATGGCCTCACGATTGCCACACAGCTCAGTTCATAGTCCCACCTCCTCTTTTATACCTTCTCCATAAAGTGAAGTAAAGCCCGTTACATATTGCTACTTTTTTGCGTAATGTTGGACGCCCTCCGGCCAGATGGAAGCTGGTAATAACTGGATGGCGAAAGCGGGAGATCGAGCCTTGTGGTGTGCTTTGGGGGAGGCCTACGTCCAACAGTAGACGGCAATAGGCTGATGTAGGTATGTACTTTTTTTAACATTACAAATGCGCGCCTCTCATTTGAGTAGCGTTTATGGTAAAACGACTTGCAAGTCCCGATGCTGTATCACGGCTAAATTCGCTGCAAAAAGTAGCAATGATGTGTAAGGGCTCTAAGGCTGTCGCATCCCTTGTGTTGTTTTTTATAGTGAAATAAGGTTCTTTAGGCAACTACTTATAGATGCTTTGTTATCTCTGTTTAGCGCGCATGCCATCTTGTTCCTTTTGATATAAACTGAAAAGGACAGCATGGCTGTGGAAATAGAGATCAACAGTGAGTCTAAGGTATATCGCTGCATAATGATTCTTCTATTGAGCACCTATTAAGTAGATTTTTCTTTGTCTTGGTAATAACCCGTATGAATTATGTGTGTACGAGTATGTTTTCCGAAATTCAACACAATGAAAAAATGGGACAAGCGCTTCAATTACATGCCTCGCCATACACACAACCAAAATACAGGTGCATACATTAACTGGAATAAAGAGTACTTAACTAATAAAACATTCACTAAATCAAGAAATATGATGAATATTTGGCATCTTATTCACATTATTTGACCACACTAAATGCGTTAACAATATACATTTAACACGGAGTATGTTTTTCATGCTTATATCACTCAAATTGTCTTGGTAGATAATACCAACATATTTCGTCACACATCCACCGGTAGGGCCCGAGCGAAAAGGATTTGCTTCCTTAGGTTGGCTACCAAGCCCGTTAGGAGGTTTAGGTTGGCTGCGGAGCCTTCGCTCAAGTGTGGTTCCGTCGATGGTTGGGCGGTTTCCTCTGGGAGGCGGCCATGAGGGACGCAGGCACTATCCAGAGCTGGTCACACCACCGCATGAGGGCTTCGGTCACGTGACAACTGTTCGCGGCTGTCGCTAGCTGAGTTTCCAAGACTGTCTGAGGGTTTGATCAGGAGGCTGGGGAAGGAAAGACGTTTGTTTTAAAGTGACCAAAGGGGTACAGTTGTACTTAATAAGTCAGAATTTCATGAGAAATTGACTGCACAGCCGTGTGTGTGTATATTATGTATTGTGACTGTCATCGCATTGGCGCTTTTCTACGTGTTTTGCTCTGTATGCCTGATTTCGGAAAACTATAATTTTTTGTATGCAGTGACTGACACAGATAATGTAGGTAGTCATACACATAGTAACAGAGTCATCATCCAAAGGAACTACTTATTCGGTGAAACGTACTCGAAACATCGCGTGTGTCGTAAGCTTCGCCGCCCCGGGCTCTACTCTTGCAAAGTCTAGTACGATTGGTTAAAAATTCTCCTGCCTGTGCGGACCTAGCTTTAGCAACACCAACCTAAGTGGAGATCCGTGATCTCTGCCTACCCCCCCGGGAAAGAGGCGTGGGGCTGTGTCGGGGCACACGGCCGTTTTCAAACGTGTAGCGAATGTGTATAGAATAGAATATTTTAATAAAAAAAAGAATACGTTAGAAACTTTATTTGCCATTTTAAATAGCAGCCGCCCACGACTTCGTCCGCGTGAGGGGGCGTAGGGAAGCCGGGCAGGTTGTTGTACATTACATCTAACACTGGTTTTTCAAATCAGGTGGATTATATAATAATATTATATAGTACAGAATCTCCTATACAGCCATAAACATACAGCATGCAAGAAAAAGTGAGCGCCGGTTTACCTACTCCCCGCCGCCCCGCTTAAAATAACTACATTGGTATATTTACAAAATTGCAATCCTTTTCGTTACAATTGATTTTAAAATTTTAAATGAAAAAAAGCTAAAAAAACATAATATTAACTTATAATTTACAAAACGCAAGTTTTACCAGCAGTAGTGTGAAATTTGTTGAATGTATTTGCATGCAATCATTCAAGGGTCCAGCTCAGGGCTAACACAGGCTGTGCTGTTATCTATGGTGTGTATATTATGTATTGTGACGTCATCGCATCGGCGCTTTCTTTATGTTCGAAAAACTCTTGTATGCATAGAATAGAATCATACACATAGTATTTTACTTATTCGTAGAAGCCACCGCCGCCCCGGGCTCTACTCCTGCAATAACATAGTTTTAAGTTTGTTATGTAAGGTAGGTATGTAATACCAACCTTGGCGGGAACAGTGTGGGCGCGATGATCATAGCCACATTATGCTCGCTCATCTTATTGGCGCGGCAGTCGGCGGCGATGGCGCGCGCCAGTCGCAGCAGGTCGCGGAGGGTCGCTCGTTGCGCCGGCGGCAGCAGCAGCACCAGCAGGTTTAGTGCGCGCCCTTGTGCCGTGCCGGTCAGGGCTGGAAGGTAATGGCTGGTTAGATATGTGAGTGAGACTGTTAAGTGGATACTGGAGACTGTAAAGAGAGTTTCTTTTTGAGAAGAGAGGGCTGGGAGACTTATTTGTCCTAAAGTGGCAGAAAATGTATCATGATTCATTTTAGTACACTTCAATTACTTGCTTGTATGTATTAGTTGCTTTATATACGTAGATACCTACCTACTCATCGAGTGTGATATGGAAGGTCTATAAGAGATGAAAATATGCACGTACTTAGGTATTACTTTTTACAACAGCTATACAGGATGTTTTTTTGTGGCCACCTTCAACGAAGGGTACGTATTATATACATGTAATAAAGTAAGTTTATGCTAAAAAAAATGCTGGGAAAAAAAATATTTTTTTGGAAAAAAAAATTTAAATTCCTTGATCGTGCGAAATTTATAGTGTCTTGTCTAGTGTTTATGTTAGTTTTTTTATAGACAGATATTAATTATTTTTCGTGAAAAAATCCTGCTACGCGCGTCTATGTGCATTTATGCAGAAAAACGCAGTCTATTTACTCAACTTTGGAGGACAGACAGGTATGCTTCCATGGAGAAAAATGATCGTGATGATGAGGAGATTCCGTAGTTTTCGGGAACGTTGACGACCAAAAATCACCCTGTATTAAATCCCCCATATTAAATCCCCATTCGTACTCCCGCAACTATGGTAAAACAGACAGCAGGAAGCAGGTCCTGCGTTAAACTACTGCCTGTAAAGGTAACTCTAGAGAGAATTCGCCCTTGGTCGGAACTCACCGTAAGTATGGTAGAAGAGGCGCACCAGCTCCTGCGTGAGCGGCGGCTGCGGCAGCGCGCGCAGCAGACGCTTGGCGGCCGCCGCCAGGTCGTGGCTGCTGGCGGCCGACAGCGCGGCCTCCACGCCGCCGCGGTCGCCGTACCAGTCGCGCTCGATCAGCTGGCAGAGCGCCTCGATCTGAAATGCCACTTGTGTGCTTAGAATTGGAATCCGTTGTGTATACCACTCATTAATAGAAAACAATGTTGCCTGGAAACTGGCATGTTAGTACAAAATTAAATAGCCTAGTGATTGCTTCATTAGTATGAAGCGTAGGTACTCGCTAAGCAGTCGCAGTGCAAGAATCCCTCCGCTTCTGAATGACCTACCGATTTTCAGTGCCAAGACAGATCTAAGTATAATATAGTCATAGTGGGCCCAGTTTCCCACTATCAAATTTAAAAAGGGCAAACTTGTCCCTGGACCCAATTTTAGACTAGGATAATATGTCCCCTAAGTCAATAAAACTGCCTAGTTCAGCCGAACAAGTATCAGTATCACATAAATATACTTGTTCTATAAAACTAAGTCACTTCACGCTGTCTGTCTGTCCCTATGTAGGTATGCTATATCTTTAAAACTATGATGCATTTTGATGCGGCTTTTTGAAAATATAGATACTTCAATCAAGAGGAAGGTTTATATTATACGAAATTTTCCTTTACACGGACGAAGTCGAACGGCCGCTTGTAATGTAATAAAAACCTACCTTTTGCTTATTCCCGGGAACCCTGAGTATTCCCTCGTCGCGAGTTCTCGATCGTAGGTTGTTGACTAAGGCGCGCAGCACACTGGGCACAGAACTCCACGTCTCTTCCCACAGAAGCATGTCCTTGCGAAGCAGCGTCTCCAGGGATACTCCGAACACTGTACCTTCTGAAAATAGCATCATTAGGTACTGTTAGTTTTTTTTTACAATATCCATTTAAAGAACCTGTTGACAATCTCCATTGCTCCCGAAAACCCTAACACGGCTATTTTTTAATATTCAGCCAGAGTGGGTAACTATAACAGGAACAAGACAAGTGTGGATTCAAATCGAGGAGGTTTTTGCCCAGCAGTGGGAAGGAGGGAAGACTTTTAAAGGAGTATTTATGACATAATCTAGCAGATAGAAGAACTTACCTTCTTTTCGTTTCTTCTTGGGAGGTTTCCTCTTCTGGAAAGGTAATGTGTATCGATCGAAGAGTGCCGTCAGTTCTAACCACAGCAATGGCAGTAACTTCTTCAGCTGAGGCTCTGAAACGTTCTCGATGTCCACACAACTGTCCTCTTCTGGCCAGTCCTGGAAGAGCGAGATAAAGTATTTTAGCGACTAAAATAGAGGCCTTAGAGTAGGTGCAGAATTTTAGACCATTCCTATAAATCTGGGCAAGTTTAAAGTGATTTCAAGAACTGTGTGTTAGTTAGGTACCTACTGGAAAAGCCCGATCTACAATGGTAAAAGTTCGAATAATTTTGGGATCTTCGTTCATTTCAAAAGCACTTGATTCAAATTGTTGTTGACTTACCTCTTCTTGTTCAAGCATTTGTCGGTCGAGGTTAAACTTATGCTCAAAGCTGAGTGGCTGTTGCGCCGACGCAGCGCTTTTAGCACGTGTCACTGTGTGTTTCCTGTAAATATAAAAAAATACATAGAATTATTCTAGTACCCATTCTATAAGGTGAGCCACATAAGGGGAGCCTTAGAAGAGATCAAGGGTCATACTTAATTCCAAGTTCTATAGTTATCCTGAACTCATAACTTTACTTACATAAAAGGGTCGTTGTCTTTCAGAATGGATCCATTAATTCGTTCCTTGCCGATTCTTGGTCCCTGGACTGTCCCATATCTTTGGTAGCCTAGAAGTTCAATACCCTCTGAAAATAAAAAAGGAATAGTCAGTAAAATAACCTTAGATACTTGTGCATAAAACACTTAGGTACTTCCACGGTACTTCATAAGCTGATAGGTTGGTTCTGAAGAATTAACTAAATAGGTACCAGTACAAAACCTACCAGTATTGCTGGCAATGTCAGCCCAGTGCAAGTCATTCGGCTTGAAGAGCTCATGCATCGGCAGAGGAGGCGAATGAGAGTCAGGCGACAGTCGGGAACGACGCGGCGCGGCCGGCGCGGACGGGGTGCGGGCCAGCGGAGCATGGGTTCCTACTGGAGGGAAGCTGTCGCTGGAAGGAAAGAATAGACTGTATAAGTTACGATAAATGGTAGGGATCATGTTGCCTTTTTTAATCTGGCTAAAGAACGATTCATATCAACATCATTCCCAGCCATGAGATGTCCATTGCTAAATATAGGCCTCTCCCAAACATTCTATGTTGTTATTAACACTATAACTTAGAAAGTAACTTGTGATTCAATTCAATCCCCTATTGCACTGTTATATTTCACCGATAGGGTCATTCGCAATCCTACTGATCTGGCTCACACATCTTTAGGTAGTAGGTATGTATGTATGTATTTCAGCGATAGTTAGGGCTCCCGCACACGGACCACCGGCCACAACTAGAAAACGCCGCCACCGGCATAGTTCCTGTACTTTTCATACATAACTTCTCGTGGCGGCGTTTGCAGCTGTGGCCGGTGGCCCGTGTGGTCGGCGACACTTAAGTGTAGATTACTTACACGAAATCTGGCGGTGTCGCACTGTCCGCCCACTCAACGGGTGGACTGCCAGAACCACCGCTGGGCAAAGAGTCCAGCGAGTCAGGAGTCGCACTCCGCGACCTGGGCTCGCTGCCACTGGAATTCTGAAACAAAAGATAGACTTTGTAAATAAATACATTCAACGCAAGAAATACATTCCACTTATATTCAGTATAGTTGTAGGTATGACAAGTCACTTATTTACAAAATATTGTAAATGCAAAATGTGCATTGTAACGTTGGTATACAAATGCAAATGCCTTTACCTCTTCCTATAATAATATCTATCTATCTAACTATGAGCAAATACCCCCATGGCAGTCCAGGCCTACGTAATACTGCATATGATGATTATGATGATGATGATGATGATGATGATCTATCTATCTATGTACCCACTTGTATAACTTCTTAACTATGTATGTGTGGGTAGGTAATGTGAGTTCAAGAGTAAGGCCACAAAACAGCTCGAGTATTCTACTCGTATAAGAACAGGTAAAGACTAAAGAGACAATTTAGTGATCAATTCAATACCACTTCCTTCCTCATCATAATTATCAGCAAATAGATTTTTATCGATACCTTGTAATTACTGATCGGTACTTGTAGTTTCTTAGAGCATTTGCTATAAGACAAATGACATAGTTAGCGATAGATAGAGCATTTGCTACTTTTTAGAAATACTTGGTTAAGACATGCTTACACACCAAATTTTCTTTGAAGGTTGGACCAACCGAAATAGCTAATGTTGCCAGAGATTTCCAAGTTATTTACGAAGACAAAACCGTTGACAAAGACAGTTTTAGAAAAGGGCGTCATTAAGAATGCACACATTAAGCCCACGTTAATAGCATCCCGTGTAATCTTAGACAAAGTAAAGTCGATTGTTTAAACGAAAGAGAAACTTGGAATATTACGTATTGTCGCGGAGCATGTGTGACGCAACAGCGAAAGCTTCTAATGACCAGAAATTCTCTACGAATCAGAAATATCTTTGTATCCTTCCTTAATAACCGCTTAATGAGTGATGCAATAATAATTTCAATTTAGAACTTGTTACATCAAGCTATTGCAGGTGAATGGCGACTTTCAGACGCATTTTCGATCTTTACGCATAGTGAATCAAGTCTAAAGAACGATAAGACAGAGTAGACGCCAAAATTTTCCTTTATCGGCTAAAGATATTCAAATATCTGTCGTTATTGAAAACGAAATGTGCTTTTGAAAACGTTTGAATATGTAGATAGACAGTTTAAAAGTAAAATAAATAAATTTATAAAGATATTTCTACGGTTGATTAATAATGATTATTAATTTCGTACTCTGCAATAAGTCAACCAAGAGTTCCTGACTCAGTTTCTTATTGTCTATCTAATAATAATATTACATGGCATTGAGCATGGCATATGGCATACATCTTGGCATAATCTTATACGTGATTTCATATTTTCCATGTTTATGGAAAATATGAAATCACGTATCATGAGAGATTTTCCCGCGTGTTCCGGAAGTTACCCGGCGAAGTCCGGTCGCCATGTGTGCCACGGAACCGGTCCGGCCCCGGATGACTGCAGGTTGCCGCTAATCGGAAATCGTGTCTATGAATGGACAAGTGGGCTTTTGTTTTTTCACAATTAAAGTTTACTATCAACGTTTAGAGGAAATATTAAGATTTAAACTTTGTTATGTTATTAGTGAAAGTTCAATATTTTTGTCATCAATTGCTACTTTAACTGGCTTCATTGTCAATGTCAATATAAGCTTAAAAATTATTACTACAGTTGTGAATCTCAACGCCTACAAAATCAGGCAGGAACGTAAGCGTACATCGTAAACTGGTTATGGGCAATAAACTCATCAACTCAACCCATTTACAAATACGAGTACCTACTCATACAGTCCTACTAACATAAATTGTGGCTACAGGATAATAATGTAACTGCAGCTGCATAATGGTCCTTTGGGCCGGATCAACAACTTATATTTTTTAATAAAATAAGTACATCTACATATATACATCCTTGGAGACTGATTTATATTTATAAATTTATATTTTTTATAAAATATATCTATCTAGCTCTTATTTCAGGGCTTGACTGTTCTTTGAAAACTCTATGCCCATACCTTGCTTATCTTCAACAATGCATCTCTTGAAAAGTGCATTTACCTATGTATATTTACGATATCTCTTGTGTATGCAGAAACTTCACCGAGTCCTCAATTCCAGTAACCATTGCGTATTTATTTCACCTGCACATGATTGGATTTTAGCACCATTGCTCTTCTGGGAACCATTTGTATAGGTCAGTCACCTCGTGTTTATTATTGGTTGATGTGTTACTGCGCGAGACTGTTTTATTGCAGTGTCGGGGAAAATTACTTCACTTTATTGACTGTAATTTGTACAGGAAACATTTATCGTGGCAATTATTAAAGGGCCTAATGGACAATAGGGTCGATTCCGGCAGTCACACTTAAAAACGTAAACTTAAAATTAGACAAGTCTATCCCTCTCCGTTCTTAACATAAATGGCTGTGACAGAAAGGACAGGTACTAGCACCAATCTTAAGTTCAGGTTTAAGTGTGATTGCCAGAATCGTCCATAATGTTTCGTTTATGAATGGACCTGCTCGATTCAAAATAATGAATAGGTTTACAATCAGAAATAACATTTTCTGAAGGTCTTAAATTTTCAATGAGGTACGGAATGAAGGCAGACTAAAAAAGTTTGGAAGACTTCGTAGAACTTTATAATATGTACATCCGAAAGTTAGATAGCCTATCTGAGGGATAAATGTGATGTTGCCTTCTCTACAACTTGATGATGTCTAATAGCCTATTCGTATAAAGTTGCTGTCTACTTTATACGAATAGGCTATCTGACCACTGAAAAAACCGGACTTAACAATAACAAAAACAAATCAATAGATAAAACGTTTCTGCTACACTTCAGAAAACTATCAAGAGTAACATCATGGTCGTTTAAAGTTTTACGTCTAGCCTTCAACACGCGAAATCTTGGGAAACCCAATTATGTTTCCGTCGGGTTAGAACTAGAATGGTTAATTACCTATTAACTGAACTAGTTTGATAATGGGGGATAATCTAACAGCATTTCGTAATTTTTTTAGGCAACAAAATAGTAGGTATTTCTTTTCATCCTTAATGTCTCAATAGGTACGTAGGAAAGTTAAAATGACCGATAAATCTATCTTTACGAGGCGCACAGTACCTAGAGGCCATTAGTAGATTCATTACTAGAGGCCAATCTAATTTTGGTGCCATATCTTTATCTAGCAAATATTTGGTCACCACGGAAATGCATGGCATAATGCCTTATCTGTAGTGCATACGGAGCCTATGTATTGTCGTCATACTTTGGTATTTGCAGTTCTGATTCCAAACTTCTATTTCTTGATCAGGAATCGATTAAAATGGAGAAACTTGACCTCAAAGAAAATGAGTAGTGTCACATCAGGACTTAAGAAAATAAGGTACTTCAGATTTATTTCATTGGCGTTGTCAATATAATTTTGTAATTTTTTTATAAACCTTAAATTTCGTTGATGTGAATTTGTCTAATAACATAGAATACTTCACATGGTAGGTAGATACTAAATCCTTATTTGCCTTACAGTTAATCTAAGAGATTCTTAGAACGAAAATACTAATATTATCTACTTATCTATATCATGAATGTGTAAGTGTGTGGTACAGACCCCCGGGGCAGAGTCGAACAAATAACTGTAGAAGGTACTTTGTACTCACAAGTCTAATACATGAATGTATCTGAAACTAGAAGAGGCTGTGAGTCTGTTAGAGACACTCAACCAAATAGCAATCATTATGCACGACGAGATGAGGTCAAAGAAATAAACATCGTAGAGTTTGCAAATAGGGCAAGGGTTGTCACAAAATTAACCACTAATTTTTACAAATCTCGTCTGAAGAGAACCACACCAAAACTGTAAGAACTTAAACCACAGTATCACAATGTTGCTTATGCTCATATTTGCTGACAATTAGATGATGTCCAGAATATTTACCAAGATATCGAAATAACTCTTCATCAAAGCCAATCCTTTACAATTCACCATCTTCTCGCACATCTTCAGGCGCACCGTGTCACAAATCATTTTGACAACAATATGTTCAAACTATCACAACACAACGTAAACAACTTTGCGAAGCCGTAACTAAACGCGCTGTGGATATAACGCGCACATTAGTTTTGAAATTTACCGGACGTACAGCAATTTACGTCCGTCCGTACATATAAATTTTAATGTACAAGCACGAATGCCTTGTGTAATTCAAGTGCGTTACCCGTATTTAACTCTGGCGATTACTTAATACGCCTAATATTATTTGGATTAAGTAGGTCCAAACAAATATAAGAAACGATTTAAGTTTTATTTATTTTGCCAACGAGGTCACTTTACGGACGATGGTCGTAAACTGATGTTTAAAACTCCCTAAACCTTAATTGCATGTTTATCTACTGGTCGGTATGCGTTATCGACTGTCCTTAATAAGGTGTCCCTTCGCTGGCACAACGTTTGTGACTAGATTCTCGTAAAAATCTGTAATGGCATCTAATTTGATTTGTTTAACAATTCGTAATTACTTCAATGAATTTCGTGGTCAATTAGTAATTGGTTAGCTATAGTTAATGGAACGTGATTGGTTGGATCCCTGTCATGTTTAATATAAAAAATAAATACTGCAACTTTCGGCTATTTGCCAAGCCTTCGCGAAATAACTCATTGTAACGACTCTACTCTCTATATCAAAAACAATTTTCATTTATCAGAGTAATGACCTGACGAGGTACCTAGTAGGTACTAAGGTACCTATTTATTCCATTTCATTATGCATCTTATTTATTTGCAATGAGTTTATGAAACGGTTGTATTGATACGGCTCATTCACCCACCACTTTATCATATATGATTTCTCCATTTCATCTACCTGTAGAAATCACGTCGTCGCCATTATGTCTGTTGCTGCTGAGGACTGGACCACTGGTAATTGGCTTTTCTTTGTCGATTAACCCAATATATTTCCAATACGGCCATCAACATCGTTGTATATCCTTATAGCCACCGCAAATAATATAACAACTCACATATCATCATAACTTGTGTGGATAATTGTATGTTTGTTTCTTCACTAAGTGCTTATTTCGCGGATGACCACAAATGGAGTTCAACGAGAATGTGGGATAATGGAGAGAACACTAAACGTTTAGAAAAACTAGATCTAGGTTAGGAACAATTACCAGACTGTTTACATTTATTATTCCATTAATGGCATCATAGATTTCATACATTATAAAGGCTATTGTTTCATTATAAGTAGATATAGGCACGTATTTTTTCTACAATTTGCATTTTAATTACTAAAGATCTATAATGGGCGATAACATTTCTAGATAATTGATTTAATTTATAAATAAGTATCTATAGGTAATGTTGTGTATTTTCCGAAAAAAGTTACCTAACAATAAAAATACTTCCGAAATGCAAATTCAATTAAAACTAGACTATTGCAACATTTGCAATGATACCAATGATGAGTAACTGACTAGTTCAACTAAAATCGCAGCTAACGGTTCAATTTATAGGGAAATTAAAAAGGTGATCTTAAACTTGATTTAGCAGTACCAGTTTGGTCACTGTTCACTGACGCCGCGCACTTTTAGTACGAGAATCCAATATGAAGTTGAAGAACTATTATGTTTCGTTTAGCAAACCGTCAGTGAATCTGTCCATAATGGCCGCTACTTTTGCAGCAGCTGTTTTATTGATAACATCTCTAACTATATCTACTATCTCTCCACCCACAAATGTATCAATGTCTCAAATGACATAAAACAACTTGTAAATATTTGACGGGGGAAATTTTTAACGTCGAGAAAGTACAAGTCCAGAACCTACTAGTTTGGGCTGTCCGTACGCATAGTTAACGCTCTCTTACCTTTGAAAGTGTTTGAACTTGAAAACAAGACACCTGGTTCAAGTTTAGATTTTACACCTATGATAACAACACGTGATAGAGATATACAAGCAACCAAATATTTTGTGACAGCGAGAGCCAGTCTTGGTTGTATAACAAATATTTTATAAATACATGAACAAAGTATATTAAACAGTGGCTAAATATACCTTTTCATGGTTTACTGTCTTTCCAAAAGAGATTAGGAGACTTTAGTTCTAAACGCTCCCGAAAATAGAGTACATTTACAATGCGCCAAATATTCTTAATGAATCAGGACAGAAAATGTGCTACAGTTAGGCGGATGTGGCAAAACTAGAATGCTCAAAGCGCCTATTAGTCTGCTAATGATCTCTACTAAGTATTTTAAAAGTGAGTAATAGTCAGTATGTGTGGGTGAGGTTACTCTATCTATGTATCGCTACTTCTGCAAAACATTGCAACGTTTAGTTTACCTACAAAAAAGTTCTTCTAAACTTTATGCTCAACATTATTTTAAATCTGAGTCTGAATACGAGAACCAGTAAAAGAATAGGATTCATCAACCTCATTAAAACACTCACCTCAAGATCCCTAAAAACATCTCGTATATCTGGTTTCCTTGCTCTGGAGGCCGCCCGTTTCCTCCTCACAGTTCGGTTGAGTCTCCTCACGCGGCGCCTCACAGCTGCCGCTTGTTCCCTCGGCAAGGGCCTCACTGCCTCACCCAGCTGGGCCTCGGTGACCTCCAGCCCGGCCTGGAACGGCGCCGCCAGGGACGCCAGGCCAGCCGCCTGCAGCCATTCTGTTTCCAATTCGCCTTCTGCAACAAGGGCAAGAGAAAATTTAGCCATGCCCTTCAAATTACAGTTTGTCGCATGTTAATGCGTATATAAGTATTTAAATTTATATGCTTTTTGATATCCGAAAGGATCATTATCTAGGTTAAACTGCTATTTTCAAAGGAATGAATCCTACTATCCGCAGAAGGGCAAAAAAAAACTGATGCCTTTTATTTGCTACAAAGGAATGATGAAGGTACCTTCGAATAACCACCATGAAGAATTTATAATCAGACAAAAAGAGTGGACTATAGTTGATTGTGGACTGTACCTACCTATAGTTGATTGTTACGCCCTTCAACTGACTGAACGCTTAACACATACGTCCAAATTTTTTGTAGAATCATAATGCTTCCGCCTACCGTAATTTTTTTACACCTAAGCTATAGTATCTGATCATATAGCAGATCTTCAGAGAGAACTTCTATTAAAACGAACCAAGATTACTAATGAAGGTCAAAGAACTTATTTGCACGCACCAATAGTCAAAATGGATACCACAAAAACTTGATTCCAGCGGTAAAAAAAACATACAACACAACATTATTCCGTGTAATTGATTTAATGATTACATCAGGGTAACGTGACTCTTCGAAATGCAGTTACACTAACCATAGGAGACGAGGAATAGAACCAGCTACGACGTAATTTGTATCCACTAATAATAGGTATCGCTCAAAGATTATAAATGTACGCCTACAATCATAGAACCGAAAACAGTGCTCTTAACCGTATTTTTTAGATAATCTGTGCATCGTCTCATATGCCTAAAAAGGAATGAGACAAGATAAAAGAACCAAAACTCGAGGTAGATTATTATTTGTGACAAAGCTTGAGCTGAATCTGTCTGCAAGTTAAAGTGATGAGACGACAGGCTGACAGGTCGAAAGTAGCAAAAACGCTAACAAGTGATGCACGACTTTTTAAAATCGCTAAAGAAAGTGTGCATCATTCATTTTACATCTTTCTTTTCATTGATTGCTTAGATTATTCCATTGCTTGTGTTGGAAAATGAGACTTTAGCGAGAAATATACCTAATAACGTAATAACTAAGTATGTATTCTAAATTCTCATGCAGAAATCTCTTGCAGAGATAAACACCCCTTAGTAGGTAGATACTACTTTGTAAGCATTACTTTTGCAAATTTCATCTGTAATTACTGTAGTATGTAGTAGTGTTGTACCTAATAACTGGTACAGTAATGAATAAGAACAAATTATTCATTATTAAAGTAAGGAAATATTTTTATTTTTGAAGTCTACAGCATCGATACATTTAGCTATCATGTTTTAATGAAAATAGTAAATAAAACTTAAAAGGAACAAAGAAACAATCATAATTAAAAAGAAATTTATCCCATCAGAGTCGTTAACCGGAGAGTGTAATAAATTGACCAGTGAGTAACACGAATGCGTTGACAGGATGCGTTCATTTTGTATGCGCCTGGGCATCTAAATATAGGCCTTCACTTGTATCCCCCATCTGAGTCAGCGGTCGGCAGGCAACTTTAATTTTAAGTTCACGATTTGTTAAATGTACCCACAATTTTTTTTTTTTTTTTGTTTGAGTTTTGTTATGCGAGCTTGGAAAAAAACCGTCGTGCTTTAATAAACTTTTATATGAACAATTATATTATTATTTGCGCTAGGCAAAAATATATGACGAAAAACACTGTACGAAGAATAACGAGACCACAAACAGTAAACCTCCTTACTTCCCTTTCTCTTGAAAGAATTATAACTCACTCATATAAGTTTCAAAATAATACAAATATTATTGATTTCCGCAATCTCACAAGAGTGTTAGGTTGAAAGGTAGTTTATTTTAGTTCCGCTAGAGGGAATTGCAGTTAGTATGTTTATTTTTAACTTTGGGCTATAATCAAAACTAACAAGCACGTGAGTGTTTTCTATACGTCAGCAGAATGAGCAGAGCAATCTACCACGTTGATAATGTCGTATCTTATTTAATAAATAATGGTTTGTAAACAAAGTTAATGGAGCCTAACTACGCTTATTTATATACCTATCTAAATAACAAACAATGGGATTAATGAATTTATAATATTCCGCGTGGGACCTCTTTCATTATATTATATTCTAGATGTTAATAAATCTAATTGATTAATACTAATTAATTTCCAACTTGCGCATGATTCTAACCCACACCAAGTGGCAGGAACTACAGATATTATAGGTGGAAGCGATAAAGCCACAAGAGACGTAACCGAGCCGCGACCGCAGTGCGGATAGTAAACACTGGCAAGCTCCATTCATATAGAGCAGTACTTTAAGTGTTCAAGACAAAATTGGAACTAAACCTGTAAATATTAGGTACTACACTTTTATGAGAGAACTTGACATGCGCTACTATCTACCCCCAAATAGTTTCGAAGGACAATATAAGGCCTAGTTGGTGAGTTTATAATAAAACATTCGACGACAATAATCACACCAAACCGTTAAACATTTTAAAGCTTAACATTTCCTAGCAACTTTAGTAAATTTAACTGTCAAATGTAAAGTTTAAGCACTGTCTAACTTTACAGGGCTTATTATTAATACTAGAACCTTAATACTAGAACCCTAATAATAGATAATAACTATGCATTTTGGTAAAGAAATGGAAATTAAATTTAATGTTATAGCTATGGAAATAAGTAATCAAACGAAAATTACCTTTACTGGAGTGAAGGAAAAACCAATAACGCATCAATTAGACAAGAGATATAAGAACAGCAAAAACATACGAGGAAGCAAAAGTACAATTATACAAAATGCATGAACAATCCAAGAAACTTATATTGATTTATTAAACAAAGGTTATAGAAAAATAGAATGCAACATAATAATAACAATTGCGAATTCTATAAATTCTGATACGAATAGATACTTCCCGCCTCTGCAATGCACATTGCAGTGGACTGAGAGGCACACGCGACTTAAAAACAACAAGGAACTCACCAATAACATATTTGGCGTGGAACCGACATAATGCTCCCATAACACACATTTACCGGAGATCAGCTCGAGCCTCACTAACCTGGCCGCAGATTATTCCATTGTCCACGATACTAATTTGAATTGTTAATCACCTCAGTGGTATCATTATTCATTACGAATCACAGCCTTGTGGGAGTGCCACTATTATTATAAATAAACAATCTGCCAGGACATATAAAGCTTGCTTCCGAAGTCTACATTCCATCTATCTCATAGTATGTACTTGAATAGCAACAATGGAGTCCCAATTGCATCTATTAGTATTCCCATTACGGAAATCTCTTAAAACCTCTTTATATCATGTTATGTATTAAGAAGCAATAGCTTTCAAAGAAAAGCTATTTTGAGGTTCACGGCGGAAATGCATTCTTCACATGAAACAGCACTTGAAAAGTTTGTGTTTCCACGTATCGAATGCGCGTGCGCCGCCGTTAGCGTTGCGTGTCGCGGCGCGCATTTGACTGCGAGCTTCCGATCTCGACCGCGATCTTGTTATTATGGTCTCGTATTTATAGACAAATCTTGCCTTTGCCATTTCTGGATTGATATTGAATAGATAAAGTATGTAGGTAGAACTCAAGGAAAACTGACGGACAATTAACTTGAGTAGGTAAGTACTCATACTTATTAGTAAACGTTGTAGAACGTCAGAGTGGTCCCCACTTGATCTTAAGTAACAAGCATAGTACTTAATAATATATAAGTACTGACATAGAATTAACTGCTTTTGATACTAGAAATGTAAGAAATCATTATACTGTATAGCTAAAAAAATATTTAGTAGCTACTATCTAAGTAGATATTAACGAAATCTTTTACTCCAGGAAAGTTATCAGAAAATTACCAGAAGGTAAAAAAATAGTTTTTAATCGAATTGTTGGCCAATAATTATTCAAAGATTTATATATATAATCAAAAGAAAAACTAAATAACCATGAATGTACAAATATAACCATACTGTTTTACAATATATGTACATTACAGTACACAGTAGAAGCAGTCGCATGCGCCCCGTCGGTATGTATGTCACACAGTCTAGACGGGTTAATTCTGTAACTGCTCCGGCGATGTAATTTAAATGGACAATATTTCACCGTCTTTACTGCACATTTTCCCGAACAGAATAAATTTATCTAGATCTTGGACAATACGAGCCTTATAACTAAACTTGCATACGTGATACCACGCATGTCTGTCTTACTAAAGTTTAAGAAATATCTGACAAAAAAAACAACACTTTATTTACGTAATCTAAATATTTGCCAAACTAATAAAATATTTAGATTCTTCCTTTTAAGGAATTAATCAAATAGTCCATTTTTACAGATTTTTTACCACCAGGACAAAAATATATGTCACAATCCTAAAATGGAGCAAATGAACCATACAGGCAATTTTAATTGTAGATCCCCAAACATAATGCAGATGTGAAAGTCTGTTATTTTGTTCAATGGCGCTACAGGTGACCAAACTTAGCATATAGAAAGTTATGACCTCGCAAAAGGACGCACAGCATTCAACATCATTACGGAAAGTCGGAAAACTATACACCAACCTTTATAAAAGTCACTTACCACAGCTATTGTACGTCCATTGGGAAATCCTATATTTCACAAGCACAACCATTATTACTGGGCACTTAAAGTCCTTTTAATGCCTATTGGAATTTGGCACTTGCTAAATAACCGAGTTTAAAATCGATGTTTCGATCACCGCTGTCAAAGACAAACTAATTCTAGGCGCAGGAAACGAAGAAAAGTAAGCTTCTATTTAGATAAAAGATAGGGAATGATCATAATTAGGACAAACTCCGGACGGGTCAGACAGACAAACAAAGAGCCCTTGACAAACAATAGGATAATTAGCAACCTCACAACATAATCCCCTTAATTGGTCAATCAGTTAATGAGGAGCATGCAAAAAAGCTTTAAGCTCACGAACGTATAGCATAATATTTTTAAATGAATTAGATTCTTATATTTCAGTTTTCCCAAATGCACTGAGAATAACGTCTTCATTCATGATAATGGGAAAAGCTTCAAAAGTTTTCATGAAATATGTATTACCAGATATGTTGCAGAGAGTGACTTTACTTACGTATTTGAAGTACTGCACTGTGAATCAACAAATTCATGTTTAGGTCCCATCAAAACGGTTCTTATACAAATCGTAGAGAGACAACTAAATCTTCGCAAATACTTTCAGCGACTGAAGCAAATATGCAAACGTAATATAATAGTTCTTTTATCTCTCTGATAATGTGGATTATACTTTAAAGATATAAAATAAAATATGTCAATCAAATAACATAAGATATATATAGGTACTCGAGGTAGAGATGGCATAAAAATACGCATATAAGATAAAAACCCGTGACATTTATCTCGTGATTTAGTTTTTTGCGCAGTTGCTATTATTGAAAGTAAATCCTATTTATAGTTTTTCTTCCCAAGTTTATTTACCTTGAGAATAGATTAGAACAAGATTGGAGTTCAATTAAAATAAAAACATAAAAAATAGGCTTTATTTTCATAGCGAAGCACGTTCACGCTCCGGAAGCGATAATTTTTATTATTATGTATTTTATTTCTATATGCAGAGCTATCGATAATGTCGTCAAGTGAACTGAAATGCATGCAAATGATTAAATTGGACGTGAATATAACGTTAGTAAAGTAGTAAAGACAGTATGCCTACTTTGTTCCCTACAGAGTATAAAGGTAGAGAAATTTCCTTCCAAATCATGATTGGCAGTCTGAGTGAAGAATAACCAATATTATCACACAGTGCGTCATGCTCATGCACAGCTCCATCTGCATCACTATGTAGGTAATCCAAGATATTCAGCAATACCCCCATTCGAATGCTTTCACCGTTGATCTCTTTAGGCCTAAAAAAATAAATAGGTATACAAATAAAAACAACACAAAGCAAAAAACTTTCTATTTTTAATTATTATGATTTGTCTGACTGACCGAAAACGGAACGAGAGTCCCATCAAAAGGATATACCGTTACAAATGGAGGCCAAAATTCGTCGTTACCCACACTGCAACGGGGACAGTGTGTTAAGTACAGCACTACCTGACGAGAATCGATTGCAATCACCGATTTCGAATAGCCCAGATCGTTTGAGGACATCTTAAATAGAACCTAGATAGATAGAAAACAGATTTGACCGAATTACATTAAATACAGAGTCATTGTTTTTATCTTTTTCTATAGGTATTTTTCTATTTGACTTTAGCGCCGTAGAATGGAATTAGTTAGTGAAGTCTTTAAATAACAACGTTTGTTTTAGTTTGTTATCCAAGCACGTCTTAATAGCTTGACAAATGACCGTGAAACTTTGTATACCAGTTATAACTTACATTTTATTATGAGATTGAAGTTACTACTATCACGTAACGTTATTTTTTCTTTCCGATAGCTATACACTAGCCAAATCTCGGTAAACAAAGCTGAATGTTTCCTTCCCTCGGCACAATGTTTAATGATGTAACGATCAACCATATCCCAGCGGATTATATTATGGACAAGTATCTTATAAATTTATTTTAATTAAGATATTATATATTATAAATATAAATAAGAAAATGAAAAAATTCGGTATCAATATAAATATTAAGGCAATGTTATTCCACAAAGTTAGTGACGGGGCGGCGCGGCGGCGCTGTTATCGAATATCGTATTTGCTAATGGAATTTTTATATTGAATTACGCATTCGTTCCATTTTTGACCACTCATATGACACATGATGGTATGATCGAAGCCATATAGACATGTAAAATGACAAAGTTATGCATGTCACACTTCAGTGGCATGGCATACCTGGCCGCAACGGTGCGGTGGGTCGCATAACAAAGTCTCTGTTGCTATGTGACTGCACTTTCAAGGTTTTGCACAGTGGGTTCGAGAAATTTCATGGTCTACTTTAGAACAAACGCAGTGTTACGAAGTAACAAAAGAGCCGTTGAAAATTCTGTCTACTAGCATAAGGTGAGAGACCCACAATGAGACAAGAGACGCTACCTTTAACTTTAAACTTTAAAAGGCACATGAATCATACTGATTTTACAGTAGCCATATAAAACATACAAACAGAGGTACATATTACATGTCGTGTTTGAGAATAACTGTAACCCGACTGCGGAAAAGCAACATACTTATATTGTTTGGAACATAACAAGAAATCGATTAGATAGAATCTAATATAAATGATTAAGTATAAAGAAATTAGTATTTTATGGCATTTTGCATTGTCTAATCAAAATATCTACTCCGTAAAGAATCTCTGAGATGATGAAGATAAAATTTTTTTTGTAAAGTTATTATTCAATGTACATAATGTTATAATACCCTGGTGAAGTCTATTCTCCAGTTAATTATATAATGGTTTAATTGAATACTTAGTGTAGGTAGCAATTAGCACCATTTCGTTACGTTTATCTGGTCCGGTTCATTAAATTATTGAAAGTGAGGATTAAATGATGCATAACGCATTCCTGAATAATATCTTGGTCTACAAAATAATGGTAATGAAAAACTAGAATAGTGGTTAAGAACGATTAACCTTCGTTATAACGTAAACGAAATAGAAGAAATAAACACTGCTTCTACGGCTTTCTAACGTCCCTATATAAAACTGGGAAAAGCTTACTTTTTCTTCAAAATTTAATTTCTGGTTAATAAATTTTAAATTTTTCGGTCCATTCAACGAAGGGATGCCGCTTTTTTGTAAAAACTATATGTATAGGTGGTGCCCATATCTATCACTTTCTGTTTATTTATTTTTTTAAACATAATATACCTACCTTGAGTTTATTCTGTAGGTCCAAGAACACACAAGATAGGTACATCGTCAATACTTACATAAACAACGCTCACTCGCTCTCACTTTTAATCCTTTTCAAGTACAAACAAATGCCGGAAAGTGATTATTTAATAATATGGCGACGGACAGACGCCGCGCCAATATAAACAACCCCCTAATCATCTTACCTATTTTCATTACAAAACCTTGATAAGATATCAATTAAATGGTCAGTATCAATAATATATTATCTTTTCGACTCTACATAATTAATTGTAATAAATCATTTGGGATGCAATCATGGAGCAGGGATATTTGTCGAAAATAATATTTGTTTCAACGAAGGGCTGGGTATTTCGAGATACTACGTAAGTAAGGAGAAAGAAGCATCTCCATTGGATTTGGAACTACTTATAATGAATATTAATTACTGGCCATAATATGTATGAAAATAAAGCAACTTTAAATCCAGCGAAATTAGAGACTACTTTAAATATACAAAAAGTATTTACAGCTTATTTCCCAGTTTCGAAGAATGTTTGTGTCTAAATAGATTTACAAAAGTGTGTACCCTTACCAAAAGTGTGAGCCGCGTGGTGCCGGCAGAGTAGAGTTTGTACCACCCCATGCCTGCCCGTGGGTATCGTACGAGGCGATTAAGGGTTTCCGGGAGGTGGGCAGCAGCGCCTCCCGTACTGACAACATAGTCCGAAAATACAAACAAAAACTGCGGTTACCAACCCGCTTGCCCAGCGTGGTGACTATGGGCAAAATCTCCCTGTGGCAGTAGCCTTGTGGCGTGCCCTGGGAGAGGCCTACGTCCAGCAGTGGACTGTAATAGGCTGAAGAAGAAGAAGTACCCTTACCACGTAGGACTTAGGTAATAGGCTAACTAGTGCTAAATTGGTATGTAATTTGCACACTTTTGCCCAACCTCTTTGGGGGATAATGGGCGTGACTACATTATATAATGCATACAAAAGTGTGTTAGTAGGTAGATAAATATGCAGTTGATCGTTCTACTCGGAAAATTACTGGGATTTTATTAAGAACAAACACCATTATTGACTCTGACGAGGAAGTTAATTACATATTCATCTCAGCAAATCCATAAACAATTACTGCGAATTCCATAGATGCCATAGAGTCGACATCATATAGTAAGTAGGTATTTACTGAATGTGTAAATTATATGTATAGGAACGTGCCTGGTAACAATCTATTATATGTAAACTAATAGTAAGTAGTGACACGCCCACGTTTCAGTCACTTTTCGTAAGTAACTACTATGTACTTATAGGATATTCTGATAGCGATCGCAACTATATAAAAATATCAAAACTGGCTTCAAACAAATAAGTTTCGTTTAGTTAAAATACCGTCAACAACGACCATAGAATAAGACCGAGCACGGATGAATTCTAGTATCTGAATAATTACATAATTAAGAAGTTATTTAGCAATCATCAATTTATTTAAGTACTACATAATTATTACTTCTTTATTAATACGGGTGGTAAGCCTGCCTACTTTATTTTATCTTTCTTGACCACGGTACACTTTTCATTGATAAAGATAAAAACAGTGTCATGAACAGCCAACACCCTACTTTCCCAATCTAGATAATTGTTCAATAACAAGAGGCGTTTGTGACCTTATTATTAATAAATACATATTAATTAATATGTAGTAATAATTCTTCATTATAGGTAATAAAATTTACAAGTATAGCATGGCATAGCGTATGTTCTCAGAGTAAAAAGGACCGGAAAAAAGTTGTAAGATCTGTGGAGTATGTAGGTAATAATTTTTAAATGACACTTACTTACCTATACCTTGTTAAACAATCAAACTTTAGCATAAGTTAACAAGTGTCTTAACGCTTATTATGTATTAGGGAGCGCAGAGAACTTGACTATTATCATTTTCATTTAGCTTTAGTCGAAAAACAAACATAGGTTAGAAAAATTTCATAATTAACTTTAACTGCAATATAAATTATCATGAAAAAGACCATCGAGTAGCAGCCGTAATCGTAATTAATTATCTTGGACTAAGGGTTATGGATACCGCGAAATACGGGATTCTTTCGTCGTGGGAAACTCTTGAATGGAGTCGGGAGCACACGGCGTGACGGGCTCCCCTAGCTTCCTGGACTTTTTGCCGCATATCGAATGTAGAACTGTTATTTAAACATGTTATAAAATGGCTTGCCGCTTATAAAAGTAATGGTTCGACAATTATGATTAATAATATTAAAATGTTACTATCTAGTGCCGACAGAGTAGAGTTTGTACCACCCCATGCCTGCTGATAAAGGGTTTCCGGGAGGCGGGCAGCAGCGCCTCCCATGCCGACAACATAGTCCGAAAATCACCATCACTCAATCACCAACCAGCCTGCCCAGCGTGGTAACTATAAAACCCTCCTATTGCAGTAGCCTTGTGGCGTGCCCTGGGGGAGTCCTACGTCCAGCAGTGGATTGAAAAAGGTCAACAATACGCGACGATCTAGTAACTAAGCTAGTTTTATTTCCCAAAAGCCCTATTTCCTAAAATAGAATCGATTTTATTGAGTTAGGTTTGGAAAATATCAACAGTCGCGTTCAGTGAAATTAAAAGGGCAGTATGATATCATTAAACAACACTCATTTTGATCAAATATGAAGAGGACAATGAGCTATTGACTTACTTAGATAATTTTGGACTATAAATCATAAACAAATGGCAAGGAAGAATATACCTGTGGCTGCGGCCAACTAAGAGTGCACTTTAAATCATTCACAAACTTTCAGCAGTATAGAATTATCAATCATCCACTCCACACGCATCACAACCATTATTGTTGCAATAATTACTTAAAACAATAACGAAATCAACATCGCAAAAAGCAAACTTTCTGAATCGATTTTCCGTGAAAAGCAAAGAAAGTAACTGTACGACATCAATGCACTGAACAATGGTAGACAATATGTTCCCATGAGAAAGTGCCCGCGTGTTTGTCATCAAACGTGGTTGCTGGTGGAAGATTCGCTAATATTGTGGTCGTGAATTTAAATATTCAATGCCATATTATAACGTCTAGAAGGAATTAAGTACAGCCAAATTCAATAAACGATCTCGAGAGATTTTTTGCATATTTCAGATTAAATGTACCATACAAACTTTGTTCCGAGATTCTTTTTGATCTCTAGTATTGAAATTGGCCGTTATAAGTAGATGTCTAGTAAAATCGACATAAACATACATACCTACACACGTACACACATGTAAAGAACTGTACCTATTCTGATACACTTAGCTACTTCTTTGACATAATCAGGCAGCATTAGCATTACACAATACAAATTGATTATACCATCTCACACCAATTATACTTGGCTTCGTCCTCGAGATTAGCATAATATGTAAACACTTGTAGTATCGCCTAGCGATCACCATTTACGCACTATTTGAGGGTAACCACAATTTTTATTTTATAAAACTTTGTGGGTAGGTAGACAGCCTGGCGAGTACACCGAACATTTTCTTCATTCGCGTTTTAGTGCTTCGCCATTTCGCACGCTGCCTAGCTTAGCTAAATATATCTAAAATAAAATTAGATCAGTTAAATAGTAATTGGTAAATTGTTAATCATGCCTAAAAGAAAGAATTCCGAATCAGTTATTAGGGAATTAAGTGAAAAATTAAAGAAAATTGAGGAAGAATTAGCACGTGGTCGAACAAAGAAACGAGGTCGTCGTAGGATTATATCTTCCTCATCGTCAGATTCGTCAGCAAGTCGGTCAAACAATACAGGTTGGTACCAGTGCTACTTTATTTTACTGCATAAAACATAATAACATATGGAAATGGTATTGTGGGTAGTTTTTGAGACTGCTTCTTGCCACCATATTGTATTGTGGAAAGATATTGTAATGGTATTGTGGACAGTTTTTGGGACTGTTTCTTGCCACCATATTGTGTTGTGAATAGTCTCTGGGGCTATTTCTTCACTTTTTATACTCCGATGTCAATCAGAGTAAACAATATCTTATAGTAATGCCATTTTAAATGAGTTTTGTGGGCAGTGTCACGAACGTACTGTTTCTTAACTCCTTAAAGGGCGGTACTATAAATCCGTTATGCGTTTTCAGACCGCCAATCGTCGGTTCGAATCATTGATGCATGTGAGCACGAGATTCCGGCTACCGGGCTCTCACCCTCGGCCGCCGCCGGCGCCGAGTTAGTAACTCCAGCCGCAGGTCCAGTCGCCACGCCGCCGCACGGCTCCGCCTCGCCTCTGCCTGCAATGCCCGACGAGGACGCTGCGATGGAGTTAGATTTCAATATACTTGAAATACTCGGTATCGATCCTACTAAAGCAACTACCTATGGCAAAGATATACAAAAGGATGTTGCTGTACGTTTTGAACACTGCACGACTATGGGATTAACTAAAGATGATCGAAAACAGCTCACAGATCGTTATTTAATACCGAGCAATTGTAAACTTATTTTTATTTACTTATTACTTATTTCAAGTCTCGGTGAAGCCATTACACTTCTACTTTCTTCTAAAGATAAAGATACAAACTTATTACGCCTGCTAATGGATACCGGAAAAATGCTTTGCGCTTGTCAACATAGCGACTCTATGACTAGACGAAATTACATCATATATTCTGTAAAGAAGGAAATGAAGGAATCACTCCAAAATACAAAAGTTGATAGTTTTCTGTTCGGCCAAAACTTGAACGAAACGTTAAAGACTGCTAAGGCAATTAGCAAGTCTGGTGCTGACTTAAAGATTTCTACTACCTTCAACAAAGTAGATAGTAATAGAACGAATATTCCCAGTATTTCAAAAAACTGGAAAAGACCCAACCCGGGTCGCAAACAGCCGGCGAATCCGAGAACAAAGGAAAAGATGGCAGCACCTACAGCGACGAAGAATCAGCACGCAACCTTCTCCAGGCAGTCGCAGAGTCAGCGCGCCAGTCACAGCCGCCGTTAACGCCCCCGGTAAATTATGCTGGTAGACTAGCTAGTTTTTATAGTCAATGGAAACTTATTACTAAAGACCCTACTATACTCTCATATATCAAAGGGTACAAAATACCCTTTTCTAAGCCCGTTACTCAGTCATGTGTACCATCAACAATCCGTGGCTGTTCCTGTTCGGAACAAGCCGACTTTAAAGAGGCAATAGAAAGCTTATTATCTATTGGTGCTATATCGAGATGTCAGCCATGCAAGGGCCAATTTATATCCGGAATTTTTTTGGTACCAAAACCAAATGGCAAAAAGAGACTTATTCTAAATTTAAAAACTTTAAATAAGTTCATTGACATAAAACATTTTAAACTTGAAGATTTTCGGACTGCATTGAAACTTGTTACCAATGGATGTTATATGGCTAAGTTAGACCTTAAAGATGCCTACTTTTTAATTAATATTCATGCAGATTATAAAAAATACTTACGGTTCCAATGGAACCAAGAGTTATTTGAATTTAACGTTTTGCCATTTGGCCTTAGTACGGCCCCATTTGTTTTTACAAAAGTAATGAAGCCTGTTGCTAGATTGCTACGCTGTACAGGGTTATTGTCTACTGTGTATCTAGATGACTGGTTTCTATTAGGTCAGACTTATCAACAATGTTTGAAAAATGTCTATCAGACTAAAGCACTTCTATCCGCTATTGGATTTATTATAAATGAGGAAAAAAGCTGTCAAATACCATCTAAATTATGTTGTTTCCTCGGATATAATATAGACTCTAAAAATCTCCAGGTTAGCTTGCCGTCAGTTAAAGTAGATCGCATTAAGACTGAGATCCTTAAATTTATGTCACTAAAAAGATGCAAAATAAGAGAATTTGCTCGTTTTGTCGGATTGCTTGTATCTGCCTGTCCAGCCGTTGAGTATGGATGGTTGTACACTAAATTATTTGAACGTGTAAAATATTTAAATTTAATAGATAATGATAATTACGACAAATTCATGAATATTCCTAGCTATATAATGCCGGATTTAAAGTGGTGGAATGATACCATTCAAACTACCGTAAATAAAATCAAGATTGATAGTTATGACCTGGAAATTTTTTCGGACGCCTCAACTACGGGGTGGGGCATCGCATGCGGTGATGAGAGGGCTAGTGGTCAATGGAGTGCCCAGGAACAGAAACGACATATAAATTATTTAGAAATATTAGCAGCCTTTTTCGGACTAAAAATTTTTGCAAAAGATTTAACTCATTGTCAGATTTTATTAAGAATAGATAATACGACCGCTATTTCCTATATAAACCGCATGGGGGGCATCCAATACCCGCAATTGACTGCAGTCACTAAGAAATTGTGGCAATGGTGTGAACAACGCCACTTGTATGTATTTGCTTCTTATATTCGTTCATCAGACAACAAAGAAGCTGATGCTGAATCAAGGCGAATACATCCGGACATAGAGTGGGAATTATCCGAAGACGGGTTTCAAAAAATTGTACTTAAATTTGGTTCTCCACAAATTGACCTATTTGCAAGTCGGCTTAATAACAAATGTCAAAAATATATGTCATGGCATCGAGACCCAGAGGCTCACGCCGTTGACGCTTTTACAATTAGTTGGACACCCTTCTTCTTCTATGCGTTCCCACCCTTTTCCGTCATATTAAAAACTTTAAAAATGATTATATCAGATCGTGCTAAAGGTATTATAATCGTACCATTGTGGCCCACACAAGCCTGGTACCCTATTTTTAGAAATCTAGTAATATCAGATGTTGTCATTTTTAAACCGCATGAGAAAGTTCTTATTTCTCCTCATTTCAGCAGTCGCAACCTACACGCCAGTGTTACCCTGGCTGCTGCAGTATTATCCGGTCGGCGTTAGTGAAGAGAAATATGCCATCTTCTGCATTAAATATTATGTTAGCTTCACTTTCGCCGAGTTCCCTAAAGCAATATGATGTTTACATAAGAAAATGGTATAATCATTGTATGAATAATAATATTGATTTGTTTAATGCTTCTATAACCGATATAATTAATTTTCTTGCGCAAATGTTTAATGAAGGAGAATGTCAATATGGAACGCTTAATTCCTGTCGCTCTGCTATAGCCTTATTAGTAGGAGATCATGTTGGACAAGATGAAAACATTAAAAGATTTTTCAAGGGCATATTCCGGCTACGTCCTCCTATGCCTAAATATAGTACAACATGGGATCCTTCTAAAGTTTTAGATTATTTAGAAAATCGTTTTCCTAATGAAAATTTGGACCTAGAGGTTCTGTCAAAAAAACTAATAACTTTAATAGCTCTGGTTACTGCTCACAGGGTCCAGACACTTTCTATGATAAATATTGATAATATCTCAGTTTCATCAACGCGCATTACAATAAAAATTACTGAAGTAATTAAAACTTCACGGATAGGTTTTAGCCAACCATTATTGTTTTTACCTTTTTTTGATCAGAGACCAGGAATATGCCCTGGAAAATCTTTAGAGTCCTATCTAAATAAAACTCGGGCAATTCGTAAAAATGTTAAAAGTCTTTTTATTGGGCTAAAGAAACCCCATGCTGCTGTTAGCAGCCAGACTTTAAGCCGTTGGATTCGGAGCACGCTGGCCCTCAGCGGCGTGGATGCGGCGGCGTTCGGCGCGCATAGCGCACGGCACGCCGCCACGTCGCGCGCGCACCAGCTCGGCGTCAGCCTGGATGCCATCAGGCGTACGGCCGGCTGGAGCTCCAACTCCGACACCTTCTTTAAATTTTATAATAGGCCGTTGCAAAATGACAATGATAATGATTGTTTTGCTCGAGCTATTATATCTAACAGTTCTGTTTCTAATAATTAAAACAAAAACCTACCCTAATCACATAAATTAAAAATTATAATGACAAACGCAATGGTATATCATTTACTCTCTACTGCCAGCATGTTGGTTCTTATGCTAGAGTGAAGAAACATTTCACGATTATCTCTAAAAGTCTACAAGTGTTTACATATTATGCTAATCTCGAGGACGAAGCCAAGTATAATTAATAATTAAACGAACTTACCTGTAAGTGAAGTTCTATTGTAATTATACGAAGGCTTCGTCCGAAGAGATTAGCATCCCACCCTCCCTTAGCCTAAGTCTATTTTCTAAACCCCCATATCGTGAAATATTGTAAATGTTAACTCTAAACTAAATGAAGAAAATGTTCGGTGTACTCGCCAGGCTGTCTACCTACCCACAAAGTTTTATAAAATAAAAATTGTGGTTACCCTCAAATAGTGCGTAAATGGTGATCGCTAGGCGATACTACAAGTGTTTACATATTATGCTAATCTCTTCGGACGAAGCCTTCGTATAATTACAATAGAACTTCACTTACAGGTAAGTTCGTTTAATTATTAATTATATTGAGTAGTCTCACTCCGCCATTACGTGAACTTTTTACTCTATAATTCCATTACAAAAACGAAGTCCCACGGATGGTTATGGAACTAAATCAAGTTTAAAAGAGAGTTTGAGATTTACAAAGACTCTACCGTCTAAGTCAGGTGACTTCATTACTGAAACAAAGATATAAGAGGAAGTCGCGATAAGTGCACGCATGGGAAGCGGCAAGACAAGTATACAATATCTAATTGAATTTAATGACAGCATACGACACTATACAGGATGCAGTATACTCCCACAGGATATTATCCTGTATAGAAACAGGATACCGCAAACTGTCGATGATTACTGTCTACTTAAACATACTTGAGGACAAAAAGGTAATTGGTTATTAATTTAGCAAAATGATTATGAAAATGATAGCTTACCAATGTATCATAAATAGAATATTCAAATTAATTTCTATGTTATTTATGTGAGACATGTGACGTGAGAGAGATTAACTTCTGTATAGTTCTATTCTACTGGGTACTATTACCTTGAGTTCCTTCCTATTTCTTTGTTTTCTTTGACACAAAAGTTATTTCGAGAGTTGAGCATGAGTAAAGTTAATTATATGGAGGCAGCGAGTTACAGACTTAGCTCTTTTAAGCGTCTGTCTGAGCGTTCAGTAACATCACCGTACTCTCAAATATTTTAGATATTAGGTTAAGCAAAGGCACTTTACTTCTCTATCTTTTCAACATTCACTCCGAACATAGCATCAATTTGGCGTATACAACTTCCAACAGACATAATGAGCAATGTCACCACAGTCTATGCCACAAGTCAATATATGACTGGATGCGAAGAAAGGTTCCATTTTACCACCGACCCTAACTTTGTAGTTTGTAGATACATCAGTGACAGATGGACACTAACGGTACGCACACACAAATCTGTTTGATATGCACATTTGCGTTCAACTGTTCTTGGGCACGGTTGTTAAACCAAGTTATATTTGATGTTTTATATGTAGCTACCTACGTATCTAGGATCATTTAGGATTTCTGCCGAGCTTGAAATCCCAGGACAATGGGCTTCAGAGGTTCTTGTGCGATTCAAACAGTGATTGATATCTAAAGATTTAAAGTCTCAATCTAATGTAAAGTTGATTGACTAACGATAGAAATTGATCTTAAAATATGATTTAGGGGATTTTGCTAAAATTAACGCAACACCTATCTAAGCTCATTACTATTTAGACTTAGAGCAATCGTATGATGATAAAAACCACTTTAATACGAGGCCACAATAATATGCCGTAAATGAGCCTGCGTCATGCCTGTCTATTTAGCTTATTGAACTGCGTGCTTGTCCAATCTACTGCGTTTGTTTTACATCAGAACAAAAAACAAATGGGGCGAGCGATCCACATGTTCTAGTCGTCGAATTAACATACTTGTCGCAAAAAACATGTAGCTACAGAAACACGCACAAGACAGGCCATTGGACAAAATGACTCCAATTAAAATCATTGCGACTAGTCAAGGTCTTAAAATAAACTACCAACTTCGGCCAGACAAAATAAAGACGAAAGTCTTGATAATAAAGCTTACGAATGCTTGCCTTGGTGTCTAATATTTAATTGCTCCTTATTAGTGACTTGGTCTCCTAAATTAGTGTCAGGCAGAGGCGGTACTCGGCCATGGGTGCTGTTCTTATTCGGATAATTGTGACAGTTATATGGAGTAGGCTGTCATTAATTATGATTATTGTCAGATTAGAGAGACAACGATAATTTGAAACAGTAATTTTGTTTCATGTGATTGGAATCCCAAAATAGGGTAATGACCGTTACTGTAAGGATAAAATAGATAATCATAAGTTTGAAAGAAAATAGAGTCCTAAAATCCATATTACTAACCTACATTCTATAAACCTACTTATATGCGTTAGAATCCATTACGACAATGTTAAGGTAGGACATTCCAAAAATAGATAATAAAATTATGCTTTAAGGAAAATTATGGGCCATATCTCAAAGACCTTAAAAATGAAGATGGCACCGAGATAAATCACGTTCAAAGCCGCACCTAGAGCTATAACAATATTTGAATAACAAAATGACGTGGACAAAGATTAAAACAAATGTCACCAAGGACCACAATACTCGTATGTTTGTTGTAAACAAAAGCAACAGAGAAAACTAGAGTCAAATTATTGACAACCCAACAATTATTGCTTAGTAATAATACGTTGAATGTAAAGCACTAAAAAAGTAAACCTAAAAGTAAAAAGGTTATCGTATTAGGTAGGTAATGTAACCTGTAATTTAGATTGCTATATTAAAAAAAAATGATCAATCCAAAAAAATGCTGATGCGTCCTGTATAATATAAGATGCATGATAGATAAGCTTAATGTGTATTTAAGTATTCACAATAAACACGGCAATGGCACAGATTCGCGAGGCTATTAAAGGAATTTAAAGCACATCACTATTAAACCTTAAAATAATGTACATTACTCATCATGCAAAGATTTTAGTAATTTTGATATTATTGAATTTGCAGATCAGGCGTCAGAAGTATCAACTGGTTTCTAATCTCGACAGTAGTCACTAAATTTGTAATCGCGTTCATCTCACCAGTCAGTGGAGGTGTAAGAATCGGCGGTGGCAGACAAAAAATTTGATGTCCCCCTATCTACATAAAAATAATCCGAAAAAATTATATACAGTAAAATCATATGAGCTCTATTTATCATGTAGATTGATGCGAGTGAACCATGAGTGAACAATGGCACATCATGACAGAATAACCAATTGACTGACACTGTATCTAAGTTACCTAAAATTTTATTTGAACAACTATATGGCAGGCTTTCTGATTTTATCAATCATTGCAATTTAAAGGTTTTATGAACCATTGAACTGATTTAATTGATATAATATAATTGCAAAACACAGGGAAAATAAATCGGTTTTATTAAATTTAGATTTTACCGAAAGATAAAGTTACAAAATATAAAATTAAAGGTAAACAAATAGTAAACTGAAAAACTAGGTAGCGATAATGCGATAAGATAACTAAATAAAGACGCAGTAAAAGTAGTAACAGAAACAATATTATTAATAAGCTAAACATAATATTACATAAGTTATTCTCATAACTTGGTAATAATTACAAATACTTATTCAACAAGAAATATGCACGGAGTGTTCTAAAGGCAGATATTAGAAATCTTGGGTTACATCATTTTACTGAAGACTTAAGATTTGTGAAACATTGCCAAAATATTTAGTTATAACTTTTATACCTTGATACTTTCGATGAAATTGTTTTCTGTACAGTGCAGAGAGTCCTTGTGGGGGCTATGTTTAGCAATGAACTTCTTAGGACTGAAATGGTGATTAGATGCACAAATTGTTCTTATACATAGATATTATTTATCAGGTACTTGTATAACTACATGACATCAGTCGTGTGACCTGTAAGGCTTAATTTCAGTATTCTAAATCATAAATAACATAACTCAAATATCCGAATAAGGTATCTATAGACCATATAGATAGATGTTTGACAAGGCAAAGCTCGTGAACAGCTGAACCGATTTCGCTAATTCTTTTTTTAGCATATTCCTAAAAGTACAAAGATGGTTCTTACGGAGAATTCTAAAAACCACACCCGTGCATAGCCGGGGCGGATCCCTAGTTTTATATAAAATCTTCGATGACAGGTGTTCTAGAGGTACTCTCGGATCTACTCGAAGCTATAACGTAACAACTATTAAACCGGTTACACTGTATATCTTGAATTCGCAATTAATTTGTGTATTTTCACATTGAATCACGTTGTAACTGCGATGCTACCGAATGGTTAGATGAGAGATATTATAGATAGCTGAATGGAGATACTACTAATTATATAATATCTTGACTAAGATAAATTTATAAAAACACTTCTCCATTAATATAATCCGTTAGGATATGGTTGATCGTTTCATCTTTAAACATTGTACTGAGGGATTCAGCTTTGTTTGCCGAGATTTGGCTAGTGTATAGCTATCGGGGTGAAGAATAACGTTGCCAATATGTAATTTAGTAAAGAGATGGTAAAATTCGTCATGCGAGTAATTGACCCGGTGGCTTAGTGGTTATAGCGGCTGGCACGGTTTGCAGTGGTCGTGGGTTCGATACTTCAAATAGCAAACCATTCTTAAACAGTCGGGAAAATGGACCCAAAAAAACTCCAATATAATGAACATCTAAACAAGTAAAAAGTTTTGCATATGAAATAATGGCAATAATCCGTAGGTAAGTATTTTTTTTATACATCGTAAGCACATCTGTATTTATCTAGTGTAACAGTTGAATATAATCATTATGTTAATTCTTAATAACATACTATCGTTACGATTATAACTATTTATAGTTCCAGCAGTTTACTACTGAAATTTAAAAAATGTTAATATCTACAGGATAATTTTTGGTCGTCAACGTTCCCGAAAACTACGGAATCTCCTCATCGTCACGATCATTTTTCTCCATGAAATCATACCTGGGAAGTGTCTGGTTCCCAAGATATTAGGGTCCAAAGTTGAGTAAATAGACTGCGTTTTTCTGCATAAACGCACATAGACGCGCGTAGCAAGATTTTTTCACGAGAAATAATTAATATCTGTCTATAAAAAAAACTAGCATAAACACTGGATACTATAAATTTCGCCCGAGCAAGTAATTTTAAAAAATTCAATAAAATTTACATTGTTTCACAGCATTTTTTTTTTGGCATAAACTTACTTTATTTGATGTATAGAGTACGTACCCTTTGTCAAGGGTGGCAACGAAAAAACGTCCTATACAGGAATCCTGTGTTGATGCAGTTCTGGCTGCCACATTACGGATACACAGCTATGGCTGTATGTAATTAATTAATATGAAATGTTAATATTTTTTAAATGTAGGTTAATCTGAAAAAAAATTGATAGTTACATAGACTATTATAAAACACATAGGATAAGACCACTAAAGCGAAGTCGCAGGCGTACGCTAGTTGGTCACAAAAGTTATTTTGCAATTGAATTTGCAAATAAAAAAGCAATCATGCCTTATCTGCAAATATCATAATCATCTATTCGCTTTGCTGATCAAAGTAGTTATTTACAACGCGATGCACGCGCACGGTAAATCTAGATAAAATTCAATCATATTTAAGTCGATAATTTCATTATTCATCTATTCCGACTTTGAAATTTGGATGAAATTCTGACTTATTGCCAGTTAATTATTTTGGGGCATTAATGAATATAAAGGTATGATTGGGGGCTTTAGCATGGGGCACATGGAAGTATCTACATGTTCGTGACATAACATATTTCCAAAAGGCTTTGTTCCTCTAAAATTTATCAAAATAGTACCACTATATCCTTCTCGTTACCGTGTGTTATAGATGTAAGTTAAAGCATACATTTATCAGCTCATATGAGATCCGACTGAATGCTCCTTTCACTGCGAAGCGAGATTTTAGTGTTTTTATTAGACTTTCTATTTAATACTCTACGTGATGTGCGATTATGAAATCTAATAACAACTGAGATGCAAAACTATGTCTATAAATTAGAAAGAAATCGATATTCACAGGTACATTACGGCAACAGGTGTATTCAAAATGGTAGATAGATTAGAAGATTACTTAATACTGCCAGATATACCTATCAGTATGAAAGATATTGTAAAATCTATTACATCAACAGAGGTATTCTAAACCTGTGTAAAGAGAAATTGGTTACATACCTATAAAAATTATACATGACCGATTATTATAAAATATAGGCGGCACCTTATACCAATAATATTTCTGTATTCATAATTTACAAATTGTTCTTTGTATATCTAGTCTCAGACAAGGAATAAAGGGTAAAATTGTTTTGAATTTATCCTATGCTTTCAATGATATACTGGGAGTGAGTAACGAGATGACGGATAATAGGGATGAATGGAAGAAAAGTACATATGGCGCCGACCCCAAGTAAATGGGAACAGGGCAGGAAGATGATGATGTTTTTTTCAGTTGAATAAATTGTTCTATGTCTTTGACATGGTATAGGGAACACCCTAACTAAGAGCTTTGAAAAAACAAGGCGAATATCATTAAGAAAGGCATACGAGTAGCAATCGATATCTATCTAAAAAATGTAATCGTGAGCGTGTAACCAACCGAGCGACCGCCAAATTCACTCAATTGCCATGTTGTAATAGTTTCACAACACATGCCAGCTGTACCACCATGATCAATGAGTACTAAAATGTAATAAGTAACTATGTATAAATAGCTATTCGCATTTGACATAGTTATTTCCTGATATAACTCCATTAACACAATGAGGAGTAGCGAAAGGAAGGATGTGATAAATCCACGCGATGTGTGCATTTGTGCAATGTGCATCCTTTTGTGATATGCGAGGTAGTTGGAATCCAGGTTGGTATTATCCAGGGAAATGACTCTTTTCATGAAAATTTCAAGTATGGGTGTTTCATTTTACAATGGTACTTTACATAAGTGTCCACGCGGCGGGATTACTACAGTTACAGTCAGTAAACAACTACGGACTAAGATCCGAGGCTGAAATTCAAAGTTCATATGGACACCAAGACTCAATTAATTAAAGATTTTAAAATACCACACGTCTAATGAATCCTAAATATCGACAAATACATATGTGATTACCCTTCATTTACATCCGAAGTTTTTAAAACTTACACAATAAGAATTGAAATCACATCCACTGGTCAAAGACATAATAAATTACCACCAAACATACCTAGAGCCGGAGAGTCGTGATTGTGAAATGTTTTTTTCTATTTTCCGTAATACTGTGCAGAACTGACGTAAGAGCTGATTAATATTATTGAAAGTTTTTAAGCAACTTGCATAACCACTTGTGCTGTCTGTTTGTTTAAGGATTCTGGGTATGTACAATTGTTTTTAAATTGAAATAGGTAATACCTACTTTATCCATAGATTAATGGATCTTAATAAGTTTTGAGGTATATCAAGCAAGACATGCATTGACGATCAGAATGCACGGAAAGGTAAAAGTCATCCATCAAGAGGAAGGTCAATTAATACTTTCACCCACCAAGGTTGCGTTACGTTACTCCATCTGAATGGACGTACGACTTGTAAGCTCCTACTGAGAAATTTCACGCTGACGCAATTGCATCCGTTGATCAATTGGAACCAGTTTAACTAATAGCCTAAAGGGAAATAAACAAAAACAATAAAGTTGCAATTGGTTGAGAAGAATCAGAGCTGTTCGTGCGTAAAGCATCTGACTTTACCATATAGGTAGCAGACCAAAATGCAAGCAAATCGTTACTAGACAAAAATAAAGTGAAAGGGAGTATATCATTAAAGGCATTTTGTCATATTTGTTCAGACTATGAATTTCATATTATGAGTACCTAGTTACAATTCACTTAAACTTGAAGTACCTATAAATTCAAGGTGGTCTACTTAAAATTGCATTTCTAATTGCGGCTATATCTGGGCAAGGTCTCTACAATTACAAATTAAAGTTTATTTAGCATATAAGGAACAAAAAACCATAAATAAATTAAATGAATATGCCGGTTGGTAATTAAATTTACAATAAGAAGGCGTAATAGTCTATGAAAGCAATTTAAAGCACCGACATTAACATACTTAATAATCGCATAATGTCTGGTTACATTTCATAGCGTATATTAAAGAGGAAATTGCAATTGTCCCCAAAATCTGTATTTGGCACCAGCTTCTGTTATCATTGTAACCAGTATAATAAAGCCACAAGAAATAAAAATAAAAAATATTTTTAGATAAAGATAACAGGAAAACCAAATATAGACTTCAAAACATCCATAGACAGACAGCTGTTCAATAATTTCATTTTCTTACTAGAACCTTAACGTTTCAGATATGCTCAGTTATTAACAGCAATTGTACCTACTTCATTGGAGGATGTTATTCAACCACATAATGGCTATTGTTAACCGTGCTTACAGTAAACATCTGCAGGGCTGATCTGTAAATATTATGAGTTGCGACGATATTCCCGTGGTTAACAGCGATGAAATGGATGTACAATAAAAACTGGTCTAAAAATTAAGAAATGCCGTTTCTATTAGGATTTGGACTAAAATAATACAATAATAGAAACTTTGGCATGTTTCACACTATTTGCAGAAAAAAATTGAAAACTAGGCAGGTAGTCCGGATTGGACCAAAGAATTATCTTTACAAAAAGAAAAGGCAAAGGAAAGAAGTTAAGTAGGTATAGTGGCATAAACAAAATCGAGGTTACAAGTATATATAATCGGGTAACAAGAACGGGTGTTGGAGACTTGGAGCTAAAACCCCTTGCCAAAAACAAAAACCTCAATGACATTTTAAAGTTATTAGAATATAGTGACACTTTGGATGGTACAGTCATCTCACACAACTAACAAGCACTAATTAGTGCTTCAATTAGAGAAGTTGGCCGCGACGCGACCTTGTGACCTGCCGGCAAACTGGTCCGTGAATAGAGCATGCGTGAAGTGATCAGCTGCGCCTGCGCCGATCCGTTAGGAGCCATTCCGATGGTCCCTGGCCTAACGGAGATTGTAGGGCTGACAGACATAAAGGATAACTCTAAGCCGTTTTTAACCAGATTGTGTTTACTTCAAGAATTCTCGGCGAGTTATTCAGCTTTTGCAGAAAAAAAATTAAGACAATTTGTGGATTTACAAAATTTTAAGAAGCGACTAATATAAGTGATAGTCCGATTTGCAAAATTCATTCAATATGTAATTGAGAAACTTATATAAAGTAAAAAGTACTGCAAATATTAATGTTATCATCATCAAATACCAATATTAATTATAGTGAATATATAGTGAATATTCACTAGCAACCCTAACTCGTGTAAATAAAGCGTATCTCAGGTGCCTATTGGCCGGTCACTTCATGGTCGCTCATTATCAATTCAAATTGCGCAAATGGCAGGTTAAGTCACTTTACGACTAGTAGACTACTGTCGACTGCAAATTTTCGGATACTCGATAAAATTTCAATGCTACCTAGTTTCGTGTCAATGCTTTTTAGATTGGAACCAGCTCGACTTACTTAATTAATGGAGGTAATAAGTTTTTTACGAACTTAAGAGTGCCATTCAGTTTATTGGAGATCAAGCTATAAATAAAAACGTTAAAAGAGAGCTAATGGCACATTATTAAGTTTAATTTTATTTGTCACAATTATATTTCGGTGACCGGTGATGTTATTTAAAATGTATGTGGCAACAGATATTTTCATCCATTAATATCATGTACTTACATATATTTAAACTTCTCCGCTAACTCTAACTTAAAATAGCATCATAAGAAATAGAGACTCTTTACCAAGGTTATCTCTCCGGAAATCTACTTAACGTATTCCTTTACTACAATCTGGAACTGTTTCTCATTCATCACACATCCACATCGCGGCACAAAGTTGTAAATTATAGATTCAACATTCCAGTAGCTTTTAATGACAGTATTCAACTAGAAACCGAAGTCTCAGAATTATTAGTTTTGCTGGTTGCCATTTAAAACTCATGTTTATGATATAAGATTGGTATTTTCATACAAGTTGTCCTGCATACTTAATAGTAAGTCAGGATGTGCTAAAACCACCACAAATCTCTCTACGGCTACAGCTTCTCGACATGGACGACTAAAGGTGCCCATAATGATTTGGTTTATCCAAAGCTCATAGAAATTGTGGTGATATTATATTGATAGTTTAGAGGATAATAGAGAGATAGATAATAAAGTATGATCAATCTCATGGGTAAGTGAACATTACCACCCACCGGAAGGTTTACAGGTTCAGGTTCAATCAGAACATTGGCTAGCAGACAGTAAAATTAGACTGCCAGTAAATATGTATAAAGCCTTTCGTATGTCAATCTTTAAACAGTTTGTAAACAGCGTCTAACTGTAGCCTACAACTAAATACGTTAAACGGTAGTAATTTTTTTAAAAGAGCGTTCAAAAGTGGTCTTATTGTTTTGTAATAACATGTTATCGTTATTCAGATCTTCAATCTGGATTTATTTTTTAACCTTCATGCTGTTATTTTCCATATAGGTAGGTAATTAATTTCTCACTTAATATCAATAAAGCTAGCAATACAGTAGGGTTCAACATCGGTTTGCCTGCACAAAACTAATTTAAAATCATCGAGAGCTATTCTGAGTACATGGTAAAAGATCTTCCATTGCCGTACTCGAAGCATTTTAAGTGAAGACATTTCAAATATTGTATTTAAATGCAATATCGAGCGGAGTCAATCTGGTTTTCTCACCTAGTTCTGTCCGTTATCCAGTAAGCAGGGTGTGTGATAGTGACCACGTATGAATGGTACCGTACGTACGTGTGCTCGCTAATTATAGGTTTAATACCAGTGCGACTAACAGGACCGTAAGTATGTACAATTACGTTCATTTCTAGGATTAAGGTCTCGACAGATGTGACCTAATTTGAGTGCATAAACATTGCATTATGTAGCGATCAGTCAGCCCCTAGGTTCAGACTGGAATAAAATATAGGTACAGACTTTAAAAATGTTGACTGAGGTACAACAATGATGTAATTCAATTTTACAGTACCTGCTTCATTACGGTTGGATTATTATTTACATATTATGTCCAAATATGCTGAAATATTTGGAGAATATTCTATCTCAAGAATATCTATACTATTATATTATAAGGTCTACAAAAAAGTAGTGATTATCTTTTGGCACGATAGGTAAAAAGAAACAACTTTCATTATGGGACCAACTCCGAAATAGTGAAAAAAAAATAAGCTGTTCCATACATTTCAGTGCAGTAACTAATTATTCAAGATTGCATGGAACAGCAATTTTTTTTTTCACTATTTCGGAGTTGGTCCCATAATGAATGTTGTTTCTTTTTATCTACCTAGTTTTGTGTCAAAAGATAATCACTACATTTTTATGACCTTATATAAATATAACGTTGTATTCTCGAAAAGTTTTATTTAATTAAGAATATAATTGATTTAGGCTTTTATAGTGTTTTATTATCTCGGTGCATTTGCACGCCTTTATTTAACAAGAAACATAATAAAATACCAAGAAAGATAAATAATATTTATTTAGTGGTGTCGTCGTGTATGTACAGTCACGACACGGAAACATGGATTTTCTGTAATCAGCATTTGTCATATTACATACTCGTACAATTTACATTGCAAATAGATAAGTTGGTAACTATAATTTTTTTACCAAAATGTTTTGGAGTAACAAGTACCTACTTTGCAATTATCATACCTAAATGCATCATTTGCATTTCATTGGGATGATGGGTAGACCATTATATCTTTCCTATGTGAAACTGGATGAAAACCATTGGACCCGTTTAGCTTAGACGTATATTCTTAAAAGTGTATTATCATCATTTACCGTTACCGTTAAAATATAATGAAAAAGACGCCATTACTACAGTACGGAATACTAATATCTACGGCTGCTATTACCTCGTTTTCGGATCGTAGAGCCTATAGACTAAAACTGTGAATTCCGAATTCGCTTTAAAAGGAAAGGGTTATTGAGACACGCGCGTTTCTTCGACAAAACGTCCGGTTTTCTCGAGAAACCTGTTGATGAAGAATGCGGCCCAAGGCTGCATGAAAGTGCCGGTACAATCGAATGCCGAGCTACCATCGATTGCTTTCTTGCCAATTAATCGATTACTAACGGCCCGGATGACGGATTTACACGTAATACTTGTTTTGAGGTTCGGGAAGAGATTTTATGTAACTGTCTGTTGTTATATTTTTATCTTTAGCGCGACCTAAGTCTTCTACTTAAATCTTGACTATAGGTCCTAGCCTTTAGGTATATCGCTTGTGAAGTGAAATACATTGACAAGAAGTTACTTCAGTAAAATATTTACCTACTTTAGTTTTGCGGTAAACTCACGTTTCAATAGTATTGCTCGCTTACGCTTCTGAGAATAGCCCACAACCCATATTAATTGTGCGAATGTTGTTATTTACATTGTAATTTGAACATCATTGGATTTGGGAGGTCTTCTGATACAACCAACTTTTTGTAGGGGAATATACCTAATATTTAATTAATTGCGTGTTCTTATTATGCTAATGATTTATTTTACCAAGGTACCGTACTTGATAGTAAAGCTTTGTCTTAGAAGATATATATCAGTACATTTTTTATTTTTATGCTTTATTTATGTGAGTTTAACTCGTAGTTTCATCATGGATAGCCTTCACGAGTCACACAATTTTATGACAACTCTTAATCTCAACTAACATAATCATACTAATAGTCACAAAACTTCCAAGAAGGTGCAATAATATCGGAAACGAAGCACGACATTTAAGCGTCCACCGCGGCCTTGCCAACCATCTTCCTCTGTGCTAAAACCTGTTTATTTTATGAATTCATCGGACACACCTTAGCGGGACAGATTAACATAACTATACTACACATGACGACAAAAATAAATTAACAAAGCGAGGTAAAATTTTAAAAGATAGACGTCTAACCTTCCGTCCCATATTGTGTTATTGTCCTAGATGTGCAGTGCAGAATGGATAGAAGATGCTAAATTGTCATTGCTTTTCAAATTTTGTGATGACAAAAGTTATATTAGAATAGATATCTATACAATATTTTCTCATTTTACTAGGTACTATGTGCGCCTAGCCTAACCAACTAACGCAAATAATGACTTAACAGACTCAACAAAACAAATATCGACAATATTTAAAACAAGTGAAGTTATGTAACGCAACCTCAAACGCAACGTACTCGTAATTTAGAAAGAAAAAAAACAATTTTGACCACCCCTCTTACACATCGCCGTTTCCGTAGTTATTCACCCAAAACATTAATTTAAATAAATTTCCATGTAATCAAATTTATTTTTTTAGGAATACCGATTTCATATTTGAATAGAAATGAATGTCTTTACTTATACACCAAACAATAAAATTGATTATATTCTTCACATTAATTACTTCCTTATACAGATTAGGCACCTATATCCACATCCACAATTCCGCCACTATCAAACTTAAATGCTTATACTCATGATAAGCAATCCTTACCTTCATAATGGTTATCGTCATCGTCAGTCTGACTGACGTTGCTGATCTGCCGACAGAGATCCTCATACTCTGCCCAGTAAGCCGCCAGCGCCGCGGGGTCCGGGGCACGGGGCATTGGGACTGCCATTCGAACTTCAGGGCTCTCCTGTAAAAGATAATGGAAGTTAATCAAAATAAACCATAGATATATTTAGTGAGGATTAGCAATAGAAAAAGTTAGGGTAGGCTACAATACCCAAATATGAGAATGAAACCCTTCAGGGTCCTTTCATTCATAGGGTCATTAGGTTCCGAAGACCTACATTTTAGATCTTCTCTTGGCGTTACTAGTAGGAATTTCTTAATAACGTAGGACACACATATTTTCATTGTTCAAATTGACTACTAAATGCTTGAAATCTGGAATATAAATAATAGACGCCATGACGAAACATTTTTGGAAACGGACACGTTCCAAAAACTAATAACAAAGAGCATAATTTATAAGACATTAAAGGACAGACATTAACCACATTCGTAAACAATAAGTCAAGATTCACATTTATCTGCCTTGTTCGGTATTTGCGAAACATCGCATTATGACTTACTCAACTGAGCGTACTGAGGACAATGGTCGCATTGCATTAATTCGCATTTTTATCTAACTTACAGATGCAAAGTTAACAGCCTAGCATTACCAGGGCATTGCGAAATACTTTCCGTTTAATTTATCTACCATGAATATTACTATACTAGTGGACGCCCGCGACTCCGTCCGCGTGGACTACAGAAAAAATAAAATGTCGAAATTATCCGTGATAAAAACATTTTCCCTGGATAAAAGTAGGCTATATGTTACGTGGGACCTGTCACAATATATTCCTGAAAACTGCATCGAAATCGGTTCAGCCGTTTCTGAGATTAGCGTGCACAAACGCACAAACATACTAAAATTCCAAAAATCATTCTTATGGATACTATTGCGTTGATAAAGGTCTCCTATAATATTTTTCTCATATATCTTCCATGTACAGAGCGATCCGTTACATTTTTATTATATGTATAGATTCGAAGCTTACGGTATAGGCAGAGCACCAAGGGTCGATAGAACCACATGGCGCCACTTCTGACCAATTTTGAGGGTATAGTTTACAAATAAGTAATCATGTGAAAATATATTTTCATCTAAATCTATTCCTATAGTAACATTAGTAACCATCTTACTGTGTTTTTTTTTCCTAATTAAATTACCCAACTTATTCAAGATTTTATTAACCATTCAGGAATTCCCAAAAATAACAATTGTTTATGTTTTTCTCACGCGATCTTGATTACGTTCATATGAAAAAGTTGTTCCGATTTTATATTGACTGCAAATAATGAGTAATGTAATGATGCTTGTCTCATTTAATGTATCGTTATCAGATGACGTCCATCGCTGGGCAAGGCGGTGCAGATAACACAAGGTCGATAAAATACTAAACTCATAATACTTAGCTAATATGTTTTATTATACTACGAAATAAAAGATAACTCGTATCGCTTGAAAGGACGAGACTATTTCATCGTTATATGTTTTTAGTTATATATTAACAACTTTGTTTATTACTGAGACAGGGTAATAAAGAAAAAAATATTTAGGAAATGAACATTTGAAAACTAGAATTGTTCTCTACGTATAATTTATTGAATATCTCTTTTTGGTGCTTCAGTATCCTTCAAATTCTGTCGTGCTAGTACTAGATATTCTAGTCAGATAAAAGGGGCACCAGAAAACGATCTAAAAACCTTTTAAAATCCATCAATGTGTACTTTACCTTATAAATAAGTAATTACATATATTGAATTGTAAGTTAACCTTCTATTAAACTTAACCTCTACCACACAATAGCCCTGATCAAGGACAAGAAACTTACATTAAAAAGCCGTAAGTACTTATATTTTTGATCAATGATTCAGCCATTGACGCGCAAACCCACTGTGGTCACAGTTGTACAGGTGTTTGTTTAATATTCAAGGTATTGGTAGAGAAACAAATGTATAGATATTACTACAGATGCATTTATTTATTTATTTGGTATTAGGAAGACCAACAGCTATATTAAGGCAGTAATATATAGAACAGCGGAACTGCTACATAGAAAGTTCTCAAGTTCTTTCCAAAACTATCATGCTTATACCTACATGATCGCGGATTTTAATGAAGATCTGAATCTGTCTATCACTCCCAGTGACGTATTTATAGGTAGACGCAGGGTTTCATAATTAAATCTTTATAAAAAGTGGCACCAGTAAATCTATATAAACGTAATAACTGCATTAGATTAGATTTTCAAACTTAAATCTTATGTAGTTACCATAAGACTCGACTTTGCTTGTATTAATTTATGACAATAGATGCCCAGCCATACAATTGAGCAACTAATTGTCGTGTCATTTTTTGAGCGCTGTCACTGAATCTAGTTATAATTCATCTAAGATCACTCCATTTAAACTTTTCACTGTGACAACTCTGCCGTAACTTTTATTTTCCATGTTAATTTCTGAACAATTTGTTACACTTTTCAAAAGTTTTATAATTAAGTTATTATCATTCATTCATTCAATGTACGCATTCATTTTAAAACAAAACAGACCTAATATGAAAAGAATAATATAAAATTACATTGTTACTTATTTTGCTCGTTTTAGTGCTAATTTCACAAATTGAAATCGAAAGAGTCCGCGGATTTACTTACAAAAATCTTCTCGGAAGAAGATACATGTCGGAGTTAGATACGTTTTAATCTATATTCCATTTGTTTCTTTCCTTGGTTTTTTATCACCTTCTTAATGACTTCCTTTTCCTTTTTAAAACCGTCAATTGTAATCTTTTTCCCGATTTTCCTGATGATTCAAGAATCATCTGTCACTCCATGGGCCCATCATTGTTGTCTCGACTAAAATATCTCCACTAGGAGCGGTGATGTGATATCTCGAACATCCTAAGCAGGTTTCCGGAGCGCCCACGTGACGGCTGATTTGAATATAATTACTGGGTCTACTAGCTGGGCATCGCTTAAATTAACTGTGTGATGGGAAAGGAGATTATATTGAAGGATTCATTCCAGGTATAACTGACGTTATAACTGAGGTTTTAGCGTATAGCTTGATCAATAAGAAATAAACTAATTTCAAAATACATGGATACTCGTACTCGGCTGTGTTCTCGAAATGGTTGTGACCAGAACTGCAGAATTATAAAGGAGAGCCCACATTCACGTTTAGCATGTGGGACAGATGTGAATTATCAGTAACAAGTTGTTAGGTTGCATGAGAGAATGTCTGAATTCCTTAGTCGACTCTTACGACGTGCACGGAAGGAGATGCAGCTGATGTACGTACGAGTATTCTAACTATAGATCATTGTATTTTTGTGGAATTCTTTTAATATCCATAAAGATCGCTGCAAAATATTCTCTGTATGCAAATTGTAACACTTAAAATTCCTGTTTTGCTGTGACATTTACACCACACCTTGTCATGTGCGTCAGTGATTGTTTTTGATGAATTTTAAAGTCTAGCCTAACATAATTTCTTTAACACCATCAAACTTAAAAACTTAATATCAGATACCTAATATACCTTTTGGACACGCTACCTGATAACGGAGATCGGTTGACCAACCTGTGAAACCGGAACTGGTCGACCGATCTACCATATCTATCTATATAGCCCTAAGTAGTTTTTAAGTTAGTTATAGAATTTTCTACCTTTTTGTAAATATTTAATGTTCATAACATATACCTTACCCATTAATGTAGATATTCAAAAATGCATGATCGCTATATGGGACTCCTATATTGGGAGACAATAACTAACTAACAAATAGAAGAAAGTATTTTTATAAGAAATAAATAAATCTCTTAGCAGACAATATATCAGGTACAACCTGTTCTTGGTAGTTTATGTATATATTTCTAACACAAGCTCCTCCCTAAAAGAAATTTACTTGTGCTATACTAAGCAGGCTCATATACGAATAACCAATGTTATTCTTTGATATACGAGTATCTTTTACATAATAGCGCTATCTTAATATCCTTAGTTAACGAAAACTAAAGTCAAGTTCATAGATCTTTCTATTTTGTTACTTAATCTTCCGGATGCAGATTCCATTGGAACATTCATTTTGCTGATGTCATCGACAATTCTGTGCGTTGCATTAGCTACAGGTATATTTATGTCTGATTCACCACAAACTCCAATAACTTTTCAACACCTTTTAAAACCTCGAAGGCACAATGATCTTACTTCGAGGTAAGGAGGGTACATACTTTGTTTCCAAATCCGTTACTTGACATTCCTTACAATGGATAACGACCAGTGATGAGCCGGTGACAGTTTTCAATACACATTTGTTGCTATGTATTTGGTGTAACCTGGGTGTAAAAAAGTGGCATAAATTATTAATTACAAAATCTTTTTTTTTTCAATAAACATAATTATAAATTTTGCAGGGCTTGTTGGTATCGGCCGTTCAGAAAACGGTGGGATATGTAGTATCATTTACTTACTGGTAATATCATCGTAAATTCGAATCTATTTACCACTTCACCATCTCTTCAAATGATGCTTGAAGTTTTGTAACTATGTAAGACTATACAGGATGTTTTCCGTTGCCACCCTTACCGAAGGGTACGTACTCTATACATCAAATAAAGTAAGTTTATGCCAAAAAAAATGCTGGGAAAAGATGTATTTTTTTTATATTTCAATACTTGATCGAGCGAAATTTATAGTGTCCAGTGTTTATGCTAGTTTTTTCATAGACAGATATTAATTATTTCTCGTGAAAAAATCTTGCTACGCGCGTCTATATGCATTTATGTAGAAAAACGCAGTCTATTTACTCAACTTTGTACCCTAATATCTCGGAAACCAGACACTTCCCAGGTATGCTTCCATAGAGAAAAATGATCGTGATGATAAGGAGATTCCGTAGTTTGCGGGAACGTTGACGTCCAAAAAACATCCTGTATGTTACATTATACCGCTCCTGATATCTTGATCTGCAAACAAAGTTGATGTAACTGTCCTACATAGTGATCCTTGTGCACATCGTAATTCTACAGCAACCAGGAACTTACATGGAACACCATTATACGCCAGCTAAATGTTTCCATGTTGACATTATGGTATGATAATAACTAACTAGTTTTTTTGTTATTTACTTCTTAATAAGCACTTCAGACTGTAACTGGTTTAAAATAACATGAATTAACACTGAAATATTGGTAGGTATGTCATTTATGCTCTGTCCTTTGGCAATATGTGTCGAAAGGATAGGTGTTATTCAAAAATTCCCTTAGCCTCATCTTGAACTTGACTTTTCAAAAGACTGGTAAATATTTAAATGTCACCTGAAACAGTGGAACATTTTGACCGCATTAATATAATGGCAAGGTAAGTTAAAAGGTACAGGATAAGAAGGTCTTACGGACGCTAAGAGGAAATGTCAATACGAAAATTATTGAAATAAATGAAGGAGAAACGGTAACTACACATGAAAAAACCTAGGTATTTCCCTCCTAAATGTCATTCAAAATGGCTTATTCAATTGAAGCTACATAATACATTATGATGAGAGAATTGAATAGTTTATTTTCTCAAGACCTATCTTAAGAATGTAAATCGCCAAGATTCCAATCTGTACTAGCCGATAAACGCTATTTTCCATTAAGATCTACCATCACATGCGCCTGCGCATGCCTCGCTGTTATCGATCATATTACAAATGCAGGCACGTCGTGTCCACCGTTACGTATATCCAATTCATAGAAATGTATTATAGCTTATTTTAATTCAAAGTTTCTCGATACTTATAATTTATATATGCATAGGTATAACTGTACTTACGTAGCTTACAGTAATTTAAATATAATGCGAGGCAAATAATCGTTAGAAATGTAAATCCAGAGGGAAAATGGTAAGTATACCTACCTAATACCTATATGAAGCAAAACATTTTGTTAAAATTTACTTACTTAATAGATTAATTTAGGTAAGTATGTTTGTTTGTAAAAAAGTCAAAATCTTCTTCATCTGCTACTAGTAAAATGCTTATTTATTACCTTACCAGTCAGAGATTCATGCAATCTCGTTCTCATTCATGCAGTCAAGTCTGGTGACGTCAGTGATAAATCTAAAAGTCTGATAAATTATTCAAAATCACCACACAATCTAAAAATTAGGATCAATTGAATAAATCATTCAATTCAAGATAAAGTAGTGTCAGATGAGTGTCAGTAACATTTCAGATGAATAGTTTCTGCAAGCATGACTAATCTTTGATTTTTGCTTTGTAGACTTGTCTTTTCAATTTACAAATCGAATTTTAGGTTCTTTCAACTCTAAACGCTCTGATAAGATTTCTGCTATCATTCGCTATTTTTATTGTTGCAACAATAAAATAGGTACTTACTGCAAAGTGAAGAGTGTACCTCAATGACATCTTTTCGCGAGATTTCTCTCTCTCTCGCATTGATGGCACGTGTCCCCGGACACTTATCTCGTGATTAAAGGAAAGGACATTGCAATGCCAGACAAAAAAGTTTCGTTTTGCCGACAAAAGACAGCGGCAGTGGGCAGCATAAAGCGATGTATGGTCAAAAACACTTCTGATTTTACATGTACCAACCAACTGCCACTTTACAGTCAAATTTATTATAGCATGTTGGCAATGATCGATCAGCCCATGAAAATAATAATCATCGACTCTATTGCAGCAACCTTAACGAGTCTCAGCCTATTTGCTATAGAACAATGTTGGATATGTTGCAACAACATTTTGGTACTGCGTGTCCAATCTCATTGACCATCATTGTCCTATTTCTGCGTGCGCCTGCGGCTTTATTAGATCCCATAGCATCTGCTGCGTATGCTGCCAACGTGAAAGATTTTCAATTTCCTCTGCGATTTGAAATTGGAATGTATGAAAAAGTGACACCTATTTCCAAGAGCACGCAAGGAAAGTGACGGTGTTGCAGTGAAAACAAGACGCTATATATCATGCGAGAGTACTTAGAGACACAATTACAAACATTCATACTATTTCATGATGTAAGTGACGAGTTGCCATCTGCATTTTAATGATCTTTACCCAGATTTTTTTCATACTTTGTAAATGTGTTCTTACATAGTAGCTCACTGAGGCTGCGTGCAATTTACTTAAAATTTACACATCCTTATGGACTAAAATAGTTTACAGCAAGCAAGTTTGAACTGAATTTTTTTTACAATAAATCTGTATTTAAAACTAATATAAAAAAACAAATGCATATTACCACTGGCGGACTAAGACTTTTTGAAGCCCGGGGCGGTCTTTAATTTTAGGGCCCCCTGGCGCCTGCCCTCCAGATTTACTGAATTAAACAAATGCAGATAGATAGAAACTAAAATTTTAATCAATATTTTTTAACATTACAGCTTTCAAATAAAAAACAAGCAACCACACTACAAGTAATTAAAATTAATTACAAACATTTCAAATTGTGTTTTCTAGCTTTTAATGCACTAAATTTATTAATAACGTCATCAAAATACAAAACCGATGCTGCTTTTCTTTCAATCGACAAAATAGCCAAGCTAGCAAGTCGTTCTTCAGTCATGGTCGATCGTAGATAATTCTTGATAAGTTTAAGTTTTGAAAAACTTCTTTCGCACGACGCTACTGATACACTAATTGTTAGGAAATACTGAAGTATCAGACATATGTTGGGTAGGGATTCGGTAAAGTCCCATCTAATAATAAATTCAAACATTTTTTTAGCACTCCATGAAGCAGCTTCCTCCGTTGCAGTATTAGTTGCGCTTACATGTCTTCGCAATCTGTAAACGAGCGCTACTAAAATTCGCGCCACGAAAAGTCTCGCAGACGAGGCGCTACAGTCGCAAAATACGTTTCCGAACTTCAGTTTTGACAACTCTAAGGGCCTGTTTCACCACCTACTGATAAGTTCCGGATATCTTATCCGCCAGATACGAGTATGTGTGATGCCGTCTCTTTCGGTTCGTACTAACAAGAGGGAGATGTCAATAGAGATATCTGTCAGATAATTATATCGGGCACTTATCAGTAAGTGTTGAAACAGGCCCTATGCGTTATGAACAGAGGTCGGAATTAGGTAGAGTCATTTATGTACTTGCACTGATTTCATACAGCGAAAGAATAAAGTGGATATGCCTCAAATTACAAACTAATAAACATTTTATGTTAATTATCTTTGTTTTATTTGTCTATCTCTGAGGGTTTTATTATTATTTATTTGTAATATTGTTGGCCACACGGGATTGGAAATCCTGGGAAGGTCCACATTAATATCAACATTTCGATGCAAGTACATAAATGACTCTACCTAATTCCGACCTCTGGTTATTAATCTTATGAACTTAGATGAATTAGGTACCTACACCGTTTACTTATTATGGTAAATGATCGGAAGAATGGTTTAATTACAGCAGATTATGTTAAAATAACATTGTCTGAGTAGACAAGGAATTTTTTTTTTTAAATATGCCAATCCGAGGCCCCTCAGTTGTGGGGCCCGGGGCGGACCGCCCCCACCGCCCCCCTGTTAGTCCGCCAGTGCATATTACCTACTTACGAGTATCACTCTAAGACACATTTATAGAAAATTTAAAAATCAACTAATACGATGAGAGACTTGCAGCAATACGAAAACAGAGGTAGAATCAACCTTCGCACAAAACTAATATAATAAGCCAATAAGTTCTATGTAAAAATTTTTACACAATGTGTACCTACGAGATGCAAAAAGAACTGGGTAAGTTCAAGGTAAACGTGTAGGTACTAGTGATGTAACAAATATTCGTATTCGAGTTCGCGAATATTCGCATGTTTTTTGACATTCGCATTCGCGTTCGCATTCGCAAGAAACATAGCGAATGTTTGGCGAATGTTTGATAGATATTGTAGGTACATATACCTATATGGAATGATAATACAATTGATAAGATTAATATTTTTTGTTTACGTTACCTGCCTATATTCATATTTTAAAAATTATAATATGGATCAGCCTTAAATTGGGTAACTAATTGGGTAAAAAACAAAATGAAGAAGGTAATTCCTTACGATGAAAAAAAAACCAAATTATACATTTTGAAAAAAGAACAAAGTTAAATAAATTATTTATTAATTTATATTTATATTTAATAATAAATAAATTAAACATTTAACTCCTTTATTTCTAAATAAAGTCACATTTTTTAACACAAACAAAACATTATTCATTTAGTCTCAAACAAAAAGTTCTAATATTCATGTTATTTAAACTTTGGTTACAATTTTTTTTTTTTCATTATTTTTATATACATTTTTTTATCATTGATATTTATTTTCTATAAAGGCTGCCTTCATTAAAATAATAATTTACTTGGTAGCAGGCGATCCATTTTTGTCGTTTTTGGGATTGAATTATTTTTATATTTGGTTTTAAAAATGGTAATAAAATAAAGGTAATAAAAAATTTGGAGTGTTATATGAATTTATTCAATCATATCCCTGGGAAAATTGATAAGCTATTGAAACGTTAAATTTTCATCAAAATTGCTTCACTCCAAGTCTTATAGCACTGAAAATGCTTTTGAAATCGGCCTTGTTTCTAGTCATAGTACATAGTTCTTTATCTAGTAAAATGTTAAATAGCTTATTTTGAACAAAAAAACCTATAGATCGAATATGATTCTGTATTACTTATATTTTTTCTGATTTTAATTATGTAGATTTCTTTAAAATCAACTTAGTCTTAAAACATTCGCATTCGCGAATGTTTAACAGAAATATTCGCTTTCCCATTCGCATTCGCGAATGTGCAAAATCTAACATTCGTTACATCACTAGTAGGTACGTAAGTACGAATAGTATAAATTAACAGTTTGTTCTGTTAGCACAAAACTTGCAACATTTGTTTCCTGAATTTTTGAATACAAGTTGCGTATAAAGTTGCTGAATAGGTACATACGCAATATATTTTATGCCTACAATAAAAATCTAAGAAACAAGAAAACCTGTCAATCAAACTCTGAAATAGCTTTCCAAATCCATAAAAATTTCTACTTACCTGACTAAATCCAAAGAAACCAAACTAATTAGTACATAAAATATTCAATTAATGAGGACCATTATGTGCATGACAGTAATGAATCTGGTGAAAATCATTATGAAGACACAATTTATGTGGCGACGCCAAAGGCAGACACGTCTATCTATCTGTGAGCATTAGTTCTCAATGCACGCGATAAAAATACTCGCGAAATATAGGTAAATAGAACAACAGGCATAAATAGAAATGTAAATATTTTACATAAGAAAAAAAATAGGTTTACGACTTTAAAATTGTTATGGGTGTTGACGATTCATCATGACAACTTGGCACAGCACGCAGTAGTTACGAGTAGCTCCAAATTGTAACAATGTCCATTTCTAAATTTTTTATTCTATACAATCTATACTAATATTATAAAGAGGAAAACTTTGTTTGTTTGGTTGTAATGAATAGGCTCCGAAACTACTGGACCGATTTCAAAAATTCTTTCACCGTTAGAATCCTTATTGGACCTGGATGAACATAGGCTACAAGAATTTCCCGATATTCCCACGGGAAGGCGACCAACGGGAATTCTATATTTTTTACGAAAACCGCTATACATATGAAGCTGAAATCGGGCATATATGTTCATTGGGGACAGCGAGGGAGGACTAAAAACGGATTTCCCGAAATTCCCACGGGAAGGGGACAAACGGGAATTCATAATTTTTACGAAAACCGCTATACATATGAAGCTGAAATTGGGCATATAAGTTAATTAGGGACTGCGAGGAAGCACTAAGAACGGATTTCCAGAAATTCCCACGGGAAGGGGACCAACGGGAATTAATTATTTTTTACGAAAACGGTTATACATATGAATCTGAAGTTGGGCATATATATTTATTTGGGACCCCGAGGAAGCACTGAGAACGGATTTCCCGAAATTCCCACGGGAAGGGGACAAACGGGAATTCATAATTTTTACGAAAACCGCTATACATATGAAGCTGAAATTGGGCATATAAGTTCATTAGGGACTGCGAGGAAGCACTAAGAACGGATTTCCAGAAATTCCCACGGGAAGGGGACCAACGGGAATTAATTATTTTTTACGAAAACGGTTACACATATGAATCTGAAGTTGGGCATATATATTTATTTGGGACCCCGAGGAAATTCCCACGGGAAGGGAACCAACGGGCGTTCCAAATTTTTACGAAAACCGCTGTACCTACATATGAAGTTGTAGCTAATGTACTGATATGTACCGAAGCGAAGCGAGGGCGGGCCACTAGTAAAGTATAAAAAAGAAAGAAATAAATATACTTATAGCTGCTAAAATACACAAATAGCTTTTAAGATACATACATATACCTACATATGAACTAAAAGAAAGACGCCCACTAATAGTACCATGGAGAAGAAACCTTCATGAATAGTACGAAGCAGTACGTACGACAGATTAAAGATAAATACGAGTAAATAAGATAATAATGCTAAGCAATGCACCACCGATTGTGACCTCAAGCGAAGCAATTTTATCTGCATCGTTGGATAACCTTATCCAATGCCCAAAATGTTCCCAGGCTAAATTTTTTAAAGGACACAGGGGCCTAAAAATCCATCTCGGAAGGGCCCACAAAGAAGTTGGTGGGTCCCAAGCTCCCGTAACTGATGAAATAAGTACGGACGATACCCCTTTCTGGAGGACGCTAGGTGAGTTAAAGCAGTCATTGCCAGTGCTGAAGCGGATACCACGCGCAGCACGGGTAATGGTTGCTAGAACATTATCTGCCGACATACAGAAAGTGGTTTCTGAAAACTCGAAGGTCGCCTGGGAACACCTTTTAACCTTTCCGTACAGAGTACTGCATGTAGTGAAAGAAATAAACTCAAGTAGTACTCTTGCGCAAAGGTTGAAACAAAATTGCATAAATAATAACCCTTTAGACCCCAAATTATACTTTCGGCAGCAAAACAATCGCAAAATTGACTACACTTTCAGACAAGTCGAAAATAAAATAAGCGATGGTGATATCAGAGGAGCTTCCCGGCTCCTCTTCTCCAGCGATGCAGTAGCTCCAGATACTCCGGACACCCTCACCTCACTTCATTCAAAGCATCCACCTCCAGCAGCTAATATCCAACTACCACAGCCGCCTGTATCCTCCGATCAGGCCTTACAGGCAACGTGCACAGACGTGCTACATGCTGTCACGTCCTTTAATAGTGGCTCCGCTGGCGGGTTGGATGAGCTGAGTCCTCAACACCTAAAAGACCTTATTGGTGGAAACATCGGACCAGCCGGCGACACGCTCTTGAAGAACCTGACGGCACTGGTAAACCTCATGCTGCTTGGGAAAGTCCACAAAGATATATTAGGTATTTTGTACGGCGCCAATTTGTGTGCCCTCCTAAAAAAAGATGGGGGCATAAGGCCGATAGCCGTAGGCTGTATTTACCGCCGCCTTACGGCTAAAATATGTTGCCGGGCCTCGGTAAATGCTTTAGCAAATTATTTCCAGCCCCGGCAACTTGGCTTTGGGACAAAAGGCGGCTGCGAAGCCGCCGTACACTCGTTGAGGACTTTCCTAAGTGCTGAAAATGATACTATCGTCCTGAAGGTGGATGTTGAAAATGCATTTAACTGCGTAGACAGGGGCGCCCTCTTGTCAGCCATCAAAGAAAAAATTCCACATTGTTTTAACTATCTTTGGCAGTGTTATAGTGAACCCTCAAAATTAGTTTATAAAGACCACCCTTTAGATTCAGCAGTCGGCTGTCAACAGGGTGACCCTCTTGGTCCAGGCATATTTAGTTTAGCCATTCATACAATTATCGAGAAACTAAATTCGAAATTCAACGTATGGTACCTGGACGACGGAACCCTAGGAGGCGAGGCTGAAACAGTTTTAAATGATTTAAATCTTATAATTGACAAATTCAAAAATATTGGTTTGGAATTAAATTTTTCAAAATGCGAACTATTTGTAAACAGTAGTAATCAAAATTTAATAACAGACACGATCACAAAATTCAAAATTATTGCACCCGAAATAAAAATTATAGACAAAAGTACACTTTGCCTCTTAGGGTCCCCGATCTTTGATGATGCAGTGGGCCCGTTTTTTGAAAATACAATTATAAATTTTAATTCAGTATCGGACCGTCTATTAAAAATTAATACACACATGGCCCACTGCATAATCAGACACTGCCTTTTTGTGCCAAAATGTACGTACGTGCTACGCTGCTGTAATATTTGGAAACATGCCCATCTTCTCGACCTATTAGACTCTATCATTCAAAAAACAGTCACATCCATATTCAACATCCATATCGACGATCGAATCTGGACACAGGCCTCCTTACCAATCAGGATGGGGGGTCTGGGTATACGGAAAATTTCAAATGTCTCTCTACCGGCGTTCCTGTCCTCGGCCTACAGCACAGAGAAACTCGTGGCAAAAATACTTCAACCAACTTTCGGCCAAAATATTACAATCTGCGGCTTGGCCGAGGCCAGAAATGACTGGATAGCACGGTGCCCAAACGTAGACCTGCCCAAGGCCCCTTCTTCTCAGCGACAGTGGGACGAGCCGCTCTGTGGCCTGGTACGGAATGAACTCATACAAACGTCATCCGGTACCACAGAGCGCGCCCGTCTACTCGCTGTTGGAGAATGGGAATCGGGACTTTGGCTACAGGCTCTACCTTCGCCACACACGGGCACCATGCTAGATAGAACAACGTTCCGTATAGCTGCATCGCTTCGCCTAGGGGCCACAGTAACGGTTCCCCACATTTGCCAGTGTGGGGACACCGTAGATAGGCTTGGTCACCACGGTCTTTCATGCATCAGAAGCTTGGACCGTCTCCCACGGCACGCAAATATCAACGATTCTATCCGTCGGGCCCTAGGAAAAGCCAACGCGCCAGCAGTTCTGGAACCCAATGGCTTGGCGCGTGATGATGGGAAAAGGCCCGACGGTATGACCCTAGTGCCTTGGGAGATGGGTAGACCGCTTGTGTGGGATGCTACTTGTGTTGACACTCTTGCTGCCTCCCACATCGGCGGTACATCATCCAAAGCCGGTTCTGCTGCATGTTCGGCGGAAAACGCCAAACGCCGCAAATATGCAGGTCTCCCAGGAGACTACATGTTTGGGGCGTTTGGCGTCGAGACACTGGGACCGTGGGGACCAAGTGCTCACCGCCTCTACCGGGAAATTTCCAAACGCCTGTTTGAAACTTCCCGTGACCAGAAGGCTAGCATGTTTTTTGGACAAAAAATTAGCATTGCCATTCAACGTGGCAATGCTGCCAGCCTCCTGGGCACCCTCCCGGTAGATGGCAACTTTATACATACATTTAATTTTCTGTAGTAGGTTTAAGTTATTTTATTTGACTATATTGTTTAGATAATAATTATGATCTTGCAATTAGATATAATAAAAAAGCCAATATCTACATATCGATTAAATTATCATAATGACATTATCAATTAATTGATAGTAAAGCACAAGTAACTCTAGGAGCATTATTCAGAAGGCTTAGATAAATCAATAAGGTAAACCAAAGAAATCTGTAGATCTTTTATGCTCTGTTTGGTCTTTATTTGGAGTTTCTATAAACGTATAATATATGTCAATATAATTTATTTTTTGTTCCAAGATGTTCATAAAGTTGGATATTGCATTATCATATCTGTGATATTGCTAATTTCTCCTGACCTGAAATAAGCATTTGACAGGTATTTTCTTTCCAAACTTTGAACAATCTTGAACATATTCGGTATTATTACAAACCCACGTCTAAATTTAGACACTGTTTAAACAAGACATTCTATAAAATTTAGAGAACTCCTTTGTAATAACACGGATACTACCTATTGTGATTTTTGATCAGGCAGCGCAGATTTTCTTTTTATATCTATTGATTAAAACTGTTTTCATTTTATGCAATCAAGATTACTATCTAGTATATCTATTGCAATGATAAGCGCAAGGTTGTCATTTACTTACTCGGCAATATGAGTAAAAGAATTTCAAATCCACTTCAATTGCCCGATCCGAACTACACTGGTATAACTGAATATCAAAAAATTTCCATCTAGGTCACCTTTACTCTAGGAGGTAGTTTGTTTATGCATAAAGGTTCAAGAGGATTGGGAATCCAGCAAAAACGGTGTTATCACGTGACTGTACTAAATATTATGCAAAGAACTAAATAAAAAAGGTAGCACAGCATACAGAATTGGTAGAAATATCACGGTCCAGCAACCTGACACATATGCCTACACTGTAGCGAGACTGGATTACTCTTACTTACACTTGGTTATCCAATTAGAAATTAAACCAATACGCAGTTTTCTCCTCTTAACGTGGAAATAATATTTATTTAGACATAAGACAAGTCCATTACAGTCAACTGTCTATTACCAGTGAATACATAATTATCACTTTCAGAATCTCTCGTAGCAGGTAAGTTATCTACAGCGTCTATTGGGTGTTTTTGACTGTCGACCGATCCTTCTCATAATCAACTATGGAAAATTAAAGTCTAATTATAATTTCCCATAGTTATAGTTATAACCTAGCTCGGAGAAGTCCGTAGTTGTAAATGTAATGACATAATATCCACTTATCAGACAGACGTGAAGTGAGACATAAATAAAAGAACTTCTGCTGAGAAACTGTAGATTCCTTTGGCGAAGATGTGTCCTAACTTGGATCATACAGTCATCACCAGAAGATTGGAGGATGGACTGGGAACGTGCTTGAGGTAAAAAGAGCAAACAAGCTTCCAATGATGATTACCATAATATTACTGGCACTTATCATACAGACTGTCCTGGCAACATAATCTGTTCTCACACGAGTTGAGGGATTTTCAGTTTCAGTCATCAAGTAGGTCACCCACAAACCCATGTACCTACTAGGTAATAGAACAATACAACATTATGGTCCTTCGTTACTATCAAGCTGATAACAGATAACAATTTTAAATCGAAAACATAACAACTAAAGCAGATTACAACAATAAAACAACTGAGTTGATTTAATACACGAATAATGATCACACATTTGAAGTAAATGATAAATTAACAACTGTTTTTTACATAAGCGTAACTTGTTCTAATGTAAATAGTGAATCATCAATAAATACTAACCAACTTCAACATCCGCCTCGGCTGAAGGTGGCTCCGATCAGAACAGCACCCACAGCACCAGCATCAACCACAAACACTCACTTTTACCAACTAATTACTGCCGACCATTCGAAACTCGAGACGATACGAGAGTATGTTTTTGTGTTCCGTCCGCCACGCGTCTCAGGTAGAATTTAAACTAGATATAAACACTTGTTTAGCACTATTCAGCCTCGTTGTTCGTAATATTAGGGTAACCTAATTCGAAATATTCAAATTTTTTGTAAACACTTTTCGTATAAAGTTTTGAGTTTATAAAACACAGTAATGTATTTCAAAATGACGCGACGCGTGCTACCTAGAGCGGTTGGCGCGACACTGGCTGGCTAGCGAGCTGCGAGACGCGGAATAGCACTTTGCTTGTCCCGCGGTATCAGTCAGGCCTCGTCTCGGTGTTCTCTAGTCGACACCGAGAACGAAATCAGCTCCCCCAGCAACTTGCCCCCATCCATAATGCGATACGACCTCACACTCAACCTTTTTTTGTGACCCCAGGTGCTTTGAGATCTGTCCAAAAAGTTCTAAACTTATTTTTGTTTTATCACGTAACAGTTCGACCCTTCGGAAGTCTCGTAATATCAAACAATGATCCAAGCCCCAAGAGTATCGATTATTGAATAACGACATTATTATGTAGGTACTGTATGAAAATAATTAAATCTGCTTGACTTGAAACAAAGGCAGTTGTATATTAAATTGAATCGCGCAGTGAGTGAGGTAGGCACGTGTTGATAACAGAGGTTGAGAATACATTAAAATGCTTTTTAATCCTCTTTTATGATGAAGTACCTACCTATTTCAACTATGGGATTGATTCATCCGTAAATGGGATAAAATTGTGTGTTTATTAAAATTTAACCAACTCTAACATAGCATCAACTTTATAACTGTTTAACTTATAATATTTTCATGATGGAGGAATGTTTATTTCCTCCATGATTTTCATCATATCATTTTCAGCAAAGCGGTGAACAGAATATGTAGATGATCGGTGACTCGGTGACATTACTACCTTATCGCCTGAAATAATACCCGAGTTCCTTAATCGACTTTTACGATATGCTTTAAAGGACATACAACTGATGAATTCTAGTGAACCTCGCATCAGCTCAGGATATTTAATTAATATAGAAATCTATAATAATCTTCATGTTAATTGAGGGACACCTATCATAATTATTTCATTCGCTATAGTAATCACTACTTACTTCTAAGACAACACCATAGGTAGATGAAATAAATACTTTTGATGAGTCAGACAAAACCAAATAAATAGCTTCATCAGACATTGGAAAATTTTCAATTGCTTCTGTCAACTAGTCAAGATAATGAGATGGAGCACATGAATATTCAGTCCGTACATTAGGATAAACATGATATCTGAGGGAAAATACGTTGTTACATATTTACTCAATATTTTGTAGTATTTCCGTTTCATTTGATCTAGGTATACCTAGTCACGGTTGTGTTACCGAAATGGAATAGTCAGCAGCAGGATAATAAAGGAGGTAGTGCAGCTACATACGTTAAGTTTAGTGAACATAAACAAATAATAAATATGATCATATAATAAATGATCAATAATATTATTATTACTCAGAGCCTTAAAGAAACCCAAGATGCCAACGGTACAAGATATGTACAGTACACAAGTACCTATACCTACCTGTTGAAAGAAATGCTTACGACGTCCGCTCCATTTTTGGCAATTGGTTCCGTATTGCAATGCGACGTCTCATTGGCTGGTTTTTGTGCCGAGAGGAGTCATCAAACCTTCGCGGACAATAATTGGTTCCGAGAACCAAACAGAACCAGATTTGAAGTGGGGTTCAGAAAACTGCGAATGATTCAGGAGTTTTCCTTCTATCCACAGAGTATTTCCGATATTACCTACTCATGCATTTGCGCTTTTGTATTTTATTTGGAGTTTGCATTAAATGTGTGGTTGTACACAGATGTGGATGAGAAAAAATATGATATTATTGATGATTAGCTAATCCACACAAATAATCTGGGTAGTCGAAACAACGGCATTGCCCCTCGTCTAGTGCTGCAAAGGACTTTAGGTTTTTAGCCCTTTTTTTAGGACTAGCCTATTAAATGAAAGCCTAGTGGTAGGCTAGTAATGAAACCTAAAAAGCCCTTTAGTTTTTGAGGTTAGGCTAGGATTAAGCTTATTGAAGCCTTTTGATTATAAGCCTAAAGGCCTTAAAAAGGCCTAACCTTTTTTTAAGACTAATTTAATAAAAAAAGGCGCTCAAAAAGCTATAGAGCTATAAAGCCTATGAAGCTCTTAGGCCTTAATTAGGCTTTTTAGGCTACATCTACAACCAGTCAATTAAGTCTGAAAAATATTATATTATTTAAGTCTATTTCAGTTGTTAGTTTACTTAACCTATTAAAATAAATACTAAGTAGTAAATTTAACAAGTTTGTTGTTTAAATACTTTTTATTTCATACTTTTAAGTGAAATCGCCCCATTCCCTTCCCGCTGGTGATTATAAGTAAGAGGCGACTAAGGGAGGGACTACAGTGATACACAATTTCAGACAGTCCTTCAATATTTGTCAAACGTGGTGAAAACAACCGTTTTTCATGGCCGATATCATATGTGATTCTATGCAGTTCCAATAATATTACATACATACGTATCGAATTGATAACTTCCTATTTTTGAAGTCGGTAACAAGTCTTTTACAAAAAAATAAGACCATACGTATTACTACCAAGTTCCTGATAAAGACTCCAGTCCCAAAAAGCCTACTACTTTAAAAAAGGCTATAAGGTTTTTATAATGACAAGGCCTTTAAAGGCCTATTTACTGGTTTTTATAGTCCTTACAAAAGACTCGAGAGGCTGAAATTTAAGCCTAAAAGCCTAAAGTCCTTTGCAGCACTACCCTCTTCTTATAATAATAAATGATTCTTATACATTGATGGAGTAAATGATTATTAAAGTCGAAATAGGCCTAAGATTCCTTAAATTTTTAATACATCAGTTGCGGTTTAGGACATTTCATATGTAATTGACACTTTTTCTAATATGAGGTCACGGTTATTTATGGTCACCTCTATGCTCCATGAAACTCTTCTATGCTAAGCTAAGCTGATACTAATGCATTATACCCGCACGTTTCATAGCCCAAGCTCAACCGATGAAGTTTAAAAATTAACCTCAGTTGAACCTCGTGGTAAGTCCACAAGCTGGTCATCTGTCACACAAAAAATACATCAACATCACTAAATTGAATTTTAAAGACCTTTTCATTACAATCTAATACTTGAAATGGAAATTAAATTAAATTAAGCTTTTCAATGGAAAATCTAATTTAACTATAGGGTAAATGTGGGATAGTCGCCTCACTGGGATAGATGCCTCGGTAAACACGTAGCAACATGTACAAAGAATAACCTCGCGCTGTTTTGTTTAAACGTAAGCCTAGCTCCTTCCCCCCGCCAGTCAGTATCGGGCATTTCGTTAGAGCGCACGTGTCGAAATTTTTGAGACGGAACATAAATTACGCGGCAATTTATTGTTGGATTTGCCTTGCGTTAAATCTTTTTGCCCTCGCAACTTTTCATGTTATGAGGTAAGTACTTGAAGTTTTGTATTTTTAATGTGTATATATGTCATATAAACTCATTTTATTATTTTTAAAGTGTTTTTTAAAGCTATTTATTTAATAATCTGGAGGGCGTCTATCCCTTCAAAAAAGGATAGATGCCCCAGTTTTTGTGAGTATAGATGCCCTAAGAGGCATCTATCCCTTTATTGTGTTTATTGTGTTTCTCTAGGTATGCCACGCAAATACGTGCGTAAAGCAGGGGCACGCCCCAGAGGCACGTGGACAGAAGATGCCCTTATAAAGGCCTTTGAAGAGCTAAGGCAAAATAAATATGGTATAAATGAAGTATCTCGTCATTTTGGAATTCCAGCCAGAACCCTAAGAAGACGATTTGCTAAACAAGATACAAAAAAAATCACATTAGGTATTTTTGTTAACTTGTCTTCAAAATATTAAATCATTCAAAATATTTTAATATCTTCATTGTTTTTTTAATTTCATACGTTTATTTTTAGGAAAACACCCAGTTCTGGATTTCGAAAATGAAAAACGGCTTGTCGCACACATCCAAAAACTAGAGACTGCAGGATTTCCTGTAACACGAGATACGGTACGAAGACTAGCTTTTCAATTTGCTGAAAAGCTAGGTATTGAACATAACTTTAATAAAGAAACACGCAAAGCTGGACCTCATTGGCTACAATCTTTTCTGGAACGCCAGCCAAGGCTTAGCATCCGACAAGTTGAAGGTTTATCTCTTGCCCGAGCTCAGGGACTTAATCGTGAGGAAGTCGACAAAATGTTTAAGCTGTTGCTTCAAGTCTTAACAGAACATGATTTACTAGACAAACCAGATCGTATATTTAATGTCGACGAAACTGGGGTCCAGTTAAACAATAAACCGGGAAAGGTTATTGCTACAAAGGGCGCAAAATTAGTTCACTCAGTAACATCTGGAGAAAAAGGGGAGACTCTTTCGGTAATAGCTTGCTGCAATGCCGCTGGAAATTTTATATCTCCAGTAGTTATTATTAAAGGAGTAAACAAAAAGCCCGAATTCCAAGATGGTCTTCCTCTTGGATCAGATGTCTACATGAGCAAAAAATCGGCTTATGTTAATGCAGAGTTATTTCAGAAATGGCTATTGCAGCATTTTAATCCCAGAAAACCTCATGGAAAAGTGGTTTTACTTCTAGATGGGCATTCTTCACACACAAACTCTGCTGACATGTTAGAGACTGCGGAAGAAAATGGTATTATACTCTTTTGTTTGCCAAGTCACAGCACGCAAGCTTTACAACCCTTAGACCGCAGTTTTTCAAGCCATTTAAAACTTTTTATGCAGCTGAAACTAAAAACTGGATGCTTACAAATAAAGAAAAAAAAATCAATCGCTTTGCAGCTGGCAAACTAATTGGTAACGCATGGATCCGAGCGGCTACGCCTTCTAATGCTATTTCGGGGTTTCGGGCTTGCGGTATTTACCCATACAATCCAACTGCTATTCCAGAAAGTTTTTTTGCAATCTCTGATTTGTCATCAAGGAGTCAACTCCGCGATAGCTCATTGATCGAGCAAATCGATTCGATCGATGCACATAATACATCACAGCTATCTGGTCCCTCATGTAGTAGTCAGACGTTAATAGAATTAGACTGCAACGAGGTTCTTATGACCCCAACTGTGGCTGAAATGCCAATTTGTACATCACCAGATTCAGATCTAACTCACGAGATTTGTAATACTAGTCCCAATACAGCAAGAGAAGTTTCTCCATCTCTCATCTCTTCTTTACCTTGTCTGCAGCCTAATGCAGAAAGCACTCAGGATACGCCTAGCAAGTTCTTGCAAGAATTTTCTCCAATACCAACAGTGACCATACCGTTATATAAAAGAGGTAAACAGTCAGCTGCAGTATTGACTTCTAAAGAAAACATCGCAATTAAGAGAAACAAGGGCAAGCTAACTCCAAACATACCGTGTAAAGGTAAATCACTCAAAAAGACAGTGAAAAAAAGATCAAGAGCTGATTTACAGGACACAGATACAAGTGCAACATGTGATTCCGATAACTTTAAAGAAAATGAAACTCATGTTCAAATGAAAAAGAAAAAAGAAAAGAGATCTAAGAAAATGAGAGGAAAAAAATTAAATAAAACTTCAACTACAAATACAATTCAGCGTCCTATTCGTATAATTCATAAAAGGAAACAAATAAGCAAAGTTCGCGATGAAAGGGAAACAACTCCTTCAAATATATCAGACTCTTCTGAAAATGCATCAAACGAATGCGTGGAATGTTACGAAAAATTTGAGGAAACACAATCAACGGTGGATTGGATTCAGTGCATCATGTGCAAAAAGTGGTTGCATGAAACCTGCACAATGTATGGAGATTATTGTAATCCATGTCATCGTTTAAAACTACGTCAAGAAAAAAATTGTTATATGTAAAACAAGTTAAGCGCATAGCAATACTTAAAATTGATGCTGATTGTTTTAATTAATCTAGATTTATTAGATTTAGCTCATTCCAAAGATGATTATATTGGAGAAAAAGTTGATTAAAGTTAACGAAATCTAAATAATCTGTAATTTAATTACATAGGGTAACTATCCCACAAGCCGAAATATCACTGCGGCATCTAACCCACACAACAGGCGTCTATCCTCATTTATAAATCTTTTTTATTTCGTTTATTACAAAGTAAATAAAAGAGATAAAATTAAATAATCTTAATTAGTTTTTACATTAATAAATACACAATAAATCACAAAAGGTCACGATTTGAAATTGCTTATTTTCTATAAGTTATTCGCCTGTTTCAAAAAGTGTGGCAACTATCCCACATTTACCCTATGACTTCCCTTTGAAATCAGAATATTTGCTTTAGTAATAATGAAGCATGAAAGTAATAGATAGTATTTATTTATCAATATTTGGATGATGAGATAGTGTGTATCAGTTTCACAGATTTTAGGCATTTTTATCTGACTTGAGGAGTCAAGAGGAGTGGGATGAGAATTTAGATGCAAAAGAATTTCTTTACGAAAATTGCAAATGGCATGGCAGCTTTTTGATTGATGGACTCTTAGGTAAAAAGTAAATATTAGACAAATACATTGATGACATTGAGCTAAATTAAATATCGACAATTACAGAACAATTAACGAATGAACGCAGGATATCAGGTAAACCAAACTTTCCGTTCACAATAATAGCTTATACCTTGACCCTAAGGCCGAAACAATCGGGTATCCTCAAAACTACCAAATTGCATGGTATTAAGTCGAAAAAACAACAAAAAAAAATACTGGACAGGACAGTATTGTTGTTAAAAGACAATCGTGAATGGCGATTAAAAGGCTCACAAAAAAGACAATTATTACGGTATTTATATTGCCCATTCTTATTTGTGTATGAAAAAGTTGTAAATTAGATTCTAATTGATTATTGACCGCATTTTTTTACTATTTTTCTGGGACATAATGCCACAATTTAATTTAATAACCATTTAAGCTACTTAACGGTAAAACTGATGGAAAATTCTACGATACAATTAAATTGTCGTTTTGATTTCATTTTGGTGAATCTTACCCGACCGATGCTTATCACATTAGTCGGTACTTTAAAGATATAGCTACTAATATTAGTGATGATATAGCATACCAAATTACTTATTATAAACAAAAAAATCTGCGCTCTGGCATTTTAACAATTATACACCCTGCAAAGTTAATATACTGCACCATTATTGTCTCCATTTGAGAACCTAACTTTTAAAAAACTTTAAACTTTTTAGTTCTTGCCCACCTGGTTAGGTATTTGTATAAATCACGCATGAAGTGACGTGCGGCCGCTTCACTTCACCATGTATAATTATTTCTTGGGTAATTCGTATAATTATTGGCGCATCTCAGCATAGCATCACTAATAAGTGCAGTCACATAAGCCGTGGGAACATTACACGATGTTTTATTTGAAAGTTTTCCACTTTCCTCTGCAGTAACTCCATATTAGTTCTAATTGGTATGGCTTAAGAGATCTTTGTTTTTTTTTACCTTGTTATTAAAATCTACGTGAGACCTTTACAGGTAAACAGACTATGAAGAAATCGAAATGAGTAAATTATTGGCCTAGACTGGAATGTCCAGAGATTCTGTGGATTCTCAAATAGCAATCATATGGACAAAGTATTGATAATTGTAATAACTATACTTACTCTTGAGACATATCTCGACTACATGCAATGTATTTGGTCTAGCATCACATACCAGAAAATATATAAACACAAGAAGCCGCTTACTACCGCAACTACCGATGAATAAAATTAATTTAAACTTTTGTAGCAAAAAATATTAGCCGGATATTTTGAATAATACTGACCAAATTAATAAAATTTTGTCTAATAAATAAAATAACACATTAGTACACAACACACTATATTTATCTACTAATTTTATTGTGTCCAGAATTATGAAATTTGTCATTTGAATGCTCCTGTAATTTTCGCCTTGTTCGACTTCAGCATGCAGCTTCTGGACACAATCTACGTCCAGAGACTCCAATAAATTCATTCCGTCAGTTACTAAATGACAATGCACTCTCTCTGCGCCTTTTCGCCAATTAGATAATTTCTCTTTTGCAATTCCAACCATACATTCATAAGCAAGCAAAAGTGTCTGCAAATGCATTTCAAGCGGATAATTGCTTTGAAAACCGTTTTTGGGCTTTCACGTGTGAGATGAAATGTCGTAGATTAGCTGGATTATTTCTAATTTTAATATCATTTTAAATACAATTCTCACGAACGTTTTATAATAAGATAGACAGCTGCAGTTGCACAATTGCCTATAATGGAACTAATCTAAAAACACTTAAGATATATTAAGTACCTACCCCATTATAGATACCTACAAGACCACAAAATAAAATTTACGAATAAAATAATAAATGAAATTGTATTAAGTGTGACAAATCAGAAGTTCAAACATTCACTATGGGTTTAATAATTTACTAATTTCTATACCTAATCCTGAGGATGCCACGGTTGTTGGCGAAACATATGTAGAATATTAATCTGTTTTTAATTTCGGAAATGGTGCGATGTATTATCTTGCATAATAGGTGCTCGGGTCTGGTTTCTTGTGGCGATTGTAGGTAGGTAGTGCAAGTGCTTGTTTTCGCAGTTATGAGTTATCAGATCCGAGGGTCAGTGGAGGGTGTAGGGCCCGTGGTGGTGGGCGCACCCATAGTGAATAAAATAATGTATTTATTACATTTTATTCTATAATGTATGTAAGTATTACATTGTATTGGAATCTTGGATTAAAAAATACTAGAATAGAAAACAATAAAACAAACTACATAATCCTTTTCATTTGCATCTTTCACTACAAAGTGATAGGAAGTGCCATAACTTGTTTCTTTATACTCGCACCTCTCATCGTATTAATAAGTACTCACACATTCAGTAGTCCCTGGTCGCCAGGAGATGAGGCTGCTGCTGCGCTTCGCTCTCCCGCTCAGCCTCAAGAGGTAGTCCTGAAACATGTGATTGCCTTATATCATCATGTCCCATATAGGAAGGAATGTTAACAATATTTACTTAGCACTTGTGTCATGTTTGTACTCGTAGTACAAAGTTATACGAGTTTTGAATGCTCTACCTGCTAAGATAAAGTTGATGGGTCTTTCTCTTAAATTGGATCAAAATAGAGACATCATCAATTTTATGGTTCAGCGGTGTAAGAACGAATCTTTTTACGCGGCGCCATAACGATAGCGACTCGCTAGCAAAATCTATGTGATTTGACAGTTTGACGCTAGCGTTACGGACTATCATGAGGTTGGTGCTTACCCCTCTGATCGACTATCTAACCAATAAAAGTCGATAAGCAGGAAACGCATCTAAACCATAGGCTACTTTTGCCCCATTGATAGTCAATTCATTTCATTTCTTAATTTTATATTGCTTGCACATAAGTTGATAAAGCTGTGGTCATAGCTAAAAGATAACCATAACACCTGCTGTAGACACAAGTAGGACTGTAAACATAACGCTAACATTGTCGTGATCGTGACATTGTTCGCACCGTTCTCACCACGGCGCGGACGGCGGCACTCTGTTACATAAAGTTATATAACTACAGAAATCTTATGAAATTGAAGATACATATTTTACATTTATCCTTAGGTAACCTATTAGGGTCGATTTTTCCATTGGTCACATAGCCTATCTGTGCCTATGATGATAGCCTTTACTGAAACCTATACAGAAATGTGAAATGAAACGAATCGTTTTATCAAACTATCACTCTTCAAGTCAGATCTATTTTTTTTTCACAGTACACGACACATTAACCTAGTCTCACATTAAGATCCCTAAGGTCTTGTGTCGTGGGTACTAAGCAACGGCATATAAATACATAGATAAGTATAGAAACATCCATGACACGGAAACAAACATCGATATTCATCATATCAATGTTTGCACCTACCGAGATTCGAACCCAGGACCTATGCAGGCAGGGTCACTACCTACTAGGCCAATCGGTCGTCATAGTTAGTTATCCCTTATAAGTTATAACTGACGGGAGAGGAGACAGAGGAAAAAAGAGATATTTTATCGTTTTTATCAGAAATAGGAAGCGGTTTTGCCTCAAGGTAATTTAAATGTTTTGTAATAAATTAATGTATGTTTATTACATTGAACTCCAATAAAACGAAGTTCAACACCGACCAAGGTAGAACCCGCACATTGTTTATACAGATATAACTTTTGATAGACATTTCATTTTTTAAATTTTACAGTCTAACAGACTGTAGATATTATGATGAAAGGAAGTTAATGGGGAATATGCGTCTGACATGAAAACAGTTTTTTTTTAATATTTTATTCGAAAGATATTACAAATACAAACCGAATAGTGCAAAAATAACATAAATCGGTTTGTAAATACCAAAGTTACAGGTGTTTAAAAGTTAAAAAATTTAAAGAAAAAAATTTACAACATAAAAGGAGGAGACAATTTTAGCGATATTTTGAATTATCTCATTGATTTACTAAATACTTTATTAATATCTGTACCTATTAATAAACTATTTTTATAGACAACTATTCACAAAAATGTTATATTATGTTTATAAAAAATAATTTCATTTTCTTCCCATACTAATTTGACACTGTTGTGTACTATGACGTCAAAGTCTATGCCACTTTAGTATGGAGCAAACGGAGCGTTTCAAAAAAAATTTTGCCGGCTCGTATTTTTGAATCGCTGTAAATCTAAAACAGGCAGGCTTTATTAATTTTTTATGTAGAATCTAAAAATTACATTTAAAAAATCATGCATATATCCTATTGGGAAAATGAAGTAAAACTGCCATAAGTAGTTAAAATCTGTATATAATTTCAATCAACAGGTTAAAAAAAAATGCACACATAGCACAGTACACATACTCCAACCCCCCAAAAGGCGACAATTTGACGTAACCCTGCGCGCCTGCGTCGCATGGCAAAACCGTGAAAGTGTCGTGAAAGCGCGATGCGCGTGCGCTCTAACGAGAGTCGCGCCACCCCGCTACAGAAGTTGTGATGCAAGTAACACAATTTTTTTTATAACTAATAAATTTTCAGTTGCTTAGCTTTTTAAAATAGTTTAAAACTTCTTCAATTATTATATAATTTTATTGTTTAATTCAGAGCTTTGTAAGTTTACTTACCCCTTGTGCCTTCTATCCCCGGTGGTAATAACTACATGTACCTACCAGGCTACCCTTAAGAAAAAGATAATTAAAATGGATTGGGAATCAACAAACCAAACTATTTCTTTATGAATAGGGTTGCTTTCGTCGAAGGATTAGTATTTTATGTACCTATATACCTTTACAGATCCTTATTCAATCAACCTACCTATAACTATTTTCCATCTTACTCTACTGCATCACACATACTCTGTGTCAGTCGTTGCCATGCGATAATTGCATTGCTTTAGCGCGCCGATAGATCGAAAGTGTGAATTGCCAACTATCTAGTGATATACTATTCGAGATCACTATAACTAATACACTAACTACACTTTACGACACTAATTGCAATTAAATGTGAGGCGCTAAATAACATTTTATCGAGATGAAAATAAATTGCTGACGGACTGATATAACTTATTTTCGTGTTGCTAGCCGGCTTTCTCTATTTTACTGAGTTCTTAAATAAAAGTTTTCTATGTGCATCAAACTGACTAAACTAATTATCATGATGATCGATCGGTGCAAGGTTTGCCTGTATGTTTGTGGGTGCAAAAACGCCGAAGCTTGACAAATTACTCTAAAGTACTCGTACTCTAAACGCTACCAATTCTATCCTCTCATAAGCGCGGTTAAATAACGTAGGTATAACCTTTATAGTTCATATATTTACCGTAACCTGTGCCGTAACTACATAATAGTATAGGCTTAACTAAGGTCACTATTCGAGTTCTAGGGGCCATTTCCAAGTTCTAGAATTTTCGAATCTAGCCAGAGTCTAGGTAATAAAAGTCTGTTAATGTGACCGACACGTCTATAAACCTACATAGCCTACTTGTAATATGTACTTAAGTATCGTTTATTTAATATTAGCTGCTGGTACTGTTAGGTATGCTAAGGCTGTATAAGGTTGAGTGCGGCATTATCTTGCCCTGTAGATTAGAATTTTAGTGCTTTGCTTTGGTATTAGTTTCGTATTAGGTGCCTTTTATAAACACCGCATCGTCGCAATCGCATTTCCCTATTTTCTGTGGTAACTCTAACTTATATACACCTTGGCCCAATCATTATATGTAATTTGCAATTACACAATCGCAGCGAAGTTGTGATTTTCCAAAACTTAGGTAGGTTAACCTTGTAGCTTTATCACAGTGTCAGGTTATAGTAGCCTATGTGCAGTGAAGGCTTCAATAGAAATCTAACTTTTTTGCAGTGTATATACATTACAATCACGAAGCTTTCCAAAGCATAACCTGAACCCTAAACCTTAAAGCTTTTCTCACAATACACGCTATACTTAGTTTAAAAAAACTTAACCGACACCTGAGCTGAACTGTGTTGTTTTGCATTACGTGCCAAGTGTACCATTTGGCAATTCAGTGGCTTTTCAAAGCGATCATAACTCAAGTCGGCTCCGTACACCCGTGACTTGACGCTCAACAAAACAATGGTCGAACAAAAGGCAATTTAGCTGACTACCGCATTAGGGACTGTTCAGATGATGCGCAGTTACCGCCCGTAGCGAAAAACATCGGAAGTTTTACCTTGCCTATTCCGCTGGGGTATTTGTTTTAAGTTCCGCAGCTAGGTAGGTACGAGTACTCTGAAATTGGAATAGATTGGTCTGTGAAACAACCTTCTGGGGTTTTGCACAAATAAATGTAAGTAAAAGACAATTTATGAGCTGGATTCAAAAATTTATACTAGAACTATGTCCTAAAACCTTTAAGAGGTATGCCTCGTAGATAAGATGCAGAGGCTCATTTAAGAGAGCTAGCAACCTTAGTAATGAAATTTTAAAACTCAAAATCTCAAAGATGGGGCTCATCTTCTCAGCGTCTATTGTAGTCATATCGGTTATCTACTCGGTTTTCGCTAACCGCTACAGTAAATTCCGCCTAATCTGAACAGATCTTTATTTTGCCTTTCGGTTCCGCTCATTTGGCGCAGTCGGGTAATCTTAGGCAAATGGCGTAGAACTAACTGCGGTTTACATACAATGTGAACTTCTGAGATTCAATTATTTTGATTGGTTTCGCTTTGAGTTTTGATTTTGAAACCATATTGAGATGGAAAGTGAAATATTAATGGGGCTTGTCCATTTATAGAGATTAATAAAGAAATTCGAGAAGCTTTTAGACAAATTTTGATAGATTCACTATTTTCCTCCATTTTTACTAAAATGACATGAGATAGAGAACAAGAGTTATAGAACAAGAGTACCTATAGGTAGTCTCATTTGCATACAAAGCTATCGGAAATGAAATACATATAGGTAACACCTAGGACCTAGGTATAAGATAATAAATAACCAAAGAGACCTTCAATTTATCAGTCAATTTTGTAAACGCATCGTGGAAGCGGAAACGCGACTTTTAAAATGTTTAGGTACAGTTGTAAATGGAACCATAACAAATGTGTTTATGTTAATGTTAATGTACGTAACATTAGTGAAGCTTTGCACTACAATGTTAAGAAGAGACGTGGCCATCATGGCATTGACACACTTCCTTGTATAAATTGTGTGATGTGTCGATTCATTTGATAAATTATCTCGGGAGATTTTGATGGTTTATCGCTGCAGACCATTATTTGCGATTCCTTCCTCCTTTTATAATAATAATGGGAGTGAAGTTTAGGTATATACAAATATTTACGCTTTAATTTAAAACCTAAAAAGGTCTCAAAAGGAAGTGTGGATTCTAATGATGAGTTAGTTGTTAGAGCTTTTCTACCTGGACTCTTATGTGTCGGACTTCGGAACTCTACCTTCTGTTGGCTACTGTAGGTTAGGTTAAATCCAACAACTATTCATGGCCAAAGTTCAACAGGCACATATCCATAATCAACAAATTAGCAACAAGATAGGGACATTATAATACATTATATAGAAAATATCTCATCAGTTCACCTCTGACCTAAATTCAAAACTAAAAAAATCTCATCTGTCGCTCGCGGAAAACAATAATAAAATAATGATGAGTATTTAGCGCAAGTAATCAGTGCGTGAATATTACGCATCTCACGTGCCACGTAACAAACGTTACGGTAACAATGCTACGTGTCGGAGCCAAAAATGAACGCGACGGCCAATTTCGAAATTGAAAAATTCAAATCGTGCCTAATTGGACGCCGCGCCCGCGCCGGCTTCCGGTGTCCAGATCGAAAAAAGTCAAAGTATTTTAATTGACTCGGTTATGTATCTACTCGTATTTCATTTAATGATCGCAATTATTTTCATATTGTTATGAAACTTTCATAATTTAGGTAATTTTGCGAGTCTCGAATTTAAAATGGATGTTTGTGCAACCAACTAGAGTTGAGGAAAATACAGATACAATAACACCTAATTAGCGTTCTAATCAAAAATAATTTAGCAATGTGCAAATTGGACAGTTACGCACTGAAGGTTTCGTTCTCTCCCCTCACCGGGGACGATGGCACTAGATTTGTGTCATCGGGCCCGGTAAGCATCTCACCGGGCCAGACGAAACTTTTTTTCCATTTGGCCCGGCGGCGGCGGCGCGGGGCCATGGTACCGGGCTAGATGGGATACACCCACTAAATGCCATGCATGTGTCGATCCCATACTTTGTCTTTCTATAATATTCTGTGATCCCCTCTATCAAAGCTGTATAACCGAAAATGAAATTTGTTATAATTATACGTTACGATACCATTATGTTTTCCCTAATTCAAGCATTTACTTTCATTTAGATATGACAAAAAGATCATATAGATACTTTGTTTCGCGAATAAATTAAATTGGCTTTTCGTATGACATAAAAAATCCATCCGTACTAGTTAATACGAGTACTCCATTCATGATTCTATGAACGCTATTTCTATACATACAGAATGTTTTTTAGTTGCCACCCTTAACGAAGGGTACGTACTCTATACATCAAATAAAGTAAGTTTATGCCAAAAAAATGTTGGGAAACAATATACATTTTTTTTTATTATTATTACTTGATCGGGCGAAATTTATAGTGTCCAGTATTTATGCTAGTTTTTTCATAGATAGATATTAATAATTTCTCGTGAAAAAATCTTGCTACACGCGTCAATGTGCATTTATGCAGAAAAACGCAGTCTATTTACTCAACTTTGGACCCTAATATTTCGGAAACCAGACACTTACCAGGTATGCTTCCATGGATAAAAATGATCATGATGATGAGGAGATTCCGTAGATATGGGAACGTTGACGCCCAAAAATCACCCTGTATAATAAAATTGTAACGGATCGATGTTTGTGCACGCTAATCTCAGAAACGGCTGAACCGATTTCGATGTAGTTTTCAGGAATATGTTGTGACAGGCCCCACTTAACATATAGGATAAATTTTATACCGGGAAAATGTTTTTATCCCCGATAACATCGACATTTTATTTTTTCTGCAGTCCACGCAGACGGTGTCGCGAGCGTCCACTAGTTCTCGAATAAAACTCAACTTCCGGGGGCCCACATCATATTGGTTTCTGAACATCTCGCATTTCTGATGTTCGTTTACGTAATTCTAAATCATTATCAGGCTGGAATACAAACGATTGTACATCAGCATCGGTGTGGTGTCGCTACCAGTTACACAAAGTAAGCCAGCGCTTCCTCATTCGCCACACGAATGTTAACTCTGTGCCCACTTCTGGTACTCGTTGATGGCATACCAATAGCTGTTTATTTTGTACTCTACTTATTGATAATATAGCCTATTATAAGGTGTACCTATCCTAGCAAAATAATACTTGATTTAAAGTTGTAGGTAATTTTTATTGGTTTCAACTTCAGGGGTCTCATAAGTTATGTAATTTGAAGCCTAGAACTACGATTTCCGTAATACGGTAGGTATCAACATTTATTTACTTTATATATCTACTTTATTAGGAAAACCTAGCAGTTACAGCAGTTAAGTCAACATTAAAAATTACCTTACAGTTACAGAAATGTAGGTACCTGTCGAACTATCCTACCCTAGTTACGACTCTACTTTGAAATGACTCTACAAAACTGGGGGAGGCCTAAGTCCAGCAGTGGACTGCAATAGGCTGACGACGACGACGACAAAACTTAGGTCAGTGAAAAACCATGTACGTGGTACAATTTTACTATTCTGTTCTGTATACACACCTACTAAATGTAGGGTAGACATGCGGAACAAGCTCACTTGTCTAACTCGTCTTCCTTTCCTTCCTATCGGCTGCTCCTCACGTCACTGTACTACTTTAGATTTGCCTAGATTTACGTGACAAGACGTGTAAATAGAGGTTTTTACTTTATTACCATGTTACACTATTTTTCGGCTAAGTTCAGCGACACACCTGTAGAACGTAACTCACTCAACTATCGTAGACGGGCTTTTTGGTTGCCACCGGTTACGAGGGATGAAATAAAATAAGTTTATGCAAAACCATTGCTTGGAAAGGTTTATAACGTTTTAGCTCATTTTTTCAATTAATATTTGTTGCGCCCGATTTGGGATCCTTGCGTTGGTTTTTTAACCGACTTTAAAAAAGAGAGGTTATCAATTCGGCTGTATGTTTTTTTATGTGTGTTACTTCAGAACTCCGTCATTTATGAACCGATTTAATTTTTTTTATAGTTGGTCATATAGTTGGTATGCTTCCAAGTTGGTCCCATATTCACCACATCAGGATCTGATGATGGGATCTTGGAGAAATCGAGGGCAATCCTCAAATATTGTAGCAAATGTAGTCTGTTTTTATTATACTTTACTGAGCGTTTTGGTATAAAACATAACATCTGATGATGGAATCTCTAAGGAATCTAGGGATATCCTCAAATATTATAGGCACGAGTAGTCGGTTTTTAGATTATTATAGAGAATTTTGGTCAGCTACACATAATATAAAGGAAACGAGGGTCTAATGATGGAGCCGCCGAAAAAAAGATAAGTAGTGGAACATTTTAATAACCTGAAGCCTTAAAGTTTGGGCTCATTTTTTAAAAAATCTTGGTTCCACAAAACCAATTCACACTAGCACTTATACAATTTAATAATAAAAAAAATAAGGTTCTGATGATAGAGCCAGATGAGATGGGATTGTAAAACTTTTTAGGGTCTACTAGTAAGGTCTACTAAAAAAAAGATGACTTCTGATTAGATGATGGAGCCGACAAATAAATAATACTCTTTAGGGTCTACTTTAGAAAGCTAAGCGCGAGTTTTGGCTCATAGGGGAAAGTCGGTTTTTCGGTAAAAAAAAAATATTTATAGGATTTTTTTTTCGAGAAAAATGTTTGGTACACCCATCTCTTACGTGTATTTCTGCAAAAAAAATCAATCTGATAACTCATAACCTTGGAAACCAGTCACTTCCCAGGTATACTTCCATAGTGAACAATGTTCTTCATGATGAGAAGAATGCGTTAAATTGTATTCGGAAACGCTGAAGACGATAAAACATCCTGTGTGTGACAACAGTTTAATTTCAGAGATATTCCATACATTTTGCTATTAGTAGCACCGTTATACTTATAAGTAGTACAATAAGGCCTAATATTTAAACATATAATAAACTTAACATTTAGAATACCTATTGGCCTTTGACAGTTTACAAACTTGTGGGTTTGTGATACTAGTAACTGCTAATGCAAACATAAATATGACGTAGGCAGGAGTTACAACTTAACTGACGTCATTCAACTTCTTGGTTCGACAGAAACACTACCTTGCAATACTAGCAGTTAGTAAGTAGGTAATTTTACTTAATTGTTATTGAATCTGTCGTGTACAGGGCGAAATTGACAGCCAGGCAAATATAGATATGGCGACTTTGAAACATGATTATGACGCGAAAACGACAGAAAATTTTCGCCATATTCCAACATTTTCCGACCTTTTTTTTCAGTAAAATAACACAGTAGTGTAGTTTGTTTAAGTAGGTATTAGATAATATTGATATCAATACAAAATTTTTACCTATGGATGATTAAAAAAAAGATGCTCTTAAAAAAGTTCAACTAACTGATCAACCCCCTTGGAGACTCAACAAATGAACCAAAAAACAGCAATGATAGGCAATAAGCCGATTTAACTAGTCACAGGATTGCAATTGGCGCGGAACGCAAACATTGCAGATAATGAAATAAAAAATGCATTTCCTGCGAGTAATAACACTGTTATATAATTCAAAACAATGCTACTTGTTCAGTATTTCAGTATTTGCCTGTCTGTCACACACACCCTGTATATAATCCAGCCATTATCACATCCAATACTGAAACAATATCGCGTTGCTTAACCTAGATATTGAAAACTTGAATAAAATTACCAAAGTAACCTAGTCATCTTGCCTCTGTGACTGAATATACTTGTAGATAAAGGTACCTACGTTTTATTTAACTTAAGTGAAATTGGCATTAATAGGTATAGGTAGGTACCTTTGTCTAGGTAGAGTCCTCATATAAAATTAGATCAATTGCCTTACATGTTAATTCTAAGAAAGTGTAAAATATTAAGTAATTAAACACAAATTAAAGTTCTATTTGAGCAGTTGTTCAAATATAATTGAACTAAAACAAAGTAAAGCAATGACTAAACCAAATCGTTACCATTCCTAGGGTGACTGCAGACGTTTGAAACACATTCTTTCAGCTTACAAAACAGTCTGACAATTTATATTCTACAAATAGGTATTCTGGCTGTTAGATCTCTCTGATGATCCTGCGATTCTGGCTACCCCACGCGGGAACACGGCCGCGTCTATACAGGGTGATTTTTAGTCGTCAACGTTCCCGAAAACTATGGCATCTCCTCATCATCACGATCATTTTTCTCCATGGAAACATACCTGGGAAGTGTCTGGTTTCCAAGATATTAGGGTCCAAAGTTGAGTAAATAGACTGCGTTTTTCTGCATAAATGCACATAGACGCGCGTAGCAAAATTTTTTCACGAGAAATAATTATTATCTGTCTATGAAAAAACTAGCATAAACACTGGATACTATAAACTCCACAGGAACAAGTAATTCATTTTTTTTTTCAAAAAAATTTACATCGTTTCCCAGCATTTTTTTTGTCATAAACTTACTTTATTTGATGTATAGAGTACGTACCCTTCGTTAAGGATGGCCACCAAAAAACACCCTGTATGTCTATGATGATGATGATCTCCGACCGTATTTCGGTCAATGCGACCAATCTCTACAGAGGTTGGCCAGGTACGCAGGAGATATTATAGTGCACAAGTGTGTGCGCAAGCACAGATGCACTCTCTGTTCCGTCACTCTCATAGTCCGATAGGACGGAAAGCCGACACGACCGGAGAGAGAACAGGTGCAGGACCAATGGTTTTACGTGCTTTCTGAGGCACGAGCTAAGTGACAATTTTGCAACATTAAAATCTGTGTACATGAAATAAATTCATTGGTACAGGCCCGTGACTGGAATCGAACTTACGCCTCCCGCTTGGTAGGTGCACGTCTTAACCACTGGGCTATCACCGCTTATGTCTATAGGCATATACGGCTATAACGAAGGTACCTACCATCGATTTAGTATGGTACGGTTTTAGTCACGGATATTTTTAGTTTGTATAAAAGAGAATTCGTGACAGTTGACGTCTTTCACATCATTAGTATTCGATTAAGTATGCGATTAAGGTGCGCGGCCACCTGACTTCTCTACGCTAATGTCTAAAAAACTTAAACAAGGTTTAGGCGCAGAAAGCCTTCTCAGTAACAATGTTGATAACTAGTTGTCAAAACTTTAAAAAGCCAAATTCTCTCAAAGTATTTATTAATAAGATTCAGTACTGATGCAGGACTTCACTAAGGTACATCAGCTGTATCTCAAACTAACTAATGAACTTAGAGGTTCATAGCGATAAGCAGCACCTCGTCACTGATATCATGTCATCAGATTTGGCCCCGCCATGCTCTTTGCTAAACGCGGCTGTGGCATCTATTAATTATTCTGCAATTCTGGCTAACCCATTTTGGAACAGAACAACCCCACAGCTGGGTGTATTTATTTATATATTTTTGATAGGTAAATGCAGTTTCCAAGGAAAAGAAAATAAAACAAAATAAGGTCCGTGTTCAGACCGATGACGTAGGGATTGTGTTGCTTTGTTTTTTACCATTCTCCTAAATATTACTATCCGTTCCTTGCGCACCGGAGACCGCTCCCTGATTACGTAAAAGCAATAGCAAAACCGAAGCAAAGCGATAGCGAAAATTATACAATATTCGCCTTGAAACGTTTAAATTCATTTTACATAATACGAATTTGACAAGCAAGCAGTGATTTTTGTACAATTTCGCTATCGCTTTGCTTTTGCTAGTTAGGTAATAAGGGGGCCGGACAGATGGACGCATACCTACAACAGCAACCTACAGTCATATTTGCATAACAATTCGTATCTATGTACCTTCAATACATTCACATCTCACATACAATGAATCACGTAGCTGAAAATTATAATGGGTTGGTTCTAGTTTCAAAGGCACATTGTAATTTATTTAGTAGTGTCTTGTCTAGTCTGATCTATTAATACATATAAAATGTCCTGAACTGATGGATCAACAACCTAATCCGCTGATCTTAGAGAGTCCTTTGTATGAGGTAGGCATCCGATACTGAAGGATTATCCAAAGAAATTTACATACATATAATCACGCCTTTATCCCTTACGGGGTAGGCAGAGCACCAAGGGCCGATAGGACCACATGGTGCCACTTCTGACCAATTTTGAGGGTATAGTTGAGATGTACAAATTCGGTTAGTAGAAATTTACTTAAATTTTATCCATGAAATCAAGCTCGCTAATATTTAAATACACCGCTGTTGATAGTGGCAGATTGTTTATGTTTATTAAAACTGTTACGGTTATTTGCATAAATCAATATGCTAAATCCAATGTCAAATCTCATTGTTTTATATACTGGCATTTGCCGGCAGGTTCCTCCACGCACGTACGCACCAAAGGTCAGGCGTGACATAACCGTGGGGCTCTGAACCAAATATACCATAACTGCCTCAAATAAGTGGGTACATCTAGATAACGAACGTTTAATGCAACTCTTATTACGTAATATAGGTCTTTGAGCTTTATAGCTTGACCGCATCTTGTGAAATTACCAGCTAGGTACCTACGCAATGCTATGACATCAAAATGCAATGGTAAACAGAGGTTGCAAGCAAACAAGATTCCCAGCCATATGTTACCGAGCACGATTCACTCCAAACACCCTAAGACCCCTTGGACGGATTGTCTAAATGTTCCAGAAACTTAAAATTATCTTAAATTACTAGTGTCATAATTTTCATTTGTTCTTGGTCGTCTACCATACCGCGATGATACAATGCAAGACATATCCAAATAATAATGGTGAGCCACGCGATGTGGATGACATCTAGCATGACATCATCCTCCAGATATAATCTAAACATTCACATTATTGTACTTTACGTACTAGAGTGCGACTAGACAAGATCGTATCATAGACGGTATTTTATATTACCACAGAGATTACATATAGGTACATACACATATGGACACTGAACAGTATGAACATTAACATTTATGTCTTTATAAAGTTGCTTTTATAAAATTATTAATAAAGAAATGGAAAAAATTCCTCACCCGAGTGGGAATCGAACACACGCCCTCTGCATACCGTGCTATGTTATATGTTGCTATTGCTAAATTCATTTATAAAACAAGCCTATTAGTTTCTTCCAGATAAAGTTTATAGAGATGGGTACTCAAAGCCTTATCTAACACTATCATATACCTTTGTTAAGCCCATCTCGTGCTCCTATACCATTTACAAAGATTCTGATTTTGTTATGTAACATTAATTAAACAAACATAGAAAATTCTCAAAGATTTTATGAAGATGCGGCTTAACTCTACATTATTTTGTACTTTAAAGGTATTCAGATATTGCAACAGACATCATGAATGAATTGACGAATCCAATGCCAGCAAGTCTGGCTGTTGTGTGTGTAAACAGGACCTGCGCATTCTCACGTGTTCGCCTTAGGGTCACTGAGATACATGGAATTAACATGCCTCCGATGTAAGCACCTAGTACCTGCACTTACTTTGGTATTTATTTTAAATTAAACTCTATCTAGACGAAAAGGTGTATTTTTTGTAAGTAACGTTTCCATCTCATAATTTTAAGTTTGTATAGGGCTTGAACCTTGAAAGATTTTGAATAGGGCAAGAAACTGTTCTAATTTTTGTAAATTTATGAAAATGGAAAATAACACAGTAAGTTTAATGAGCCCATCATAGCTCCTACTCACTTCCCATGATAATTTCAGCTTCCAAGCATATCTATCCATATACTTTTATGTAAACTACATTCCGAATGAGGGTGAGGTTTGTCTATCAGGCAGGTGGCCGGTCAATTAAATTTTAATAGACCCTAACATACTTATTTTCAACAGGATATTCAGAACAGCGCCTCCCGTGTTGACAACATAGTCCAAAATACAAACTGCGGTCACCAACCCGCCTGCCCAGCGTGGTGTCTATGGGCAAATACACCCCATGGCAGTCTTGTCGCGTGCCCTGGGGGAGGGCTACGTTTAGCAGTGGACTGCAATAGGTTGATGATGATGATGATGATTCAGAATACAGCACTTTAATATGCTAAAAATGTCACTTAGCTACACCCGAGGAAGGTTGGCTTCAGGCAGGCAGCAGCCGTAAAAAAACGCCAAATCCTTGGCAACATGAGTTTCGAAAGAAACCATATTGCGCCGACGCTATAAATAATGGGATAATGGCAGGAAGATGATGATTCAGCCTATAGCAGGTCAGATTCAATGCAACATAACAACATACAATGACGCGTGCGCATCTACGCTGCACTCTCTACCTAGTTGACGTAATTACATACAAGAAGACATGCCATTGTTTTAGATTAGATTCACAGGCTATGAATAAGTTTCTTAGGCGTAGTTTTATAGCTTTACTCTCTTTATCTCTATAGCTAAGGATTTCCGGTATTATGTTACGTAGGAGACAAATCTTAGGGCAATTAACTTATAATACTTATAATGATAACAAGTGAAAGGAAACTGTATCTAAGGTGGATTAGGTACAGATGCAGGAAAAGATAGAGTACACAGTACCTATTTAACTTCTTTCTTCGGCGGAAATGAAATATCCCAGTCACCTAGAGATACATACACACCTAGAAGTTTTATCATAAGCGTAAAAGGAATATCGTGAATAATTATATTGTTACACCCTGTATAGTTTAATAAATGCTATCACTCATATAGATACTCGTCTCCTTGCCATAGAGTTAATAGAGGAGTATAAGATACTTACGAAGTTACACGTGTAAGGTTACCATACTGTAGTGGCTCTAGCATATTATACTTAATAGGTAACCCCTACCAGATATGGGTTACCTCCTTTCCTTCCTATTTGAGTAGGTAATTGTTAAGTATAAGTGTAATTATTTTTTTAAGTTCAACTCCTTACCTCCAAAGACTCTTCTTCACTCTGCAACATATCAAATTAGATTTTTTATACACTGTCAGTCACAAAAAAAACTATGTTTTTAACTGTTTAGCATAAGAACAATTGGAAGATACTAAAGCAGGTACTGATAACTTAAGAGAATAAGATAAGGACGATTCAAAACAAGACGTAGTTCAAGGAGGAGAGAAGAGGAGCTCATAAATACCATGAAAGTATACAACATTTAATAAAGTGAATGTTTTGGAATGTACTAATAAGGCTAGTCCTAGTATACAACCTTTTGCATAAGAATTTGAGAATCACCTCACCCCAAAAATGTACCTAATACATGAGAGTACAGGATATTCCAGTAGAGGCTCTAAAAGTAACCTTTTGCGAAAAAATTTGGGAAACATCTCACTCAAAAACTTTTATTTCTAAATGCCTTTACATGAAATACGTGAGTCTTGGAGGAATGAGCTGAAAAATTTGACATCTGAGTTTCACTTCCAGATACTTTTTGTGTAAGTACCAGTTAATAGATATAAAATAAAAGCGTTCGATTGAAAATTATATTTGTGAGACTGTCACTTACAAACAACCCATGGCCTGTGTGGTTCCCTCTTCGAATTTATCGAGGAAAGTATTATAACTTAAAATTGAGGTCAGGAGTAATGAACATACCTATGTGGAATGTGCCAAAAACGTAAGAGCGGTGGCGCAGGAATACAAATTTATCTATAACGGTTCATGTTATTTAAAAAACTATAAGGCTGTTTAAAATAAATTTTACAGATTAAAGATTAGATATATCGACGTAATTACAAAAGAATTATTACATTTAAAATAATAGTGTCCGTTATACTTTATTAATTAATTCTAAGAACGTTCGCAACTCCAGTGGCTCCGGTGGCAAAAAAGTGGGCCACCGTAATTTAATAATGTCACCGTAATTGATATTTTGTCTTTTTGAAAGGATACTAGAAACCGGGTATTATTTCTTTGAGATGTAAAATTACAGCCCATTGCTTCAGGGTTATACCCCATTTTGTAACCGTATAAAAAAACTAAAATAGTAAGTAAAATTTTCATTGACGAGCAAGTGATTCGTGTTACACAGAGTCTTTATAATGAAGTGTATAGAGTACATTTTCACGTTATCAAACGTAATCTTTGTACATGCCTATAGTTATGAGTATTGCGTTTTCGCGTATCTGTGTACATTTTGATATTTCCTACTCTACATAAAACAAGTTATGTAGGTAAGAAAACTAGATGTAAGTACCTACACACGTATCTATCTAGGTACATAGTTACTTTGATAAAAAATATTAAGTAGGTAGTACTTACCTTGGATACCTACTTATAAGTACTTATCTACTTATATTTGTCTGTGGACTATTCTTATTAATTTTAACCATACCATAACCAACCATTTATTAATTTCAAGATTTTATATAGTTTTTTATTATAGTCATAAGCATAAAGGAATAGGATTTATAATTCCTCTATGTCATTAGTAAGATAGAATAAAATCATACAGATGTTAACAAGATACAGACATCGATGAATTTCATTTCGACTTACAAGTTAAGCAGTTACGTGATTCTTCGATTGTTATCAATTCTTAAGTCACACATATGGGGCTGGGCCCCTTATAGAAACCTCCCACCAAAGTTTATCAGGTAAGCAAAGCACTTTAAATTTTACAATACCACTCTTACCAAGTTGTATAAATAAATTTGCTTCAGGCGAGTATCGAACCCACGACCTTTGATTTAGAGGCCGGTCCACTAACATCAAAATCAGCGCTGCTTGCATGGTAGGCACGCCTTACCTTGTTCTAGCAGCATTCAGCTGAAAAGGGACCTATTTGGCGGTTGCACTTACACGGGACGTGACTGCGGGGCTCCAATTAGGGTGCTGTTACTGTTCTTTTCTATATGTGTGTTCTTACCTGTTTACCTACTCTTTTCTATTGTGTCTTTTTCTACCCTATTTCCATTGTCTTGTTCTATGTTGTTGCTGTCCGTGTATATGTAATTGTCAAATAAATTCTATCTATCTATCTATCTATCTATCTAACATAGAAATATAGAAATGATAGAACAATGGGTCAGATTGCAAAGTTCACGGTATGTGCTTGCTAAATAATGTTATGACACTAGGATGGGACTTGACAAATGAAAGTTATGTAATTCTAGGTTAGGCAGGTTGTGATTGTTTAAGTTTATGCTTGTCTCCACAGGCGGCTCGTCCTAAGGAGCGCTGGTGCAGTGCACTCCCACCTACGAAGATTAGATAGGCAAACTATATTTCTCTATATTTATAATTATCTTTCAATTCTACTATGTTTATACAATAGTGTCTACGCATTCGTCTCAAGTAAGTTGTAATCTTATGTATCGAGTGGAGCACTAGCGATCGCGCTCCAATGAAACGAAATTTGGTACGATTCCTAGTATTGTATTCAATGAGTGCGAAAGAGACATACCGACATAGGCCGGCGCATGAAACAGAAGATTTCGTATGAAAAATTGAAAAGCCTAATCTGGAGCGCCGCTCACATTAATTCCTAGTGCGCGGCCACTAGAAGTCGCTTAGTCCGAGTTAGAACGCGATATGGTTGTCCTTAATGTGTTTCATTAGGTCATCTGAATTTTAATAAGAGTGCATCATTCCATTTGTTAAGGGAGTGAACGAACATGCGCGGCGTTTCCAAATTGTAATTTTGCATGCGGTCATATGAATAAAATGTGAACCTCCATCTAAAAATATCAGGAGCCGCCCCTCCTTTTCTCTATTTCATCCAGCAGTAGGTAAAGCCATATTGGAATTATTTATCTATGCTTGCGGAAGTGTGAAGCACAGCCTATTGGCTAATTGATTTCTAATGCTTGTGTTACGTTATGTGCTTTCCTTTATAAACCCTTCATCATAAAACTGTATTTGGTAAAGTAACATACATACATATACATATACGGCCATGTTACCGAAATAGGGTACCCAGAACTCCACAGCAATATTTAGCATTGCGGGGGACAGGTGTTAATGATCAGTGCACATGTTGCTAGCTTGTCGTCTGAGAGAATTCCCGAGTTCCCTAGTCGACCCCTACGACATGCACGGAAGGAGATGCAGCTGATGTATTCTATTGAAGCCCCGCATAACCATAACCTTACGGGTAAGTATATAGGTATACATTATGATGTGTATGTATTGATGAAAGATTAAAACTAGCGTCGTATATCGATATATTTGAGACCTATCTTATCTAATAAACAAGTAAAGTACACACAGAATCGTGAGATTAAGCTACTCAGCTAAGAATAACATACGTTAATCATGCAAAGCTGTGCTAAGTACCACCTGCCACAACCTTCGGCTCCAACAAAACAATTCGGTCTTGATCTTGCACGCACGTCACGACTCGCGATGCGCGCGCGCAGCTCTCCAAATACAGAAGAAGTGAAACTGTTTCCTGTCTTCAGATCGCCTTCCCCGTATGGAGCAGGGCTATAAACCTGAACACTGGTCAGCGATTTCCCACCGGAAACCGCGGCAAACTGGATGTGAGTGCGGCTATAGGAAATCTACTCTTGTTTTAAATTAATCATGAATTTACCTACATGTAAGAGGTACATACTTTACGAGTATATCTTCCTGCCTGTCAATTATACTATATGGACACTGTTTGTATGCAGACAGCATGTTATGTCTATCATAGACATATTCATAAAAAGACATTTGCATCACACATTAACAACGCTGCTGAACACGTATAGGCAACCTAGAGGTCCCGCGGTCGTCACTATCTAGCTATGCCATGTCCAGAGTATCCAGAAGCTTCTGATCTCAGACACTTGATTCTTACGAGTGCAGGAATCCTGGTTTAGGACCGAAACAGGTTCGTTTGTATGAACCTTGAAGTTAGGTTCAAATTAACTAAGTAGGTAATGTAGATACCGTTTACTTATCACCATACATTTATTTGAAAGGCGTCGGCTGTCGTTTACGATCACCTGGTTTTTGCCTATCCACCTGAAGGGAAATTCCTACCAGTTTTACCGTTGGCTAACTATTGATCAATAAAGTGCCGCGTGCAATTATAATTATTTATTATCCAGTATCCACTAATATTATAGAGGTTTTAGTTTGCACTGCACTGCAATGCAATATTCTTGCAGTTCCCGATTTTGTTTCCATTTGACCAAAGTAGGTTTTACTTCTGCTTGCATTTCTAATTTTGCACATATGTTACCAAAATAGTTGCAAAATAAAATGTTCAAAGGTATCTTTACTTCCAACGTTATACTCCGATGCCGTCGATCAATGATCGATCGATTAGTATGGAAACCCGATGATATATCTTCCAGCAAACCAATAGTATTTGCTGTAGGTACCTAGAGCCCATCTATAGCTTGTCATTTGTGTTTAGCACATAGTTTTTCCTGTCCGCCCAATTTTGAAAACTAGATGTATACCTATGTGTATGACCTAATCGCTACCATTCGAAACCCCTAGGCAGTCTGGGCAGGCTTGCACCTGTCGTTCTATCCTTGCAAAACACAAAGTAACCAAACCTGTCGATTAGTAATCGTCTCGGATGACCCACTTCAAGCCCTCAATGCAAATGCCAGTGCAGCTAGCCCTTGCATTTTAAGTGACATCTATCATAACGGCAGTGGAAATCAGGTCCACAATATTTTATACACAGTCAAGCTTTTAACATTTACATGATTTAACTTCATAACTGTAAGCTTTTTGATTGGTTGTTTATTTCCAGTACTTAATGTGTAGTAGGTAGGTACTAATTAAGATTTTGTTACAGGATCACTATCAGATGTATTATTATTTTATCGATTCTTTAACAAGTTAAAAACTTAAAGCGACTAAAGTAATAATTATAGAAGATGCAAAGAAAATGATAAGGTCACATGTGAAGGTTTTAGGGGAATTTTAGCTCACAAGAATCGAGCGCAGTAGTTACACAGGTCAATGTCGCTTTGGCTCACTTAGTTCTGAGATATAGATAAAAAAATAAAGAATGAAACATAATATAGGCCCATCTTACATGCCGACACCGTTGTTTATATAAGTAAGTCCTTCATTTAGTTTAGAGAGCGATGTTTCACAACTAAGGGACAATCTATGGTGGGAGGGTTGCTAATATCTTCGAACAAAATATTAGGAATCGTTTTTCTCGAAGGACGCATGGTGCTAAAGGGGTGTGGTCATAACTATGTCCGTGCGGTCCTCTCGCTTCTATCTTCCAAGGTTGGTTACTCGATTTTCGCGCACTTTTTAACGTCAACATTAATATCGTTCTACCCACAATTTTAATAATTGAAATAATTTTGTTACCTACGCGAAATCGAATAGACTGACCACCAGTCAGTCCTAATACAAGCCCTGGTACAGGCCATTTATGTCTCCACTTACTTTTTTCGTTGTAGATACTTAACTGACGCGTGTAAGCACTTAACATGCAAATCAACTGCAATTCCTAGTTTATTGCTTCAATTTACATAAGGAAGGAAACACAAAGCAACCGGAAGGTTGAACGAACCAGATCAAGAGGTAGTCGTCAGCCAGTCTACAGCGAAAAATTACATCGATTACCACACATAGCCGACCAGGTGGAAAATTAACGTAACTTACATCGTCACACCATGGCTTTTCTAATCTGCGTAGATGGTGGCGACGTCATTGACATATGCGGTAAGTTTGCACTACTTAGCAAGGTTAAAAAGCTCCGGGGGCACCTATGAAGACACCAATTACTGAACATGTGCGCACTTTCGTTTTCGCAGAGAAAGTGACAGGTGTTGGTGCCGAACTAACCTGATCCTGACCTTTGTCGTTGTAACATAGAGGGAACAAGTTATGGTAACGATGATGCCCCGAGTCGAGAGCTGATCAGCATTATTTTATTGAACTTTGTAGTCAACTATTAAATATAGGACGTAAAATGTTGTCCGATCGATTTATTATATTACAGAAAGATCGTACTGTAAACTGTTACGGCTGGATGCTAAGCATGCAATTTTCATACAAATATTATAAAAATATAAGTACTAGACCATTGATGCGCGCTCAGACTTGATGTGATAGAAATAGAATTTTCAAAATAGAATCAAGAATTTTAGTCACACCGCTATGAAATCTATTTGAAGTTTTAGCATAACTGGACGATAAGATAGATAAAGCCGAATAATCACTACATCTCCTTCTGTGCATGTCGTAAGAGTCGACTAAGGAATTCGAGAGCAAAGCCGTTATGAGATATAAAACATCTGACCCGGCTGTGGTAAGCGATTCATTACTATCTAAGATAGATAAAGCACTAGTTATACGAAAGCGATTCATTACTATCTCACTAGAATATAGTTATAAAACGGTCCAAGTTTAGTGAGATTATCGTCTTAAACTTAAACATGTAACCTAACACCGAAGAAATCGGCGGCGGCGGTCGCCGCCTCATTTTTATAACATACTCGTATATTGCCAGATTCGGATCCGCCGATAAGCTATTTCACTAAACTTAATCTAGTAATATAAGTATATCACTAAACTTGGACAGTTTTATAACTATATTCCTAGTGAGATAGTAATGAATCACTTTCGTATAACTATGTTACGGTATATAATTATATCCCTATTACGGCTTTATCTATCTTACTGCGACATATATAGATATGTATCTTTGTAGGTTGAGTTCAATGACCAATAGAAAACTTCTCCAAAGAAACCAAATATTTAAGTTTAAACAACCATATATTTCAGTACATTTCTACATCAGGAAACAAATCCACGATTCTCAATGCGCTGGTAATCCTTTCAACCCGTGCGGTGGGCGGGGCTTGTCGGCTGACGTCACGAGTGGGCGTGGCCTAGCTGCGGTTGTGTCGGTTGCCCCAGCCGCGCCGGTGGTCGTCTTTGTAGTCGTCCATGTTTCGTTGTCGTTGCAACTCCTCGGGATCGTCCGTTTCTACTAAACGTTCCTGAAAATATAGATGCCTACTTTAATATTGCTTTTGTGCAATCCTAACAAAACAATAATTCATGATGAGTAAAGACACTATAATGGGAAATTCGATATTGATCACGGAGCAAATACGAAAAGTATGCCTACGAATCGCAATATAAACCTATCACTGTCATTTTTAGTAACCTGTCGCTAACGGAAATGCTATTTTCTATAAATAAAGTCGTTAGAATGCCTCTAATGAGCCTCCTCCGTGGTAACGATGGAGGGATGTATGTAACGGCTCCGTAAAGCGATTCACTGATTGTTTGAGTAACAGACAACTGCTAGTATATAGTATGCCGTTAAAATCCGTGGTATAGAGCGATTTTTCTCATATTCTCCTGCCCTTGGATAAGCCAATTGCCAAGGAATTGTCGTTTGTTTTACGGCCGGCTGCCTGCATGACGCTAACCCTCCAAAGCTTAAGCTAGCTAACTGTATACATTTTAGAATATTAAAATTCGTACATGTAAATTGAAAGACACACTTTCACGACACAAAATTCCAGACTCATAAGTTACCTTTCTTTCATTCTCCGCGTCGTCTGCTTCCGCTTCCGTTGTCTGTATAGTTCGGTGAGGTATATTGTTGTGGGAGGGAAATCTGAAAATATTGAAAACAATTTATAGACAACCTCTAGGCATGTATTATTAGCAAACGCAAAAACGTGGCTGCAGGATCTCCTTCGTGCTTCTGCAGTTCTGGCAACCCCATTTTGGGAATAGATCCCATTCACACACTACACATAACATTAACCTAGTCCCACGTTAAGATCCCTAAGGTCTTGTGTCGTGGGTACTAAGCAACGGTATATAAATACATAGACAAGTAAAGACGGAAACAAACATCGTGAAAGAGTGAATATATCGAGAGCTTCAAGAGACATTACATGTATCTACAAATATCTAATTATGCTTCCATGGAGAAAATGATCGTGATGATGAGGACATTCCGTAGTTTTGGGGAACGTTGACATCCAAAAAACATCCTGTATATTGTGTGCGTGGGTGCGTGCATGCGTGCGTGTGTGCGTGCGTGCGTGCGTCCGTGTGCGTGCATGCGTGCGTGCGTGCGTGCGTGCGTGCGGTGTGCGTGCGTGCGTGCGTGTGCGTGCATGCGTGCGTGCGTGCGTGCGTGCGGTGTGCGTGCGTGCGTGCGTGTGCGTGCGTGCGTGCGTGCGTGCGTGCGTGCGTGCGTGCGTCTGTGTGTGTGTGTGTACTGACATTCCGTCCCGCACGCGCTGCTCGTAGAACTCCTCGACGGTGAGGTGGGGCCGCGCGGGGTAGCCGGCCCCGAGCACGGCGCTCCGGACCATGTCGCGGGTGATGGTGACGGGGCGCAGCGGCGGCGCGCGCGGCTGCTTCGGCTTCGGCTCTGCAAGGAAGCCGTATTTTCTGTCAACCTAGTGTAGGAGATTCAACCCTAGCACGTGACCACACATGTAGCGTACACGGAGATCTCGCTTTGAAGCAACTTTTAATCTGTCAAATTGACCTACTTGATTTTTATTTCTCTCCTTTATGCATCGCATTCATTCTATTCTTAAGTAAATGGGTAATTTTTACAAACTATTTATCATATTAAAACTCTAAAAAGCGTTAATATTTCTCGATTTGGCAACAATCCATGGGTTAGAAGAGTGGAATATGGGAGATTTTTCCCTCGTTTTTTGTGTCACTACCCGGCATATGTTTGTCGTTGATGACTCCTTCTGGAGTCTTCTTATTCTATGGCCTCCACCATACCAGAAAATACCCCTGCTGCAAGGGACACAATCCTTAAGCTTCATTGACATGATACCATTTTCTTAACTGTTGCATTAAATTTTATTGAAGCAACAAATGACTTACATGGTATAAATTGCCATTTTTGACACATTGTTCTAGTATTTACCAGTAAATACTAGAAATTACTAGACTTTACTAGACAAGTAATGGCCTATCAATATTTGGCAGAACATTCAATTCAAGAAAATGGTATGTAATTGGCTGTTATCCTTACCACTATTATAAGTTATATATAAGGTAACTCTGTCTATCTATAAGTTATGCAATCACAACTAAACTACTAATTTAAATGAGATATGTAGGCTAAAGCCAAAATAAGGCTACTTTTTAATGTGAAGCTGTAAATGAAATATGGGGAACAAATCTTGTATGGAAATTACATCTTTTTTATAGCTAGACTAATTTTAGTCTTCAAATAAAAACGAAAAACCTACTTCCTCTCCTATGAGCCAAAACCAAAAGGCCAAATATATAGGTATGTATATTGCGTTAAGCCATGTACGAAGTTTAGAAGGCATAATATTCGTCGTAAGGCATAAATCGGCGACATGACGAAAGGGCACTGAGAGAAATGACTAGGCTTCGAAATTTTACGTCTGACAATATAAGCAACATATAATTACACTCCTTCCTGCCCTGTTCCCAATCATTTGGGGTCGGCGCAAAATGCTCTTCTTTCATTCCTATTATCCGTCATCTCGTTACTCTCATGTCTACCTCTTCCTCTATAACCATCTTACTTCGGACACGGCTTAACGCAACACATAATTACACGACTTAACACAATTATCTTCATCTTCATAAGCCTATTGCAGTCCACTACTGGACTACAGGACACTACAGGCCTCCCCCTGCTATAGGGGGATTTTGTTACTAAAAAGTTTCACTATCTGTTTTTCGGCGGCTCCATCATCAGACCCTCGTTTCCTTTATATTATGTGTAGCTGACCAAAATTCTCTATAAAAATCTAAAATACGAATACACGTGCCTATAATATTTGAGGATATCCCTAGATTCCTTAGAGAATCCTTCATCAGATGTTATGTTTTATATGTCAAATTACAAAATGGTTTACCTGCTGCATGATTGGCCAAATACTCTAGTATAGGCTTCTCTTGTTCTATACTGGATAGCTCGTCTAATGCCTGATTCACATAGCTGAGTATAACGGTAGTGAAGTATTCTCTCTTTGTTGCATCATCCACATACATTGATGCCATGTCCTTAGAGAGATTACTTAGCTTTGCCTTAAGGGCCTCTGTCTCTTTATAGTGTCTTATTTTGGCCTCTCTTGTCATAACCTGAAATAGATAGGTCAAATTGTGAAATATAGTTGCTACTATTTTATTTAACACATTCACTGCCTGCAATTTGCATTTCCTTGTTTTTCTAGAGATGCCCCTTAATTTAATTCCGTCCGTGTGGACTACAGAAAAAATAAAATATCGAATTTACTGGGATAAAAACATTTTCCCGAGATAAAAAGTAGCCTATATATAGGTACTATAGTATTATTATATCTGTGCCTATATGTTAAGTGGGATCTGTCACAATATATTCCTGAAAACTGCATTAAAATTGGTTCAGCCGTTTCTGAGATTAGTGTGCACAAACAGACAAAAATTCCAAAAATCATTGTTTTGGGTACTATTGCTTTACTAAAGGTCTCCTATAATATTATTTCTCATATGTCTTCCATGTACAGACAGTGATACGTTACATTTTTATTATATGTATAGATAGATCATATAAAAATAATATACGGCCGATTGGTCTAGTAGGTAGTGACCCTGCCTGCGATGCCATAGGTCCTGGGTTCGAATCCCGGTAGGTGCAAACATTGATATGATGAATATCGATGTTTGTTTCCGAGTCATGGATGTTTCTATACTTATCTATGTATTTATATACCGTTGCTTAGTACCCACGACACAAGACCTTAGGGATCTTAAAGTGGGACTAGGTTAATGTGTTGTGTAGTATGTGAATATTTATTATTATTATTTATTAAAAAATAAATCTAAAAAAAAAATATAAAAACATTTATAAACATCTAAATTCAGTGCAAGAATTGAAATAATCATGGCCAAATATGAAACAGCAAAGTTAATATGAAAGAATTCTACAGATTATGTAAACATACATACCATTGAAGCTATTTTAGCCTGTTCAGTTTGTGGTCTACTAGCATTTGTTTCAGTACTGGGTTGTGGAATCTCCACATTTGTTATATCATAGTCTTTGCATCTCTGCAGGAAATCTCTGGAACAAAAAAGTATGTGAAATTAATTTGTTGTTTTATGTATGTTTTAGATTTTAGGTGTCCTACTGTGTGTCCTACAAATTGTAGTTGTAAATGCAGCATAGGAGGCCTTTATCCTATGCTGCATTTACAACTACAATTAGTTGTCACTTTTAAAAGAAAAGCCTTTGAAGGTATTAAAGTTAATATAAACAAGGAGTGAAATGTCTAAATTGATGTAAATAAACTAGTATATGCCCACAAGTTTGTCGGTGTAATCTTAGGATGAAGGACACTACCCTTCAAGTTTTACATTTCTAAGATCAGTGGTTTCGGCTGTGCATTGATCCGTCAGTCATTTAGGGCAAAGCATTTGACACATGGAGAAGAAATAAAAGAGGAGTAGCGGCTAAGTATATTTCCATACAAAAATAGTGTGCCGCGGAGCGGGGGTGAACACTGTAACCCTGCTTATTTACATAGAAAACACCTTGTAGTGACTAGTCAAACTACTTGCTCAGTATCAATATGGTTCAAGATTGTTTTACTAGTGCAATCACTCATCACTAGATGGCAATATTATAGTACGTTTTGGTAAAAAAAGTACCCTGATTAAAGCACTAGTGTCTTTGTAATTTTAATATGGTTACATTTCGGAGCACAAGTGTGTGGTTACAGCTACTGCGTTACACTGGTGCTGAAACTCCGCCCCTATCATGACGTCATGGCCTCACGATTGCCACATGACTCACACATGTAAACATAATATCAGTTGAACATTTAACTAATATGCTGGCTGGTTAACCGCTAATAATATAAACTATACCAGTAAATCTCACTGTTAATTTAAATAGGTATTTCATATAGAAACATTATTTTATCAACTTACCTAAAATATATCTCAGCAACTCGTATGATGTCCATGCGGGATGAGCCACACAGTTTGAGGTTGAGTGTCCCGAGCAGTGCCGGCAGCAGCAGGTACTGCAGGGTCTCTGTGGGCAGCTCCTCCAGCGCCTCGTTGCTGCTGAACATACCTGACATGGAGACCAGGTTAGTGGCCTTCTCCAGCTTGGATATTGCATTCTTTATACTCATCTGTAATTATCATTCACAAAAGCTTTCAATTATTCATAGCAATATACTGCACTAATGATATGAAAGCCAGATACTACCTACGCAAATGGGTAGCACAAGGATGTAGCATCTAAATGTTATTGATGATAATTAGGAAAAACCACAAAGCTTACCTGTACTTGATCACTGTTGGTTGCTTCTTTACTGCTCTCGACTGCTTCAAGAATCTTCATAGCATCATCAAATAATTTTTTCAGGAGTTCGCCATCATTTGCTAAATCTTGCGATGGACCGGGTTCAGACATTTTTAACGATCCTTATTATTAAATATATTTTAAAACACGCATTAACCAGTGATTCCGCTTTACAGTAATAGCAGCAATGTTAACAGTTAAACAGTAAATAATTACATATTACATAGTTGTTATTTGTAATTAAATATTTGTATTATTCTTTTTATCACGAGTGCGCACCTTGCAACAAAACGAAATGACAGAACATGACAATGACAGTGACACTTTTTTGTTATACAGAAGAAAAACCAAGGAAACTATGTCCACACTGCACGGCTTTCTCATTAGTGTATTAATTTTTGCTAAAACCGGTGTACGGGTCTACTACGAGCATACGAGTATAATAAATCAAAATTAAATATTTAATCAACTTACATGAAAAATCTTAGTCTGACTGATGTATCTTTAAGCCAAACCATTACTTTGCTTTCGGGACCGTCTAAGGTGCCCTGCAAGATAATTCTGCACAGATTATACAGGGCCGGTTGAACTCATCTTCGGAAAGACAATCCAACTGATCGTACATGAACCAGATCAATAACTTGCGCATAATCCTCAAATAGGCATCATACTGGCAGAGGGAAATGTATTTGACCTTTGTGGACTTCGATACTCGGAAGAGGAGTTGCATCTGGAACCCATTTTTAGAGACTGGTGTTTGTAGAGTATTAAAAGTCTTGACTGCTGATTTCGGAATTAATTTATTTAAAATTTCGCTTATATTTAAACGTAGGCTTGGTACTTATGAACAGAGGTCGGAATTAGATAGAGTCATTTATGTACTTGCACTGATTTCATACAGCGAAAGAATAAAGTGGATATGCCTCAAATGATTCTAATGGGCCGTTTGAATAAGCAAAACATCACGAGTCTAGGCTAGAAGCAAAAGTATTTGCTCGTATTTATAAAAAAGTTGAAGTATGCGTATGAGAATTTCCTTAAGACTATTAATAATTTGTATTATGAACTAATGTACCTAAATACTAATAAACATTTTATGTTAATTATCTTTGTTTTATTTGTCTATCTCTGAGGGTTTTATTATTATTTATTTGTAATATTGTTGGCCACACGGGATTGTCCATTAGAAATCCTGGGAAGGTCCACATTAATATCAACATTTCGATGCAAGTACATAAATGACTCTACCTAATTCCGACCTCTGCTTATGAACTAAGGTGGTGTAAGAAGTAATAAATTAAATTGACCAATCACAAACGATCGCAACGATGGGTACGAAGGAGATGGTTGATATTGTTATCTTGCTCGAACGTGTATGTAGCTGCCGACGCACAGTTCTAACATGCGCGGAGTAGCTACACATTCATCATCATCATTTACAGCCCTGGGAAGTAGTGATGGGCAAATGGAAAAAAAATATCGATATTTATCGTATCGATATTTTTCAAATATATCGATATATATCACCCAAGAAATATCGATATTTCGATATATCGATATTTTTTGCCCAATTTGCAATTATTTATAAAAATTGCCAAAATTATCGCTAACTTCCATACAGCAGACATGACATTTAACATAAATACAATTCACACAAAAAAATAACAATAAGCTACGCTTAGTTTACTCGTGACAACACAACAAAACAACGTTCGTACCAACACTCTAAACTAAAATGCAGGCAGTCCAGTGCAGTGATACCAACCAAACCAACAAGCAATGTCATTGTCATAGACAAACAAGTCATAGAGTGTAATTTTTTAATTTTTGTTTGTATTTGAAGCAAAGAAACTAAACCCATACAGCCTACTGCATATTTTCTAAATTTAAGAAATCGGATTGGTCAAAAACATGATGTGACGCATGAGCAGAAGCCAGACAGCAGAGCTTTAAAAATATATCGATTTTGATATCTGAAAATAAATATCGAAAATTGATATATCGCAGGAAAAAATATCGCTAATTTATATCGATATTTTTCTGAAAAAATATCGATATTTTGATATATCGATATTTTTTTACCAACCCTACTGGGAAGTCCACTGTTGGACATAGGCCTCCCCCAACAACCTCCACTCCGACCGGTTGGAAGCAGTTGGAAGCTGGAACCCATTACCATAGAGGAATAAGATTATAAATCAAAATTAGGTACATACATACATATAATCACGCCTTTATCCCTCACTAGGTAGGCAGAGCACCAAGGGCCGATAGAACCACATGGTGCCACTTCTGACCAATTTTGAGGGTATAGTTGAAATATACAAGTTTGGTTAGTAGTGACAGGTGGTCAGCCCATCGCCTACACAACAGCAAGAGCCTCTTGTCCCTCTACTGACTTGTACAATATGCCCGGGAAGAGAAGCAGCTGGTAGTACCTATTATACTTTTTTTTTCACTCCCAGAGCAGCATAGAAGAAATCAAAATTAAATAAATACAATCTTATTCCTCTATTATGCCATTACTTATCGTGAAATTGGAGTAGGTATACTCGAGAAAATCATAAATATGATTAAGACCATCTACAAAAAAACCCGACTGCTTAAAAAAGAACCAAATAATGTACATAATAAAAAACTGAAAAGAAAAAATCAAGCACTTAGATGTCCGGTTTAGAATTCCTTAATATTATTATTATTGGAATGAATACTATTGAAGAACATAAAATATTTTCTCATGATCGTAACATAACAACTGAGCAGCCAGGATTCATTGAAATATTAGCTTGGCTGTCGGATAACGGATCCCGACCGTTCAGTTGTTATGTTACGATCATTAGAAAATATTTAATGATTTTTAAATACCTATTCAACGATACCCCACTCGATATAGTTTGTCTACTTTAATTTTTTTCATTTTCACAAAATGGCGTCCAGTAGTCGCCATTTTGGATTTTCACTAACGTCATGTCTTTAGTGAAACTCCCCGGACTAAGAGGAATCGATTGACGTATGAATCATAAAAATCGGTCGAGGCGTTTGGTCTGTGTAGTGCTTCAAAGAAACATACAAACATACATACATAGGCTGTTAAACACAATACCACTCCTTTGCGTCGCGCAGTCGGGTAAAAAGTACTCCTGCAGAGCAACATAAGATAACCGATAGGACAAATCGGTGCATGCGACAGAAGTGTCTTCTCTCGCCTCTCCTATTTCTGGTTGTCCTCGATCTGTGTCCTCGATGAAACCAGTCCAATACAATACAATAAAGCCTAACCAGGAAAATAAAAAACCTGATTTGAGGGCAGCACCTCATATCTGTTACCATTGAAAGAAATTAGTTCTATTAGTTTTCCGCAACATGGCAAGGTTTTTGATTTTCCTAGTTAGGCTTTACAACAGGCAAAAAACACCGCGACATATAATAGAGTGAAGACTATCTACATAGTATCTTGAAAGGATTGGATTCTTTACCGGTCACTAGATTGCTGTATTTGTGCCCGAAAAGCGACGGCAGCCTCACCCGTTATCACGTGGCGTGGTGACTTAATAGGCTAACTGGTGTAAGTGGGTGTGTATTTGCACACCTCTGTCCAACCTTTTTGGGGTATCATAGTATTTGCACACCTCTGTCCAACCTTTTTGGGGTATCATAGTATTTGCACACCTCTGTCCAACCTTTTTGGGGTATCATAGTATTTGCACACCTCTGTCCAACCTTTTTGGGAGATCATAGGCGTGACTATATGTATGTACATTTTTATACAATACCTACTAGCGGCCGCCCACGGCTTCGCCCGCGTGAGTGTGCATTACTCCCGTGCGAGGCCGGGGCGTCCCTAGTTATACATTACTAGTGGACGCCCGCGACTCCGTCCGCGTGGACTACAGAAAAAATAAAAAGTAGCCTATATGTTAAGTGTAAAAAGTAGCCTATATGTTATCGCGGTTGTCGTAAAAAATTAATTCACGTTTGTCCCCTTCCCGTGGGAATTTCGGGAAATCCGTTCCCAGTGCTTCCTCGGGGTCCCAAATAAACATATATGCTCAACTTCAGATTCACATGTTTAACCGTTTTCGTAAAAAATAAATAATTCCCGTTGGTCTCCTTCCCGTGGGAATTTCGGGAAATCCGTTCTAGTGTTTCCTCGCAGTCCCTAATGAACATATATGCCCAATTTCAGCTTCATATGTATAGCGGTTTTCGTAAAAACTATGAATTCCCGTTTGTCCCCTTCCCGTGGGAATTTCGGGAAATCCGTTTTTAGTCCTCCCTCGCTGTCCCCAATGAACATATATGCCCGGTTTCAGCTTCATATGTATAGCGGTTTTCGTAAAAACTATGAATTCCCGTTTGTCCCCTTCCCGTGGGAATTTCGGGAAATCCGTTTTTAGTCCTCCCTCGCTGTCCCCAATGAACATATATGCCCGATTTCAGCTTCATATGTATAGCGGTTTTCGTAAAAAATATAGAATTCCCGTTGGTCGCCTTCCCGTGGGAATATCGGAAAATTCTTATAGCCTATGTTCATCCAGGTCCAATAAGGATTCTAACAGTGAAAGAATTTTTGAAATCGGTCCAGTAGTTTTTGAGCCTATTCATTACAACCAAACAAACAAAGTTTTCCTCTTTATAATATTAGTGTAGATAAACCTTCCTCGTGAACCACTCTATCTATTAAGAAACCGCATCAAAATCCGTTCCCTAGTTTGAAAGATCTAAGCATACATAGGAACCGACAGTGGCAAGCGACTTTGTTTTATACGAGTAATATATAGTGAAGTGATGTATGTTAAAAGCATGTTGCTGTACGGGTGTGAGACGTGGAAGGTTACCAATCTTATCTTAATTAGTAGATCAGTTATCTTGCACCGACTCCAGCAACCGATTCTTCTGAAGAATTCCCAAGAAAAGCGTAAACGTGGCCGCTCTAAGCAGACCTAGCGGCGGCGGACGATCATCGCAGAGGCGAAGAACTTTGTGTAGAACTGAAGCAAATAAAAGCGCGAAGCTAAATACTGAGCGAGATGGCGGAGAACTGTGGCATTCTACCTCATCTTAAGTGACACAGGAATTTAAGTCAAAGACCTTACCCCAGAGACCAATTCTTAATGGTCTTTGAACTTTGGTATTACCTAAAGTAAATAAATAGGTATCATCTGTGATATAAGTAATAGACTGTGGACGACTGTAGTTATAGGTACCTACCGGCCGGTTACTGTTACTACTACAAAGGTACACATAGGTTAATAGTCTAGCTAGGTAGCTCGACTATAAGGTAGAAAGGCGAGATGCAAGTCTTTCGCTACGTACATAAGTATATTTGGGTGGTAGGGAATCAAACCATTTGAAACCTAGGTAAGTTATTTTTAAAACCGCAGAATATTAGATACTACGTTGGAATGACGTACCTTCATGTAGGCAGGCGCTTGCAAAATAATCAATTAAGTACCTACCTACCTATTTACAGTAAGTAAAAATTGTTGGCCAGTTAATATATATATATGTTATACTAGGGGCGCCCGCTCCGATTATCCGGAGTAAAAATATTTTCCCGGGATAAATTTTAGCCTATGTGTTATTCTGATATGGCTATATTATTGTGAAGTTTCATGAAAATCCATTCAGTAATTTTTGCGTGAAAGAGCAACAAACATCCTTAGGTATATACCTACATCCACACAAATTTTCGCGTTTATAATATCAGGATAGGATTTAATTTATATTATTTAGTTAATCTAAGTACTAGAAAACAAACTCTACTACGTCAGTTAATCATCTCTATCTCTATAGCTGCCGAACTATCTAAGGGCTCAGCAGCTATTGATTAAATTCGTGATTCACGTAGGTTTGTTATGTTCGCCGCAGAAGGAAAACGGCCAGTAGAGAGGTAGCGACCGTGTGAGAAGGGCGCCAACACTGTCTGGTCACAATTCACATGTAAGTTCATTACCGTATGCACCGGCTCAGAAAAACAGGATACTATAATATGACCTCGTCGGAACATAATAGTGTAATCAGGGACGCGTATCTTTGTGTTTTAGTACGGTTTTTGTGTCGTATTTTGCACAAGTACGTCGTAATTTGGTCTACTCTGAGGTAGCAGACAGCGCGGACGTGATATTTCGACATTTGTTTTTGTGTAGATGTCACGAAAAGTACATGCATAGTAAGTGTACTCTATCGTTGAGAAGTGTTGTCTCTCGCGGCTTAGTGCAAATTAATGTTCGTAGTGTTGTGTTTATAATTTAATGCTTTGTAATGTAACTTTGGTATAGCTTGGATTACTGTTAATCTTCCTATCCTAGCCTATAACTACCTACCTACCTACTCGTACCTACTTGCGATAAAGAACCACCTGTACAGTTTTTAAAATGGCAAATTTTTCCTATGCCTCTTTTCAGATTAAGTTTTAATTTATGAAGAAATAGAGCATTTTATGCAACGTAAACTTTCCATATATTGAGGTCAGAGCCAAAACCTTCGCAAAGAAAAAAAAATTAGTATGCAAAAAATATGAAACAAGTAATTAAATCGTAGTTCTGCACTAAGAAATTTATTAAAGTAAGGATTAATAAAGGACAACTTGGTAGTTTGCCACTACTCATAAAAAATTTACTAATACATATTATAAACTAGCGATCCGCCCCGGCGTCGCACGGGTGCAATGCTGATACATATAAACCTTCCTCTCGCGTCACACTATCTCTTTAAAAAACCGCATTAAAACCCGTTGCGTAAACTTGCGTAGTTTAAGAGATCTAAGCATACTGGACAGACAGACAGTGGAAAGCAACTTTGTTTTTTACTATGTTATGTTATGACTGCGAAAGTTACTCTGTCTGTCTCACTTTCTTGCCAAAACTACTGAACCGAATATAGTCTTGAACCTGAGAAAGAACAAAGGCTACTTTTTATCCGGGATAATTTCTTTGGTATTTTTTTGTTTTTTCTTCAGTCCACGCGGACGGAGTAGCGGGCGTCTACTAGTAAACCATTGCCAAAGCACAGCAGTAGGGTCGGTCGGTAAGGTTGCTGCACTCATTATTGTGCACAACAGTGAACGACCTGTTTTATTTGCGCCCTATACTTGGTTTTAGTGGCTCGAAACAAAATTGATATTCATTTCAAATAGTTTATCTAACCTAACTTGCAGTTAAAATATAAGTTAGATCACATCTATACACGGTGTGTGTGACAGCCAGGCAAATACTGAACAAGTAATCGAGTACCGTTGTTTTGAGTTAAGCGACAGTGTTATTTTATTACTCGCAGGAAATGCATTTTTAATTTGGTTATCCGCAATGTTTGCTTTTGGCGATCCTGTGACTTATTGTGTGATACATTACTGTTTTTTGGATCACTTGGGGCTCTCCATTGGGGTTGATCAATCTCTCTCTCGATTAATTGAACTTTTTTAAATAATAATCCATAGATTTAAATTTTGTTTTGAAGTCATTACCAACAAGGTTTCATAAAAATAATGGTCATGCAATTTGCGTGATTCTCTGAACAATAAATTGACGTCACCTAGACTTGCGTAGTATAATGCCTTCCTGTAAGTCATCATCACGTAAAGACAAATAAAATGTGGATCCTTGGAGGGTTCTGGGGGTCTCTGGTTGGTTCCTTATACCTATCTTTAAATAATGACGACTAGCGGCTAGCCGCGTTTGGAGTTTTGACTAGGTGATGAAGATCATCGTAAAGTATTATGTCGATTTATTTTGTATAGGGTAACTAATTGGCAAAATGAGTTTTATACTTGCAACTAGGAAAACCAAGAGATTGTTAGATTGGTATGGAATTCACTATATGTAACACCAAAACATTGGCTAAATCACCCCAACAATCTTTATTACCTGCCCGTCCGTCACCCGGGCCTCTCTTTATTATAATGATGCTCTGCTATAGGTACGAGTATAATACCGACCCACGTTACATACATACCTATCAAAATTTAGATTAGGTATTGTTACAAGGCTGTAAATTACTCAACTATAGTCACGGCCTATGTAAAATAAAGACCGGTATCTATTATATGCAATATTAAGATATACCTATTATGACGATATCTAACTGATATATTATATGCTGGTCTGATGCTGGCTGACCGTGTAGGCGAACGCATGTGTCTAGAATTTCGCAATTGATTACCAACCCGACAAAATCGTTCCATTCCACCGGTCCTCAATAAAGCATACAAAACCCTTTGTACGGTATCTTCGGCATCACAATGGCGACTTCTGGAAATTTCTGGCGGGAAACGGCTCGTGCCGACCTCGCCAGGATGTCGACCATTATGTGATTGTCCCGACAGGCACCGCCTTATTCAATGATTGATAAACATCTCTGGATCATAGAAAATCGAAAATTAGTTAGTTTAATAAAAAAAAATTGGGTAAATTTCGGTTAATATCCTTCCCCTGAACGGTAGGTGGTCTGTGGGGTAAGCACGAACCTTTTTACGCGGCGTAACGTTAGCGACTCGCTAGCAAAATCTATGGGAATTGACAGTTTGACGCGTTAGGACTATGGAGAGGTTCGTGCTTACCCCTCAGAAGTCGGCATATCAATATTTGCCTGGCTGTCACATTCGTCCTGTATGTACAGTTTGCTAAAACTCACAAATAGATTGTGTCTCCATAACTTTTAGTCATGCATCTGGAAGCAACAGGTCATCATAATCAGTTTATAGCATTGAAATTATAAACAAACAGAAAGGCTACATAAACTACGCTGATGTTTACCATGAATTATCGACTCCCTACTAATTAAGGAAGTGTATCCTTCGTACCTACAATAAGAACAGTGTCATTTCAGTTTCAGATTCGACTACTATGTGAGGAGACGCATCTAAGGATACCCCAGTATAACTCCAAGATTTACTAGTGAAAATGGCTCGTCGTACGGTATTTGTTTTTTGCCTCTGCATGATTGGATTGGCATATTGTTTTAACGGAGACTGCTTTGAACTGGAATGTCCTGACGAATGCGACTGCCACTATTTCCGAATCAACTGGGTGACGGATTGCTCTGAAAGCAACCTCACTGAAGTGCCTTATGACGAACTTAGCATGAGCGTCTACGTCCTGGACCTGAACGGGAATAACATTACTTCGCTGAAACCTTTTCCGAGCGAGATCAAAATGAGGAGACTACAAATAGCAAACAACCGATTGACGAGAGTTGAGAAAAGCGCCTTCAAGGGTCTGGAGTATTTGATAGATGTGGACTTGTCAGGCAACAATATCAGTTACGTAGATCCCGAAGCTTTTCTGTGAGTACCTACTATACTACGTATATCATATTAATTCAAGTGTACCGCTCTTCATAAACACCACGGGCCTTACCATGAACTTTTAAGTTCCGACTCTATTGTGACAGCCAGGCAAATACTGAAATGGTGAATAAGTACATACCATTGTGTTGAGTTACATGCTGAGGTTATATGACAGTGTTATTACTCGCAGGAAATGCATTTTTGGTTTGATTAGGTATCAGTAATCTTTGCTCTCCGCGCCAATTGTATCGGGCGATCCTGTGACTAATTAAATGGGCTTATTGGTTATTGTGACACATTGCTGTTTCTTGGATCACTAGAGACTCTCCATTAGGGTCGATCAGTTTTTTGAACTATTTTGAGGGCAAGTTTTTTTAAAGTCATGTTTTGATTAAAATTTTATTTTTAAGTCATTATCTGAGGCCTAATTAAACGAACTATTTTTTCCTGAAAATATAAAAAAATTTCGGAAAATATTGGAATTTTCCTGCGAAAATTTTCAGTGTTTTCCGCCTGAGAATCATGGTCTGAACTCACGGTATTTGCCTGGCTGTCATAAACACCCTGTATAAAATCGAATTAAGAGCTCATGGTAAGGTACCAGTTCAACTGCTTTGTTGTGATAAGGTAACAGACAGACAGTGACATTTTTCTTCTTTAGTATAGACTAGTGGACGCCCGCGACTCCGTCCGCGTGGACTACAGAAAAAACAAAATGTCGAAATTATCCGGGATAAAAGAATCTGATGAGAAATTCTAAACCATTTCCATTTGTTTTTTATTTATTTTTCTATAAGTAACAATAAAATTAATACATGTAATATGTAGTACTTATACGAGACTGTAATTGGCAATGGCAATGAGTCACATCAGTCACACATCGTGTACTCTGGTGTACCTACTCACATTATTTCCCACGATGCTCCATTGTTTGTTTGACAGTCCGACACTCATCCCTGAGTTTGACCAGTAAATGCACACTTGTTAATGATAAAATTATACCAATTGCGTCTGAACTTGTTGTGGCAATGTAACGAGACCCACTACAATTTGTCGTCAACTCGTCGTGCCAATATTAGATAATAGCCGCATAACGAATGCAAATTGAATAGATCACAATCTTACCTACATTTTTACCGAGGAGTCTTTGCAAATACTTCTATACTACTTAGTTACCTGCCAGTATACTGGGCTACGAAAGCAACCACCCTAAAATGTTATTGAGACGTTATTTTTTCATTTCAGAGACTCCCGTGGACTCCTCAACGTGGAACTCCAAGACAACCCAATTACTAATGTAGAAGGCCCATTTTTAATTTCAAGCACATTGCAATATCTGGACATTAGTAATTGCAATATTTCCGTAATAAACTCACAATTTTTTGATAATATTACAGCGTTAACAACTCTTGATTTATCAAATAATCCAATAGGTATATTGGAATCGGGATTGTTCGACGTCATGACCAGTTTGGAAACACTAAAGTGTAACAAATGCAAGCTTACGACAATAACCGAGAATGTATTCGCAAACTTAGTAAATCTGAAGTATCTAGAATTAGCTGGAAATCACTTTACGAAAACAGATTGGCCCGAGGTTTTGGGCAAGTTAACCAGACTCGAATATTTGACATTGAAAAATTCAGGCATCACCGCTCTTTCAGATGACTCATTTTCTAACTGCACCAATTTGGTCACACTTATTTTAGCAGACAATGAGCTTGTTAACCTGGATGTATCAGTAACCTTGGGAAGCAGCGTTAATCATCTCGAGGTTTTAGATTTGTCAAATTGTAATATTCAGGAACCAATATCAGGAGAAGCCTTTGCTAATGCAACACGACTGAAGAGCCTCTACCTCTCCGGAAATCCACTGTTTGCACCGGATTTGCAAGAAGCTATAGCTCCACTACCAAAACTAGAGCGATTATTCTTAAGTAACTGTGGACTTCATAATCTCCCTGATAATTTCAATGTTTTTGATAATTTACTAGAACTTGATATTTCTTATAATCCATTGGAAAATGTATTTACAAAACTCTTGGCTCCATTAGAGAGCTTAGAATATTTAAACATGGGCTATAGTAACCTGTCTTACATTGGACCAGATACGTTCGCTAGGATGACATCAATGAAAAGACTAATTCTTTCTGGAAACGATCTTTTATCACTTGAAGCAGGGCTATTTGGAAATTTAACACAACTTACAACAATAGAATTAGAATTTTGTGGACTAAAGAGGGCTCTCAATGCAAATGCCTTTTTCAAAAATTTAACATACATGGATCTTAGAGAAATAAGACTTGGCGGAAATCCCTTAGTTATTCCACCAACTGGACCAATATTTCCAAAACAGTTATCTCAAGTCACAATACTAGATTTGAGTAACTGTAATATAACTTCATTAAACTATGATGCGTTTAAAAATACCGAAAACATCACCGATTTGAATTTAGCTGGAAACAAGATAAGATTTGAAGAAAACAGTTTGTCATTTTTGGAAAGACTACAACACTTAGAGAAGATAAATCTCAGTAGCAACAATTTATCTACAATTGATCCTCAAGCATTTGCTAACAACCCAAAGCTCCACTCACTGAATTTAATAGGAAATCCCTTCATTTGCGATTGCAAAATTGCTGAAATGTGGGACTGGGCTAATATGATAAAGGGTAATCTAGATGTTCTTGTAGGAGCCAAGAGCGCTGAAAAGGACATCGTTGTAAAAGGCAACAAGAAGAAAAACAACCTTTACTGTCGTTATAACGAGACACAGTTGAAGAACATGACTTTAACAGTAAACAAGACAGTTCCAGGTAGAAGACCATTTATCAAGCCTAGAGAATTGACATTTGCGAACAGGACATGGGCAAAATATGTAAGAGAGTCTGGATGCGAGCCTGTCGTGAAAATATTGAGGCCCGTAGCACTGATAGGGGACTTCTTTGACTTCAACAACAAAAGCCCGGTGTCGATTACGGCAATTGTCTTGGCAGTCGCTGCTTTGGCTTTAATTTTAACCTCCCTAGTAATGACTGTAAGGATTTTCAGATTCAGAAGAACTCATCGCTCGTCATCAGAACTTGCTTCAGAAGTCAACAGCAAGTTGAGATAGTGTAAGATTAAATTGCACTAATTAACAGATATTTATTTTCGATGCTGTTTGATATATGTGAAAGTCAAAATACATTTCAATTTTAAAATATATAAGTAGATGTGCATGTGCACTATGCACCTTGTAAATATTACCAATATAGAATACCAACCTACTTAAATAATTTCTGATAGGTATATAAAAAGTTTTATAAATGAAAAGTTTTATATTTTTCAAAACTCAGGTATAAAAACCCTTCGGTTACCTGTATAGCTTTAATAAAATTCTGTAATATAAAATAAGTAGGTATTATACTTATGTACGTGTTTTGTAGCAACATTAAAATGTTAAAATTAAGTTTACCTAAATACAATCTCCATATTTATTTTATAGACACAGATAAGGCAGATACTATCATACTTATTAATAAAATAACTCTTAGTTATCTGGTAGATAGTTACTAGTCAAATTAATTCAGCTATATGGTACAGCTGAATTTATCAGCTGTACCATACTGACCACCGATTTCTCGAACACGTCGATTTCATTATGAATTTAAGACACTACTCGTATTATCGTGAATTAAGAACCGTTTGAGAAAATTAGGTGGTAATGTAACGCTCTGAAGAAAACAGTTAAATCTATATGTAGGTCTGTGTATATAAAATGAATACCAAGATTGGAAGTAAAATAATAAAATATTAAAACTATAGACATGATTTTATTTCATTCAATGTAATAATAGCCAAAGCAAAAAAACTGCTTAGATTTTTATACCGCTCATAGAGTTAAAATAACAAGTACGTAGGTACCTTACTGGCTACGGTAATCACAAGGTAGACAAATTATGTTGTATTAAGTAGCTCTAGCCAATACAAGTGAGCCTTCTTAAATAGATTTTATTTTTAATAAATAAAATTCCGAGATTCCGGTGCATAAAGTTATGTTGTGGAACGCCATCGTTGAATTATGAACGGCACAGACCGTCACTGCAGACTCATCGTTTCATTACACTTTCGACGTTACTAAATCTTTACGTAGGTTCTCACTCTTTCGACCCGACCCTCGTTTGAATTTATAATTTCCAAATTAATTCAAGCGAACCTGACCGGAGATATTTTTTGTAACGTTCAATTTCACATTAAAATATATTTCATCACCTAACATTACAGATTAAGGTGTTGCTTCATTTCTAAATTCTGCTATTTTTTGCTTGAAAAACTAGAGTTTTAATGAATTTTTATTTTTGTTTAACTTGATAGAATTTATTTGAAGGTCAGAACTCAATTTATAAAAACTTAGCTATTTAGATTTTTAGTTTTCCGATTGACACAAACAAATAAATTTTGAATCCACGTTTGGTTTTGAAGAGCTTGCGATACAAAAATAGGTATGCGCGAAATATGTATGCAGTTATGCACAGCATAATGTCTCTACGCTTTTTAACTGATAATTTAAATCCACGTTATAGAATTATTGAAGTCTCTTCAATAATTCTATACCGTACCCAAGTCGGTTATTTGAAATTTTAGATTGATAAATAATTAATATCTTAACAATACTTTGTTTTGAATGTCCATCCACAATCACCATGACATGGTAGCTACTACGACCGTTAACCTGTGGGAAGAGATTTTAAATATATTCCCAGACATGGGTCCTAACCAGTTAGATCACTGTACAAACTAATTGTTAGCTGATGTTGCATAAACATTTCTTAATCGATTGCACCAGTAGATCCCCTGTCTTGATGCAAAATTAACCGGGAGACTTTTTGTTCGCTGCTGACTCACTTGACTGAGTTGACATCAGTTTTTGTTGAGGTTTTTATGCAATAAAACAAAATGAATAAGTGGTACTGTTTCTGGTCACGTAATATATTGGTCGATAGCGAAAGTACTATTGTGCAAAGAGTTCGCTGCACTTCGAGATGTCATGTCACTGTGATCCGTTAAGAATTTTGCGGGTTAGGTAATTTATGGATTTTTAACAGCCTTATTGACATGTAGATTTAGATCTGCTGCATGTATGCAAACTTTTTGGAAATCGCGATCAAAGTAAATGGTCATCTGATCTGGATTTTTGCAGTGAGCACTCTCATAGACCAGCAATATACTTGTGTATCGAAACGAAACATAAGACAGTAATGATTTTTTTTATAAAAATTATAATTTGTTTTCGCCTCGACTATAAAACTTAGCCTATTCACAAATAAAATTACATAATAAATTATTCTTATCAACTACCTGGCTTTCCACTTGCAGTACTAGTTTTTTTAATGTACCAATTTTCTTTAAACACTTTTTTCCTTGTGCCGGTCTTTTCACTTTTTGGACTGAGGTTAGTGGCCATGGCGGCGAGCTCGCTATCGAGCAGCCTCGGCAGGCCGATCGGCTCGAACCCGTACTGGAACTGCGGCTCCACGAACAACGTCTTCGTCTTGTACCTGATGTGTGGTCGGGAAGCGAAAGCAGAGTTGTCTCGCTGTTGGTCGGGTTTATCATAATTATACTCATAGTTTACAGGGAGAGCTTTGTACTGAGCAAATGGCTTTTGTTTCTTGTCAGACGTTACATACTCGAACGATGGACCTAAGGTCACGTACTTAGCTTTTTTGTTATTTTCCTCAGGGCCCCTTGAGAAAAAGTTTTTAGGTTTTTGACTCTCGTACGCTTTGAAATAATTCTCCTTATTTTTGTACCGATCTAATAAGCTCTCAGGCTTACTTAGGGAATAATCCAAAACGTATTCCTCCTTCATTTTGTCTCTAGCGTCCTTGTAACCTAATCGTGTAGCCTTCGGAAACTTATCTCCATCTTCCACGTACTGCTGAAAAGGTGTGTGTTCGATATCGTACTCGGTGTGCTGAGCCGGAACGCCATAAGATTCAGGGTCGTATATATCCTTTTCTTCATCGTCGGACTCTTTATTATTGTAAGCAGGAAAACCATATGCTGCGTCCTTATACGCCTTTTCAAAATCCTCCTCGCTATTTTCTTCTTGATCAATCATTTCAGCCATCATTTGCTCGGTATGTGAATGTAATTCATCCGGTGTTTCTTCTTGAATTATAACACGTTTTGCCTTTTCTTGTACATGAATCGGTGCATTATTATGATGGTGAGATATAGGGCGTGGCCTTTGATGATGATTATCACGTTGTTCATGCTCATGATGCTTATGATTTCCGTGTTGTTTCTGGAGATTTTCATGATTTGGCCTCGAATCTGCCGAATGGTGATGACTTTGAGGAGATGGCTGAACATGTTGATTTGGGTCCACTTTAATAGGAGCACTAGATGGGTATGAAGGTGTTGATATCAAACGAATGTTTTCTTCGTCGTATTGTGGTGTAACTGTTATGGGTTTGAATTGTGGAATAAATCCTCGATCAGGCACATTAATGGGTTGTGAAACCAAACTCGGTTCATGGTGTAAACTATGATGTGATTGAGGGATGGAACTGTGTAAACTGTGAGGATGTTCTTCCTCCCTGTGTTCGGGTCTGAGTTGATGTGAGGGTGGATTTTCATGATAATGTCTAGGCTTTTCATGATGTTCTTCATGATGATGGTGAGGTTGATGCTCATAAGGTTCTTCGCGATGATGCTGAGGTTCATTTCCATGATGTTCTTTGCGATGTTGAGTTGGTTCGTTGTGATAATGAGTTGGTTTCTCATGATGTTCGGAATGATAATGGTTGGGTTTGTCATGATGTTCTTCATGATGATGGGTGGATTTGTCATGGTGTTGAGTAGGTGTATCACGATGTTCCTCCCTATAATGAGGTGTTTCCCTTTCCTCTTCATCAGATTCTCCCGAATTTTCAGATCCATGTTCCGGAGTCGCCGGCAGAGATTGCGATTTGATGTGTTTGACTTGTTCCTCTGGTTTAAAAGTGTAAACCAATTGTTTTGGATTTTCACCTTTTCCGTGTGTTTCGTAATGCACATGCTTTATTTGTACAGGCTGATTATTTACGTAATTATAAGAAACAGGTGCATTTTCAGTTTTTTTATCATAACTGTAATGTTCTGGTTTCGACATAGTTTCCTTATTGTAACTTATCACTTGCTCATTATATGTTTCCTTATGATTCGGCGTATTAATTTCGTAGTGTACTTCTGGTTTTCCATGCGTATTTTCATGATAATGTGTAACGCTAGGCTTCCCAGGTGATTTCTTTTGATAAGTTGTCTCATCTTGAGATTTAGGTTTCTTATGTTTCTTTTTACCACTAACCTTTGGGTTTCCGATTATAACGTCGCCACTGTCATATGATTTAGTATTCTGTATAACTATATCTTTTTGAAGATGCTTTTCCTCCTTTGGATTAAAGTCTGGCAGCTTGTGATATGTAGCTTCATTAATTCTGGGTAGAAAGTGTTGTACTTGAGGTACCAGAGGATTATCGAAAACCAAAGGTTCGAGAAGGTTAAGATCTAAAAGCGGTAACGGAGGCTTAGTCTCAATATTTACTACTGTTTTCTTACCATTGACATAGGTTGTAATGGCTGTTTTCTGTGGAGCAGCCGACAGTTGCGCTTTATTGGATTCGGTAGCTTGTTGCAGAGCACCGTCTTTACTTGCACTTACTGCTTCTTGTAATCGTTGAAACTTAGGTTCATTTGGATAACTTTTAAATTGCTCATATGGTTTATTGTTGGCGTAAACTTCTCTATTGCTAGTCGACTGCTGCAATGTATTTATCTGTTGACCCTGAAAGCCAATAGCAGGTCCAGGGTTTAAGTTATGCTGGCCGTTTGGTGATGACAATCCTTTAATATTTTCAGCATAGACAAAAGGCTGTGATAGAGATCCAAAGCGCGCATCGAGTGGTGTAGGTGACGGACCCTGCAGCGTTGGCAGCTTATATTGCGAGCCAAAGTATAACTGCGGTGGTACTGTTTGCTTAATCTGGAAACTCGGAGCAGCTGACACAAGAGGCTGAGTTAAATGTGCCGGTAAGCCTTGTAATTGGACAAACTGCTGCGGGAAGGCATTTTTAAACGATAACGGCGAAGAACCAACGTACTTGTTTCCGTATGAGTCTTTTAAAAACGCATATTGTTCTTTCACTGGCACAAGTTGCGATGCGGCAGCTTTAGGCACGTGCACAAACTGTGGCACATGGAAGGAGTACGCTGCATACGGCGCGGCACTGGCGTACACACCTAGCGGAACATTGCGGTACAATCGCGGAGAACTTTCCTCACTTTTACTGTCTTTAAAAACTAAACTTTGTACGATTTTTCCGGGCTCACCGAACGCCTTGGAAAGCGCTAGCCAGCAGACGACTGCCAGTAATGCCTAGAAAAAACAAAAATAAATGGAATCATTGAACACTTTTTATCTTCACTCACAAACACTGACAGAATATAATTAAGCATTGTAAGCCACGCAAACAATTACCTTCGTCCCCATGATAGGCGACGTGTAGCCTGGGCCAGCGGGAACAGCAATGAGCGGCGCGATTTCCTCCGCTAGCTTATATCTAGAGTGGAGCGCCGCTGCAGACTCCGCTCCCGGCGGCTACGGTCCCTTACCTTAGGTAGCTACTACATCACCTATGTATTGGTATGCAATTATATTATTTCAATCAATTTCCAACTTACGTAAGTAGAAAAAGACAAGTAAAATAATTGATTAATTCAATCGTAACAACGAATTACTTCCTATGTCCGGTCCGCAGCTGTCTTTCTAAAGAATGGGGTTAGAAGAGTGTAGGTTGCATAATCGGGAGACCGACTAACCTATTGGTAAGCGCCCAAAAGTGAGCTATCGCAATAACAAAAGTTCTGAAAAAAGATTCAAACTTCACGGTACTGGGACAAAGGTAATAACACGGACACGGTTAGTTACAATACAATGATTTTGTAAGTGGACGCAAGCGCAAACGAAATGATCCATCGTCTCCGAAATATCTGGTCCATTATAAGAATGAGTAAAATGGCTCTCAGATTAAGTTAACCCCCAACCTCCTATATGTAACAAAATACTCTTTATAATCGAATTCCGTAGTCCCCAACCAAATATGGAATTCGATTATAATTCTCAAAATTAAATTTTTACAAAAAATACATACTTAAGCTGTACTTAAGTACCTAATGAAAAAGATTGCCTATATTTTTGCATTGTAACATTTCTGACCTATGTGCACCATAATAAACTTAGGTACGATGATGCAGGGATTTATTAGAATCCACCAGCTGCATCTCCTTACGCGCATGTCGTAAGAGTCGACTAAGGCGTTCTCTCAGGCGATAAGCTAGCAACTTGTCACTGATCTATTATGCTAAACGTGCCTGTAGGAACTCATTCGCGATCCTTCAGTTTTGGCGAGCCCATTTTTGGGAAACAGTTGTTTCTATCTATGTAGGTATGTCATATAATCGTAAGACTACTCATAGCAAGTAGGTTTGATAGAATAGGTAGGTTCTTGAGTCCATTTGACCAGACAACAAACAAATATTAAGTATTTGTTTTGTTTGTTCTGATGAATGAACGAAGATAAGACTGTCAAAACTAGACACGGTGATTATTCACGGTCGACATGGATGAATTTTATTTGAGAAACACCTTGCAACTGCTATGTTGCAAAGTTATATTCGAGCGGAAATTAACTTGAAAATTGATTATTATTAGCTCCAAACATTTAGTACCTATACAAGTTGCCTTGAAGTCTTGCCACAGGTCAGATTTTCAGCTAGACACCTAGTAAATAAATAAGGTAACACCAACTCCCAATATAAGTCCCGCCATCATCGGATAATTAAAAAAATGCTTCCACGGAGAAAATAATGTATACCTTGTTGTGTGTGCGCTGTATAAAAACATACTGAAGTGTGTACCTAGACACGGCTATGTCAGTTAATGGGTTGTACCCAAAATGTAGCTCAGTGACAACTTACTATAGCTCGTTCATAGCCTGAGAGAACGTCCCAAGTTCCATAGTTGACTGTTACGACATGAACGGAAGGAGATGCCGCTGATATTTGAACACAGCTTCACTACAATACATTATTGTAAGTAGGTATAGTGAATCCCCGCGTCATCACAGGTAGACGGCCGATTGGTCTAGTAGGTAGTGACCCTGCCTACGACGCCATAGGTCCTGGGTTCGAATCCCGGTAGGTGCAAACATTGATATGATGAATATTGATGTTTGTTTCCGAGTCATGGATGTTTCTATACTTATCTATGTATTTATATACCGTTACTTAGTACCCACGACACAAGACCTTAGGGATCTTAGTGTGGGACTAGGTTAATGTGTTGTATAATGTGGAAAAAAAAAAAAAAAAAAAAAAAAAGGTAGGCCACCGTGTAAAACTGCTTGAAGCTTAGATGAATCATGTCACTGGCTTGAAGGAACTTAAACAGATTTTGCAATAAACGGGGATAGCAATGAACAAAAAGACCTAATACAAACACAGATATAAGCCTAAGATAATAGTATTATGAATAGGTATACTTGATTCTTTTCCTCAGACACAGCTTTCGAAATTATCCTCGAATATCACTTTGTAACTTTATAGAACAAGATATCGGTTTCATGTGGCTATCATGGCATGCGGTCATGGTCAGTGCATGCCCGGGGCGGGTGCACTAGAAACACAGAGAAAGTAATCTGTTATTCTATAGGTACCCTATATCTATGCAACATGCATGACCTATTATAGTACCTATACCTACCTAACGAGACATTATTTATTAAGTATTTTACTAAGTTTAAAGTTCGATAAGAATTTAGGGAAGTTTCAACTAATTCCGAGTACGATAAAAGTACCTACTTGGAAATACTAGGAAACACCATAGGAGCTAGCTATACCTCATTTTATTTAGAAATAGAAAGAATCCGAAAGAATGAAATCAGGTTTTTTATTAGGCACAGTTTTGTGTATTATATTTTGTGTATTAATTCAATAGTACCTACTCATATAAAGTTTGCACTATAAAAACCTAAAGAAGCTGATTTCACAAACACAAAACTGAACTTTTTAGTAGGTTACATCAATATGGAAAAACGTTAAACTTCACTCATATAAGAGGAGATACCAAATCCCTGCTCATACCTATCTTACAAATATGAGTGTTCTAATGTTTACAAACTATGCTTCTTCGAAAATAAGATTTCTATCTTTAAAAAAAACGGGGTATAGAATGGGGTAGTTTCCTATGGTTGAATCTTAACCCTTCAAATTTAATTGGGCAAGTCCATATTTCAAATGTGAAATTAATTGAAAATTACATCACATGTCCACCTGCATCATTTACAGCAACTTTTGTTTTGTGACCATATTTATAAACGAAATATTTAAAATAGCTGCAGAACAAAAGTTCTTCTACGCGCATACAACTTACTGAAAGAGTGACGTCACGTCGTGGTAGCCGTTTGTATAGCAAGTCTAAAATTGTGAATTTGAAATCTTTATATCCCGGAAAGTTGTCACGCTAGCAAAGTTTTTCTTTCGCAAATGTTTCTTTTATTTTATGATCTTTCGAAATAAATACAAAATAGAAAACTGAAAACGACTCTATTGCAGTAGGTACAGACATAGAGGAATAAGTCCTCTGTGGTACAGATAATATAGCTAGGTACCTAGTAACTATACGAACAATCAGACAGCTGAAATAAAACACTGAAATCATTATAACTCACCAGATCTTTCGTTTTCATCTACGCCTGTATGCCATTAATTGATGGGTCCAAATAATCGTTTATAGAGTCAACTCATAGGTCACTGTGCTACAAGTGTTGCAAGCTCACTGTCCATCTAACCCATTTCCCAAGTTCGAAAAAACTGATGGTCATGGTTGAAAGAAGAAATAACCATACATCGATTAGTATGCCGCCTACACGGCCGCCAAGTGTGTGGCACCCGCGAACTGAGGGTTTCTTGGTATTGGAAAGACTATCGAAGTATCTACCTCTTAAATTTTTTGGGCACATTGAATAGGTATCTGACTGATGATAGTGCTTCCACCTGTGTTTGCGCACACTTGTGCACTATAATATTTGCACTATAATACTGCGCAGTTTGCTAATCTCCGTTGAGAACTTGACATTGCCCATCATGACCGAAATTCGATCGGAGACGTTATGTTTATTAGGATACCGTACTAACCAAGGTGTTAATTTCATAGTGAACCGTAGTTTCCTTCCACGATATTTCATTTGCTGCACTAATACGGACTTCTAAAAGTAAATCATAAGCACGCGACGTATAGGTAATTAATTATACGCGGGGTATGATTTACATAGAGAAGCAAACTAATACATTTCCTTCCTAGGCAGGCCCATCCGGTCTTGGTGAAAATATATCAATATACCGCGGGCCTTCCTATTCCACCTAGTCATGTGTTCAAAACTGAATTTTTCATATATTTGAAAACCTACATAATAATTTTTTATAATACTACTTATATAAATCAAAATCACTACATATTATAAAACAAATACCGCTGTCTGTCCCTATGTATGCTTAGATCCAGTGGCGGCTCCTGATATTTTTAGATGGAGGTTCACATATTTTTTTTTTATATGAGCGCGTGAAAAATTACAGTTTGGAAACGCCGCGCGTGTTCACTGTTCTAGAGATGAGTAGCTCATGAGTGAGTGATATAAAAGAATCTTATATACCTTCTAAAGTGAACTCATCACTCTCTAGCTCACTTGCTTTCCAAATATATCACTAGTTCACTTGCTTTCCAAATACATATATCTCTAGCTCCGTATGATATAGGACACATTTTCGATATATTGTAGAACTGAGTTACTGAGCGAGAGTAAGGGAGAGTGATACATACATCCGATCGGGCAATGTCGAAGGTTCCGACATCGCTCAGACCGGGACCCACGTGCAAGAGAGAGAAAACAATATTAATATATGCAAAAATATATCTAATTGGAGTGTTATTTATTCTAAACGCAGGGCGAGCGAAAATTTGAATTGTTCAGAGAAAATTTTTGTTTTACGACGGTAAAATTGTATGAAAAAATTAATCAGTTTAATCGGTTAAAATTATTTCTGTGTCGTAATGCAGGTAGGTACATCTCGCTCACTCAGCAACTCGGCAACGAAATAATTCGTTCATTCTATGTATACTATGGGTCATAGAAAGAAAGTCACACGCTTGGTCACACGTGAGCACACACGCGTCACTGAGCTAAATGAGCTAAAGAGCTAAATGAGTGATATATATCTTTTCATTCAAAATATATATATATCTCTTTCTTTTAAAGGACACATTCTGCGCATCTCTACACTGTTCACTCCCTTAACGAATGAAATGATGCAACCTCACTATAATTAAAATTTAGATGACCTAATGAAACACATTAAAGACAACCATATCGCGTTCTAACTCGGACTAAGCGACATCTAGTGGCCGCATACGCATACTACGAATGTGGGCGGCGCTCCAGATTAGGATAATTTTTCATACGAAATCTTCTGTTTCACGCGCCAGCCTATGCCGGTATGTCTCTTTCGCACTCATTGAATACAGTACTAGGAATCGTACCAAATTTCGTTTCATTGGAGCGAGATCGCTAGCGCTCCACTCGATACATAAGATTACAACTTACTTGAGACGAACGCGTAGACACCATTGTATAAACATAGTAGAATTGTAAGATAATTTAAATTATATTATATTTTTGATGACTTCCAGCCTCCCGAACAAGCCGGTTTCCGAAAAGGGTTTAGTACCATAGATCATATCCACAAGCTACGGCAGATTATACAAAAAACGGAAGAGTATAATCGGCCACTATGCCTAGCGTTCGTGGACTATGAGAAGGCCTTTGATTCGATCGAGACATGGGCAGTGTTGCGGTCTCTCCAGCGGTGCCATATTGACCATCGATATATCGAAGTGCTGAAGTGTTTATACAGCAATGCCACCATGTCGGTACGAGTACAGGAGCGGAGCACTGAGCCGATTTCTTTGCAGAGGGGAGTGAGACAAGGAGATGTTATTTCTCCAAAGCTCTTCACCAATGCAGTGGAAGACGCCTTTAAGCTTCTCGAATGGAAAGGACTCGGCATCAATATCAATGGCGAATACATCACTCACCTTCGGTTCGCAAACGACATCGTGGTCATGGCAGAATCGCTGAAGAATCTAAGCACAATGCTCGATGGCCTCAATCGAGTCTCCCAACAGGTGGGCCTGAAGATGAACATGGACAAGACGAAGATCATGTCGAACGTCCATGTACCGCCCACTCCTGTACTGGTTGGAAGCTCGATGCTTGAAGTTGTTGACGAGTATGTTTACCTGGGACAGACGGTCAAACTAGGTAAGTCCAACTTTGAGAAGGAGGTAACTCGGCGAATCCAACTCGGCTGGGCAGCGTTCGGGAAACTACGAAGCTTATTTGTGTCCAAGATACCCCAGTCCTTAAAGACGAAGGTATTCAACCAGTGCGTGCTGCCGGTGATGACCTACGGTGCCGAGACGTGGTCTCTAACTATGTGCCTCATAAAAAAGCTCAGGATCGCACAGCGAGCGATGGAGAGAGCTATGCTTGGGATCTCTCTGCGTGATCGAATCAGAAATGAGGAGATCCGCAGACGTACAAAGATCACCGACATAGCTGAACGGTCCAGCAAGCTGAAGTGGAAATGGGCAGGGCACATAGCTCGAAGAACTGATGGCCGATGGAGTCGGAAAGTTCTAGAGTGGATACCACGTATCGGCAAGCGCAGCGTGGGAAGGCCACCCGCGAGGTGGACGGATGACCTGGTCAAGGTTGCGGGCGTCGGTTGGATGCAGGCTGCTTCCGACCAGTCGGAGTGGAGGTTGTTGGGGGAGGCCTATGTCCAACAGTGGACTTCTCAGGGCTGTAAATGATGATATTGCCTATGTAATCTTCGTGGGTGGGAGTGCACTGCACCAGCGCTCCTTAGGACGAGCCGCCAGTGCTTAGATCTTTCAAACTACGCAACGGATTTCGATGCGGTTTATTTAAAATAGATAGTGTTTCAAGACGTTTATATATATATAGTATCAGCACTGTACCCATGTGAAGCCGGGACAGGTCGCTAGTGTTATAAAAATGAAACTTAATGCTACAGAGCCATTACAGAGCATTCTGTTCCAGTTAACTAGTAAAAAAATATATTTGTGTAAAACAATTTATTAACAGTATCAATGAATTTATTCTACAATTTATTAACAGTATCAAAAAATCATTTATTGAACATTACATAATGTTATTTGAATTTGTAGTTATTTACTAAACTTTTTTGGGTATTCTTCACATAAACTTGCACATAATTTTCCATTCGCTCAAAAATATGCTCTATCATGTATGCATAATAGATAGAAAAAAAGAAAGTAACTTTTATATGGGCCTTTTAAAAAAAATAAGTCGAATCAGATACTTACTTAGGTAGGTAAAATTAAAAAGTATGACAACAAATTGGTGTTACATATTAACAGCTAAAGGTAATAATGAATTTGAGTCTTGTTTGAATCATACACCAACTTTGTAGAAGTTAGTATAGTTACTAAGAATCTCCAAAAGTCTTCTCACAGTCAAAACATAATAATTATTTTATCAGAGACATGAAATATTAAATAGAACAGTCGGTACTTACAGTCACACATGTCAACTTACCTTTCATCTTAATCCACAGCACTGAGTTAAATGTTAAAAGCAGTATTATTGCATCATAACTCTAAAAAGAGTTTTCATACATGGTTTAGAAAAACACAGAAAAGTCCTTAAATATAGTATGATAGAAAACAGTAGTTTATAATCAAGTTATACCTAAAATCACATACATAACAAAAAATACGACAAATGAAGTAATGTGAGATTTCAGCTGAAATACGGTGTTTTTAATTCACACCTCAAAAACTTAATTCTACTATGTACAGAAATCCAGTCCATTTCCTGGCAATACTTGATAACACATTACATTACACTGACAATTCCCAGAGAAAGAAGCTTGCATGTTATACAAGTCTTCAAGGTCACTTTCACACAACATACTATCCATATTGCAAAAGAAAACTGTTACCAGCCAGTGGTCTCCTCACAGGAATCTACCACCAAGTACCGGCTAGTGATATAATATATTTTAAAGTATTACCTTGATTCTCCATCCTATCTTTGCCTTGAATCAAATTGCATCAATATCCACACCTTTTAATGTGACAAATATTGGATTTGATGCAGTCTCTGGACTATCAAATGTGCATAATGCCATCAGTCACTTGATACTGGCATCATCAAACACAGTTAATATTTCTTGCTTCTTTTTAAACTAAGTTTAACTTATAATGCTCCCAGCCTATTAAACACATCTCTAGTTATGGTTAAATTGTTAACATTCTTTGCCATTCCTAATCTAGCTTTGACACTACTATTTGCCACCTCTGGCATAGACAGCCTCCTCTCTGGCTTGTTGAATATTTGTGTGAATTTTGGTGTATTTTTCGGCCTAATTGGTGCAATTTTTTGGTTTCCCTCTATCTCTTTATATTCCACATGGTTCGAGAACTTCACTGACTTCGATTTTGCAAGTTTTTCTTTAACACTGACAGGAGTTTCATCTGCTCTCATTGTGCACGCAATTTTCCTTATATTATTCTTAGTTGTAGTTACTGTAACAACTTTCTTTACAATTTGAGGAGGGCTTTTGAGGATGCCTTCATATTTGAGAGCATCTTTTTGTATTGGTACCTCTTGGTTTGGTTCCTCATTTTTTGTTCCAAGTCTTGCATATATTGGTTTGGAGATAGCAGTCTTAGCAGCTATGGCTTTAGTAGGAACTGCCTTGGTGACTTCTGAATTTCCCAGCCTGGCAAACACTGTTTGTTTTGGTTGTGCAACTGTAATATAAAAATAACATGGAATGAAAATATTTTAATGAACTAATGATGGATCTGTTAGTTAATAAATTAATAACTATGGTAAAGTTACTGTGAAATTAGAACGAAACTACATAAAAACTAGTTCAATTTCTAGAACACTTACCTTCTTTAGTTGCCTGCTGTGGAGGTGTTCCAAATCGGATAAGTCGTGACTTTTTTATATTCAAGTCAGTAGTATCAGAACTGCAAAAATAATTTCAAAATTAGAAATAGGTATGTACTAATAATATTAAGCATTATTAAATCAAAAAAACGAATGGTGAGCTGTTTTCTTATTTCTCATAACAAAAATATCCCAGAATATAAGTTACTAACATGCCCTTATTCCTAATCTAACCTTCTTGGTTAAATTGCAGAAAAAAAGGTTACAGTTTAATACAAATAAAATAATAGTTTAACTAATTGAACTTACATCATTTCATTGGACCTTCTCTTCAGTGTGTTACTAGGTGGCTCTGAAACTGGCATGTTTCTGGTGTAATGCTCTAGAATACGACTGGCAGCTGTAAAAAAGTCTTATTTAGTGCTTTACATTAGTCAACTGAATATAGGTCATCTACATCTTGAAGTGTAACTAATAACAAGTTGTTTTTATATTTATAGCTTGAGCTTTTATCAATAAATTTTCTATATTAACAAAGAATTTGCTATATTAACATTTATACATACGTGAAGATGGTTGAGTAGATGTAGTTCTCCCTGTGACAGTAGCCACTGGCACTTTGTTCACCACTGTAGAGCTCAATACACGGTCCCGAGCTGTGTTCTCGTGGACTTGCTTGGAGTGCCTAATAATATAAAGCACTTTAAATATTACACACAATTTTTATTATGTTACTGGTGATGTGCAGCTCGTGAGACCTTATATGGACTATAACATGGAAACTAGGTAAGGTAGCTGGCCTTAGTTTTTAATAACATTTCACAAGTGAGAGTAGGACTCGCCCACATTCTGTATGAAAGGTAAATTGCAGTTTACGATTTATGATGTATATCTGTATGATGTATACCAATCAAAACCGGATATAACGACATTGAAGGGACAATATTTTTCGGTCGCACAGTGTTCTGAAATCCCTGAAAAATGGACATCACTAGCTGATCCCGTATATCGACGTAGTTCGACGAGAGAAACAATTCGCTAGAACAAACTACCTATCAAAATTATTAAAGGTGCCAGTTTTTAGGGGGTTGAAAAATTTGGAATTGTACTTTGATTAATGAAGTTTGACACCAAATTTATTTATCCCATAAAATTTCATTGTATTGCGCGTATTTCATGCTAAATTACAATCATCTATATGCAGGTGATTCATATAATTTTTTTTTAAATCAAATTTTAGTTAATAATTTTTTTCAAGAAAAGTGCACAATTTCAGCACATAATTTATTATACTAATAATTACTGACTATTATGTCTATCTACAGAAAAAAAATCAGCATCATACCTCATGGAGAACTGAAGATATTTGCTATTTCATATGTCAGTACCTAAGGTGCCTAATAAAAACGAATAGCAAAGTTCATTAAGAATAGGAAGTTGGGCTAAGGGGTGTAATAACGGCCCGGTATGTGAGAACGCTTCTCACCAATTAAAGTTTCATCAAAGTATTGTTTACCTTAAAATAGCAATGACATCTCCCATTCGAGTGATGCCCATATCTCTGAGGTACTCCTTGTTGAGATCTAGTAGCATATCATTTTGTATTCTGTTCTCCGTGAAGGTCAAGGCATATGTAGCTGCAACATCTGATGGAATGCCTGCGGCGGTGAAAAATGACACCCACATATCTAAAAACAGACAACAATGGATTTTAATTATAAATATCTAAAATAAAGATCAACAAGATATATAGGCACAACCTGAATTTATCCAAGTAGGTATCGTAGATGGGTATATTAGAGAAAAATTAAAACAACTGAATAAATAATAAGCCATACCAAGGTTTCTCCACCTTCTCCATATCGCTCGCACGCATCGCCCACAATTTCACAATGACGTAATGTTATTAAATGTAATTTCACTTATTTACTTACTTGTGAGTTGAGATTCCATTTTTAGAGCAGCAGTAGACATTTTAGTTTTAGTTTAGTACCTAAAAAAATTCGAGAGATAAAGAAAATAACATATTGATCACTTTTTTTTGTTTAGTTTATCCCGAAGGAAAGGCAAGGGGAACCAAGCCCATACAGCCATTGTCTTTAGTAAATGATTTCTGAACATATGATGGATGATAATGATGAATGGAAAAGCCGGGAAAATCCTCAAGAACAAGTGTAAAGTTAGTCAAAATGAAAAATAATTGCAGAAACAACTTACATGGGCCCATGAAGAGATCGCATTTTGGCTAAAGTTTTACTCAGCTTACCTGCGTATAAAACCATGCACACGCACTAGATTCACATCACAAGTAATCAAAATACAACTTATCCACCAGAAAACACCACTTTACGGACACATGCAAGCCATTTACACATATTTTTTATTTTCACAAGAAAATTACACCCGCCCCCTTCCAGCTTTTCCCGCCGAATTAACATATAGATCACGGAGGGAGCCGATATTACCGATTTTTTTAATGGTTTATCCCGAAGGAAAGGCAAGGGGAACTAAGCCCATACAGCCATTGTCTTTAGTAAATGATTTATGATGGATGATAATGATGAAGATGAATGGAAACGTCGGGAAAATCCTCAAGAATGAGCGTAAAATTTGTCTAAATTAAAAAGAATTACAGAAACAACTTACATGAGCCCATGAAGAGATTGTATTTCGACTGTATCCTTTATACAGTCGAAATACAAAAAGGGTATGTTAAGCTAAAAGCTATGTAAATAGCCCACTTTAGAGAACCTATTCACAAAATTTGAGACTCGAAATCACATGTTTATTTTTCAAGATTGTATGAAAATCTCTGAGATGTTTAAGATTTTTAAATTTTTTTTTTTATTCACACACTTCACAACACATTAACTTAGTCCCAAATTAAGATCCATAAGGTCTTGTGTCGTGGGTACTAAGCAACGGTATATAAATACATAGATAACTATAGAAACATCCATGACTCGGAAACAAACATCAATATTCATCATATTAATGTTTGCACCTACCGGGATTCAAACCCAAAACCTGTGGCACTGCAAGCAAGGCCACTACCTACTACACCAACCGGCCTTCGAATTCTCCATACTATCTGGAAAAATAAACATGTGATTTCGAATCTCAAATTTTGCAGAGAGGTTCTATATAGTGGGCTATCTTCATAGCATTTCGCTTAACATACCCCTTTTGTTACACCCTGTATATTTTTTACTAACAACACCTTTCACTATTTTTTTGTTTAAAAAAAAGTTGAAGTTAGTTTATTCCATAGGTTTATTCCATAGGTTTATCCCAGGGACTTGGTACTAATATGGTTTATCCTGACGAAAAGACAGGGGAAACTACGTTCTTTCTATACAATTTAGATCTGGTGCATGTGCATGGTTTTATATGCAGGTAAGCTGAGTAAAACTTTAGTCGGAATACGATGTCTTCATGGACTCATGTAAGTTGTTACTGCAATTATTTTTGATTTTGTCTAATTTTACAATTTTTCCGACGTTTCCATTCATCGTCATTATCATCCATCATAAAGACAGAACTCATTTTACTAAAGAATGGTTTTATATGCAGGTAAGCTGAGTAAAACTTTAGTCGGTATACGATCTCTTAATGGGCTCATGTAAGTTGTTTCTGTTTTTTTTTTTTACTAATTTTATACTCGTTCTTGAGGATTTTTTCGACGTTTCCATTCATCATCATTATCATTCATCATACATTCAGAATTCATTTTACTAGACAATGATTAGGCTGTATGGGCTTAGTTCCCCTTGCCTTTCCTTCGGGATTAACTTAACTAAATAAATAAATACTTAGTGGACCTAGGGCAAATAGTAGACCTAGGGAGATTCGGCGGGAAAAGCTGGAAGGGAGCGAGTGTAATATTCTTGTGAAAATCAAAATTTATTTGTAAATGGCTTGCATGTGTCCGTAAAGTGATATTTTCTGGTAGATAAGTGATATTATGTTTACTTGTTATGTGAATCTAGTGCGTGTGCATGGTTTTATATGCAGGTAAGCTGAGTAAAACTTTAGTCGGAATACGATCTCTTCATGGGCTCATGTAAGTTGTTTCTGCAATTATTATTGATTTTTACTAATTTTAAACTCGTTTTTGAGGATTTTTCCGATGTTTCCATTCATCATCATTATCATCCATCATTAATTAAGAATTCATTTTACTAGACAATGATTAGGCTGTATTGGCTTAGTTCCCCTTGCCTTTCCTTCGTGATAAAAAAAAAGTAGACATAGGGTAAATTATAGGATTCGGCGGGAAAAGCTGGAAGGGTGCAGGTGTAATTTTCTTGTGAAAATCAAAAATTATTTGTAAATGGCTTTCATGTATCCGTAAAGTGATGTTTTCTGGTAGATAAGTTATATTTTGATTACTTGTGATGTGAATTTAGTGCGTGTGCATTGCGGTTTTATACGCAGGTAAGCCGAGTAAAACTTTAGCCGGATGACGATTTCTTCATGGGCGCATGTAAGTTGTTTCTGCAATAATTTTTCATTTTGACTAACTTTACACTTGTTCTTGAGGATTTTTATTCATCATCATCATTATCATCCATAATTATTATGTTCAGAAATCATTTACTAAAGACAATGGCTGGATGGGCTTAGTTCCCCTTGCCTTTCCTTCAGGATAAACAATAAAATAAAAAAGTAAATTATAGGTTAGGAACATGTTTGTTTTTATTATTAGAATAAAAAGTCTTATCATTTACATACACTTTAATAGGTACCTGTTTTAAAATCAAGAGTTAAATGGTCTTGTCTTATAAATATATTCATAAGATATTGCAGCAAAGTAAAATAGTAAAATATTATAGTAAGTTTTATTTGTGTTCTATATAAAGTTTGTTCTATTATTATTGTAGCGTGTATCGGCAGTTCAACCATGATTCAACCATCAAAATATTAATTGTTCTATTGGTATACTAAACTACGTACTGGTATACTAAGTACGCTATACAATATGCTAGCTATACAATAAGCTATAGTGATATTACGATCAATGTTCATGTTGTCATTGCAAGGCCATATCCGTCCCATCGGACTATGGAAGTGAGCGAATAGAGAGTGCATCTGTGTTTCAGCACACACTTGTGCACTATAATATCCTGCATACCTGGCTAATCTCTGTAGAGATTGGCCACCTTGGCCGAAACACGGTCGGAGAGATCTTATTTATATTATAAACAAGTTTAAAAATTGGTCCGAAGTGGCACCATGTGGTTCTATTGGCCCTTGGTGCTCTGCCTACCCGTAAGGGATAAAGGCGTGATTATATGTATGTATGTACAAATTACAAAGGACAAACCCATGACAAACTGGAACAGTCTTTTGAAAATTCTGTTATAGGTAAACTCTTAAGATAAGTTGAGTAGGTACATACTTTAGCTAATATACTGTTGTTTTATTTTTTAGCTCCAGTATCTAAACAATTCTCTAGAAACATGACTTCTGCTGCTTTGCAAAATGTACCCAAAGTGGACATTGATCCTTCTGGAGTCTTTAAGTACATTCTAATTAAAGTTCATGAAGATACAAAGACTGATAATGAATCATTTATTACTGTGCTTAGAGGTTACAAAAGATGTGATTATCATTCTGACATATTTGATGAGGTATATTATGTATTTATTACTTAATTTACCAACTATAATGTTATAAATTTAGCTAGGATTTATAACAACTTAGTCTTAGCTTTTTACTAGATAAACCTATATACACAATATAGAATGAAAACTATTGTGGTAACTCTTAGCATAAAATCTTATGTATCCTGTCCTCCTTATATCATTGCAGGTTCAAGAGAAATTAAAACCTCTAGACTGTGAGCCTTTAGGTGGTGGAAGAATTTCCCATGACCCGGATAACAAGAAACTGCACATTTATGGCTACTCCCAGGGATATGGAAAAGCTGACCATGAGGAAGCTGCAAAATTAATTAAAGAAGTATACCCAGAATATACAGTCACAGTCAGTGATGAAGGCTACTAAGTTTTTATTGTTGAACTAATTAATAAGCTGCTGAAAGTGTGTTTTTCATTTTTGTGTTTAATTTTTAATATAGACTAGCTTCCTAAATATTTCAGTGCTCTTGCTTTACTTCTTGTGGATAATACAGTCATTTGTTGATGTAGGTGGAATATCTCTGGTAGAGATAAGGTTCCTCTCCCTTAATAGTGAATAAATAAATAGCTTAGGTGCACAGACAGCTGTGCTACTGAAATTGGGTAGCCGGAACTGCAGCATCATAAAGGAGATGCAACGTTTAGCAGCATACCGGGAATAGATGTAAATGATAGCCTGAGAGAACGCTCGAGATCTTTAATCAACTCTTAAGACATCAGTGAAAGAAATACAGCTTATGTATATGATAAAGCCACGCATCACAGACATTACAAATAATACCGTATTTTTATCATTTATGAATGTCTTGCATGTGTTGTGAAATATCGCAGATTTTTTTATAAAATGATAACCACTCCACTGGCGTATTTTTGGCTGTACATAGGTAGGTACGGCATTATCTAAGTACGGCGGTGACTTATAGAAAATGTAACCGTCATTGTCAAAAAAGTTACGTATTTTTATCATTTATGAATGTCTTGCATGTGTTGTGAAATATCGCAGATTTTTTTATAAAATGATAACCACTCCACTGGCGTATTTTTGGCTGTACATAGGTAGGTACGGCATTATCTAAGTACGGCGGTGACTTATAGAAAATGTAACCGTCATTGTCAAAAAAGTTAGGTATATGCTCTTTGGATTGTAGCTTTTTCTTGTTTTCGTGTACATCTGCATTTTTCTTAAATTCTCATTGTGTACATATATTAAATATTAATATTATTACATACCTACAGGTATCCTGTAATATACTTATTGTAAGCATTAGGTTTCATATATTTACAATAATAAGTATCCTAATAAATCTAGGTACAACTATGTAACCTATTACAAGGTTATATTTCTATTCTATTACATTACCTACATCTAAAATATCGGAGGGTTCCTATTTGATTTACAGATCTCTTGTGGCTGGTTATTACCTAACATGCCAAAAAAATTCGCTGGCGAAAATAGCAAAGCTGTAGCAGCGCGACAGCGCAAAGAAAATGCTAAATTAGAAAAAGATGAGAAAGTTAAAAAAAGTGTGGAAGATGCAATGTGGGAGGATAATGACGAAAAATTAAAGAAAAAACAACAGAAAAAGGCAAGTAAATTTGTGTATAAATAAATACAGGGCCAAATGTTACCTCTATATCATGTTTATTATGATTTTGGCAAAATTATGTATTGTACCAGTTATAATAGAGGCCACTAAGTTAAATAAATATATCATTTTGTTCATAGGATGATCAAGAAAAGAAGCGACTGGAACAGTTACAAAAGAAAGCAGAAGCCAAAGCATTGCTGGAAAAGGAAATGGAGTCTATAAAAGCTGTGGCCAAAGCGCCTCCACCTGCTAAAATTACACGAGCACAAATTAACACCATAAAAGAGAAGACCATCAAATCTGAGCCTGTGAAAGCTGTGGTATAACAATTATATTATTAATTATCTACAAGAACAATTTTATGTGTCTTCAATTCAATTTTGTTTAATGGCCACCATTGTGTTGGGCACAATAATTCCGCCAATGTCACATAAAAGGAAAATACACGAAGGAGATTGGTCAGAAATTTAAGAAAATTGTATCAGACCAGATTGTATCTAAAACAAATAAAAAACACCACATTTATGTTACAGTCAGATGAGCACAATATACATATAATTGTTAATATGACATAAACTTACTTCCAAATATGTTTCTTAAGGGTTGGCATTCTAGCTTTGACATAAGTTTTTCTTCTAATACATAACTTTTTACATTTACATTTTTTACAGTGCTCCAGAGTAATAGTGGATGAAGAACCCCTAGTAGAAAACCTAAATAGAGTACAATTAGATGGTGACGTGGCACAAACAGTTGATGAGGCTATATCTATTCTCAGGTAAATATTTATTTTTTATCTGCATAACATGTAATTTGTGTCAAAGTAAACAAACCACATGCTTCCACAAAGCATAGAGGAATAGGATCTTATTCCTCTATGCCCAAAGTTAAAGCTAAAATAGGTTTTGTAACATGTGGTTGTAATGTTATTTTTTAGCAATGATACCCTTGAAGCGGACAAGCATCCTGAAAAACGTCTAAAGGCTGCCTATAATGCCTTTGAAGAAATAAACCTGCCAAGATTAAAGGCAGAGAATCCTACTCTGAGGCTGTCACAACTCAAGCAAATGCTAAGGAAAGAATGGCTAAAGTCTCCTCAAAATCCTATGAATCAAAAGGCTTAGATGTTCTCTGCAATATCCCAGAAATGATATCTCTACTCAGAAATAAATACTAGTTTATTTAAATACTTATTGTAATGTATAAATTGAAGTCTTAAGATATAATTTGTACTAAAATTTATGTAAATATATTTATAAAAATCCATTGTTACATTGGTTCATTGCGGTACTGCAATGCAATACCACCTCTGCCTTCTTCCACTTTCTTCACCTCAGTTTCGCCAAGTTTTTGTTCCAGTCCTGTCCATACCCTGCCCTGTAGGTTTTGACCTATACTCTCTAGGGCCCAATTCTGTTTCTCGGCTAGATCCATGCCACTGGTTTCTTCTTTTTCAATATTAGTTTGCCTTATCTTACCAGTAATGAGACTTACATCTGTTGCTTCTTTGACATGATTAATATCACAAAAATGTCTTTTACCAGGTAGTAAGTCAACATAGTCTGTGACGTTGGTGGTGAAGTAAGGCTCCCTGTTAGAATTTAAGGCTACTTCTAGCTCATATGGATAAACTATTGGCTTATAGAAGTCTCTGCTGCTGTACAGATCATTTTCCGGACAAGCAACCATCACATAAATGTCAATCTGGAATAATACCAATAATATATTGAAATTGGTATACCTACTTGTTGATTTCAATTTGAATAAAAAAAAATTTTAAACAAGAAAATTAATTTATGTACCTCAGGAAAATTGGCCAATTTAGCAATATTAGGCTTCCCAACTGATACTATGTAGCTCTTTTTGCCATTAATCTTGCATATTTGTCGTAATCTACTAATTATGTCTTTAGTCTGGTCTCCTGCTAGCTTACAGATAAGTATACCAATGGTATTGGCATCCTTGCACTTCTCTATCAGGAACATCCTTCTTTTGAACCAGGTAGTTTCATTTGACACATCCACAGTAAGTGTCTGTGGGTCTATTGCATACCAAGCTAATGCTGAAAGAAATGAATTAAGTTAATTCATTAACTTATAAATTATTATTAAACATTACATGACAAAGTCAGGATACAAATAAATGTACAAGACATATTGGTAAGATGCTTGTAATGTTTTGCTGGACCAGTAATGTCTTCACTTAGTCTATTACTGGGCCTAGACTCTAGCGAGATCTGGAGAATTTCCCACTAACACTAAACTTATAAAAGCAGTGTGCTGCTGTTTTGTTGCGAAACAAACTTTTAATTTTATATTACCTGGCACAGATACAGTAAAGTTAAATAATGTCTGTCCTCTTGATCCAATATAAATACAAGTACAGTCTTGTATGGTGTCTATAGTGAACTCTTCTCCATTGTTATTTCTAATAATTCTCCCCAGAAATCGATTATGTTTCACTGTTAGTTCAATGTAAGCAAGGAAACTTTCCGGAAACTCTTTAAACCAAGATTTTGATATCTCCTCTGAAAAAAAAATTGAAGGGATCATAAATTACTAACAAAAAAGTAATATGGGTTAGACTTGTCTACAAATATTTGTCTTTTTTTTAAATTATCCTCACCAATACAGTGTTCAAATTGAGCATCATAAAATAAACAAAGATTATTTCTTTTCTCATCCAAATTAAAATGATCTTTCAATGTGTTCATTACAGCAGGTATTTGAAGGTCACTTTTGGGCAGTACAATGAACTCTGGCATATTGGTCTTGGAGAAACAACTGTGACCGTAATGTACTATTGCATTACTCTGCACATGCATCGCTGCTACTGTATCTGCACAACAACTGAAACAAATGATTAAAAAACATTAATAATTACTTACTCATTTTATTTTATTTTAAAATAACCGCTTTAAATAACCACATAATGGATTAGACAGACATAGGTTTAATTTTAAACATTACAATCACTGTGATTTAGACTTATGTATAAACACACAAGAGATAGTTAGAAAGAAAGCATTTGAGACCACCCACACTGGTGTCTTATGAGCGTTTTTTGAACGTCGGCGTCGGGCAAGCGTCAACACGACGTCGGCGCGAGTGGAAGCCGTATGCACAAAACGCTGTAATTACGCAGCGTAAACGTCACATCATCAGATAACATGACGCTCACGTAGCGTAATTACAGCGTTCGGCAGTGGCTGACGCTCGCACGACGCCGACGTTCAAGACGAAGTGTGGGGGTCTCTTAGTGAGAACCACACTACCTGGCATATGATGTATCTCCTAATATATATAAGTCCACATCAACTCTCTTCTTTATTTCTTTATATATCTGTGTACTTATGCTGAGCAATTCATCAGGAAATTGAAGGCAGACCTAAAACATTATTATTAAGTACTTACATTAATTATTTAACTACATAAAGATGTCATATATTGGACCAATTGCAGACAAAATATGAAGCAACTATTTGTCCTTACTGAAAGGGAAAGTAGTTCCGAGAAACAGTATTTCCATTGTTCTTACCTTTAAATAGTTATTTTCTTTAATCCACTCACATGTTTTTATAACATCGAAGTTCATAATTAAATCCTCGAGGGAAGAAATTACGATATCAGACATTTCTATATCTCGAGAAATACAAATATTTGGATCGGTTGTAAAACTTGCCATGTTTATTCGAAGACTTTGATCTCTCGATATTTGCAAATAAGAATAGAAATATAAGGTAATGAGTAAAAGCTCAAATATTACGAATTATAACATGAAACAGCAGTAAATATGTACAAGTTTTCTGAACTTTGTTTTTTTTATGCTTCAACCAAACATAACCTATACAAATTTTTTTTTTGTTTAGTTTATCCCGAAGGAAAGGCAAAGGGAACTAAGCCCATGGAGCCATTGTCTTTAGTAAATGATTTCTGAATTTATGATGGATGATAATGATGATGAGGAATGGAAATGTCGGAAAAATCCTCAAGAACAAGTGTAAAGTTAGTCAAAAAAGACGGCTGATTGGTGTAGTTGGTAGTGGCCCTGCCTGCGACGCCATAGGTCCTGGGTTCGAATCCCGGTAGGTGCAAACATTGACATGATGAATATCGATGTTTGTTTCCGAGTCATGGATGTTTCTATACTTATCTATGTATTTATATATCGTTGCTTAGTACCCACGACACAAGACCTTAGGGATCTTAGTGTGGGACTAGGTCAATGTGTTGTGAAGTGTGTGAATATTTATTTATATTTATAAAAAAAAAAAAAAAACTATTGCAGAAACAACTTACATGGGCCCATGAAGAGATCGTATTCCGGCTAAAGTTTTACTCAGCTTACCTGCGTATAAAACCAGGCACACGTACTATATTCACATCACAACTTTATTGCATATGCTGAGCTGGGACCATTTTGCAACATTTGTATATTACTCTTTTAATACTTATAGTCTTAACTTGATTTTATTATTATGTGTACAACTACATAATGTTGCAAATAAAGAAATTTTGATTTTTTTGATTTGACAAGTAATCACATATACTGCTACAATCACGGGTAGTAATCAGAGAACAAAATCTATGGTCCGTACAAACTGGCTGGTAGAGCAATTTACCGGCTGACGCAAATTTGACGTTTCTTGACCTCTCACTTCCCCTCTGTATGATGTACGGGTGCGTTTAGGATTCGGCGGGAAAAGCTGGAAGGGTGCAGGTGTAATTTTCTTGTGAAAATGAAAAATATTTGTAAATGGCTTGCATGTGTCCGTAAAATGATGTTTTCTGGTAGATGAGTTATATTTTGATTACTTGTTATGTGAATCTAGTGCGTGTGCATGGTTTTATACGCAGGTAAGCCGAGTAAAACTAGCCGGATTACGATTTCTTCATGGGCGCATGTAAGTTGTGTCTACAATAATTTTCCATTTTGACTAACTTTACACTTGTTCTAGAGGATTTTCCCGACGTTTCATCATCATTATCATCCATCATAAATCATTTACTAAAGACAATGGCTGTATGGGCTTAGTTCCCCTTGCCTTTCCTTCGGGATAAACAATTTTTAAAAAATTGGTTCTTTTCATTTTGCAATGCTTTTTTGTTATTGAAGGCAAGAAAAAAAAAAAAAGGCGGGAATTGAAAGGGCGGAAAAATTTAATTTTAAAATTAAAATTTATTTAGCTATATAATTTAAACTACAATTTCCTCTTGTTTGACCCTGTAAAATAGTAACAAATAAACTAAAATGAGTGAATGCAGCAGTGGTTCTAGTGCTCAAAAAAGAAAATTTAACTCGCCCACCATGGATGACCAGCCCTCTAACAAGGTTCCTGTTAAATTCATTACAACTAAAAGAGGTTTATTCAGGGATATCCATCGAATTTACACAGAATCTCATCTGAAGGAATACCCAATAATGATTTCTGCAACTACTCCACAAAAACTTGACCTAATAAAGATTAACAATATATTCAAAACTCTAGACCTTGGTATAAAATATGTCAAGCCCGTTGGCAACTTTTACATAAAGATATTTTTCTCTACAAGGAAACATGCAAATAACTTTATCCTTAACAGAGAGTTACTAGATAAAGAAAAATGGAATGCTCATATACCATTTGATCAGATTGAATCGCAAGGAATCATCCGAGTTCCAACTGATATCTCAGAAGAAGATCTGTTGCTCAATCTCAAATCATCTGTTGAAATTATTGGTGTGAAAAGATTTTCCAAAAAAACATCAGACGAAACTTATACTCCATTACGCACTGTGCTAGTGACATTCTTGTCGACAATCAGACCAGACCATGTTACCTATGAATACATTTGGTATGATGTGCAGGCTTACATCAAGCCTTTATTGCAATGTTACAATTGTTATAAATTTCACCATGGAAGTCGTACCTGTAAAAACGTTCAAGTTTGTTCCTATTGTTCTGGACCTCATAATTACAAGTTATGTCAAAATAAAGATAATCTAAAATGCTCCAATTGCAGTGGGAGCCATGTAGCTGTCTCATATGAGTGTCCCATGAAGCAGTCTAAGATATCTGAAATAAAAAACAAAATACAAGGAAAACAGCAAACATTTGCTTCAGTTGTTAGTGGGAACTCTGGTAAGCCTATTGTAATTCCACCAAAAAATCCACCTAGTGAAGTTGTAGATCCCTTTACTCCTGCAAAGACACCTCACAAGAGAGCTCTTGTAAGTGAAATTCTGAACTCTACTTTATTAATTGATTCCATATGCAAAACAATTGTTGATTTATTATATAAGAAAGAAGCACACAGTACAAACATTTGTTCCAAAGTAATAAAAGAATGTCTTATAACTAATCTATCTACTCATAATGGCTAATTTAAATATTATTCACTGGAATTCTCGTAGTATTTTAAATAAATTAGATCAATTTGTACACTTTATTTCTCAGAGGAACATAGATATTATTTTAATTAATGAAACATGGTTGGATAGAAATAAAAAACTAAAGATACCAGGTTATAAGATTATAAGGTCGGATTCTGACCGCCCTCATGGGGGTGTAGCAATGGCCATTTCTACTAAGTTTAATTTTGATGTTATAAATACATCTTCCTCATATGATTTTCAAAATATATTAGTATCAATTAAGTTAGGAAGTAATTTTTATCTTGATCTTCTATGTGTTTACTGTCCACCTCCTCCAAATGGAAAGTTTAATATTGGTAGCCTATTAGATTCATTTCATAAGATATCTTCTAAGAATCATTTAATTATTGGTGACTTCAATGCTCATAACACTTCATGGGGATGTAGATCAACTAATAATCGAGGTAATAATCTATTATCTTTTATAGATAATAACAATTTGGTATGCCTAAATGATCACACTCTTACAACTTTAGCAGGGCCAGGACAAGAGGGTAATGTTTTGGATTTGGTTCTTGCATCGTCAAAATTGAGTTCCAGCTGCAACTTCTCAGTGTTGGATGATACGGTTAGTAGCAATCACTTTCCAATACTTGTTGGTGTGTTGTATCCCTTGCAGGATTGCGAAGTTGGTGTTAGTTTGAATAATATTGTCCACTTCCCCGTGGACAGTTCGAGTTTGGATACAGCTAGTCAGGTTTCAATGATTAATACCAGATATATTGATTGGTGTGAATTTACACTTAAATGTGTCCCTTTATTTGAGACTTTTGATTTAACTCATGATCCGTTACAAAATTACAATAATTTCGTTAACAATATTTATGACGTTTTAGTAATGACATATCGCAAAAAGTTGCCAGTAGTAAAGTCTTTGCAAACCTATAAAGAAATCAAGAAAAATAGATCTCACATTTGGTGGAATGATGCCTGTGACCTAGCTGTAAGGCAGTCACGATTAGCACTACAACTCTATAAAGTAGTCCCTTCTATAGAAAACTATTTGATTTATAAAAAATTTGATGCTAATAAAAAACTTGTAATTTTGGAACAAAAAAGATTAAGTTGGATGACATTATGCAATAGTTTTAACCGAACCTCCACATCTAAATTTATTTGGGATAATATAAGGAAATTTAAATTTTCTAGAAATGAAATTTCACGGAAATCGCAATTATTTGAAGACAAAACAAATGCCTTGGAGTATTTTAATAAAATCTGTCCTCCCGCTGATAATAATAAAATTATTGATTTGCAAAGCCTTTTCTCTGCTCAACTTTCTGACTCAAATTCGTGGCTCTTAAAACCCTTCACTATTGCTGAGTTTACTGCTGCTTTACAGTGCAAAAAGGATACTTCTCCTGGCCCTGACTATATTACGTATAAAATGATTAAAAAACTAAGTGCCAAAGGTCATATAATATTGCTGCAAATATACAATAATCTTTGGGCAGATAGGATAATTCCTTTATGTTGGAAAGAGCAACATGTCATTCCAATTTTGAAGGCTAATAAGAATCCAAATTGCATTGATTCATTCAGACCAATTTCGTTGACATCTTGTTTATCAAAAGTATTTGAGACTATGCTTAAAAACAGATTGGAATATTTTATTGAGAGCAATAAACTGATCCCTGATAACCAATGTGGCTTCCGCAAGGGCAAGAGCGTTATAGATAATGTTGGGTGTTTGGTTGGTGACATAATTAATGGTTTTCAGTGTAATAAGACAACATTAGCTGTGTTTTTAGATATTAAAGGTGCGTTCGATAATGTTGATCATAACTGTCTTATTAAAAGTTTATTTGATCTTGGAATTCCAGGCTCATTCCTAGAATGGATTTATAACTTCTTACACCATCGTTCCATTAAGTTAAAAGTAAGGAACCAATTAACTGGCCCTAAATTTACATATAAAGGAACACCTCAAGGTTCAGTTATTTCTCCTCTTATATTCATAATTAGTCTAGTCGGTTTTATGAAGAAAATACCATCTAATGTTAAGTATCAATTTTTTGCTGATGACCTTGTAATTTATCTACACTGTAACAATATCAAAGAAGGCGAATCTGTTATGAATATGTGTCTACATAAGGTTTGCAATTATTTAAAAAAATATTTAAATTTAGAAATTAATGCATCAAAAAGTGTAGTTATTCCCTTTTGCAAAAATAGTAAATTGTGTCCTTATATATCCTACAATAGAACATTAATACCGGTTCAGTATACTGTCAAATACCTAGGCATTGTATTGGACAGCCAATTATCGTGGAGACCACATATTGAACACATTATGAAAAAGGCTGAGCTAGGTATCAATATAATGAAATCTTTAGTAGGTCTTCGATGGGGATCTGACCCGAAAATTTTGAAGACTCTTTATATTGCTATAGTTCGTAGTCATTTTGATTATGGATGTATGTTTTATATTAATGCAAAATATACCTTATTAAGAAAATTAGACCTAATCCAGAACAGAGCACTTCGCATTATAACTGGGGCAATGACATCTTCTCCAATAAATTCTCTCGAGGTAGAAGCAGGTGTTGTCCCGTTGCAAATTCGAAGATGTTATATTACAGATAAATATTGTATAAAGTTGGTCAGTCGTGACAATAGTGTCATACCTAGATTTTTAGAATTCTTCAATATACCTAATTATAATAATGAATCCTTGCGTGCTACTACTTCTATGAGTGATTCAATTTCCTTATTAAATTTTGAATTTCAGGATATAATTTTTTGGTCTCGGTTGCTGCCTTGCTTCAGTTTTGATTTTTTTAGTACTATTATGGATTTGCCTATCTATGTTAATAGATTTAAAAATAAATTCGAATTCTGTGAATTTTTAAATACCAAACCTGACTATATAAAAATTTATACTGATGGATCCAAAACACATGATCGAACTAGCTTTGCCTTTTATGATGCAAATAAAAATTTCGGACAAGTATTCAAATGTCACACATTATTTTCTATATTTTCTGCTGAAGTTTTGGCAATATTACATGCTGTAGAATATATAAACTGTACAGTAAACATGAATCGCAGAAAGTTCTTAATTTTATCTGACTCTATGAGTGCTTTACTAGCTCTTTTGAACAAAAAAATATCCGCGTCATACAACTATTTAATATACAATTTAAGATACCTTGTACAGAATATTGTGAAGAATAATGATAATGCTATTATTGAATTTTGTTGGGTACCAGCTCATTCTGGAATTGTGGGTAATGAGTTGGTGGACACCCTAGCTCGTTCCTGTGTAAATACTAAAACATGTAATTATTTAGTCCCTTATTCCGATCTTCTATCAATTTTAAAGAGTAATATGATTAAAAGATGGTCATTACTATTAAATTCTTCAAGAGAAACTAAAGGGAAATGGCTGGAAAAAATCCAACCAATACCATCTACTCGTTCGTGGTTTGAGAATCATAACAAATTTTTAGGTCGAGATTTTATAACATCACTATGTAGACTCAGAATTGGCCATTGTCACTTTCCCTCTCATCTTTTTAGACTTAAGTTGGTTGATAGTAGTTCTTGTAAATATTGTTACAATGATTTATGTGATTTACAACATATTTTTTATGAATGTCCTAATTTTAATCTTGAACGCTTGCTTTTTATCGGCTCCTGTTTGGATATTATAAAACATGATATCCCTGAGAATGTTCAAGAGTTATTACAATGTAAAGATTTGTATATATGTATATTTAAGTTTCTTATGAATACTTTTGGGAAGATTTAACCAAATATTGTATCTACTCCTTTTATTGCTATGTTTGGGTCATACCTGTTCTAATGGTTAATTGGTTATATAAATTATTATTATTTTTGTTGATGTTTTGTTAATGTTAGGTTTATTTTTTTTTGTCTGTTGTAATTATTTTAGTGGTGTGTTTTTGTGTTCTTGGTTATGTTTTACATTTATTATCCTTATTGTTCTCTGTAAAGTTATTTGGTTGGGCTGATGGTATTGAATACCAATGCCCCTAATAAATAAAAAAAAAAAAAAATTATTGAAGGCAATAAATAAGTATATTTTGCGATGGCTTTAGTAGCCTACGATAACAGTGATTCTAGTGACTATGAGGATGAGAGTTTTACAAACGAAGTTAAAGAAGAAGGTAGGTACCTACCTAAGAAGTTTCTTGGTTTATTGTATACTTTTTGTTTACAGGGCATTTCTTAATGTTGTATTATTTGTTTCAATCCTTTTAGTCAGTATAACAAGAGGACAGATCCACAGTATACCAACGGAAACTGAACAAAATGGGAACTTGTTTAATTTATTACCACAACCAAACAGTATGAAATCACAGATCACTGAGGAAGATGATGAATTTCTTCACAAAAAGGAAACCCTAAATATACCAAAACCTAAAGCAAAAATCACTGTACCCTCATTGAGTGACGTATGTTTTTGTTTTTATCGTGTAACTTGAAACTTATAAATTAGAATGTTTGTATAATGTTGGTTATTTATTATATTAATAGATTTTTTCAATGTTCTTAGTTCAAAGATGTGGACCACATTGCCAACAATAAACCTAAACCATCATGCACAGTAAGTAAAATTGAACTCATATTTGTGGTTTTCATATTATTGTTATAACTTAACTTTTAAGATGTCTAATTCACTTTTAAATATTATTTAGAAAAAATCAGGTCTGCTGAGTATGCTTCCACAACCAAAACATGTTGCATTCACAACAAAATCTATGATTCCCCATGTGCTCACCAAAATACCAACCAACAATGTTAAAAAAAAGCCATTACCACCTCCAGCTGTTACTACCTCTGTAGTTGGAAAAAACAGTTTAGCTCTCAATTACTCGGATGATAGTGATGATGACGAAGTACAAAATGATTTCTTCTCAATAAATAAACCTATTGAAGTTGTTCCAATTGAAGATACACCACTAGATAATATCACAAAACCAAATCATGTACCAAGTGTTAAAAGAACTCCAAATATTGAATCATACTTCAAGCAAGATGTTGACCAGATAGCACAAGAGGAATATGTTGGTAATGCAGGGCACAGTCAAGAAATAATGAGTGTTCCAGGATGCAGTAATGGTTATGTGGAACCGGAACCCAGTGCCAGTGGAAACATCACTCTTGATGATGAAGCTGTAAGTGTGTTAATATTTTAGGTTTTACATATGTACTTCTTGTAGGAATCTCTCATAATAATTCAAACACATATCCACTTTATAACGGAATTGATTCTATATGTTGTAATACCACCAAGCTGACATGTTTAGAACTAAATATTTATGCAGTTTAAAACAGGATTGATGAGAGGTTGGGTTTACCTTTAGGACCTGTCACGAGTTAGGTGTTTTGAAATTGATACTTTACCTAATATCCCTTTAATCAATTACATTCTTAACAGCTTAGAGACCATACTGACTTAACACAAAGATACAAACTACTTGTTTTAGATACGTAAACTTTGTGGATCAAGAGGCAAGCGTAAAAGAGAAGAAATACAGATTGTTGACATAAATCAGCAAGAAGTTTTAGGAGATTCTAGAGAATGGCTTGTTAAAGGTCTAATGGACGATACCACAAAACGTGTTTCTGCTAGCAAAAAGAAAGGAAATGAACCTACTAGCCAGCAGAAAAGGAAGCACCAGATTACTTATCTGGCTCACCAGGTAAGTCTTATGGATCAATATCCATCAGTCTTATTGTTATCTTAACATACTCCAACCTTAATCTCAAATACAAAATTACCTCCCCTTATGACTAATAGACTTGTGATAGTTTTGTTATGTTAAAATATGTTTTTTTCTTTTTTTTAGGCTAAAGCTAATGAAGCTGAATTACAAAATCAATGGGCAAATAACAGAATGTCTAAGAGACAAACACAATCTAAGTATGGTTTTTAATTGAACAGTGAAGGCCTTTGTAAATATAGTACCTAGATAATTAAAATATAGTAAATATTTAAGTGAATCAAAATAAACAATAGTTTTTTAATTTTATTTTATTAACATGTTTATTTTATTACTAAATTATCTATAATTTATTAAAATACAGCTTATTTACAATCTTCTAGCTTTCCTTGGTCGTGGAGGGTTCCATGACACAGGGGTGGTATCAGTCACAGATGCTACAACCAGACCTCCCATGGTCAATCCTTTCACAGCAGCCTGGAAACAAAATAATAGTTATAGTATGATGGGTAACTTCATACCAATATAAAAATGATTTTTGCTGAATAATATCAATAGAATGATTGTGCCATTTAATTTGAGAGAATGTGATATACACTATTCTAAGAAACCTAATATTCTCTTAGATTAGGAGAACCCAGAAAAATTTCAATTGAGTGAATTGACTTACCAATCTTCCTGGTCCTAAACCCTGTACTCTTACTCGCACATGTCTTAAGCCTCTACCAAGAGCTTTCTGCAAAGGAAAAAAAGAGTAAGAATTAAACACATGAGTAAACATAAACACATTGCAACAGAGAAATTCTATATATTACCGTAGCAATAGCTATAGCTGTAGTTTGAGCAGCAATATTAGTTCCCTTTTTGGTGTTTTTGAATCCTTCCATTCCACAAGACCTGATTAGTTTGACAACCCCAACAGAGTCTGTTATAGTGAATATTGTATTGTTCGCACTCACTCTAATATTGCAAATAGGAAGTTGCTTGTAAGGAGTTCCATCAATTAATAGGTTATCAGATTCAAGTGTGGGAAAAATGTTTCGTTTCCTAAAATGATAAAAATGATTATTTGTTCCAATAACATATTATATTATGTACCTGTATTATGCACAGGAAAATTACTTACTGTTTTAAAATATCATCTAAATCAATAATTTTTTCTCCTTGAACTCCTTCATCATCAGCAGGAATCCGTTTGTGATCGAATCTCTCAGTAGCTTGCACTGTAGTTGTTTGAAACAGTCTCGTTAAGCTATTCACAGGTTTTAAAACATTTCTTATTATATTTAACATGGTTAATCACGGAAATAAATTATTATTTCGAATGAAATCAGAATTTTATACAAACACAAACATAACCTTAAATCAATCTGTCAATGTCAAATACTTTTTAAATTAATTACTCCACAGAAATGGCAAAAGTCCTACGGTTATAAAGCTTGGTCTGAAGGCAGTGCTTATACGTTTATACACATTCGTTAAGAAAATAGCCGAAAACGCCCATAATGATATCATAGTCGATGCAACTTGAGCCAAGTTGCATCCACTTACGTGCACATAAAACTTTGCGTACTTGCCAGCATGCCACAGTAACTCATCAGAAATAACCAGAGGAAACAAACTAGAGTGCGTTTAATTAAATAGTTCAGTTCCTTTGGATGATAGCGTTCATTATCAGTTAGTTCATACCTTAGGAGCAACGCGGACGGTTCATACAGAAAATGATAATTCCGAAACAAACATGAGAGTTACTCAGTGAAACGGACTCTACACAAGCTATATTGCGAGCCACAAACTATTTCTGTAAATGACGTGATCTAACTATGGAATACGGACTGATGGAAATATGGGAAGGAATATACACAACCTTTTATAAAAACAACATTTATTTGATTACATTTGATTAATACAAATATTTTATATCACAACTTAAAACATATTTTTGCAGTATTGCACAGTTTGTGAGAACCCTCTAAGCGGGGAGGGTACGCCAATCGTCATCAGATGTAGGTGGCCAGCTTCGGCCAAAAAGTTCGCGCTAAGAAGTTCTACAGTCGCCCACTTGACATTGTAAACGCTCGCCGGCTCGCCGCTAGATGGCTCCGAATTTATTATGTAGTTGATAATGGACGTGTAGAGGGGCGTGGAAACTAATTTAAGGAATAAGCCATTGTCCAAAAGTTCTTTCACCAGTTCATCTTCAATTTCTTGTTTTAGCAAGGACTCCTGGAAATGTTAATGGTATAAAATAGAATAGATTCTTTAACATACCTAAACAAAGTAACTGCAAGTTTATATAAATTAACTAGCTGTTTCCCGCGGCTCCGCTCGCGTGGATGTCGCTTATTGCTTGGAAGGGGTATAAAAAATAGTATACGACCTCTTCTCAGAACTACTGAATGATCCGCCGTTTTGGAGAAATTTAGTACTAATCACCGCGACACGAGAATTTTATATATTACTTATATGATAAAAGCAAAATGATATTATTTGAATATGCGAAGTAACATCGCATGTAAGAGACATAATTAGGTATGACGTTAATTGGATATGATATATCTTGATGAGGGAGAAAGGCTACATTGTAGGGAAATAAGTACCTTATGCGTTACAACAAGTGTGACGACGTCTTCCTTCCCCTGTTCACATTTGCTAAGCAGAGCGAGCCAGATCGCACTGACAACTGCTTCACTCGGCGCCTGTTGTGTCAACCATGACACCTCCTGAGCACATATAGTGTGTGTATTAAAAAATATACACGTGACTTTAATATTATTGCACAGTTGTTGAAGAGGCTAATGTTGAATAAATTTTGCGATAAAGATAATTTATCGGTAATAAATATAATTTACATTCAAAATACCTACTTACAAATGATAGACTTTGCTTAGTCTAGTCTCATATAGCCACCAAAACTAAACAAATTTTCAGTGGGTAGTACTATTTTAACTACGTTCGACTAAGTTCAAATTAGACACATGTGTACTTGCATTAATAGAGGTCAGTGGTAGTACGACGTCTCTTTCTGTTTACGTCAAAAGAAGCAAGATGGCATGTGTGTTAATTTATGACCTAATTAAACTAGGTTTAGGTTTACGTATTAAGACATAGGTACCTCTGGTTGTAAGACCGGCCGCCTCAACAGAAGCTTTATCAGCACCAAACTCTCCTTCTGCTGTGCGCTGCTCAGCAACCACGAGAGAAACTCGCAGTGAAGGCTTTTATGTTCTCTGCGGACAAACAACTAAATTGACAACTGGATTGGCGCCAAGAAGCGGTAGGTAACTGTGGAGTCAACACTCAATATCAATTTAAAGTTTAAGTTACAAATTACACCCTGTCTAAATATATGTTACGGGCAACGTTATTAACTGGGCATTATTAATAAGTACCTTCCATTATTAATAATGCCCGACGGCCCGTGGTCTATGTAATAAGTCAGTGTTTGAGATAGCTTGAATTTATCACTTGGATACCGGGCAGTATGAATAATTTCCTGATCCGAATCTGAAAATATAGGTTAGAAGAATGAGGCGGCGACCGCTGCCGCCGATTTCTTCGGTGTTAGGTTACATGTTTAAGTTTAAGACGATAATCTCACTAAACTTGGACCGTTTTATAACTATATCCCTAGTGAGATAGTAATCAATCGCTTTCGTATAACTATGTTACGGTATATAGTTATATCTTACTGCGACATTTTATTACTTTGCTCAAGATAGGATGGGCATTATAATCCCGTAACATATATATCAGACAGAGGTTAATTTTGGCTGTTTATCTAGCTAGGACACTGTTTATCACATAGCCAATATGAGTAGAATTCAAATACTGTGAGTATTGACTCCACCTTTATCTACAGCTTCATGATTTCACCGACTTCAAATAAGGCTTCTTAGTCCTTAGGTACATACACACATCAGCTACTGTCACAGGGGATTTTGGCCCATAGTCACCACGCTGAGCCGGTAGGTAAGTACAATCAGGTACATACACATTCCGTTCTAATAATGTATCTGTAGAAAAGATGTTTAGTAAAACCTTACCCATCCCTCCCCGGGGGCCAGCAGACCAGTACATCGACTAGCGCCTTCTTCCTCTGCCACGTGTCACAATGTTCCCGCGCTGTGTGGAACGCGGTCCGTCTGCCTTGCTCCGACATTAACTGCTCGTCTGAACGATAACAAACACTGAATCTGAGTGTACAGACGATATTATACTAATATCTCGTAAAATAAAACAGCTAATAAATAATAGAAGCATTCAAATGGATCAACTAATGTCGTTCGCAACCGCAACTATTGGCCTATACATACAGTCGACCATAGCCTGCAGTGAACAGTAGATCTCTAATCAAGATGGCCGGCCACCCCTGCTGTAGGTAGACTGATTATTATAAATGACCTGACTCTGGGACATGTGCATTTTACTTTGCCCATATCAATTTTAGCGTGATTTAAAGACCAATCATTGTATCTAATGTAAAACTAACCTGTCAAATCTTTGAAAAACTCCAACTCCGGCCACTCCATTTTGAACAAGTCCACACTGAACTTTGCCACTTTATCCATATCATCGTTCTCTCTCATCTGCCGCCGCTGCGTTAGAGAGAGAAGTCCGATCTGAGTGTGGGGCGGGAGGCCGAAGTCGGTTGCCTTCTGCATCACTTCTTCTATGAATACGTCGTCGATTTGTACACCTTCTTTGTGGTATTGAGTGAGGCGTGTTATTAAAGTTGGCATGGTACTGGAAAAGAAAACAGGGTAGATAATGTTTTGGTTATTATAAAATATTAATAAGAAAATGATTTTTTTTTCACCCGAGTGAGATTTGAACTCACGACAACTCGCATTCCGAGCAACGCTCTACCAACTGAGCTATCGCGTCACTTAACTCTGATAACGAATTTTACCATCTCTTTTAAATTACGTTTTTGGCAACGTTATTTTTTCATCCCGTAGCTATACACTAGCCAAATCTTAGTCAACAAAGCGGATTCCCTCATGTTTTGGTTGTTTCATATATTAGAATACATCATCTGCATTTCCATCCGTGCATGTCGTAAGAGTCGACTAAACAACTCGGGCATACTCTCAGGCGATAAGCCGACAACTGTCAGTGATCATTATCATCTGTAAACTGTAGCTGTGAGATCTTATACAGGGTGTGTGTCATTATTAGGTGTTTTTGAGACAGCGCCATCTGTCTCGATCTGCTTGAACCCTTTGGATGGATCTTAATATGATGAGGACCTTATTTCACGGTAATAAATTAAGATAGAGGATAATTATCAGCGAGACAGATGGCGCTGTTCTTTACATTGTTTAGGATCTAAACAGTGACAGCCAGGCAAATACTGAAATACTGAATAAGTACAATTGTTTTGAGATATATATATCTCATATATATACGTCAGTGTCATTACTCGCAGGAAATGCATTTTTAGTTTGATTATCCGCAATGTTTGCGTTGCGCGCCAAGTGAATCGGGCGATCTTGTGTCTAGATAAAATGGGCTTATTGGTTATTGTGTGATACATTGCTGTTTTTTGGATCACTTGTGTCTATTTGGGTTGATCAGTTAATTGAACTTTTTTGGGCGCAACTTTTTTTTTTAAACTATCTATTGTAAATATTAATAAGAAAATGATTTTTTTTTCACCCCACTAAGATTTGAACTCACGACCTCTATTGGTTTAAATTTTGTTTTTAAGCAATAGGGAATATGCATGTGATTCAAATAACGGTATTTTTTTTAATATATAAACTTTATTAATTGAGATTCACGTACATATTAATATTTTTTATTTCATTGCATTTTTACATAAGAAAATCATTATTGAAAACTGCATTAAATAAGAGGGAAATTCTAATCACTTGAAACGCAACACTATTGGTAGGAATAATCATGAATGAAATGGGACGTCAAAATCTGTGTGCATCAAACAATGTTTGAACATGTTGATCTTTCTCTCATCAAATCGGTCAAACTAATAAATATTATACAGGGTTAATTTTAAAACATCAATAACCTCGCAAGACTAGCCACCATCATAAACAGCAACATTTGTTCTACGACTTTTGATAATTTGTCACATTTTACTTTCAAACAAAAATTAATGTCAATTTAATATTACTTCTAAACGTTCTTAAGTCTGTGCGCATTGCAAATATTAGGTAAACACCTTCCGGATTACGGGGAAAGGGGCGGGGCGGCCTCTTGCCCTTGACCTATTTATCTAGCCGCGTCAGTAACCGGCAGTCGGCTTTGATGCGCGCGCGTCACGCAACTCTCGTTGCCTGATCGATCGATATCGCGGAGTGATTACCTACTATGTATCTGTATTCTAATATCGAATTCCGAAGTGTTAGCACGAGTCAATGAACAGCTGATTTTTGGGTGTGGTTTTTGTGTTGGTTGTGAAGGTGACTATTTTGAACGCTATGTGCGCGACACTCATCGCCATAGAGGTAATAATTTGTAAATATTGATTTAATAGACTGATCTGTTAGTTAGGTATCCACTTACAACTTACAACAATTGTAAGTACGCTGATTCCACTTTTTAAATACGCCTGCATTTAACAATTAAAAGTAAATATGTAATACCTAACAATATGATTATTGAATTGGTTAAATTAAACTTTACAATACGTTACGTAGGTTAGGTATCTAATGATCACCTTCATCATTGTTTGTTTAGATACCTATAGCCTACATGCATATTATTATTAAGTATGATTTGTTTTTAATTGTTTGATGTAGCCAGTCCTAAGCCTGGTAAAGTATGAAGGGATTGTTGTATCAGTGTAGCTAGGTAGGTGGGTTCATGCTGCCTAAAAGCCTTAGGGTAGGTTAGGAAGGTTAGTATTCTGACGAAGAAAGCCTTAGCTACTTATTATTTACTTACTACACACTACATTCTAACTAACACAGTCGGAACGGCGGCGGGGCCGGGGTATCGTGCGCGACCATAGATAACAGAAACACAGGAGATGGGCCGCTAAGCGCACTTAGTTTGAGTTCTGATGTAAGCGGCTATAAGCCACACTTACATTGACATCTAAATAATAACACAAATTACACCCACATTGATAAATCTCTGACACTCACACATTTAAGGCGGTACTCTCATTGGCGCGCACACATTGCTATCTACTTTGTAAGTACGCGCCTCAGTATAGCAAATACATTCAACAAATTTCACACGTACGCTAGTGATTGACTGTCGATAAATTTGTTATCGAGCACTTGCGTTGTTGCACATCGCGAACAATTTAGGCTTTAGTAGCTGGTCACAATACAATTTTAAACATGTTTTTACTTAGCTTCATCTTAAAATTCAACCTACTTTTTCTACTTCTCGTTGTCCGATTGAGCTTAGATTTTGAGTTGCATCACAGTCACAAAAGTATGAGGTCACAAATAAAAGGTTATTTTTCTTGAAGGGATAAAGAATAAAGTAAATTCGTAGCGGAGTCTTTAATAAATTAGTACGGTATGTAAATGTTCGATGGAAATAAAAAACTATAATAATATGCTTATTGGTAGTCATTTATTATCTACATTTAACAAAATATTCTGAAATATTTAAGACTCGATAACACAAAGTAGGTAAGTAACTACTTTATAATAACTATTTTACAGTTAAATAATATTTTTTTATATTATAATTTAAAAAAATATTTATTAATAAGAAACACAAAAATAAAGAAAGTTGACTTTGCACACATCTACATTAATTTAGGTACTTTGTTACACTAATAATAATAAGTAATTCACCATTGTTTTACATAAACATAATATTTTTTAAACTCTCAAAATTATCTACTTAACATTAGTTATTACTCGTAGGTACTATTCGCGGCAACGTGACGTATCGACAACAAGAAATGACAGGTACAACTCTATGTCAAAGCGCTTAGCAGCGGCCGTGCGCGGGAGCGGCCGATTCAATATGCGCAATTATCATCACTCGGTCAAACTGATTTCAACACCAGGCACGCTACACTTAGCGAGCAATGTATTAGGTTCAATCGTTAGGTTACATATGTCACTCAGTGAAAATTATTTTAACGAAATAAAATGAAATTTGGGTATAAATGCTAGAAAACAAAATTGTTATTGTACTTACCTATGAAAAGTGACCCCTTCAAGTTTATGGTCACTTCGATTCTTGCACACAACCACTGAACAAGCAGGCATTATAAAAAAACACTCCCGTGTGACGCGTTAGGCAATCAAGTCCCGACTGATTGCGTTTTCGCGATGTTTGCCTATTTTGTTCATAGTTCAATTACACCGCCCACGCCCCCACGGCCACTCTAAAGATCTCTGTGTGCGCGACCTACGAATAGAACATAGACTTACAAATGTCACGACAGTACAAGAAAAGCTTGGAAAATCATTATTAATTAATGTGTTGAGTTAGGATAAAACTCGTAGAACAAATGTTATTGTTTATGATTTTAGCTATCTAGTCCTGCGAGGTTATTGATGTTTTTAAATTAATCCTGTATAGCCTGTGCCAGTAAGGGTCAAGACACACGCCACGCGATAACACACCAAAAATGTATGGAGAGTGGGGATCGCGTGTTAACAGTGTGTCTTGACCGTTTTTTGTGCCCACTGCGCGACAAGTTGAAAACGAAATTGGATCGTGAGTAACCAGCTTTACTTACTTGGTGGATGTTTGATCACAGTGTTTGACTGTACAGACACGACGTGACGAAAAGCGCGCCTAAATGGCGGTCGTTTAAAAACCTGTTATTAGCCCACCATTTAAAAACAATATTGTACCTATTTATGATGTTCATATTTTTTACATATTTGTAGTCATGTAAATAATCATTTGAATTCATAAAAAAATAAGTGCATATTATCTAAAGCCTAACTAAACGATTTTTTTTACATACATACATACATACATATAATCACGCCTTTATCCCTTATGAGGTAACCCCTTATAAGGCAGAGCACCAAGGGCCGACAGAACCACATGGTGCCACTTCTGACCAATTTTGAGGGTATAGTTGAGATGTACAAGTTCGGTTAGTAGTGACAGGTGGTCAGCCCATCGCCTACAAAACACCAAGACTCTCTTGTCCCTCTACTGACTTGTACAGTAAGCCCGGGAAAAGAAGCAGCTGTAGTATTATACGTTTTTTTTTTCACTCCCAGAGCAGCATAAAATTTTTTTTTTTTCTAAAAATAAAAATATATATTTTTTATTTTTCCTGCGAAAATGTTCAGTGTTTTTCGCCTCAGAATCATGGTCTGAAGTCACCATATCAATATTTACCTGGCTGTCACAAGCACCCTATACATATGTAATGTACTTACTCTGGCCGCGCTAGTTGCAGTGCGCGTCGCAGTATGGTGGCGGCGCTAGCATCCACGTGTAAACACTGTGTCAGAGTGGTCAATGTTCCCGCGCGGGTGGGAGTTGTGAGTAGTAACCGGCTGAGCGCTGACACCACTCTGTCGGTATCGCCGTGACTTTGTTCTATGTCACTGAAAAGGCAATTATACTATTTAGAATATGAACTGGTTTGTTACGCTGTTAATACAGAAGTAACTGGAACCCTTCCGCGGAAATAGTTGCCCATGTCACATCGTCGTGTAGATATATTTACTTATTTATTTGTTACACTGCAAAGAAAATACGCAATCCGCGACACATTACATTAGGTACGATTTAATTATAAATATTATTAAGAAAATGAAAAAGAATCATCCGAGTGAGATTTGAACTCACGACCTCTCGCAAACCGTGCTTTCGCTCTAACCAACTGAGCTATCAATTAACTCGGATGACGAATTTTACTATCTCTTTTACATTACGTTTTTGGCAACGTTATTTTTTCATCCCGATAGCTATACACTAGCCAAATCAAATTAATTGTCAGCACCATCTAGATTTCGGGATAGGAAAACTGAAAGGCACTTGTGAATAAGGCTGCAATTCCACTAGACTAGTGCTATTACGTTGCTATTGATGCATAATGTTCGTTTCGAAATCGGGCGTATTAATTATTCTATGAAACAGACTTTGGTCTATGATGTCAATGAATTTTATTGATTTTATTGGAGGATATCAAACGCATCATGGTGAAAGAAAACAACGTCATGGCGACGAAGCATAGTGGAAACCATGGAGAAGAAATAAAAGAGGAGCGGCGGCTAAGTATATTTTCATACAAAAATAGTGTGTCGCTGAGCGGGGGTTGAGAATGGGACGAGGGGAGCAGCCTAACACTGCCCATTTACATAGAAACCACCTTGTAGTGACTAACCAAACTACTTGCATAAGCGTGTGGTTACAGCTACTGCGTTACACACACTGGCCCTGAAGCTCCGCCCCTATCATGACGTCATGGCCTCACGATTGCCACACTACTCGTTCATAGTCCCACCTCCTCTTTTATACCTTCTCCATAGTGGAAACGTATACCGACCTCCACAGATCAGGCGCAGGCGTGGCGGCCACGACAGCCTGTATGGTGCTGGAGTGATAGTTCTCGAGGAAGCGAGCTCGACGCGTCAACTCCTGTCCTACTTGCGCCCATGTCTGATCGCTGTTATAGTAGGGTAACTATAAGTTAGCGCATTTATGGATATTATTGTTGTTTTTGTGTGATAACTTGTCCGCAAGCTACTCTATATGAGAGTGATATGAGTTATGTTATGGTCCTTTTTACCCCAGGATAAATTAGATAGAATAAACTCGGAACGTAGGTTAGAGTCTGGACCACAAAAATAAGATAACCATATACTTAATACATATATGAATGAACATTATAAACACTCACTTTTTATTGTATTTGAAGTCGTTCTCTTGCGCCTGCTGACAATAGTCCACAGCTTGCATTATCATTAGGTTTCTGGTTCCCGCCGGTACTCTAGAAAAAAGTTAAATACCTTATTACTTTTTTTATGAAATCATGTATATGTATGTCTATTCCCCGTTTTTTTTTGAAGATACAAATCTTATTTTCAAAGAAGCATTGTTTGTAAACATTAGAACAGTCATATTTGTAAGATATGAGTAAAATTTGACGTTTTTCCATATTGATATATCCTACTAAAAAGTTCAGTTTTGTGTTTGCGAAATCAGCTTCTTTAGGTTTTTTATGGTGCAAACTTTGTATGAGTAGGTACTATTGAATTGAGTAGAAAACTCTTAAGGAACTATTGATGATAATAATACACAAAACTGTGCCTAATAAAAAACCTGATTTCATTCATTCGGATTCTTTCTATTTCTAAATGAGGTATACGAGTATGTAGTAGAATATTCAGGTATAAATTTAGACCACAAAACGGGTAAGATTCTAGGCGGTAAGTAAATTTTATAGAGTGGTACACACTCGGCATGGTGAATCCGCGGTCTAAGTCGAATGGGCATGGGATGGCCCTATTCTGCTCTACCAGTACCAACGCCACAGGCTAAACATAAATACATACATACATCAAAGAGGTTGGGGATCCTATAGGAAATGTTTCCGTGCCATTCTAAATATGTATAAGCTATGTGGCGTCACGGTCTCTATATATATATATATATATATATATATATATATATATATATATATATATATATATATATATATATATATATATATATATATATATATATATATATATATATCTATCCGTTTCTTCTCGGTAATGTTGGTTTTAGATGTCCCAGATTGGGATCGCGCATAAATACGTTATTTAATGTGCCGCTCACTAAGACCAAACATATGCGAAATACTTGTAATATTTATAAAAGTAAAATCATTGCGGCCATTGAATTTTGATTGTGGGGGTTTCATAGATTCAGTGTGATGTGTTTGGTTGGAGCTTCAATTTTTTTTACATACATACATATAATCACGCCTTTATCCCTTACGGGGTAGGCAGAGCACTAAGGGCCGATAGAACCACATGGTGCCACTTCTGACCAATTTTTAGGGTATAGTTGAGATGTTCAATTTTTTTTCTGTGTTTTTATTGGTAGACACTTTGCTGGTGTATGTGCTACTTATGTATTGTAAAAATATTTGTGTAATAGTACTGTTTGTGTCTCATGAAAATAATAAAAAAAAATAAAAAAAATAGCAATGTGCACCACGGGCAGGTGAGGTTCATTTTGGGTCCTAATCTATTAGTCGAACCCACTTACACCCTTAAAATATAAAGAAAATAAGAGACACACATACCGTTCCACCGCGTCCCTACTGAAGCACGTGTTGTCTACAAACTGCAGCAGCTCGTCTTTGCTAAGTTTGCTGAAGTAACTGGCACACTGTCGATACTGCTGCATCCACTTCTTGTTGGTCGCCGTCGACTGAGATACCTGACCAACGGACAGTATTGTACCTTAGCTAACACGAAAAGTGCTGGGAATGGTGTCACCATTGATGATATACATACATACATTTACACGATTTGCTTGTACGAGTATTTATTTTTCTTTGGCACGTTCTAGAACCTAAATGGCTCATCTTAGTAGTAAGAGTGACACTGGGTATAAATTTTTACGCATTCAGGTTTTTTCTTTAAGTAAACAGGTTATATTGACGGCCGACTGGTCTAGTAGGTAGTGACCCTGCCTGCGACGCCATACGTCCTGGGTTCGAATCCCGGTAGGTGCAAACATTGATATGATGAATATCAATGTTCGTTTCCGAGTCATGGATGTTTCTATACTTATCTATGTATTGATATACCGTTGCTTAGTACCCACGACACAAGACCTTAGGGATCTTAATGTGGGACTAGGTTAATGTGTTGTGTGTGTAGTGTGAAAAAAAAAATGTCTATTTGTCATTAATATATCAATTTGTAAATATGAAGTAAATCTGTCTGTTTATTGTTATGTTACAAAATGGCTGAACGAATATTGAAAGAATAGGATAGCCGAAAAAACAAATGATTGACTTCCTAAAAAATTGGTTACTTACTATTTTCGTTAATAATAAGACTAGTAACATAGACTCACAAGAAACCACTATAACAGCAATGAAACATAACAAATCAAATACAACAAACAGAAACATATCTGTGGTTTATTTTCCCAAACAAACTGAAACTGATACTCACACTAAAGAAGTATTTAGTAAGCCACATGGTATAGATGGCGTTGGCGGGCAGCGGCACCTTGAACGCCGGCGGCAACCCTCGCAGGAACTTGCTTAACATGCCGACGTTCTCGGGCCGGGCTATCTGCAGGATGTGCTCCGAAAACTCCTCGACCGACGGCTGGCTTAGGAGCAGCTTGTAGTCTAGTTCTGGATGTGTAAGGATTTAGAATTAGTTTTTTTTTCTGTGCTGATGCGGGGCTTCACTAGAATAAGAGTCGACTCAAGGAACTCAGGCGATGAGCTAGGAACGTGTTATTAATAGATTTTATTTCACTACAAGATATAAAGGACAACATAATGACCTCTATCTCTATGTCTACTCTACGAGCTAAAAAAGTAAATAAAATGGCTTCTTATGTATTTCACTTAGAAAGCCTAGTCTGTTTCATAGAATAACTCCGATACCTTGTTTAGGAACTAACATTTAATGTAACATGTAATCCTATATACATAGTAACTAGCGTCATCATCCAAAGGTACTGTCGCGGACATCTCGACAACATCAACTTATTTACATACAGAGAGCAAAGCCGCGCGCGTTACTATAGTCTCGCCGAAGAACGAGCCAGTGTTGCCAACCTCAAAAAACTAAAAAACAGCAACTCGCCTAAAAAAAAACAGTAGAAAACAGTAGGTAAAGAAGAAAAAAACAGATTTCATAGATTTGCCCAAGCACAAGGTGTGACTATAAAACAATACGATACGCAATACAGTAGGCGTGTAGCTGTCATTCATAAATTGGGATTTCCCCGTGTATAAAAATATGATTGTCAAACACATACAGGATGTTTTTTTGTGGCCACCTTTAACGAAGGGTACGTACTCTATACATGAAATAAAGTAAGTTTATGCCAAAAAAAATGGTGGGAAAAAAAAAAATTTTTTTTGAAATTTTTTTTTAATTCCTTGATCGTGCGAAATTTATAGTGTCTAGTGTTTATGTTAGTTTTTTTATAGACAGATATTAATTATTTTTCGTGAAAAATCCTGCTACGCGCGTCTATGTGCATTTATGCAGAAAAACGCAGTCTATTTACTCAACTTTGGACCCTAATATTTTGGAAACTAGACACTTCCCAGGTATGCTTCCATGGAGAAAAATGATCGTGATGATGAGGAGATTCCGTAGTTTTCGGGAACGTTGACGACCAAAAATCATCCTGTATAATGTGGTCGGGAATTCCCTCGAATCCCGACTAAAGAAGATACTGCCATCTAGTGTCATTGCATTTTATTACGTAGTGGTTTGTCATTGTGTGCGTTTGCAAAGTAGTGTAATAGGTGGCGCTGAGCGGTAGTTGAAAAACAGTAGAAAATAGGAATGAAACAGAAAACATGGACATTAATGTGAAAACAGCAAATCTACTGTTAAAACAGTAGGGTTGGTAACATTGGAACGAGCCACGCGCCGGCGCCTTACTGACGCATTCGATCGCAGGCTCTCACGGCGAACACACGTCCGTTCGCCTTTGGCCATCCGCCGTTTTCTAGTGTTTCATAGTGTAGGTTGTGTATTAAATTCATTGTAAATATCTTCTGTAAATATAATTCATCCGACCATCATTCAGCTTGTACATTATTTCCAACACGCCTACAGCACTATTTGGTAGAACGACTAACTAACCTGAGCACGCAGCTTTCGCCTTCTTCAACAGCTTGATATGTTCAGTGGCGCTGCGTCCGAACACCAGAGGGCGCTCGTCTGCACGCCTCAGCAGAGAGAAGTAGGTCACCAGCCCGGGCAGGTCGCTGCCGGGAATGCACTCCCAGAGACACTCCTGTATGCTGGCCGTGTACAGGTTTATAGTCAGTGACATACATGATATAAAACCAAGTGGTCCTGCTGTATATCCCTATGTATGCTTAGATCTTTAAAACTACGCAACGGATTTTGATGCGGTTTTTTAAAATAGATAGTGATTTAAGAGGAAGGTTTATATGTATAGTATCAGCGATGCATCCGTGCGAAGCCGGGGCAGGTCATTAGTACTAATATAAAGGGGTAAAGTATGTAGGAAGTACAAAGTAAGGGTTTAGGTAATATTACGCCGATCAAGAAGATCTCGAGATCAATTATAATTTATAATGGTTTAGCCATAATTCTGCCGAGAAATAAGCAAAACGTATACAAATATAAAACCAAAATCTTAAGGAAACCAGGGGAAAGTAGCAGTTTTATAAAGATGAACTTACCGAGAATGGGCCTCAGGCGAGTCGACGGGTGCAGTTTCAATGGCTACTTGTGTGAGCGAGACAGCAGACAAAGCGTGTTGCAGCCACACGTCCAAAGAATCCAATCCATACTTGTCCGAAAGGGACAACGCTAATTCCAACTGATCCTTGTCTTGAGAGCTAAATTAAATGTAAAATTAACAAGTTGTATTCGAAATGAACCTTTTGGCATATTGACAAAAAATTGCACTTGAGTAATTAAAATAATTTAGCTATGTATAATACTTCTTTTTTTCAACGGGGTTAAAATCATTATGCTACTGTACTGTTCATACTGGTTCATAATTTCAATAATCCCATCACCGCCGAAATAGCTCAGTTGGGAGAGCGTTAGACTGAAGATCTAAAGGTCCCTGGTTCGATCCCTGGTTTCGGCAGAACCAAAATTTTGTTTTTTTTTTTTTTGTTTTTTTATATTGTTATCTTTTTAAAACATTTACTTTTAAAAAAATCTGGTTTTAACATTTCTATCAACGTTATAAAAATTTCAAAATTTCAGATATTCTGTGAGACAAATCAACAAAATTAAGGCAGACCAATATCTTTTAACATCGTATTATATTATGTATAGGCAAGATTTATTTGCAATAGCCAACTATGAAATTGTTCTTGTTCAATTTTTGTTACACGTAGAAAATTAGCAAAATTAACCGGACATGTTTTACTAGACTACATTACTTGCCTGGCGACTCTGTAGATGACCTCCCGCCTATAATCCGCGTCGGCATTGAAGAGCAGACCGTTGACGGACACCCCCATTGCCTTCAGCCGCTCCACCTCGCCCATACTAGTCAACTTGTCGATACATTGTCGGATTATGTCCAGTTGTTCTTGCGACGCGTTGCTTTCTGATAGTGTAGTTTTTGCCATCTGAAATAGGCATGATGATTATTGATATTAAATGTTTTATGATTACCACAATTTTATGGTTAAATAAAAGCATACATATTTGAAAAAAATTGATTGAGTGTTCAAATTAGGTAGCAATAGTTAGTCATACTAACTAACTAACTAGGTAGCAATAAGCCTTCCAAGTTGGGTCGGCAAGTCCACTATAAATCTATGAAACCATCGGACCTCCTAAATTTTACAGCAACTTTTGTTATATTACCATATTAATAAACACTACATTTGATATAGCCGTCGAACAAAAGTTCATTTACGTGCATACAAGTAACTCGAGCGTGACGTCATATTAGATTAACCGTTTCTATAGAGCATTTTTAAAATTTTCATTTTCATGCTAAAGTTTAGTTTTGATATTGAAGTTAGCAACTAAACAAAAATCTCACCTCCACTGGTCTAGTAAGATACACATTGTCCCTCAAATCCGGCGCGTTGCATTTTATAAGGGTAGCATAGAGGACGGCACAGACTGCAGTATCCGAGTTGTTTGTATCCAGCAGCTTCTTAGTTTGTGCGTGGTCTGTGCAAGAACGAAGCAAGCAGGACACTGCGAGAGGTGTGTCTTTGTATAGGAGCTCTTCGGCACACTTTTGGACAACTAAAATGGGACAAACAAATACACGTTAGTTAGTATTAACTAACTATAGGCCGCGTGGTGCCGGCAGAGTAGAATTCGTACCACCCCATGTCTGCCTGTGGGTATCGTACGAGGCGATTAAGGGTTTCCGGGAGGTGAGCAGCAGCGCCTCCCGTGTTGACAACATAGTCCAAAATACAAACTGCGGTCACCAACCCGCCTGCCCAGCGTGGTGACTATGGACAATTACCCCCATGGCAGTCTTGTGGCGAGCCCTGGGGGAGGCCTACGTCCAGCAGTGGACTGCAATAGGCTGATGATGCACTAACTATAGTATTTGTGAAGCCCAGAACAATGGAAATGTTTAAAACTATAAACCGCAAAATTTGCGGTTCTTTTGTCGGCAGCATGATATTACAGAAAAGATTACATAATATAAATTGATATGTCGAAAATGGCCCACATCAGCAACAATTTTACTAAACTAAAATACAATTTTTTTAACGAGAATACAATGTTTATTTATTTATTTTTATTTTATTTATTTATTTATTTATTTATTTATTTATTTATTTATTTAGTTATCTGTTTAGTAGAAAAATATACATTTTGTGAAAGATGGCTTTAATTCTGGGGCTTTTGGGTATTCTTTCTTGGTTCAGGCGGTTAAGATCTGGAATGTTACCACATACGGTTAGAGATTGTCGCACTGTTGGCACATTTAGGAAAAAGTTTTTTTTCAATGTAGTTAGTTTCTTAAATTTAATTGCACATGTTACCCTGTATTGTAATAATTCTCTTTATTTGCTTGGCTTGCTGGAATAGATCTCTTGTAGAGATAAGCTTGCCATTGTACATGCATCTCTTCTTTTATCTTGTAATCTATATTTTTTGTGTATGTGCAACAAAGAGGTAATGGCGAATTGCAAAATAATGATTGGCGAAGAAAGATTGGAGCAAGTGACTGAGTTCGTGTATCTGGGGACTTTGTTTACAAGGGATGGTAAGCATGACAAAGATATTGCAAGGAGAGTGAATGCTGGGAATCGGGTGAATGGGGCACTTAATTCTTTTATGAGTAGCCAGAAAGTGTCGCAAGCGGCACGTCTGGCTGTTCATGGAGGTGTTTTGGTGCCGACTCTTATGTATGGAAGTGAAAGTTGGATATGGCAGAAACCAAAACATCAAAGTCAAGTGAATGCAGTGGAAATGAGAGCATTGAGAAGTATGTGTGGAGTCACTTTGAAAGATAGGATAAGAAATGAGGTGATCAGAAAGAAGTGTGGTATAAATGAGGACGTGGTGACGAAGATTGAGAAGGGTATGTTGAGGTGGTTTGGGCATGTGGAGAGGATGAGTGAAAGTAGACTGACAAAGAAAGTATACAACGGAAGAGTGGATGGAAGGGTTAGAAGGGGAAGACCTCGCCGGACTTTCACCGATCAAATTGGTGAAATTCTAAAGAAAGGTCAGGTCAAGAGTACTCTAAACCGACGAGCGTGCATGAAAAATATCATGAAAGTAGATGAAGCGAAAGAGGTGTGTCAGGATCGTAGCAAATGGAGATCCGTGATCTCTGCCTACCCCTCCGGGAAAGAGGCGTGATTATTATTATGTATGTATGTATGTGCAACAAAGAATAAGATGCATTATGAAAATGGTACCTTTGGGGTGCATTTTGGTGCGAAGGGTATATGCGACCGAGTGGTCCGTTGTCAAACACGCAGTGCTATTACCTAATCACTAAGACCTATTCGCTGGCCGCTGCTGTTTGGCCGCCAATGCGGCTAATGTCGGGCTAATTAGGCCGCGCGGACTACATAACCGAGACAGTACTTCGCTGTCGACTCAAGTTACCTTCAGTCTCGACGTGCGTGCGCCAGACGCGGCCGCGCAGACAGTTCTGCCCGTAGTACCAGTGCAGCAGCGTGGCGGACAGGCCGCGCGCCGCCCGCGCCGCGAACCGCGAGTAGTCGTACGCCGCGTCGCCCGCGCGCAGCGACAACACGCCGCGGTAGAACTCCGGACAGTGCGGGGAACGCTCTTCGGCTGCGGACTGGGGCTTCGTGCCGCTGGGATAAAAACATATTGGTACTGTTGCTTATGTCTAAAAAGAAAATTAGGCTTTGGTGGCGCCAAGTTGAACTAACGTGGTTTTATTAGCTAGCCTAACCAGTTTAGGATGATGTTAACACCGATTACACTAAGGTACGTACGTACTCTATCTGTACTATACATTAAATAAAGTATATGGCGAAAAAAATGCTGGGAAACGATTTGAAATTTTTTATAGTGACTGGCCAAAGCCAAAGCCAAAGTGTATGACAGGAGCGTCGTTTCTTTTTCGTTTTTGAAGACAAAAGACATGGATATAAGGAGTCAATAGTGCACTTACCTTCCTGTGAATTTATTCTGGAAAGTGTCCAACAAGTAATTGAATATCGGGACTACTTTTTCTGTGGTAGGAACCAAGTCCTTCGTCTCTACGACTGGCTGAAAAATAAAACATATCTATGCAGGAAACTGAAGTTAATGCAAGCCACACTCCAATGATCTATCTATACGAGTATGGACCGAATAAAAATATTTACATACCACATTTTTTGGTGATACATAAGATCAGAGTCTGATCTTATTGTAGTGGATGGTAGTAGTTTAAAAAAAACTTCATTGTACCATGTTTGATGTGTTGAGCAAATAATTAAATCATTTTAACAAACTAACCGTGGTAACAGCGTCAGCAAACTCATCCTCAGTGGACGGCCAGCGCTCTGTTAGCTGATGATGCTCTTTCATCGCCGATCCGATCTGCTGCAAGTCCTCCAGTTCTAATGCCATCCTGAAAAAAGAAAAAATTTTCTAAGTTTAAGCAGGCTATGGATCCGGGAAGATAATCCACGGTACTAGTAGCACATAATGCTCGAAGCGTTAACTTTACCGTTTTTAAACTTCAGTGTATCTTCAATTTGTTGCAGGCTAGCAACAAAATAACTCTGCATTATTTTAAACCCTCTTAACCTTCAGAAAATCTTCAATTTTCTGTGTCCGTAGGTTATAGTGGTACCCGACAGTTAAAAAAGGCCGCAAGGCTTTTGCCAACCTAAAATACCAGTAACATAACTCCTGAAGCGTTTGCGTTAACTTACCTTTTCTTTTCAATGTAGTACCCCTAATACCACACTATGCACTAATCAGCACAGTCTGCGTGTCGTATATTCTTCATCCAGCTCCGCCAAGCTAAAATACCAGCAGCGCATGACAACCTATGAATCTACCTAACCTTCAGTATCTCCTTGATCTCGTGCCCACCGCAGTACGTAACGACCGCAGCTACGAGCAGTAGGTCCCGCCTGGCAGCGCGGTCGATGTGCGCATGCGCGTGGCGGCAACGTGCGCCAATAGCGGCGCTCCTTAATCTCGTAGCTTTACCTAACCTTAATACACTATCGTATCACGGAGCGTACCAAGTCTGTGTATCGTAATATCCTTCATCCAGCGCCGCAGTAAACGAGGGACGCCAGCCTAAAATACCAGCAGCGAAAAACTCCAGAGCGTCAGCCTGCAGTATCTACTCGATCTCACATCCGTTGCAGTACGTATCCGCCGCGGTCAGCGGGTGCCGCCTGGCGGCGCGGTCGGCGTGCGCATGCGCATGCGCGGTGGAGACGACTTGCGCCAATAGCAGCGCGACTGGATCACGGAGCGTTACCTAAATAACCTTGATACAGTATTCTGTGTACGAGTATATCCTTCATCCAGCCCCGTAGATAGATAACAGTCGCCTTTTCGCCAACCTTAAATACCAGCAGCGTGCAACTCCAGATCGTTAGCGTTAACCTACCTAGCCTGCAGTATCTCCTCGATCTCGTGTCCGTTGCAGTACGTGGCGGCCGCGGCCAGCAGGTCCCGCCTGGTGGCGCGGTCGGCGTGCGCGTGCGCGGTGGCGACGTGCGCCAGCAGCGGCGCGGCGCGGGCGTAGCGCAGCTCGGCCAGTCGCCGCGCGGCCGCCGCCGCCGCCGCCTGCCCGCCCGGCTCGCGCGCCGCGTGCCAGCCCACCAGCTGGAGGACTTGGCCTTCTCTGATTTATACAAATGGGGGAACTAGAGTTATAGCTAAACAAAAAAAATGACAGATGGCTCTATAATCCGTTCCACGAAACGACCTTACAAAAACAATCATCCGGTGCCCGACGCAATGGTGGCGCGTGCGTGGCGGTCGTATGAGGTGACGCAAAACACAATCCAAATATTACGTTTAGATAATGGCGCTAGTTACTCGTACCATGTATATGACTATCTACATTATTTGACTGCATACAAAATATGCTAGTTCCGAAATCAAACATGGGAGTTATTCCTGTTTTACCTACTGAATAACATTTAATACTGAGAACTGCTACTCAACTCAATATACGCTTGTCCATTTTGTCTATTTGTATGTAGTAACAGTAGCATAAATAATGTAGTAATGCACACACACACAGTAATACAAACACATAGTAACTAGAGTCATCATTCATATTAACTAGCGCCATCATTTAGAGGAACTATTTGGGGAAACGCACTCTCCGTTATCTAACAAGAAAAACACATAATTAATTAAAACAATAGCAGCGGAAGATATTTGCGATAAACTGGAAATTGGTGCTGCATGACAAAGATAACTTCAAAACTACAAAAATCCGCTAAAACTACGGTAAATGAATAAGAGCAATAAAATTAATACTCACCGAGCTTGCTCGTCATCTCCAGCTATCCGCAACAGCTTCGCGAGCTTTAGAAATATATGACCAGCGAGGAACGCATCAGGGTCTACTTTCAAACAGTCTTCTATTAGAGTCATCCTGTCTTCACAGAGGCGCACTAAAACAAATTAATATTGAATTACAGTACATATGTTTAAAAATAAGTAGAGTACATCATATTTATAAAATAAAGCGTGTTCATATCATATAAATCTGTTCTAGCACGATACTTATAAATAAACCTCTTCCATTTTCCGAATCATTGAGTGACTGACAAACAACGCACATCCGAAATTAGGTACTAGGCGTAGGAAGCTGAAACATTAATGTTTCTTGGAGAATGTAGTAATGCCACGAAAACGGGAATCCTATATTTCACATGCACGAAGCTGCTAGTTAAGTGATATGACGCACTGCACTACCCTTCTTCATGGCCCGTTCCCATTCTACTTGGGGTCGGTGTAATATGTACTTTTCTTTTATTCATCGCTAATCCCTGATATGACGCACGTCTAAATAAGTGTCTTTCAGAGCCTCAATATGACACGCAAGCCCTTTAGATATTTCTACCGAAGGGTTGCGTATTACCTTGTATGGGCAATATGCCCAAATCATAAGCACTCAGTATATGAAGGGCCGCTATAAGATCCAGTTCTTGTTGTATCTCGGTGTTGTCATCCTTTATCAACAATAGGCAGGTCCTGTGGGAAATTAATTATATATCATCCATATTTTACATTGTAGAAACATTCCCGACAATTTTTAACCCAGATTTTTTTGCCATGCCATAACGTTTATTAGCTCTTCTATTTATCCAACTACCTATATTTTCTGTATGTCTGTAGCGCAGCTTTCTTAATACAGGTAAACAGGGTAAATATGAATAATGTTCATGGATTTACTTGATATTTCCTTGCTAATTAGTTTTTCTTACAATTACATAGATATTATCGGGTCTGGTTTCTCATGGCGATTGTAGTTAGTGCAAGTGCCTGTTGTCGCAATTATGAGTTATCAGATCCGAGGGTCAGTGGAGGGTGTAGGGCCCGGTGGTGGGCGCACCCATAGTGAATAGATATTATTGTTTGTTTGTGATAACACTGAAAAATTATTTAAAAAAAATGTTTTTATAATGTTGTACGATTGTTTTTGAATGCACATTAAACAAAAATGTACTTAATTATAATATAAACTTGCTTGGCCATCTCCAAAGCCGGATCGTTAAACATAGACGAGGAGTTGATGTACTCCCTCGCAGCAACCAATACGAGCTCCACACTGCGCGTGTAGCCGACTCGTTTGCCACCATTAGCCACGCCCCTTTCTCCATTAGCCCCGCCCCTTTCGCCATTAGCCACGCCCACTTCGCTGCACGTTAGTACGTCGGCAGCTAGTTTTATGCTCGCCGTATCGCCAGATTTTAGTAAAGCTGATGCGTATATCTGAGAAATAGAAATTAGAAAGTAAGAACGTATCTATGTATAGTAGTATAAGAACGTAAGAAAGCAACCGAACATCGTTGTACGGTCTCAATACCGTACATTTTCCGCCGTCAGCAGATTTAGTTTTATATTAAAATAAGTAGTAGTCGCATAACAGCAGCGTAGCAAGTACGTTATACATAAGAAACAAGTTTTGTGTAGTAAATAAAATCTGTATAAATCAACAAGGATTTATAAATTATCATCCTATCAAGTATCGTGCGATAGTAACAAGACGTCGTACGACAATCGTTAACAATTAATTAATATTATCTAAATTTTATATAAGAGAGTTAAATAATTACATACCTCGTAACATTGCTCCTTTTCAATACAGTGGAACAACGTAGATTGCAGCTCGAGTAGGTCTTTGAGCAGCTTGTCCCAGTCTTGTGTACTTGGCTTTTCGGTGCTGTAACAATAAATACTTCTTTATTTGGTGATAGAAAACGTATCCCCTAAAGTTAGCCAAATGAGAATAAAGGTCATGTACTGTTTTATTAGAATTGGACAGCGGATATATGGTATTGGGCATTTCAAGTTCATAGTTCCGCTGGAAGATGGCACTAGTTATTATGTGTATGACCACATTTTCTGTGTCACTGCGGCGGCGGCGCGGGGGCAGGCGGCCCACGCCTGCATGTCTCTCGGGGCGCGGGGCGGGCGGGGCGCGCTGTACTAACCGCGCGGCGCTGGGGCAGGCGGCCCACGCCTGCATGTCTATCGGGGCGCGGGGCGGGCGGGGCGCGCTGTACTAACCGCGCGGCGCTGGGGCAGGCGGCCCACGCCTGCATGTCTATCGGGGCGCGGGGCGGGCGGGGCGCGCTGTACTAACCGCGCGGCGCTGGGGCAGGCGGCCCACGCCTGCATGTCTATCGGGGCGCGGGGCGGGCGGGGCGCGCTGTACTAACCGCGCGGCGCTGGGGCAGGCGGCCCACGCTTGCATGTCTCTCGGGGCGCGCTGTACTAACCGCGCGGCGCTGGGGCAGGCGGCCCACGCTTGCATGTCTCTCGGGGCGCGCTGTACTAACCGCGCGGCGCTGGGGCAGGCGGCCCACGCTTGCATGTCTCTCGGGGCGCGCTGTACTAATCGCGCGGCGCTGGGGCAGGCGGCCCACGCTTGCATGTCTCTCGGGGCGCGCTGTACTAACCGCGCGGCGCTGGGGCAGGCGGCCCACGCTTACATGTCTCTCGGGGCGCGCTGTACTAATCGCGCGGCGCTGGGGCAGGCGGCCCACGCTTGCATGTCTCTCGGGGCGCGCTGTACTAACCGCGCGGCGCTGGGGCAGGCGGCCCACGCTTGCATGTCTCTCGGGGCGCGCTGTACTCACCGCGCGGCGCGGGCGAGCAGCGCGGCGGCGGCGCGGGGGCAGGCGGCCCACGCCTGCATGTCTCTGGGCGGCGCGTTCACTCCGCGACTCGCCGCCACGCCGGACGCATGCACGAGTCGCTCGAGCTCCTGCACTCGACGGACTAGCTCACTTGTCGATATGCTGCCGTCACTACAAAACATAATAGTACAGATTAGAGACAGTTCACTCTCAAGATAACAAACCTTAACTCCCTACCTATCATCATGTACCTCAATCAAATATAAGAAAGCACCTCGTCATCGTCATCGTCGCAAGCACCTATTGTGCATCAAATATAAAGGCCTGTTAGAAAGCGGGAAAACACGCAAATTGGGCATTTTGTATAAGTCTCGGACGAAATTTCAAAATGAAAACACAGCGCAGCTTAAAATGATACAAGTCGCACACAAAATAAACTGACCTCTCCTTCAATATAGTATCCAGCAAGTCACAGGCCATATCGAGCTGGTCGGAGCCGGTGTAAGCGAGCAGGCAACGCTCGACCAAATCTAGATGCGTTCTCACGTCCAGCTCGAACTCACTCGGAGATTGTAGCACCTGCAGACATCACATATTCGCTTTTAAACTAAGTAAAAGATCGTGTAAGAGAAGAGAGAGCCAAGTAATAAGAGAGACTGAAAGAACGAAGGAAGAAGTTTCAAACCTTTTCCTCGTTTAGAAAAATTACTGGAGAATTTTTCATTCCTTCCCTCAGGGTGAGTTTAAAAATGTCGCATATTATGTCAAATATCTATGATCTCGATTCCAGCAGTATAGAGGAGAGATCTTCAACGCTGCACTCTGTCACTCACCAGCAGTATAGAGGAGAGATCTTCAACGCTGACGCTCTCGAGGTAGTCAGTGAGTCCGGTAAGACACGCGTCGCTACGTCGAGACAGCTTTTCATAACGTTTCAGGAAAGGGATTACGAACTGCTTCAGATCCGCCACGAAGCTGCCTGGAGTCGACTGAACAAATATACAAGTAAATACGCGAATTAATAAATATATTTAAGTATATATAGGCCACCAAGATACGGAAGATTATACATTTTGCACTATAGAGCACGCTTTACAATATATGATCCTTATATTAAAGTCTTAGGCACAGATATAAACACTGTCAACAACAAGAAGATTTTGCTTATGCTAGGCACAATAGAACTTGTATACTCGCACAAGAATAGTTATGTATACTCTATGGACCCAACAGATATGTATGGTAATACAAAAAAATCATCAAAACTCACCATTTTCATAAGTATCGTGCAAGTCTCCAAAATCGACATCTTCTCAACCTCCTTCAAGGTGACCTCTTCAATATTAATATCGTACACCAAAGTATCCAATGTCAGTAAATGGAACATGATTTCATCCAATCCCTGCACGTCACCGCCTAGCTTGGCTAGAGTGATTAGAGCGAGAGCGTGCGATACCAATCCGCTGAGCTCCTCTATCTGTCTCGCTCGCTTGTTGTACCACTTCGCGTAGTCTTCCGGTTGGGACAGTTCGGACGCGGCTTCCGTTTCCGGTGTCGTGTCTACCGACCAGTTTGAACTCCATATTGATCTGTATTGAACGGAAAAATCTTGTTTGTATCAGAATTTTCAGTTATAATGAGGTTAAATATATTTTTTTATTCATATATTTTTAATAGTTATGGAAGGTAGACGGCGCTAAGAGCGTAGAGCGATATCTCTTCTACGATGGAAACAATCCTGATTTAAGAGTTATTAATAACTTCATAGAATGCTCGGCTGTTAAAAGTATGGATGAAAATCAACTGCAAGTAATTTATTTAACCTTTTGGTGGTGTGTTGGATGTAGGCACCAGATAATAATTATTTTATTTCATCTTAATGCGGTCGATGAACTGTAAATACTTACCTAAATATCTCCTTCCTGCACCAATCATTATCATGCTCAGACGGCTGCAGTTTTATCGGCGATTTCTTCTCAAACAAGTCCATTGGTTTATTTGTAGGTAGCAAGTACTGGTAGTCTAGAGGGTTTATTGTCTCTGGCAACTTCTCCAGCACTGCCAACTGCATAGAAACGGTCTTTATGTGCGGCCACAGACAAGTGAGTGCCTCTATGCGTCCTTCTTTGGCTATTTCCATCGCGCTGTGCACTATGCTGTTGCTTCGTAGGCGATCGTATTCATCTTTAACGTATGTTGATTTCTCGCATTTTAATATTGCCTGTAAATATGAAAGTATATTATGTGTGCTACTACACAGTAATAGCTACACGAAAAAAAACCAAACGCATCGATTCGCGTTCAGATCGTGGTCATGGTGAAGAAAGTTTTCCAAGTTGGCAACGGTCTCACAAGTTGTTATTGCAACCACAAACAAAGACCAACTGCGATAGCGAAAATCGAGAGTGTGTGTCCTTCTGTGCCCTGCACCTCGCCCCGCGCACACATTCTCAATTTTATCGCATTGCTTCGGCTCTGCTGCTACAAGTTACGTAATAAGGGGGCCGTTCGACTTTGAGCTTCGCGTTTTAATTCGCGTCCTTTGCCTCTGCGATGATCGTCCGCCGCCAGATCTGCTTAGGGCGGCCACGTTTACGCTTTCCTTGGGTTTCAGTTTAGGGCTTGCCTCGGTATGTGGTTGTCCTCCCTTGGGAGCGTGTCCATAACCTAAAATACAAATGAATATATTCACATTCTCACCTCATATAACCGCAGTCGTTCCGTATAGAACAGCATGACATGCCGACAGCGCAACAACTCGCTCGTGTAGGCATTCAGATCCGCCAGGGTTATGGAGTCCAGGTCCTTTTCCTCGCCCTCGGGGAGGTCCTTGTTTATTTCTATGGTGAATGAGTGACAAATTTATCTGCAGATAAACTTCAACAAACATAGGTATGTATAGAAACTTCAAATATTTCTTATTCTACTTGGGCAATGCAATAGTGTTTATACATCCGCCGCTCCGACCTATTATGTCATCCACAGTCAGACTGTGATACACTAAAAAACTGTATGTGAATTAACATGAAATTAACCAATCAAGCTTTATCCTGCTCCCACTAAATGTGAGTTTCTCCAGACAAAGTTAGTTCTATCTCATTCACTCACCGTCGAGAATCCGTTCGTTGGTAAGTTCGAGGCCGAACTGCAACAGTTCCTTAGCCGCCGGCAACGTTTCCGGTAACCGATCCACGCATTGATGTACTGCCCAGATCTTCTTCGATACTTTACTCTGTGGACATGGGAAGTTACGAGTATAGAAGAACAGGTAGACCTAAATAAATATGCACACACTTCACAACAGATTGACTTAATCCCACACTAAGATCCATACATAGATAAGTATAGAAACATCCATGACTGGGAAACAAACATCGATATTCATCATATCAATGTGTGCTCCTACCGGGACTCGAACTTGGGACCTATGGTGTCGCAGGCAGGGCCAACTACGCCAATCGGCCGTCGTCGTCGAGAAGAAGTACGAAGTACTACAACTAAAAAGTTGGATGGACTGTGTGAGAGAGGATATGTGTGCACTGGGTGTGAGTAACGATATAGGGATGAATGGAAGAAGGGAACATATTGCGCCGAGACCCCCAGTGAATCAAATAGGGCAGGAAGAAGTAGAGGAGTTATATTTATCTGCACAACATAATTTACACATCTGCACCTACATACCTACAGGCCGCGTGGTGCCGGCAGAGTAGAATTCTACCCCCCCATGTCTGCCCGTGGGTATCGTACGAGGCGATTAAGGGTTTCCGGGAGGTGGGCAGCAGCGCCCCCCGTGTTGACAACATAGTCCAAAATATAAACTGTGGTCACCAACCTGCTTGCCCAGTGTGGTGACTATGGGCAAATACCCTCCATGGCAGTCTTGTGGCGTGTGGACTGCAGTAGGCTGATGATGATGATGACCTACATGTTGGTACGTACCAAGTAATTTTGAATAGCGTGCGTGGAGACGGGATGGCGGCGCCACTGCTGCTGGTACACGAGGTCTGCGTCCAACGAGTGCGCGTGCGCCAGCGCCAGCGCGGACACGTAGTTACCGCTCTCGATCTGCGGACACAGGTACGGTCACTGCCGTACATACTATAACGAGTCCCCAGAAGCATAGAGGAATAAGATGTCATAGAGTGCTAATGTCATACTAACTGTTTCGATGCACCATTAGACTTTTCGGCGCCTCACAATTCCAGTCCTTGACACTTAGATTCTACTAGTGTAATGTTTAATAATGTACTACATTACTAATCAAAATCAAAATCATTTATTCGACATGAAAGCATTAACACTTGTCATCATAACATAATTAATTTAAATTCATATAAATTACATACCCACTTACACAAAGTAAGTACAGGTCCATGTCAAATTTAAACTGTATAAATAAAAATAAAAATGTGTACACAGAGTACAAGTCAATGTCAAATAAGTATCTACTAAACTAAACTATAAAATATAAAAAAATATATATTTGTGTACAATAGTACAAGTCGACGGTAAAATGTGAATAGAAGAGCTAACGTGTCATTCAGAACTTAAATATATAATACCTATAGCTGGTAATAACATTAGAATGAAGAAGTCACGCATGATACACTACAGCGCTTCTGGTCACATTCACCAACACATATTAACTATACCTACTAAGCTAAATATAAAAGTAAAACATAGATTGCGTAACTTGGGGATGCTAGAACAATTCACTTCCATGGCTCGCTATCATTTAAATATTCTAATACTGTATAATATTCTTTCATGCAAAGTTTTTTCTTCACAATGTTTTTAAATTTACAGATAGGTAGCCCTTTGAGTGTATCTGGAAGCTTGTTGTAGAAAAGTATACATTGACCCATGAATGATTTACTGACTTTGCGGAGACGGGACACATGAGCAACAAGTCTGTTCTTACCTCTTGTATTTATTTTGTGTACATCAGACATTTTATTAAATTTATCTAAATTCTTATGAACATATAATAAATTTTCATAAATATAATTCGAAGCTAAAGTCATTATATTCAATTCTTTAAATTTCTCACGTAATGTGACCCTGGACCCTAAGTTTAGATTTGCACGGACAGCTCTTTTTTGTAAGATAAATATTGACTCCCAATCAGCTGCGCTTCCCCATAATAAAATACCGTATGTCATTATACTATGGAAATAGCTAAAATAAACAATTCTAGCAGTCTCGACATCTGTCAGTAGACGAATTCTCTTAACTGCATAGGCTGCAGAACTAAGTTTCTTACTTAGTTTTTCAATGTGAGGACCCCATTGTAATTTGGCATCCAAAGTTATGCCCAAGAAAACAGTCGAATCCACTTGATCCAGTCTCTCGTCGCCTATGTAAACATCAGTTCTAACTTGTTTCACGTTGGGAGTAGAAAATTTTATTAATTTCGTTTTCCTACTATTAAGGACAAGATTATTATTACTAAACCAATATAACACTTTAGAGAGAGCACTGTTCACCACGTCATATACGATGAGCTGCCTCTTTACTTTAAATAGTAAGGAGGTGTCATCTGCAAACAATACTATTTCATGCTCATTACCTACAAAGTATGGCAAATCATTTATATAAATACGGAAAAGAAACGGACCAAGGATTGAACCTTGTAATATATTGTAACGTATAGTAATGCAATCTAAATATCAAGGACTGGAATTGTAAGGCACCGAAAAGTCTAATGGTGCATCGAAACTGTTAGTATGACATTAGCACTCTATGTCTACATCTTATTCCTCTATTCCAGGAGCAGTTGTCAATGACAAATGTATGCCAGAGAGTGAGGTTAGAAACGAGGCGAAAAACCGCATTTTCCAGTCTTCTAAACTGATTGTTGCTGTCTTGCCTGCCTGCCAATCTGCCTTCTCCAGATGCACCTCAATACATGTACTGTGACGCGTTCAATACAAAACAAACTAGCAACATTAACCGCGATGATCTGCTGCGATTATTTGTGCACGATTGGATCACGTAATTTTAACTGATAGACTAGACAAAATCTCTGTCAGCTCGCCTTTGTACATAATTATCTTGTAAATATTTGTTCGAATTGTGTTTTGTGTTTTTCTGTGTACAATAAAGAATTAGGATTACGCAATGTTACGAACTAGATCAGTTGAACTGACCTTCCGTGAGAACAGTTCCTGAGGCGTGGTGCTCTTAACACCCAACAGTCGGTAGATCCTCGCGACTACAGTGATGCGCCGCGGCTTCGGCTGGAACGTCTCGATGTCGGTGATCGCGAACAGGACCGATTTAAACAGCTCCTTCGTTCGCTCGAGCAGCGTATCTTCTGTGTCCGCGTCTGCTTCTACTACCTCCATCTGTGAGCATTTACTTTTTTTACATACATCCATACCGACTTACCTATAAGTATATCGCATGGATAGCGGCCGCTCTTGAAGTATTGACTTTATACGCGTGAATTTTTTATATTTTATTTATTGAAGTTTTTTTCCGTTCCCATTGAAAATATAGATAATACTTTTTCAGTGCCCTTCTACCCCCCAAGTTACGTATAGGGTAGGTACATCAATTTTAAGTTTAACATTAATTTCAGAATCCTAATCCCAGTAATTATATTAATCATGTTTTTTTAATTATTAACTAGCTGTAGGTTATACATATTAATATATATATTTCCTAGGACAGCGGTGCCGTTATACAACGGCCGTACGTACGCAAAACCACGCCCTCTTTACGACGCTGACATGTGCAATTTCTTCAAGGGTGATATATGACGGAATTGCTATCCTTAACTAAAGGTTAACTCAGTTTGAATGATTGAGAAAATAGTTTAGAAATAGAACTTTGAATGAATTTCAAAGGAATGCTAATAATGTATTATTTACTTACGCTTTCGTCACTGCGTTTCTTCGCCGGTAAAATATTGGACTCGCATTCAAGAACTAAGAAGGTGCCGTCGTACGCACAAGTCACCTAAAAATTTTCAAGTCTACAAATCAAATAAAACAAAAATCCATAGTGGGTTTAAATCATTATAGTCAAATATAAACAAAATTTAATCATTTTTAGTGAAATTAATGAGTACTAGAGTGATACTGAGATACCTGTGGAACCCCTTGAAAGAACTCCGGGTTCTTTCCCAGAATGTTGACCATGTCTTCGATGTTGCAGATTGATACTGCACCACTGAATCTAGACAGGATTATTTCCTTAAAAAAAAGATATAACAATAGAATGTGGCCAAATGAAGTTCAAGACCCATGCACAATAAAAAATAGTATTGATCAGATCGGAGTAATAGTTATACTATACGGAGACTCCTGATTAGTCTGGTATTTTTCTTATCACCGACATTACTGTTAGTGACGTCATCGCTCACCTCGTTGCTCCACCAGTTGACATCGGCGGGCAGGCAGGCGCGGGGCGCGGGCGGCGCGAGCGGGCTGGCGAGGCTGTGCTGCGCCTGCGCCGCCAGCGGCCAGCGGTGCAGGGACGTCAGCAGCGGGGTGCGCCACGTCGATATGTCTCCGTTGCAGTGCAGGCAGGCGAGCGTGTTGCCGTCGGGGGACAGCGACATGCGGACTACGTACGTCTGGGGGGCAAATGTTAATTTATCAGTCAGGAATTTCTAGGCGGGACAAAGACCGCCGCAGATTTCATTGCACAAGTAGAAGCAGGGCGCCCCCGATCCGCTAACCTAGAATGCTAGCTCGAAGAACCGATGGCCGATGGAGCCGAAGGGTTCTAGAGACTAGACAGTGAAAGGTCACCCGTGAGATGGACGGACGACCTAGCCAAGGTCGCGGGCGTCGATTGGATGCAGGCCGCTTTCGACCGCGAGGATTGGAGGTTGTTGGGGCATGTGATATAGAATAAAGAGACGCTCACCATGTTCTTAGTCCCCAGGAAGGGCACGTACGCCATGAGCCGCTCGGCCGCCGGCAGCTCGCACTCATCGGCCGACAGCGACGCGCTGAAGTACGGCGCGTCCGTCAGCCGCCGGAGCGCCGTCAGCCCCGCGCCGGCGGCGGACGCCGGTTCCTACGCGGCAGATATGTATACATAAGCTAACTGCTAACATACTGAAGTACGGCGCATCCGTCAGCCGCCGGAGCGCCGTCAGCCCCGCGCCGGCTCGTACGCATGCACATATACATAAAGACCTGGTTGTGTTCTCGAAATAGGGTAGCCAGAACCATATATAGGGTTGCCAGGTCGAAAAACCAAAAAGCCGGACAGACCAGCCAGTTTGCCCGGACATTTGGGTAAAAAAGCCGGACACCCTATATTATTTTGGATTTTGTGTCTCAGCATTAATAATAAAATACGAAAACTAACAATGCAACCTACTATTGACAGAGCGCGATTGACAGTCGAGTCTGAGAATCAGAGAGATTACTAGCGACCATTTTCTTGCATGTGATTGAAAATGAGCTCAAATACAGATTAGATGCGCGAGCGAAGCGAGCGCGAAATTTTTTCTCATATTTAGCACGTAACTCACGTATTACTTCTTGAAAATTTAAGATCTACCGAGAATTTGTGACCATTTCTAAAACATGAGATGGGTTACAAGCGGGTAGACATCTAAACGTAATCGTTAGTATACTTAATTTAACAACATTGGCAAAGTTCGTTCCTTTTACCCTGGCATTGATCCACCTCTATGGCTGATGCACGTGGGCCTGCTTGCCTGCCTAGTCTTGCTCCATCCAGTTTAGGCATTATTTATCGTTTGATTTGTATACTTTTATTTTTATTATTCAAATAAATTTTAGTCGTCGTATGTATGCACAACATTTTTTTATTTTTTCTCGACTTCATTTTGTTTATTTTTATTTTTTTTCCTTTTTTTGTTAAGTTTATCCCGAAGGAAAGGCAAGGGGAACTATGCCCATACAGCCATTATCTTTAGTAAACATCACTTTATGGACACATTCACAAATAAATTTTGATTTTCAAAAGTTTTTAAGTACATATTTTATTGCACTGTTTTATTTATATGTTTTGCATGTTATTACTTACATATTTATTTCAACTTATGGATATGTACATATATTTATATATTATAATCTGGAACTCATGTATGTATGTATATTCTATAGGTACCTTCCATAACGTCAGCTTCTAATTGGTCTCTTTTGAAAACCAGCGCTGCTTGCAAGGTAGGCACGCCTATCTTGTCTTAGCAGCATCCAGCTGAAAAGGGACCCGTTTGGCGGTTGCACGTACACGGGACTGACGGGCTCCAAATAGGGCACACAGTTCTACTTACTGTTCTTCGTTTCATTTTACTTCTACCTGTCTACTTACTTCTTTTGATCTGTATTTCTACCCTATTTCTATTGTCCTTTTCTATGTTACTTCTGTCCGTGTATGTGTAATTTTCAAATAAAAATCTATTCTATTCTATTCTAAAGTCTTCGAGTAAGCGAGAGGCCATAATATCAGATAACTGAAATGAATCACAAATAACAGCAGCGCGAGCGCAAAATTTTGATGAGTAGCCTTCTTCTTCTTCATTACAAAAAATCTTGACATTGCTATTAGACTTTTTTCTATTGGAAAACATTTCCTTAAATAGGAAGCCTTAATTTACCGCGTTCACTAAATGATGTGACCGCTGTTGGTGGAAATGTTTCGATAACTTTACGATCTTCGCTGTCACTTGTAAAATTATTGCATTGCTTAAGCTGGCCTAAGCCCCAGGGGGTGGTCATAAGCCCCATGACCCCATGGATCCGCGCGTGGTGAAAAGCCTAACAAAAGCCGGACAGGCCGGACAACGTTAATATTGGCCGGACAGACAACAAAAAAGCCTCACTCTGTCCGGCTTTATCTGGACGTCTGGCAACCCTAACCATACAGGGTGATTTTTGGTCGTCAACGTTCCCGAAAACTACGGAATCTCCTCATCATCACGATCATTTTTCTCCATGGAAGCATACCTGGGAAGTGTCTGGTTTCCAAAATATTAGGGTACAAAGTTGAGTAAATAGACTGCGTTTTTTCTGCATAAATGCACATAGACGCGCGTAGCAGGATTTTTTTACGAAAAATAATTAATATCTGTCTATAAAAAAACTAACATAAACACTAGACACTATAAATTTCGCACGATCAAGGAATTTAAAAAAAAAATAAAAAAAACCCAGCATTTTTTTTGGCATAAACTTACTTTATTTCATGTATAGAATACGTACCCTTCGTTAAAGGTGGCCACAAAAAAACACCCTGTATACGAGTACCAATTTACATCATGAAGAACATCATCTATCTTTACTTTATGTTATTATGTACGTACGAGTATGTAGGTAGTACGGTAGCTTTGTTTGTGCACAATTTGTTTCCGTTTTATACAGTTCTGCATGTTGTACAGTTACCTTCCCCCGGACCTGGCCGGCCACGTACAGCAGGTCCCTGCGCGCGCAGTACGCCAGCGCGGCTAGCCCGCCCGGCCGCGCCGCGCCGCGCTGCACGAGGCACGGCTCCATAGTGGACACGAGGAAGCTGCGCAGCTTGCCGCTGTACGTCGCTATTAGCACTTCCCAGCTCCTGCACAGAGATTGTTCTGATACCAATACACGCTAAGCTCGTCTGTGACATGATTGAAGGGGCGCTAGAGTTCGACACCAAAATTCAAAATATCTAACCAATTCGAGTAGGTTCCCTTTATGTTCGTGTGAGCTCGATTTCTGAGCGTGATAGAGGAAGTGCAACAAAAGTGACAGCACAGCAAGCAAACTAATTCAGTGGAGTAAGCACTAACCTTTTTACGCAGCTTGACAATTTGACGCTAGCGTTACAGACTATCGAGAGATTCGCACTTACCCCTCTGTAGGTATATTCTACGTATGTATTATTTAAAAGATCTTGTATGTATGAAATGAAGTATTAATACTTCATTATGAAATTACAATGTGTACCTTAAGTATTTGTAGTAAAAATAAGTTACCATTTAGTATCCTTAACACGAAGTGGCATAAATATAATATCAGCAACTGCATGACCATTTCCAGTACACTCCATCCCCTCTGGCCTGTTGCAGTCCTAAAATATAAAATAATTACAAATTGTAGTGTTATAGGTATAGTAGTGCCAGTGTGCAATGTGTGCAAAGTTAATTCTCATAATACTTACACTTGGAATGTTAAAAAGATTTGACGCAGTGAGATCAAAGAAACTGACAACACCATTTCCGTGAGCAAGAGCTAGAAAAGAGCAGTCTGGACTCCAAACCAACTTTCTCCATTGGGGGTATGCATCACGGTTAACTATAAATAACAAAAAGTTTACAAAAAAAAAGTAAGCAAAGTTTCTATTTTTGAGTGTGTTTCCTTTGAATGATGTGTATTAGTCATTGTCTGTTCTAGTCATGTTCTAGTGCAGGGATTCCCGAACTTTTATTCCTCATAGACCCCTTTCAAGAGTTATCTGGTTCTGGTGGACCCCCTGGACCCCCTACAGGCCCACATCACATACAAATTAAATGTGAACCCTCATTTTTTCACGCCAATGTAGACCCCCATCGAGTCTCCTGTGGACCCCTGGTGGTCCTGGACCACTTTGGGAACCACTGTTCTAGTGCATACAAATGGTATTAGTTCTGAAATCAGGTACAGGAGTTATTCTATAAAACAGACTCTATCTCTTTATCTTATGTTAGCCACATAACAAACCTTTTGTAAATACCTACTGCAAACTTACATTAAATGATAACATTCATCATTAACATCATGTTTCATTGTTACAGTCACATATTGTTAAGTTAACAATAATCCTACTTGTTTGATGTTTTCTAAAGTCACAACTAGATGGCGCTGTCCGCGTTTTGAAACGCGATATTGTTAGGTTTTTTGTATTCATTATACATTGTGATATATAGTCTTGTAAGAACAAAGCAGCAGTGTTTTCATTTCGGATAGTGTACGAACACTAATAATAATAATATAAAGGCGAAAGTTTGTATATATGGATGGATGTTTGTTACTCTTTCACCTAAAAATGGCTGGAGCGATTTAGATAAAATTTGGTATGGAGTTAGCCGACACCTTGGATTAACACATAGGCTAATTTTTATCCCAGATAAAACTTCGACATTTTTTTTTTTCTGCAGTCCACACGGACGAAATTGGGGGCATCCACTAGTCTGATATAGTCATAAGATGCTGGAAAATAAGGGTAGAATATGTGTTAACCTGTTGTCCTAGCAGCTATGGTGGAATAGTCTGACCTCTTGGTCCGAATTTCTAGAATGTTGTAAGTAAGAACAGCTATTACTTTTCCTTCATCTCCTAAAGCTATTTGCCATTTTTGCTGTTTCTCTCTAAATCTGTGAAAGAGGATATTACTGATAAGTATGTTATAGCTACTCACAAATAAAACACAAATTGTCATCAAATTCTGTATACAATATATGATTATTAACTGGACAAAAGTAATAACTTACGCAGAAACACTATCAAACAATCCTTTCTTTGGTCCAAAATACTGTACCCATCTCCAAAGTGCAGATATATTTTCAGGTAAGACATTGTCATTTTTCTGCTGTAAAAAATATGTTATATAAGATTTATGGATATACTTAATAATTTTGGGATGGTATAGAAACAAGATAATATTTTAAAGAAAATCCTCAGCGTCCCTTTTACAACACCCTAACCCCAGGGTTATGTGACTACAGGCAAAATCCCACCTATTGCAGTAGCCATGTGCGGTGCCCCGGGAGAGGCTTACGTCCAGCAGTGGACTGCAATAGACTGATGTGTATGTGTATTTGCGTAAAAAAATAAATCTAAAATCTAATGTACATACCAGATACTCAGGTTCCGGTTTCCATTCTGAGTACACATACAATTCATGTAAAATGGATTTGGCTTCAGTCATCTTTGCAATTCAACTGCAAGCATGTATGAATTCCCTTTTTAATTATGATTAATACATATTCTTATATAGGGAATAATGCAAACCGATCAATAACTGCTGGAAGCTCACTCATCAAGTTAGTTTGACGACAACGATGACACGGCGACAAGAATGAAGAAAGTCAAAACAAAAACATATGTTTTTGACGTTTTTTTTTAGTTTATCCCGAAGGAAAGGCAAGGGGAACTAAGCCCATACAGCCATTGTCTTTAGTAAATGATTTATGAACATAATGATGGATGATAATGATGATGATGAATGGAAACGTCAGGAAAATCCTCAAGAACAAGTGTAAAGTTAGTCAAAATGGAAAATTATTGCAGAAACAACTTACATGCGCCCATGAAGAAATCGTAATCCGGCTAAAGTTTTACTCGGCTTACCTGCGTATAAAACCATGCACACGCACTAGATTCACATCACAAGTAATCAAAATATAACTATCCTATCCTTCTTGTGAAAATCAAAATTTATTTGTAAATAGCTTGCATGTGTCCGTAAAGTGATGTTTTCTGGTAGATAAGTTATATTTTGTTTACTTATGATGTGAATCTAGTGCGTGTGTATGGTTTTATATGCAGGTAAGCTAATTAAAACTTTAGTGGGAATGCGATCTCTTCATGGGCTCATGTAAGTTGTTTCTGCAATTCTTTTTGATTTTTACTAATTTCACACAGTTCTTGAGGATTTTCCCGATGTTTCCATTCATCATCATCAATACCATCCATTATAAATTCAGAAATAATTTACTAAAGACAATGGATGTATGGGCATAGTTCCCCTTGCCTTTCCTTCGAGATAAACTAAAAAAAAAGTTTGTTTTGAGGTTATTTTTCTATTGGATTATTATATTTCATATTTTGGACTTCAACAGACTAAACAATACATTATGAATTTTTTTAGTGATCTCTATCTTAAGGTTAGCTTAACTGTGACATTGTTTATATTACTATGCATATATTATATTCGGTTCGGCGGTTTATAATTTTATTCTCTATATTATTCTAGACCCTGGCTGAAAATGCAAAGAACACTAGATTTTGGGAAGATTATTTACATACTCTTGAAAACCTGGATCTCCACATATTTGCTGATAAATTAAGAGTTCCTACACTGGTTCCAATTGGAAGCAGAATCTTATTTAGAGGAGAGTTTAAACACACAAATGAGGTTACTGTGGGCCTAGGAGCTGATTACTTTACTAAATGCTCATTAAAGCAAGCAGAAGAATTAAGGCAACATAGAATCAAAGGTACTTATTAAGAAACCTAGCATTTTGTTTACTCACTGTCTAGATCTTATCTATTTCATATTAATATGTTTTAATTTTCATTACTTTCAGGTGCTAACTATAAACTAGAGTTATTGAAAAAAGAAAAAGAGTATCTTGAGAGTCAATATAGTTTAAAAAACCAAAACATTTCTAATGAGTCTGGAAAAGAAATAATTGAATTTTGTAGTGAAGAAGATGATAAGGCTTGGAGAGAAAAACATAGGGAAAATGTTAGAATATATAAACAACAAGAGAGTAACAAGAAAGAACCACAAAATGATGTAAATTATGAGGAACTGTGGAATAAATTGGATGAACTAGAACTTCAGGAGGAATTAGAAAATGAATATTTAGATAACAAAACTCAAGAAATTTCACAAGTTGATATTAAATTGATAGGAAAACATGAAGATAAAAATGTTATTCATAAAGATGATAATAATGACAAAGTAATATTGTATAATCCAAGTAAAAATACACCAGAGGTTTCACAATTTGATTTGTTACAGAATGTTATAGATAAGCAAAATGAGTTGGAACAAAAATTACAAGACATAAGAAATAAAGAAAAAGTCCAGACAAAAACTGAACAAGATTTATTGTTGCGATTAGAAGAAATTGAAAAACTTGAAGAGTTAGAGGATGATATAGACAGGTACAGACATAAGATAAGTTTATTTCCTTATCTTGATTGTTCTTTATTATATCATTATTTTAATATCTGTTCATTCCAGGATAGATGATATGTTGAAACTAGAAAAAGAAACTGAGACAAGCACCCTAACAACAAACAAAAGAGCTGTATCATTTGCAGATGAAGATGATAGTGATACTTTGGAAATTAATTTTACACATTCCACAGTTTTACCAAGTCCAGAAGGGTATGATCCAGATAGGGGAATTTTAAAACCCAGTGATATTTATGAGGCTCATGTGAATTTACTACCTAAAACTAAATCCATATTGAAAACATCAAAATATATGACTGATATCCAATCTGAACCATCACAAAATATTACACCCAAAGCTCATAATTATGTCATAGAAGAAAACACACAAAATATTACAAACAGAACCATATTAATTAAAGATGTAGTTGAAAAAACGAATCCAGATAATAAGAATAACGAAATCATTAAAACTAGACCTGTAAGTTTATTTAAAAAGATGAGACAACAAAAGTAATTATGTACTTAAGTTATTAAATGAAATAAGTACCTGACACATTATTTTATTCCTACTCTTTAGTATACAGAATAAGCGAGCTTATTGTTTATTATATGTATGTGATTTCTTCTAGCCTGAAGTATAAGGAAAATGTCTTTCTACATATGCTCGTAGTCTTGATTTACATTGTTTATTTTAGGTCATCGCCGAGTAGCATATTTGTTACCTTTTACCTGGGCCCCAAGTCACTTAATCAAAAAAGGTTTTCGTCTATATACATACGCTGCCGGTAGATTTTCCAAGCATGCCGATGTCAGTTCAACGCCTATTGATTGTGAGAACGCAAATAATAATAAGCGTCGCCGGACGGCATCTCTAGAAAGCCAAGACGCAAATACGTAGTCGCCGGCAGTGAATGCGTTAAGGCCGACTAACACATAATACTCCTTCCTTCTTTCACAGTCCAAAAAAAAAAAAATTAATGTCACTGTCACTTGCCGACTTATTTTGAGGTTATGTTATTTTCGCATTATTTTCATTGTTATTTCGAACTAAAGATTTTAGTTAATAAATAGGTATATAGTTTATCATAATGCTATCACGTAACTGGAGAAATCTATGTCGCAGGTATTCACAGGCAGTTACTTTTCGAACTTCGGAAGCTTCTCCAGTATGTATACCGTTCCAAGTCTCGAATAAGTACTTCACTAAAATATTTTGTTGTACTTAACTCTAACTTTGATATTTCAGACACAACAACATGAAAAACAAACCGGTTTATTTTATACCATGAATGCTGATTTATCTAAACAGTTATTTGCGCATGGGGGTCTTCCAAAAAGTTTCTCTAAACAAGCCAAGACTTTTACTGAAACTGCCTTAATGGTTCGTGAACCAGCTCTCGATATTATGAACTGCATCAAAGCATCAGACTTGAACAATCCAGCTATAAGATATCTACTATGTATCCTTTAAATATTAGATTATTATTTACCTACAAAGCTACAACATTGAGTAAGTACATAGTGAATTTTCACAATACATTAACCTAATCTCACTGTAAGTTCTCTTTAAGTCTTAATGGCACTCTCTGTTACACAGTACATAGTTTACATAACATGTTGTGCGCAAGTGTGAAACTAGGATAATGTCATATTCTATTTATTTTCATGGTTTGTCTGTAACATGCTAAGATACTGTGTAACAGTGAATAAATCTTCTATACATACATATAATAAAATTGTATCTGATCGATGTTTGTGCATGCTAGTCTCCGAAACGGCTGGACTGATTTCAATCCAGTTTTCAGGAATATATTGTGACAAGTCCCACTTAACATATAGGCAACTTTTTATCCCAGGAACATGTTTTTATCTTCTATCTCTGGGAGTGAAAAAAAAAGTATAATACTACAGCTGCTACTCTTCCCGGGCATACTGTACAAGTCAGTAGAGGGACAAGAGGGTCTTGGTGTTTTGTAGGCTATGGGCTGACCACCTGTCACTACTAACCAAACTTGTACATCTCGACTATACCCTCAAAATTGGTCAGAAGCGGCACCATGTGGTTCTGTCGGCCCTTCGTGCTCTGCCTACCTCATAAGGGATAAAGGTGTGATCATATGTATATTTGTATGTTTTTATCCTGGATAATTTTGACATTTTGTTTTTTCTGCAGTCCACACAGACAAAGTTGCAGGTGTCCACTAGTAAATAATCCTCCTGATATTCAAATCTTAATCTAGGTCTTCTGGTACAAATGTTGAATTACACTAATAACTTTTATCACCTACTTAGATTAGATACATAATATGTATCAAATGTATATGTATCTAATCAAGTAGGTAAATATACTTGATGGAAATATAAACTTGACTCAAAAGATCAGATGGTGAACAAGGTTCTGGCAAATCTCTTACAATGGCTCACCTGCTTCACTTTGCTCATGAGCAGGGCTTCTTGATTGTGCATGTTCCCTGGGGTAAGTGTGTTACTCTGGTATCTATTTATATATTTTTTTACCACATAATCCTAGATATCTTTCATAATTATAATGTTTTCAGATTCATTTATTGCATGTCACAGGTTAAATAGATGTTCCTTAGTGTTATAACATTTTTATGTTGTAAGCTCCAATAAATATCTGTTAAGTGTTTGCATCCTTGTACATTGTTAATTGTACTTGTTTCAGTATCTGAATGGTTAAGAAGAGTGCAACGTTTCAAGGAAATGTCCAACTCCCCAACTCGTGAAGGTTTCGTTGATCTTCCCTTAGATGCTGCTGCTTGGTTACTACACTTCAAGACACAAAACCAGACATTATTGAAAAACATAGAGGTTAGTAACAAAGAAAATAATTTTACAGTTACAGTCTATCTAGCTAACCCTCCAACCCGTTATTCATAAATGTAAGCCCTCATAGGTCTTTTTCTATGTATAACCATCAGAACAACTAAATTAACTTGAATGCAACTTGAATCACAAATTAAAATTATATGCCCACAGTTAAAAATATCAAAAGAGTATGTATGGAGTAAACGAGAGAAGACAGAGGCAGGGGCTTCTCTTGCTGAACTGGTGGAGCATGGTATCAATCGCGTTAAGTATTCTTGTGAAGTTGTGGACGCCCTTGTCAATGAGATCAAACTTCTGTCTAATAATAAAGTGTAAGTTGCTAAAATATAATACATATGTAGTTCAATGGAGTTGTGAATACTAACTAACAAGCTTGCTTTCAGATGTAAAACTTTTGTGGCTGTAGATGGCTTCAATTGTTTTTTCTACCCAACCACTCGCCTATCTACTCCTACCAAGAAGAAAGTGAAACCAGAAGAAGTATCCTTGACAACCAGTTTTTTGGAAATCACTAAGAATGATTGGGTATGATAGTGTTGATTTTTTACATATGTAACGGCTGAACCGATTTTGATGCAGTTTTCAGGAATATATTGTGACAGGTTCCACTTAATATATAGGCTACTTTTTATCCCGGGCAATTTATTTTATCCTGGATAATTTTGACATTTTATTTTTTCTGTAGTCCACATGGACAGTCACGGGCGTCCACTAGTCATAAATAAAAATGTATTCATATTTGGTTTTTTTCAGACAAATGGTGTAATTGTTCTAACTGTAGATGAATTGGCAGTGCCTGAAGATCACCATGATAGTTATCTACCTCGATATTTATTATACAAAAAGGTAAACATAACACAACTTATTTGACACTAAAAGTTAGTGTTAAATTTATACATTTCTTTAATAACACCTAAACTATATTAATGAAACATACAATCTGTTATCTTTCAGGGGTTTGAACATTTAGATCCATTTGTTCCAATAGAGGTTGGAAGATACTCTGACAAAGAATTTCTGACCTGTGCAAACTACTACAGAGACAGACTTTGGCTTCGAGGACCACCCGAACTAGAAACAGAATTGAAGTTTACTAGTGCAGGCAATCCTTACCAATTTATGCAGTTGTGTGCACCATTGTAAAATACCTAGATTTAAATATAAATTATATTGTAGGCTTATGAGTAATGTTTTTATTTTATACACAATCCTGTTAAATGCTAATTTATAGGTACTCAATCAATACACAAATTGATTTTATAGTTTATTAAACATAATAAATTATATCTACAGAACTGCTTACTCATAAAACTTATACATCATAGCCGACAATGTTGCGCTTGCCAATACATTCACCAACATAGAACCAGAAAAGTACCTCGGCACCAACCAAAACATTCAAAGTTGCTTCCTTAACAGTTTTGTCCTTCCACGCCCCAGTCTTGACTCCAGATACTAATTTGCCAATGCCGGCCTTGATTTGTGGCAGTTCGCTAAGCTTAGGAGGTCCAAGTTCTACTCGTGCGTACTTCATAAAGATGCCAAGTTTCGGACGAGCCTGGGCTAGCACAGCTAAAAAAAAATATATCGTTTATCTGAATAACCTTTAAATCTAAGCAAATCACTGCAATTACATAACGAAAATAATCTTTTAAAAAAAATTATGGAAGGGTGTACTTATTTCCAGGTAGTACTTACAGCTGAGTAAATTGGCTGCGGCGGCCATTGTTTTAAGTTGTTAAAATTAAGTTAAACAAATGATCACTGGAGGAAGGGCAAAATTTTTAATTTTCGAAGATTGCCTTCCGCCTCCCTTCGTGTTCGATCGATGACAGATGCTGTCAGTCAAAAAGTCAATAGACATTTATTGTTTTTTTTTTCTTTAAGAGCCAACACACACGTGTTCTATTCGTAGGAACACTTTTTTGTCTATAGTACGCCCCCCCCCTTTCACCAGTTACATTAAATTTAGCGTAGAAAGAGTATAGGTGAAAGGAATTTAGTGGTTTTTAGGGAAAACTGAATTTTCCCTAAAATTGGATGTGGGTTGGCAACACTGGCCGGCACGTCATTAGTTTTCTGTCAAATCCGGCTGCTGTTGCCTGGATTCTAATTATTTCTAATTACATTTTGTGATCTTATACATTAGAGGATACATAAAGGATTGCTATTTCATAGGCTAATAATAGAGTTATATATAATTTGAAATGTACTTACGTGGTAGGTATTATATTATATGCATATTAACTTATCACCTATCGGCGCGTGGCTTTCAAAGCTATTTTTCCATTTTACCTTCCAAATCCAAACCATTTAGGTCTAATATTATTATAAATGTAGCCTAAGATTTACCTATAAGGTACTGTTTATTGTTAGGAATACAGACCAAAGTTTGTTTTTCAGTAATTCTTTAGGACACGTCATTGTTTATAGATTGGGTCGCCGGCTCTTAGGGTGGAATAATCGTCTAATATCACATTTATTTCTAAGTGTGTTATGCTTTAATTATTATCCGTGGAAAGATAATGTAAATGTACCAAAATATGCTGCAATAATGAAATATTTTGTTTTAGCATTATCACTTTTATTTTTAAGCTCCATAGTAATAAGTAGCAATGCAAGCATATTACAAGGAACAGTCGATGTGAACCGGCTGCAAAGTATTTTACAGGAGAACATTAAGAATAAAGATATTACAGCACTTTACTACACTATCAAAGGACTGAAACTCATAAAAGCACAAGTTCCTAACCTTTGTGAGGTTTGTACATATTTTTATAAAATTTTCAAGCCTTATAGATAGATAGGTATATACATTTGATGTAGCATGAGAAAACATTGTAAATTAACAAATAAAGTATTTAATTTGCAATAATACCTTGTGCTAAGAGTGTCCAGTGATCCAGTCTGGCAATGTCGCTAGTGTTCTGAGCACATTTGCACAGAGAGAGAGCCACTAGATCAGGGTTTGCGAAATGGCAGACCGTGGTCCTCGTCTGGACCTCAGACCCATTTTGTGCCATGTGAACACAGCAAATTGCACCACAGAGTGTCTTTTAATAAAAACGCGGGATATATTATCTTTTTTTATGTCATTTATTTTACTCCAACTCTTACTACAGACAGATAGTCTGCAACAAAAAATGCAGTTTTTCTCATTTATATGTGAAAAATTACATTTGTTATTTCCGTAATGACATGTTTTTAATCAATTTTTTTTTTATATAAATCAAATAATGTGGACCGAGATGGTCATTTAATGTCTTAAAATGGACCCCAAGCGAAACTAATTGCTGAGCCCTGCACTAGATGTTAGTTAGTTAATAAGTATTCAATAAGTTAGTATTACCCTTTGTATTTAGTTGTTTATCTGATCTTGGAATTATTTTCGGTTGCAGATTATGTTTATCCAATTAATTGTCTCAAGTTTGCCATTTGTGAATTACTAAATTGAGTAAATCATTACAGGATATCAAAAATATCAATGTAGACTTGAAAAATATTGAGCAAGTATACCAGCTCGCTAATGCAGCACAACTCACTGGCTGCACAAACTCCCTGAAGCCTGATATCTTGGCTGCGGCCACACAGACTTTGGACAAGAAGGATGCCACCATTCCAGAATTGTATCATGCAGTTTATTCTCTAAAAGCACTCGGAAAAGGCACAACCTATGATAAGGAAGATGGCCTGAAGAATCTTATACAGTTGTTGAAGAAGGATGACTCTCCTGTTAAGTAAGTTCTATTTTATGTTGAATTATGTTTAAGCTAACTAACTTAGGCACTGAAATGAGAAAGGTAGCAGGAGGTACTTGGAGGAGATGTGCCATGAACAGGAAGAAGTGGAGAATTCTGGGGGAGGCCTTTGCCAAGGGGAAGCTGACAAATAAATGAATAAATAATTAATTATTATTGTAAAATGTATAAGTAAATTCATGTCGGAGGAAGGGCTATAATAAAATAAAATGACTTAGGTGCATATTCATTACATTACCTAAATGTTATTACTGAGCTTTAAGACTGTCTGAAGCAGTTTTCTAACACAATAGGGTCGATTGGGCAGTCACACTTAAACCTAATTTGCTGTTGCAAAGCCGAAACAATGCGCCAGTCAACGCCAGCACAAATTGAAGGAGTGTGAGTGCGCAAGGCGCGGTAGGACGCCTCGCGCACTTACTACTCTACATTGGTGACACTTCTAGAAAACCAAGTTGTTAACGCACTTGCAGCTACGCGTAGGCGCACCTCGGCCCTCAAACTTTCAATTTACACTCTCGCATTGCGTCGGCTTTGCAACAGCAAGTAATGTAGTGCGGGTAACTGAGTCGGCACTTTTACAGTTACGCGTACGTGGCACCTCGGCAACTGCCAATTTTAGCCATTTTACGTAGTAGTGCGGGTAACTCACTCGGCGCTCTTGGAGTCGCACTCAATTGTCGCCATCGCATAGCTTCGGCCTTGCCTTGCACTGACAGTAACAAGTAACGCGCGGTCTCTCGTAGCTACGCGTACGTGCTGGGGCTGTGCTTGCACATGGGCTGCGCGGCGTGGGGCGCGGCGCACGCGGCCGGCGTGCTGGCGGCGGCGGACGAGAGCGACGCACGCGCACTGCACTTCGAGGGCGGCCTGCCCGCCACCGCGCTCATACTAACCACCGTGCTCGGGTATGATTTTTGTTTTTGAGTTTATCCCGAAGGAAACTATGTCCATACAGCCAAAAGGCAAAGGAAACTATCCTAAGTCCACACGCTCGGGAGAACGAGCGGCAAGCAGACAAGATAACATTTCTGGAACGGATATTTATGTACCTAGTTAATTTCCCCAGCACCTACAAGTCCCTGAACAAACCGAGTCCCCTCACGGAGGAGCAACGCTACAAGTTCGCTGAGTACCTGCTGTCGCGACGCTCCGTTAGTACCGCCAAGGGAGCCACGCTGCTGCTGGAATCTGCCACCGCTTTGGCTGATGATGAAGTAACTTTCTTTATTCAAACTTTGGAGACTTAGATAGTTCATAAATTATGTGCACGCCTCGGCAAGCGTAGCGTTGAACGCCTTCCGGCCAGATGGACCGATGACTTAAAGAGGGCGGCTGATAGTGACTGAATGGCAAAAACGGCAGATATAGCCGTGTGGCGTGCTCTGGGGGAGGCCTACGTCCAGCAGTGGACTACAAGAGTGACGACGACGATGCTTCTGCAATAATAACCTTCCTTTTTTAATTTGGGTAAAAATTAAATTATTTTGTAACCTTGTTCTGCAAATGAAAATAGTTGCAGCCTTCCATTTAGACCAGGGGTTCCCAAAATTTTTCGCCTCATAGACCCCTTTTAATAGTTAACTGGTTCTGGTAGACCCCCAACAGGCCCATACCACATACACATTAATCGTGAACACCCATTTTTACACGCCAACGTAGACCCCCATTGCATCTCCTGTGGACCCTTAGGGGTCCACCTGGACCTCTTTGGGAACCCCTGATTTAGACAATAGACAAGATATACCAAAAACTGCCTACCTTTACATTGTATCTAACAAACTATCTCCTTACAGCCCACCCCAATCGCAGTGACCATCAAAGGCAAGAAATACGTGACATCTGACTCTGACTCCATAGAATTCTCCATCACAGACTTATTAGGCCGAACAGTTCCTGGCCTACGGCCTGAAGAGGTCCTAGCACAATCCGGCACACGCTTGGTCGATGACGTCGTAGTCCTCTCCAAACAACCACTCACTCAGAAACCTGGCTCACCCACCACTTACATCCTCAACCTAAGTAAAATCAAGTCCCAGTACGGATTGTACAAGATAGCACTGAGTGCTGCTACAAAGACCACAAGTGTGAATATAGCAGTGTTGGGGGAGATTCAGGTGAAAAGTGTGGAGGTTGGTGTGGGTGATGTGGATGGTACCACCACACCTCGAGTCACCACCGTGCAATATCCTAACAAGCTGACTGAAAAACTGCAGGCTGATCATTTGCAAAAGTGAGTATGGTGCATTGAGTGTCTGACTTAGACTAGAAGTAATTTTTGGCTTCTTGCACTAACTTTTCTAAATGGCACTCATCATAAACAGTACTTTATTTATTTCCGTACCCAACATTCTGATGATATAATATTAGTGTAGTGCCTACAATTTTAAAGAAACTGTTGGTAGTTTTGTACAAGATCAAACCGAGTTGTTTTAACAACAATCTTCAACAGTCTTGCTCAGAGTGTGTTAGCGCCTGTGAAATCTAATTTTCCCATGTGTATTACAGTCTGTTTCATAGAATAACTACTATGCCTGATTTCGGAAATAATATTATTTCTATGCAGTATTACAAATAATTTTAGTGGATAATAATAATAATAATTATTGATTATTGCCTATGTTCAGCAGTTGACTTTCATGGCTGAAAATGATGATGAATGTAGTGTATAGTTACCAACGTCACCATTCAAAGGAACCATCAGGTTAAACGCACTCCACATACACGCTCAACTTATGCCATTGTAATACAGACAAAATTAACAGCAATTTTGCAGTATTACTGAGTTAAAACGTAAACTGTTTTGTATTGTCAGGTTGTCGATAAAGTTCTCAGTGCGCGACAAGGCTAACAAGGCGGTGCTAGTTCAGCAAGCGTTCGTGCGAGTGGGGGGCGCCACCGACGACGAGGAAGCCATCTTTGTGGCCGAGCCTGACAACCAACGCGCTTACAAGGTTGACCTGGTAAGTTTCCTTGACTAGTCGCGCCATCTGGATGAAGCTTTATTAAGTTTGGACCTTTAGCAGATGTTCTTCAGCTATTATTGTGATACTGTCTCGTGATCCTTCGAGCCGGGTTTTCGCATTTATAGTCTCATCTTGGTGAAGCTTTGGAAGATGCTCTTTTGCTCTTCATTTTCTTTGAACTATATGTGTATTGTACCCGATTACAACGCCTTCTGCCGGATCAAACTAACCACTTATACATTTCCTGGACCCATTCAGACACAAAATATTTAGTTAAAAAAAATTGTGGGACGGAAGGTAAAAATAAACATTTCTTAACTAACATTTATGATACAGTCTTGTGTGTGATTTGTCATTAAAATAAATTCAATATAATATATTAGTTTGTTGGTCCTTCGAGTCGGATTTTGCAATGTATCTTTTGTGTCATTGGCCAGAGGTCCTTAACCTGTGTATTGGACACTGCCATAAACTTAAACTTAGCAATTAATTCGTTAGGTATCGATAGTACATGTCAGAGATAACTAACATATGGTTGTCTCTCTCCCACACAGAACGTGGGCGCCCTCGGCAAGCACCTGTCTCGCTCTGGCGCGCACTCCCTGACTCTGTTCCTCGGAGACAGTGCGGCGGCCGCGCCGGTCTCGTGGTCGCTTGGTGAAGTCAGCTTTAACTTCGGACCTGAACATGGAGGTATGAAGAAATTAATTACAGCTGGGCAGTCAAATACATAATATTCAAAGATGTGAGTGGCAGCCCAATTATGCCACTCGCATACTTACCTCACTAATGTCATATTCATGAAATCCCCAGCTCTCTAATATCCCGTTACCAGTGCTGTAACCACTAGTTGTTGCAGAAGCCCGCACATCCTCGCGTACGCTAATGTCAAACACGTGAAATCCCTCGTCGCAGAAGCTTGCATACCGTTCACTAAAGTCATGCTCATGATATGTTTCATTATCGCAGAAGGCCGCAAGCCGCAGCCCCCCCGCGGCCCGCGGACCGAGATCTCGCACCAGTTCCGCGTGGCCGAGGCCCGGCCGGCGCGGCTCGTGTCGGACGCGGCGGCGGCGGCGTGCGCGGCGCCGCTGCTGCTGCTGCTGGCGCTGTGGGCGCGCCTGCGCGTCAACCTCGCCGCCATGCCGCGCCAGCTCAGCGCGCTCGCCTTCCATCTCGCGCTGGGAGGTTGGTACACTGTCTATACTTCGTTTTTCAAATATAGAATACAAGACGGCCGATTGGTGTAGCAGGTAGTGACGACCTGCGAAGCGCGCTCGCCTTCCATCTCGCGCTGGGAGGTCAGTGCACTGTCTATACCCCGTTTTTTTTAATATAGAATACAGGGCGGCCGATTGGTGTAGTAGGTCTCCTTGCCTGCGACGAGATTCCAAGTCATGGATGCCACGCTTTCCACCTCGCCTTAGGAGGTACAATTTCGATGCACCATTAGACTTTTCGGTGCCTCACAATTCCAGTCCTTGACACTTAGATTTTATTAGTGTATTGTAACGTATAGTAATGCAATCTAAGTGTCAAGGACTGGAATTGTGAGGCACCGAAAAGTCTAATGGTGCATCGAAACTGTGGGCATAGTATGAGTTTTCCCTTCGAACACGTTCGCGTTAACATAAAGCGGCTAACCAATCATATTATGGCGTGATAACGTGATATCATAAAAGTGAGAACAACGGCGCTACGTGATTGGTTGAACTGTTTACGTTCACGCGATCGAGTTCGAAGTCAATACTCGCACTAAGCCCTCTGTTAGTATGACATTAGCACTCTATGTCCACATCTTATTCCTCTATGCCACAGATTACATAACTACGTAACTGATGCTAGTCTCATACAAAATGCAAATACCAACTCTTATAATAGCCTAAACAGTAATAGCAATAGCCTACAAAGTTTTATGACATTGTATTTAAGGGTCGGTTCATATCTGACGGAACATGCGTCGCGTAATGCCAGAACAGACAAAATGTATAGAAAATCACTCGACCGTTCACACTCAACCGATGATACGTTAGTGCGTCGAGCGTACGTTTGCCTGTATCTGGAGATACGCACGCTCGACGCATCTTCCGTTAGATATAAACCGACCCTAAGTGCGCTCTTGTTCTCTAGTTCCTAAATGTTGCAAGGCACACCATCCAATCTACATTAAGCTGGTAAAAGGATACTCAAAGCTTCAGGATTAGTCAAGACCTTGAAAGAATTTTTGAGTTGGCTCCAATGTCTTTTTGACATAAAATACCAGTGACGATTCCTCTAAATAAAATACGAACTTATGTAGGTATGTACCCACTTGCGAAAAAACCAGCCCGTTCTATCCTATGTTCTCTAAACCTACTACCAAACATTTTACCAGTTACGTTACTTAGATTAGGTCTATACCCGAGGAGGGTTGGCATCAGACAGGCAGCCGGCCGTAAAACAAACGCCAAATCTTTGGCAATGTGTTTCGAAAGAAACCATATTACGCCGACCCCATTAATAATGCGATAAGGGCAGGAATATGATGACTTAGTTTATGTCTTAAACAAATTAATATTTCCAGGTTCCCTAGCGCTATACGTAGTGCTGTGGCTGCATCTGTCGATGTTCGATACCGTCCGCTATTTGCTACCGCTAGCGGCTCTCACCTTCCTCTCCGGACACCGCCTGCTGCGCTCTCTCGCTAACAAGAACAAGTAGGAAGCCAGGCCACGCGCCAGTCAGCCAACGAATACATCACTAGCCGACAACACTCGAATGTCACCTCCACACGTAGCAGACATGTTTACTTGGCTCATCATATCGTCAGTATGCTCACTCCTCCTTACTTAATCATTAAAATTTATTCTATACCGGAAAGATGATGCAATTTTTATGAAATGTACGGCTTTAGTTGTTATGTTCCCCGTGTGTTAGCAGCATACATGTGAATCATACTATATTTTGTATCTAGTATATTTATCTTCAATGTTTTTTGATGTATTCTTTTGTGATCTCAGTTCATAGCATTGGCTGACTGCATTTTATCAAGGAGTGGAATTATGTATGTCGGTGAATTTAATATTTTCATTTTGTAAATGTCAATGAAACTTAATATTAGTAAAGTGATTTAAAATAATAAAATGCGTTTTTCCTCATAATAATTATTATGCATTTAGTGTGAATAAACAGAAAACTGGAAGTTTTATTTTATAATTTAAGCAAGCATTCCTGTTCTAACATTAGGGAGCCTACTTGAACTAGGACCTTAAATTTTGATTTAAAGTTAGATATCTATTTATTATTCAAGTCAAGTAGGTTCCAGAATGTCGATTGTCCATTAATGTTTTGGATTTTGATAATAAATGATACAAAATAGTTTTTTCTTTCATTACATCTCCCAAGCATGTGTGCATTTTTAATTTTTGCAAGAATGCACCCCTAACTTGTTTGCGGGCATGAACTGGTTTGTATGTATCAATTCAGATATACATCAGTCTCAGATAATATGTTTTGTAGTAATTAACAACTTGATGAATATAGGTAGATCCACGATAGATAATGAAAGCATAACAGAGATTCAAGTTTTGTGCTAAAAGTTTTTAATGAATTAAGAAATGTCAGTACAGTACCTATATTTTAATATCACACAATCTTCTTGGCATTTTAAACAATCATCAAAATAATGTCAAAAAACAGTGTTTAGCAAATAAATTGCTATTTACATTTTTAAATTTCATCACTTTACTATGATCTTTTCATGAGCAAAATGCAAGAAATCTTAAATACTATTATTCATATAAACCTCACTTGTCCTTATCTATATATACATATAAATGTATATAGCGTAACTTACAGGTACATAATATATATATTTATATTAACAAATGTCCAAATTTTCACTGAATTCGAAAATTTCAGGACCGGGTCTACCGGAGTTCATCAATAAAGATTCTCATGGAATTTTATAATACTGGAATAAGTAGATTTACCTAATCATAAACTAGATAATAGTAATAATAAGTAGATCAAATTAAAATTCAGCATCCAATGTGAAAACATTGTCCAAGCGGTTGGCCATTACACCCCACTTCTGATATTCTCCAACTTTCTTCTCAAAGAAATTAGTTTTACCCTCCAGGGAGATCAAATTCATGAAGTCAAATGGATTTTTGGTGTTGTAGTGCTGGAAAAGAAAATGGTTTCATCTTTATTTCAATACTACATGAAATTAATTGCCATGCTATTTATTTGCCAATTTTTTACCAATGGGCATTCCAATTATTATTTTATAGTATTAATTGTGGGTATTCCTAAATAAATTAAAAAAATTATAAAATATACTAGATAAGGAAAGCTTGTAATTACTTTTGTCACCTAATACTCAAAATATATTTCTGTAATAATCAGATGTTACCTTTTCTCCAATCAAGTCAACCAGCAAGCGGTCAGCCACAAACTCAATGTACTGCGACATCAGCTCACAGTTCATGCCGAGCAAACGCACAGGCAGAGCATCTGTCAGGAACTCCTGCTCAATGGCCACTGCATCCTGGATGATGTGCAGTACTTTAGCCTTGCTTGGCTTCTGTACTAGGTGCTTAAACATCAGGCAGGCGAAGTCAGTGTGAAGTCCCTGGAATTATGTCATGGTTGTAACTTTATCCATTGGAAATGATAAACCAATGATTACTAGGAAATTGTTATGACCAGATATAATATTACAGCTACTCATTCCTATCTGGCTTCAAGTCTACATACCTCTTGATAAAGCTTGCTAAATATTGTCAACCTAGAATTATGTTGATAAGAAACTTTGCTCACCTCATCTCTAGAAATAAGTTCATTACTGAATGTTAGACCTGGCATCAGGCCTCTCTTCTTCAGCCAGAAGATAGAAGCAAAGCTACCAGAGAAGAAAATACCCTCAACTGCTGCAAAAGCCACAATGCGTTCACCGAATGTGGCAGACTTACTGGCAATCCATTGCAGTGCCCAATCTGCCTTCTTTTTCACACAAGGTAAGGTTTCAATTGCATTGAAAAGGAAGTCCCTAAAAACATTAATTACATTTAAATATGGAATACAAATTTAACTATGATAAAATAAACAAATGAAGCCTACATTTACCTTTCATTAGGATCTCTGATGTATGTGTCAATAAGTAAAGAATACATTTCTGAATGTACATTTTCCATAGCAATTTGAAATCCATAGAAGCATCTTGCTTCAGTCACTTGAACCTCTTGTGAGAATCTTTCTACTAAATTTTCATTGACAATACCGTCTGATGCAGCAAAGAAAGCCAAAATATGACTGATAAAATGCCTCTCACAATCTTTTAAGTTTTCCCAGTCATGCATATCCTGAAATAAAGACTTGTTAATAACTAGGGAAAAAGGTGGAACAATATATCTCTTTTGGGTTGTGGTCATACTAATATAATAATGATGTCTCATGGTTTTATTTTACCTTTGAAAGATCCACTTCTTCTACAGTCCAAAAAGAAGCCTCAGCTTTTTTGTACATCTGCCATATATCTGGGTATTGTATAGGAAATATTACAAAACGACGTGGGTTATCTCGCAATAGCGGCTCCAATTCAGGGTCAAAAGCTTCAGCGTTGTCCTCATTTTCGGCTTTTTCAATTTCCATGAGCACTTTGTCTTTTGCCTCACCATTACGTTCCGAGAGCACATTGCACTTTACAGGAGACTGGAATAGAAGTAATGACAATGTAATAATGTTAAATTGAGGTCTAATAATTGAATATTTCATTGTAGGGTAAGTTAAGAATTTACTAACCTTTATGTGCACATTATTAAGGCTCATCTGAATGTTTTCTTTATCATTTAGAGACATTCCTGAAATAATAATAATGGAGTAGCACCACTTAATAGTACAAATATCACAATATAAATTTAAATTTTGTTTTTACCAAAGTTTTTTGATTAATTAACACTTTCATGAAACTGTGAAAGGAAACTGCGCGCGCGATTCGACCGTCGATGGAAAGCTGTTGAAAAATACCACTTGAAGGCGGGAAATGTTAAATGTCAAAATTGTTCCTAAATATACTTCGCGTAACAGCCCACCAAAATCTTTTTGTTGTAGATATTCCTATATTTTCGTTTTATGTATTTTGGAAAAGGTTGAAGTTACAAAGTGATTATAAAGTAATTAAATACTAAAATCTATTAAGTAATTATTCAAATAGCGTTTTCAGACACTTTTTTATTTCAAAATTAGTTTTGCAATGTTTTCGCACATTTCGGAACGAGTTTAATGAACTTCTATAAAATCATTTGTTTCACGAAAAACCGCGGGACAAGCGGCAACCCAACCGGGAGAACGGAAGTCACGACTAGACATGGGTAACTCCGGACACAACTATATCCTCGGATATATATCCAGAGGAGGATATGAATCAACTCCTTCACTTTAAAGAAAGTTACCATATTCTATATCCGACCCACTCCGACCTACCGAATAATGCCGAAGATAAGAATAAGTGAGCGAGACGGAATGCGAACGCGCCGGAACGCGCGGTACTATCGCAGTAGACGCATGAGCGCGAATGTAACGACATTACACGAGTATATACGAATACTCACGAGCGACAGGCATGCCGTTTAGTATAAATATTTGTTTTCGTAATTATAATTTTCAAAATTTCTATTTATTCCGTTTTATATTTGATCTTAAGTATTTTGTTTTTAATGTAAATAAAAGCTGTTTGGATTTGGAATTATTTTAGGACAACAGTTTTAGTGTACCTATTTAGTGATTTTTAAATACGCCTCAAATATTCTAATTATTATTTGGATAGATCATCCCAATCATATCTCGGTTCGCTTAATCTCTTCATTCCCGGATATGTACGCGGAGTTGGATCTGTTAAAAGGACACCTACAACAACCTAACCAAACCAATCCCAGTCATATCTCGCTCCACTTAATCTCTTCGTTCCCGGACATGGACGCGGAGTTGGATCTGTTAAAAGGACACCTACAACAACCTAACCAAACCAATCCCAGTCATATCTCGCTCCACTTAATCTCTTCGTTCCCGGACATGCACGCGGAGTTGGATATGTTAAAAGGATATATATCCATAGTGGGAGTGATTTGCTACATGTTCAATCCTTTCCCGGATATGATTAGCCCATGCCTAGTAACGACAAATATTTGCCTGTCCAGGAATGTTTTTTTTTTGTTGTTTAGTTTATCCCGAAGGAAAGGCAAGGGGAACTAAGCCCATACAGCCATTGTCTTTAGTAAATGATTTCTGAATTTATGATGGATGATAATGATGATGATGAATGGAAACGTCGGGAAAATCCTCAAGAACAAGTGTAAAGTTAGTCAAAATGAAAAATTATCGCAGAAACAGCTTACATGGGGCCATGAAGAGATCGTATTCCGGTTAAAGTTTTACTCAGCTTACCTGCGTATAAAACCATGCACACGCACTAGATTCACATCACAAGTAATCAAAATATAACTTATCTACCAGAAAACATCACTATGGACACAAGCAAGCCATTTACAATTAATTTTTGATTTTCACAAGAAAATTACACTTGCACCCTTCCAGCTTTTCCCGCCGAATCCCTGTCCAGGAATGTAGAAAGGAGGGAACCACAGACTACTTACTTAGTGTACTGAAGGGACAAGATATTGGAACTTTGAATGGAACTCTGTTGGAACTAGATGACAGTGACAGATAGATGGTCAATCAATCAATCATTGTGATCATTCCATTCAAAGATCACGGAACCAAATCCATTCCCGTTCACTTCACAAATCGCCGAAATTATTATTTTCTTTGGACGTTTTTCAGAATTCTTCTATCAATTTCATTGTAATTTCTACCTACGTATACATTATTTATTCGTAATATAATTAAAGTTTATAAACATGTCTGATAATGATGATGATTACATGTGCGAAGAAGAAGAAGACTATGGATTGGTGGGCTAAGAAAAATGCGAATTAATGCTTTTTTGTGGTTGTTTGGTGATAAATAAAATTGCGAAAGTGCTCATTATTTCTTTGTATTACAGGAATACTCTGAAGATAGCAATTCCGAGCCAGACGTAGATCTAGAGAACCAGTACTATAACAGCAAGGCTTTGAAAGAAGATGAACCAAAAGCGGCACTTGTTAGTTTCCAAAAGGTTTTAGAATTAGAAGGAGGAGATAAAGGAGAATGGGGCTTCAAAGCTCTTAAGCAAATGATTAAGATTAACTTTAAATTGGTATGTATTATACATGAAAGTTTGCCACTGTGTTAGAACCAGATAGGTACTTGACATTGGCAAAAGACTAGATAGAACACGGTATGACTCCCTATAATATTTATTTACTTACAATGTTCTTGATTGCAGAGTAATTTCACAGAAATGATGGTGCGGTACAAACAGCTGCTGACATACATCAAGAGTGCTGTTACGAGGAACCATTCTGAGAAATCAATTAATTCCATTTTGGATTATATATCTACATCTAGGAATGTCAGTATTTGAGTGATTTAACATATTTTGTCTGTTGTATTTCCCCCAACATTTTTATAATAATGATTTTTTGATAATTTTAGATGGAACTACTTCAAGACTTTTATGAAACTACATTAGAAGCATTAAAGGATGCTAAAAATGATAGGCTTTGGTTTAAAACAAATACTAAATTAGGTAAACTGTATTATGATCGAGGAGACTTTAATAAATTGGCCAAAATACTGAAACAACTGCATCAGAGTTGTCAGGTGAGTGAAGTTAGTAGTCAGTACATACCAATCAACCAACAAAAAATATGGAGTGCCTATAATAATAAGTACCTGTATTTTTATATAAATATATTTTTACAGACTGATGAAGGTGAAGATGACCTTAAGAAAGGTACACAGCTACTAGAAATATATGCATTGGAGATTCAGATGTACACTGCTCAGAAAAACAACAAGAAATTAAAGGCCCTCTATGAACAGTCATTACACATAAAGTCTGCAATACCACACCCCCTCATTATGGGTGTTATCAGAGGTATTTCTTTCCCATACTTATAAGCATAGATGATGACGGCCAATTGGTCTAGTAGGTAGTGACCCTGCCTGCGACGCCATAGGTCCTGGGTTAGAATCCCGGTAGGTGCAAACATTGATATGATGAATATTGATGTTTGTTTCCGAGTCATGGATGTTTCTATACTTATCTATGTATTTATATACCGTTGCTTAGTACCCACGATACAAGACCTTAGGGATCTTAGTGTGGGACTAGGTTAATGTGTTGTGTAGTGTGTGCATATTTATATTTAATCATATAATTTATAAATAGATTGGATAAGAAAGATCTGAGGTCTATGTCTACAAACATTTATTAATATAATTTGTGTATGCATACTGCCTCCTGATAAAAAAAAAATATTGACTTAGTCAACGGTCATTATTTATCCAAGCACATCATGATTTAACATTGGGCAAAAAGAGAAGAAAGAACCAAAAATAAATATTATGTTGCAGATTGCATTAAAACCACACTCATTCCTCTTATTTGATTTTTACTTTCAGAATGTGGTGGCAAAATGCACTTGCGAGAAGGTGAATTTGAAAAGGCACACACAGATTTCTTTGAAGCATTTAAGAACTATGATGAATCTGGCAGTCCAAGAAGAACTACATGCCTAAAATACTTAGTCCTGGCCAACATGTAAGATTTTGTACCCAGCATTGCAATAACATTAAATAATTGCTGAATTTCTACTAATAAATGTTATTTATTGCAGTTATACAGGGTGTAACAGAAAGGGTATGTTAAGCGAAAAGCTATGTAAATAGCCCACTATAGAGATCCTATTTCCAAAATTTGAGACTCGAAATCACATTTTTATTTTTCAAGATTGTATGGACATTCCAGAGTTGTTTCGGAATTCTTCATACTATCTGGAAAAATAAAAATGTGAATTTGAGTCTGAAATTTTGGAAATAGGATCTCTATAGTGGGCTATTTACATAGCTTTTCGCTTAACATACCCTTTCTGTTACACCCTGTATATATTGCAATCATAATCGTTATTTATTACAGGCTTATGAAGTCAGGAATCAATCCCTTTGATTCACAAGAGGCTAAGCCCTACAAAAATGATCCTGAAATATTAGCTATGACAAATCTCGTGATGGCCTACCAGAACAATGATATTAATGAGTTTGAGTCCATCCTGAAACACAATAGAAACAATATAATGGATGATCCATTCATTAGAGAACATATAGAGGATCTTCTGAGAAATATTAGAACTCAAGTACTCATTAAATTAATTGGACCATACACCAGGATTCATATTCCTTTTATATCTGAGAAACTCAACATAGATGAAAAGGAAGTGGAGAATTTATTAGTTACATGTATTTTAGACAGGTAATTAACCATATCATTTTAATACTTACTTACTTTTCCACTGTTAGAAGTGCCTGTATTATATGATTCTGACACACCTTTTTTAATACTCTTCACACACACCTGTTGGTTTAGGGCACTCCTTACCTGACATTTCTCTAGAAATTCTTAAGGGCAGATTTTTCTAACCATTGGAAAAACCGGCTTATTCCTCTATGGTCTCGGCAGTATAGCCTAATATACATATACATTGTGTTGCAGTACAATCAGTGGGCGCATTGACCAGGTCAACTCAGTACTGGAGCTGCAGAGCGGAGCCCGGGGGGCTGCGCGGTACTCCGCCCTCGACAAGTGGACGGCGCAGCTGTCGTGCTTGCATCTCGCTCTCACCAACAAGATGGCCTGATAGAGAGACAGAGATATACTGCACAACGTCCACATGGGCAAACATTCATTTGCACGTTTCCTCAAGTCTTGGTTTGTTATTTGAAGTTACGTTATACAACTAGCAATGAATTGAAGACTGTGTTGGTCTTTGATTTAGCTGGTAAAGCCCCGGATTGATTATAGTTTTTCTAGTCTAGTGGCATTAATCATTAATACCGGTTTCTATCTCAGCTGTTATGTGAGTGAGTGATGTGCATAGAAACTGACCTTTATTAAATAACTAATAAGACTCATCCATAATAACAGACAGACCATGAAGAAGGCTTGTTATTGTCTAATTTTTATGCAACTTTTTTATTTATCCCCATGTTTTATATCTATACATATAATAAAAATGTAATGGATCGCTTTCTGTTCATGGAAGATATAAGTATGAGAAAAAATATTATAGGAGACCTTTATCAACACTAAAGTGTACCCAAAAGAATGATTTTTGAAATTTTTGTCTGTTTGTCTGTGCGTTTGTGCACGCTAATCTCAGAAATGGCTGGACCGCTTTCTATGCAGTTTGGATGGATAATTTCGACGTTTTGTTTTTTCTGTAGTCCACACGGACGGAGTCGCGGGCGTCCACTAGTTATAACTATAAACTTGTAAGTTTAGTTATTGGCACTTGTGCTTCAAATGCAGGAGTTTTTTTTACTTTAATTATACATTTAACAACATGTGCAATATGCAGATACTATGGTCGATTCCGGCCGTCACACTTAAACCTAAATTTAGTCTTACCTGTCTTTTTCTCTCTTAGCCATTTATGTTAAGAACGGAGAGAGATAGACCTGACTAAGATTAGGTTTAAGTGTGACTGCCGAAATCGACCCTATTCTCCATGTAAACTTCACTAAATCAGAGATGAGTAATGACAGTTATGTAAATAGAAACTCCATCTTATCTTCAGTCAACTCAAATTGTTTGCTCACGTTATTCTTAAGACTGTGAGTGGCTTCGCTGCATCAAAAGAAAGTGTTCTAGTTCTATATATGTACTTTCAAATTATTCTGTCTGAATGTGCTGCATCATCACATCAAACACTTTCAACATTCTTTTAATTCAATATTATTTGTTTTCTACAACCTATTTGCAATATAAGATCTCTAGTTTTGTTTGTTTAATAGTTCTGGGTTTCAACACAGATTTCAAAACTAGTATTGTTTCAGCAATTTAGAGGGGGGCTTCGTAATTTCAATAATTATTAGCGTATCCCTGTAAAGATTACTAGCATGCCAATGTGTTTTGTATGTAAATCGACAAAGATATTTTCCTTAAAATAGACTGCAGCAATGTATCTGTTCATTAGGCTGGTTTCAGGGCAGTGGAAGACCCACCCTTACGGGACAAAACGCGGCGCTTGAAACGATGTTCTAGCACCACATAGCTCTGAAACCAAACTTATAAAAAATTGAGTTGATAATTTATAAAATTTAAAGCATTTTACAAGTAAGTGTAATTTAAAAGAAAAATACAATGTAAAATGAAAACTATGGGGGTTTAATTTCAAAATCAAAGCCTGAAGTAAAGTAAATTATATTTATTGTTATTATGTTATACAAAATACCATTACAAGAGGATGGAATGATATATCACAGGTTAGACACATTTACTCAAAAAGTAATAGATACATTGTATAATTCGCTTAAATCTAATGTTTAATAACATTTGTATAATAATAAATAATAATTATGATGCTACAGTATTTTAAAAATATAAAGATTGCTCATATTTGAGCATGGAGCATAATTGTATAAAAATGCCATGTTAGATGTTTAATTTTGAGTTATTTATTGTCAACAAATGGCACAAGTTATTTCGTTTTAAACTAAAATAGTTTTGAACACCTTATTGATATGGTTATTTGATATGCTCATAACAGTAAAAAATAGGCTTCTGGTATTATCCTAAAGGTAAACTTAATAATAACCTGGAATGCTTAGTTACAAAAATAAAATCCAAAGCTAAAACATGTATCAATCAAGAAGATAATCATGGATAGTTGTATTGTAATCTAGTCTGCAATTTGCAAGTTAATATTTCTCAAAACTTTACAAATGTTAACTCCAGTAACACTTTTAACTGCTCTATTATGACTGGTTTTCTTTCTTACTACATTAATAAGGAAAACTAAACTAAATAAATGTATTGTCTACCGAGAATACCATACCTACCTATACATAGATATGGGACTGGTTAGGTGTAAGAAAATCTCCACTAGAACCAGATGATAAATAAACACTTATGGGAGATATTTACGGTTACCTCGAAATTCACGGATATAACTTAGGCTGCCTTTCCACCAATGATGTGCCTTTGGATATTCAGCAATCAACATCTTGGACCATTATGATTACTGGATATCACATGCAACTATAGCAACGTACATCAATAGCACATCTCTGGTGGTAAGCTTTGACGTGTTACGCCTGCGCCGGTTTGTCCTGCAGCCAGGGCCGGAACACGGGCAGCGAGCTCGGGTAGTGGGGCGGCGTGACGTCACCGGGCTCGCGGCGCGGGAACGTACCCACCAGCACTGGTAGTTGTAGCTTCACCTCCTTCTCGAGGCTTTTAGGGCAGATTGTGAACTGGAACGGAATGGGTTGTGTGATTTTGTGGAGTTAGTTTTTGTATTAGACCTCTCTAGGTGTTAAGTTTTAGTTAAGTAAATGTATTCTGAGGGTAGTTTTATGCAAGTGACTGAAATTTTAACTTCATCTGGAATGTATATGAAGTAAATTCCTAATACCGTTTGCGTAAAGATAATGAAGTAAGGTAAGAAAAATATACATCTATTTATGTTCAGCTGTGGACTTAATATGGGTAATGCAGTGTCGTAAATACGGCGGTGCCCCGGCACAGGGTTTTGTCTCTGGGGGGCGCAAGACTGGCCAGACCAGGAAAATAAACTAAAATCATCGACAAAGCGCGTACTCACAAAGACATTATACTACTACAGCGAGATAAGGGCCTAATTTAATATGTAATTAATGTGATGAGTGATGACGGAAAGGTCATTCAAGCTCTGACTCGGTAAGCACTCGCAGACATCATACTGCGGCGACTGGTCGGCTAGCAGTGCATTTAATGGCTATAATTATGATGACGGGAAGGTCACTCAACCTTTGCCTCGGCGCGTACTCACAAAGACGTCGTACTGCAGCGAGATGAGCCGGCACTGGCGCAGGTTGGTGGGCGGTAGAGGCGGCACGTACAGACGCTCGGCGCGCCACGTGTCCGCCGCGCCCCCCCGCAGCTTGCCGTGCGCGCGCGCCGCCAGCTCGCGCACCTCGCGCGCGCACACCTTGCCGTGCGCCGAGTACTGGATCGTCTGCGTGCCGTTGCGGGTTTAAGGGGGTGCCACGGTTATAGTACAAATCTATAGTTATTACATTAGTCGCAAGCAAAAATGTTCCTAACTTCCGGACGCCCGCGACTTCGTTCGCTTAAACTTAATTCATTTTATTCCCGTACCCGTGGGAATATAAAATATTTTTTATCGGGTACATACTGTCATACAAAGAAAACGCCCTCTAAATTTCAGGTTTCCAAGATCAGCAGTTAAAGCTGTGCGTTGATCCGTCAGTCATTCAGGACATTTTAAATGTACAAGATTTACTCCACCGCATACACATAGGTATAACTATATATACCTATAACTAATCATCGTGCGTCATCGAAACCAAATTTTCTACCTTTCTTTTTCGCCAAAATGTCTCCTTAAAGTTATATTGCACTATTCTTATTGGGCAGCTTCGGAAACCCTCAAAACATCACTTACAGCTAGTATATACCACATAGTTCTTACCTCAGTCAGAGCTGCCTTGGTGTACTTGATGGTAGTGTTGGAGTTGTTGATGACCTCCGCAGTGAGTACGATGCTCTCCCCGGGCACGAACGCGCCGCGGTCTAGCGACACGCGACACGAAACGGTCCCACCGCCCACGCAGCCCACTCCTAGACTATGCTCCACACTGCATTCAAACTCTTGCTGTAACAAACAGAGGAGAGGTATTGGAGTAAACATTATGTAGAGTTGTAACGAGGATGTATAGTATTAAACCTTATAACGTAGGTACTCGTATGTATCTGTATTTTTTAACGGACGAGGCTTTGACCCTGATGAACATACTATTTATAATACATAAATGACTCGGTAACCTTTCCCATCCTACTAATAGAGAATGCTGCATAGCATTAAGTCCGCCATTGTACAAACCATTAGACGTGCAATAAACAATTTTATATTATAAACGTGAAAGTTTGTAAGTATGGATGGATGTTTGTTACTCTTTGACGTAAAAACGGCTGGAGCGATTTAAATAAAATTTGGTATGGAGTAAGCTGACACCCTGGATTAACACATAGGCTACTTTTTATCCAGGATAATTTCGATATTTTGTTTTTTTCTGCCGTCCAAACGGACGAAGTCGCGGGCGTCCGCTAGTTGTTTATATTTGTGCCCTAAAAGCGGCGGTGGGCTCACGGCGGCGGGTGTATAATTTGCACATTTCTGCCCAATCTATGTGGAGGATAATGGGCGTGACTACATGTATGTTTGGATGCAGTGCAAGATGGATAGTTGAAACATTAGGGTAAAGTGGAAATAGCCACTAACTTGGCATGACAGCTGTAAGTCCACATGTTTAGCTGAAAAAGGCTTATCTTTGATTACACCACTGACATACTTTACACACTACTGGACTACTACACTGCTATGTATGTAGCTAAATCTAAAAATGATCATTAGCATTTTCATTTTCTAATTTACATACAAGGTTGTTTAAAAATGTTCATAATGTTATTACTATCATTTTGATTGTGACCTAAACATGTCATTCAAAATTATAACACATATTAGGAATATAACCTTTGAAGTCTTGTGAGTCTTTATTGCTTGTAATGAACGTTTAAATATAAATATCTACTATCTGTAGCTATAGGTACTTTAACATTGATTATGCAGAGGTAAGATGTTGTAAAATTATTTGAATGTAGGTAGGGTAGAGCGGGGCTAGTTGAGCATAGGGGCAAGTTGGGCAATCGAAATATCTCGCAAACTATCTAGACATGCAGTAGGGTGTCGAGCCAAAGTTCCAGCTAGCAGAACTGTCGAGCTGCACCGTGTATAATTTTAAACGAACCATTTGGAGTCACTTTTGACACCCTCATAATACAAAAACTGTTTCACGTAATCTTGTCAAATTTGGTTCACATATTGAGGCTTGCGAAATTGATGTGCTCCAAATTACATAAACACTTCTCAAACGGTTAGTTAGATATTAACGTCCAAAAATCATCAATTTTATCACTGACTGACCTATAGATAAAAACTCTAACCCAGTTCCAGATGACCTAGAAAGTTCAAATTTGGCAAACAGATAGGTAATTATGTGAATACAATACGTTGTTCTGTCACTAAAAGACTATAAATAAAGAGCTGATTGTCAAACACATATTTTACTTTATCTCTAGTCAATATTCAAGCTCTGGTTTGGTTAGACATTCTTAGTGCTCAACTTGCCCCATACCCTTGCTCAACTTATCTCATCTATGGGGTACATTTAAACTGCTCTAGCACTAAAATTTGCTTGTCACAAGAAATTACTATATATACTTAGGGATAAATTACTAATCCATCAAGCCACATAACAACTCATTGAGACTTATCGTTGAGCAGTTATATCTGCTCAAGTGAAAAATTGCTCAACTAGCCCCGTCCTACCCTACTTAATTAACAAAATGTTGGGAAAATTCTAAGGGTGACTTTTTATCTCTGTTGTTAAGTTAAGGTTCCCACTGGAAAATATTTTGACTAAGACAGTGATGGTGGTTGTCTTATTATAAATCTGATACAAAGTAAGGGCTGACTATATTTTTTTTAAACTCTGTCAATGTAACTGTTACAGATGAATGGCTATTGTAACTAATACAAGCTTTATCTTGATTTCTTATTACAATATCAAATTGCAATACACATGACAACACTCAATGCTGCATGCATAACTGCATCAGAAATGGTATTAATTATGTGGTAATAGTTGCAGTAGTTGGCCTATCTGATCAAACAAAAGCCTCAAAAATTAATTAAATATAGCTTTTTTAGTACCCAAGATACATAAAAGTTATGCATTAAAAAATACATTTTCAGAGACATACATTTTATATTAAGATTAATATTTCTGATTTATGAGTTGCACACTTACAGATAGTACTGGTGGCTCCAAGTTCAAGTCAATGGGGTTCATCACAATGAAGACTTGCTGGTTTTTGTGAGTTAAGCCATTAGGCTCCCTGAGGGCAGCTTTACAGTAGTACTGTACCCAGCCATGAGTGCCGAGGAAAGTTGATGGGAGCCCCATCGGGAGTCCCAACTTGAATGGGAAGCTGTGGATACCAGGAGATAACACAGAAGCACCATGACCTGTAAAAAGTTTATATTTTGAACCACTATATGAGTTTTAATAATTATTTTAGATATACTAGCCCTGATGCTATAGTAGTAAAAAGTAAGGAAATAATAATAAATTCTTACCAGGTTCTCCTAACAAACGCATTCTAAAGTCAATATAATTTTCCTTGTCAAAAAGTCTCTCATGTCGACCGGAGCCCACTCTTACTACACCTTCTCCAACCACATGGAAATGAAGACCTGTGGTATTAAATTTGTGGTAAAATTTTAGAAAAAAGCGGGTGGGGCTGTGTCGGGGCACACGGCCGTTGGTTTTAACGTGAAACGTCTATGTCAGCGAATCGCTTTTAAAGTAAAAGATTGAAATGAAAACAAGATGGACGCTGTTTTAAGTATTTTAATAAAAAAAGAACAGGTACGTAATAGAAACATAAAATACATAGCAAATGTTTATATATTTATTGTCACTTTCTGGTTATTTTAAATAGCAGCCGCCCACGACTTCGTCCGCGTGAGGGGGCGTTGTACCCGTGCGAAGCCGGGCAGGTTGTTGTATAGACTGTAGCCTTCCTTGGTAAATGGGCTATCTAACACTGAAAGAATTTTTCAAATCAGACCAGTAGTTCCTGAGATTAGCGCGTTCAAACAAACAAACAAACAAACTTTTCAGCTTTATGTTATTAGTATAGATATAAATACTGTCCAAATTACACTTATTTTTGTATAAATCAATCGGTTCAAATAAACTTGACAAACACACGAAAGAATCACCACGCTATAAAGTCGGAGTCACGAGTTACACTGAATAGAAACAAGCGTGAGCGCCGGTTTCGCACAGTTATCGCAGTATCCCTCCCCCGCCGCCCCGCTTGACCCCGACACGAACTCAATGTCATAACAGCGAGCTGACTATATAAGTGAAATATTTACACCACATTTTTGTTTCTAAGACTAATAGTTTTTTAATTATTAAGGTACGATGATATAGACCTTTTCGTTACGGTCCAGTTTTTAAACCTGGTACCCGTATGTTTCGGCGCGATTTTAAAGACGTTTCACGTCAAAAATTATTAATATTAGTGCTCGCTTTAAACCATTTTTACTACTTACCTAATACAGGAGTATCATCTTGCAGTTCCATCAGTACTTTTCCTGATAAAAAGTGACCAGGAAAATACAACAGTGAAGTATTATCAAACACAATGAGAAATTTTAGGAGTTTTCTGGGCATCTTGATTTTGCGAAATACACGTCTTCAAGGACTGAACACAGTGAAACTTGCCGAATTGAAGAAAACTTTACAATTCCATTTTCTTACTATTTACGTAGGTATACTGTTCCGTAATATTGAGTAGGTACTTAACAATTTCATAAACCTTGATATTACGAAAGTCCCACCTACGTTGACTGTATCCTTAGAACTTCACATTCCGTAGGACGAACAACAATGTTGAGAAATAGAGACCGAAGGCCAACCACTTTGCTTCACTGATTTAATTTTGATGATCAAGAACTCCTAAATATTTTAGTAATAAAATATACATATTTAAACAAATAGAATTTAAGCTATAAACCATGCCATTTGCTGATTTTATGAACTATGTAAATAAAACATTAAATTAATTTATAAATTCTTCCGTGTCGTGAGAATTCCGTGTCCAATCCAATCTAAAGCTGAAACAAACCGTATGTATTCGTTAAGCCCGGTATACACGGCAACTATAAAACTGCGCAAACGAACTGTGCAGTTCATTTGCGCAGTTTTATCGAACGTATGGACAAAAATCGGTGCAGTTTTTTTGGTTGGTGCAAGCCATCGGAGCAAGGTTCAAAATCTATTCGATAAATCGTTGTCGATCGCGTTTGCACAGTTTTATCGTAGTGTGTATACGGAAGTCGGGCCAATCATTCAGTTCTTTCGCAAGGGTTGGTGTAGGCGGACGCGTCGGCGCACGTTAAAACATGTCGCAAGAAGATTGTAGCGGAATTCGTGAGTTATTGGAAGAGTTTATCCAGTGCTATAAAAATGAAGTTTGCTTATGGAATAAGAAAAGTAAAGATTATCACGTGATTTTCTTCCCTTTTTGCACAAAATAAGCCAGACTAGCGCAAGCACTTCATCATCTTCCATCGCGAATGACGTGTATTTCGTCTGAGTTTCTGCTGGGAACTGACCAATCGACGCAGATATCGTAGATATGTGGACGCACTACTTTGCGCAGTTTTATCGTTGCCGTGTATACCGGGCTTTACTGAGTAACGGGTACTGCATCAAGTACCGAGTAACGAAACGTTACCCAGGAATTCGTCTCGTTACTCGCATGCAGTGTTGCCAACCCCAGCACACGCTAAACTGTAGATATACTAAAAAAAACTGTAGAAAACTGTAAATATCAAATTAATAAACAGTAAATCTACAGCTTAATATTTTTATAATTTAATGATGGTAATAAATAGAATATATTTTAGAGAGGCAATTAAAAACAAGAAAATTCATGTGATTATCGAAGTTTTAATCAAATTTAATATCAAAAGTCATAAAGATAGGGACCTACATTATGTCAAATAAAATTAGTAATGTTTACGAGCTAATATTGCAACACTTCAGGAAATCAAGTACATATGGATTCGGCGGGAAAAGCTGGAAGGTTCCCATACTACTCTTTGGGTGCAGGATTTTCCCGGCGTTTCCATTCATCATCATTATTATCATCCATCATGAATTCAGAAATCATTTACTAAAGACAATGGCTGTATGGGCTTAGTTCCCCTTGCCTTTCCTTCGTGATAAACTAAACAAACAAAAAATCAAGTACATATACAAAGAATATACTACATATATCTCGATTGTCAAAGCATCCGCGGGGATTCCCCAGTAAGAAAAATAGAATGTTAGTAAAACAGACATCGACCGAAACAATCTACGACTATACTAACAATACTTCTTCTTCTTTAGCCTATTGCAGTCCACTGCTAGACGTAGGCCTACCCCAGAGTACGCCACAAGGCTACTGCCACAGGGGGGGTTTTGCCCATAGTCACCACGCTGGGCAGGCGGGTTGGTGACCGATCCAAAACTAACGCCATCTATTAAATCGATTGATGACTATTACCTCAGGTTCGATGATAGTTGGTTTTACTGAAGCTGAGTGCACGGACTACCACGTAGCAAATAAAGGTGGCGCTAGAATCATAAGCACAAAACTGTAGATATCGAGGCCTAAACTAAAAACTGAGAGAATTTCCAAAAAACTGTAGATCTACAGTTAAAACTGTAGGGTTGGCTACACTGCTCGCATGTTTCGCATCATGGGTATTTTTCATATAATACACTGTTTCGGATCACAAGTGGTGTATTGATACGTTTTTTTTTGATCGTATGTTCTACCAATGCGCGTGATGCGGGATGCGGTTCATTTAAATCGCTTATTTCAAAGAACGGTGATTAGGTTTGTTTAAAGTAGGTAATTATAAATAATAATAAAAAATCGTCAATGTTTTTTACTATTCTTTGTAATATAATTTAAGTTTGTGGTTAAAATTTTCTAAATAGTAAATCCATTGCAAATTTGGTATATTACGTCGACAGTTCACGTCGATTCGACTCGTTACCATACTACATACTATAGTTACTATACTATATGCGGTATAAGAAGTAACGAGTTCGGTAACGATACGATAGTAACGAGTACTCATGGTCAAAGTAACGAATACGTACGGGTACGCTTTTATTCGTTACTTTTACACCTCTAATCCAATCCACTAAGTCACAGAATATAATTACCTAAGTAGTCTGTGGTGTGGTCTAATCCCTCATCCAATCCAGATTCGGCGGGAAAAGCCGGAAGGGTGCAGGTGTAATTGTGAAAATCAAAAATTATTTGTAAATGGTTTGCATGTGTCCGTAAAGTGATGTTTTCTGGTAGCTAAGTTATATTTTGATTATATACACAGTTTTATACACAGGTAAGCTAAGTAAAACTTTAGCCGGAATACGATCTCTTCATGGGCCAATGTAAGTTGTTTCTGCAATTATTTTTCATTTTGACTAACTTTACACTTGTTCTTGAGGATTTTCCCGACATTTCCATTCATCATCAATCATCATCATCAATCATCATCATTATCATCCATCATAAATTATTTACTAAAGACAATGGCTGTATGGGCTTAGTTCCCCTTGCCTTTTCTTCGGGATAAACTAAACAACAACAACAACAACATTAGTTTTGGTTGTTATAATAAAATTTAATTTGATAGCGTAAGGAAAAGCAGATAATCCCCTAAGATGCCGAGTGAAATGATAACATTACAACTAGGCCAATGTGGCAATCAGAGTAAGATTGCGTACCATCTTTATTTAATGATAAAGGGACTTAAAACACCCACTAACAGTCTTCAATTGAAAACATCCGTTTATTTTCAGTCGGCTTTGAATTCTGGAAGCAGCTGTGCATAGAACATGGCATCTCGCCTGAGGGAATTCTCGAAGAGTTTGCGTCGGCTGGTTCTGATCGAAAAGATGTATTTTTCTACCAAGCTGATGATGATCACTACATACCCAGAGCTGTTCTACTGGATTTGGAACCCCGTGTTATACACACCATTATGAACTCACCTTACGCTAAAGTTAGTTTCAATCATAAATTTTTAATCTTATCAGGCATAGATTTTTTAACCTTAGGTATATGGGAGAAATATCTGATGTCTTGAACACAGGTTAGCCCAGTATACCTATAGATACAGGACATCCTAATTCTGTACTTTCTGCCTTTAACTTTTTGAATGTTTGCGCAAATGCTATTTGGTGAATAAAGTTATTCTAACTTTGTTTTAGCTGTATAACCCTGAAAATGTGTATCTATCGAAGCATGGTGGAGGTGCTGGTAACAACTGGGCCTCTGGATTTGCCCAGGGGGAAAAGCTTAATGAGGAAGTGTTTGATATTATCAACAGGGAAGCTGATGGCAGTGATAATTTAGAGGTATGAAGTCACATATTACCTTTTCTATGTAACAAATTTATATATTATTTTACAATACTATTTATTTAACTAAATCCATTATCTAAGATTACTATTAATTAGATGAATTGAAATAGAAATGTTTCATATGTTATAGATTTTTTGTCTTGCTATTGTTTTAGGGCTTTGTGTTATGTCATTCAATAGCTGGAGGCACAGGATCAGGCATGGGCTCCTACATTCTGGAGCACCTTTCAGACAGGTTTCCAAAGAAACTAGTGCAGACCTACAGTGTTTTCCCTAACTTAGATGAAATAAGGTGAGATTTAATAAAAATCTAAATAGTAGGACTACCACATCGGCCAAAGACCAAAGAAATATTTTTTTTCATCAAAATAATGACACCATTACAGTGTCAACCAGTACTATGAAATGTGATACTATTACTAGATTAAATTACTAGAAAATTGCATTTTAGACCTCAAATTATAATCTTTTATGACAAAAAATAAGTGTTTAATTGATCTCTTAAGAAACAACCCAATTTTACTGAGATTGTGAAATACCATATAACCATCTGTTTTCAGTGATGTAGTGGTACAACCTTACAACTCTTTACTGACATTGAAGCGTCTAACAGAGAGTGCAGACTGTGTGATGGTTTTGGACAATACTGCACTCAACAGGATAGCCAGCGATAGACTTCACATACAGAACCCATCTTTTGCACAAATCAACACACTTGTGTCTACTATTATGAGTGCCAGTACAGCTACATTGAGGTAAAAATGATTGTACAAGTCAGAGTAAATTATTAGCTACTTTATATTAAAGTTTTTGTAATTTTACTTTAAGTCTTACAAATGTTAATATTATGTTATTAATTACATTAACTTAGCAGCTTTCAATTATGGACAAAACTGCTATTTTTTAAAAAGTCAAGTAAAATTATACTAGATGTTTAGCAACTCGCAATCTCCCTGCAGGTACCCTTCATACATGAACAACGACTTGATCAGCCTGGTGGCGCCGCTCATCCCCACTCCGCGACTGCACTTTCTCATGACCGGGTACACACCGCTCTCAGCTGATCATGACGTCAATATTGTAACTAAGCTTTCTTATTTATGTGCTAACGGTAACTCAATTCCAACACTGGTGGCGTAGACGAAAAATTTATTATTGATGGCTTTGAAGTCTGCATTCTTTAAAGCAAGCAGTAGACACTGTCTGTCATATCCAAATACTTGTTACTTTTTGATAATATCAATAGATAATAATAGATATTGCCAGCCTATATTTAACCTTTAATAGAATTTCCAATTTATCCTTCTAGGCACCAAAGATCCGCAAGACCACAGTACTAGATGTGATGCAGAGGCTGTTACAGCCAAAGAACATGATGGTCTCTCTCAGCCCTGACCGGGCAAATCAGCACTGCTACATATCCATACTGAACATTATTCAGGTTTGAATTGTGTTTTCAATATTTTTTTTTGGCTAATAATGACTTTACAGCTTCATGTGATCATGAAGAAAACAATAGAAGAGTATTGAAATTCAAGCAACTTACAATTAAGTTATTTTGTAAGAAACCGAGACAAAAACTCACCAGAGTGTTCATAGTCTTTAAAACTGCCAACACTATTTTCTGTGTATATAAGCTATAAAAACACCAGTTAACACAACATAGTATCTTCTTCTGCTTCATGGAAGCATGGATTTTATTTTATATTAAGGTTTTTAACTATTATGTTTCCTTAATTTTCCTCCCTAGGGCGAGGTGGACCCCTCGCAGGTGCACAAGTCGTTGCAGCGCATCCGCGAGCGTAAACTCGCGTCCTTCATCCCGTGGGGCCCGGCCTCCATACAGGTAGCGCTGTCGCGCCGCTCCCCCTACGTGCACTCCTCACACAAAGTGTCCGGCTTGCTGCTGGCCAACCACACTAATATCTCTTCGGTTTGTATTTTTATGTGCCTAAATTTAAATTGAAAGGAAGGTGGAGAGAACTGGCGAATACATCATATAGGATGTGTCTTTTGACTTTTGTGAGCTTTATTTTAATCTCTAACACCAGTGCCCACTGTAGAAAATCACTACATAATATATGTAAAACAAGGTCGTTTCACGCTTCCTCTGCTGTCTGTCTGTCTATGCAACGATTTTTGATGTGGTTCTTTTTAAATAGATAGTGATTCAAGAGGAAGATTTATTACGTATTACTAGGGACCCGCCCCGGCATCGCACAGGTGTAATTTCACCTGTGTTTTTACAATGGAGAAGGAATAAAAGTATATCCCATTCCAGGAAAATAACGAAAGTAAATAACGAAAACAGTGGCTTTTCCCTTCCAGCTGTTCGACCGCTGCCTAGTGCAATACGACAAACTGCGCAAGCGCGAGGCGTTCCTCGAGGTGTTCCGCAAGGAGCCGATGTTCCGCGAATCGCTTGAGGAGTTCGACGAGTCGCGCTCCGTGGTGGACGACCTGGTGCAGGAGTACCAGGCCGCCGCCACGCCCGACTACGTGCACTGGAACCCAGGTTAATGACCTCTCTAGTGTGTAGGCTCATCATTTTCAGGCATGAGAAGTCCACTGCAGATAGGCCTCCCCAATAACCTCCGACCGTTCGGAAGCGGCCTGCATCCAGCATATACCCGCGACCTTGACTAGGCACACTATGTCCAATCTATACATATAATAAAAATGTAACAGATTGCTGTCTGTACATGGAAAATATATGAGAAAAAATATTATGGGAGACCTTTATCCACGCAATAGTACCCAAAAGAATGATTTTTGGGATGTTTGTCGTGTTTGTGCACGCTAATCTCAGAAACGGCTGAACCGATTTTGATGCAGTTTTCAGGAATATATTGTGACAAGTCCCACAACATATAGGCTACTTTTTATCCCGGATAATCAGTGGCGGATTTACAAATTTTCAAGGTATAGGCTGAATAGTTTTTGCCGCCCTTGCCTCAACAATTGTCATATCATACATTATTTTTACAATGCAACAATTTCGTTGAAATTGCACGTAAAATAATTTTTCGGTATATTTTTGAGCTAATCGAAGCTCAATCATGTAGGGGCGGGGTAATGTATGCTATATTACTGTTCAAGATTTTTTTTTAATTCCAATCGAATTTTCTGAAGCTACTAGTGCATGTGAAACACATAATAGTCGATACATAAGATTGAAATCGGTAAAATTATTCACTAAATTTATTCATTATATTCGAATAAAAATCGAAACATTATATACAAACCATCCAGTTCGTAGCCTCCAACCAGTAGTAAGACTGGCATGTATGGGTTGTTAGTGGGAAGAGGGGCATATTTTTTACAATTGCGCTCTTTTCACTCATAAGAAGTGTGGGCAAAGGGCGCAGAGGCGCGAGGCCGATCACTGCTTGAGGGGCGGCGAACTAGCTGTTTTACTCTAGAATATGGAAGTTTGCTACTCTCGGAATGTGCAATGACAAGTGAGAGAGAAAAGTCATCGACAAAATTTGTTGCAGACTTCTATCTGTAAGACATCAGAAAACCGTCATAGAAAAACATTCTATGAGGTAAAAAAAAAAAAAAATCGTTCCCCAAATTTGCCGCCCTAGGCTCGAGCCTACTCAGCCTGCTGGTAAATCCGTCACTGCGGATAATTTCGGACTTTTGCTTTTTCTGTAGTCCACGCGGACGGAGTCGCGGGCGTCCACTAGTTTACAATATGTCACAATACTCACTAAGTTCAATCCCACAATGACTCCCCTAAGTTACCTTTATAGCAGTTGAAGTGGTAAAGTTGTTTCGGTAATCTTATTGCCAGTGTCCTAACTTTTGTCTTATGCCTTTGTTCTATTGTTTCAGAGAGTAGCCAAATATAGCACTAAGAGAAAGAAATCTGGCATCTATGAAAAGAGACTTCTAGTGCAGATCTTGCCAAGGAAGTATAGCAGGAGAAAACATAACTCCATTGTTATTATTTTGTTAACAGTGCCATTATGTAATATATTATTTCATTGTAATCTCATTGTTACCACCAAATCTGGAATATGAACTAACAATAAAAAAAGTATCTTTTTAGCAATTTATTTTAATTCACTTACATACATATTTTCCTCAACCTTTATCCTATTTTTCCCATGTCAAAATATCGCAACACAAATTGTGGTTACCATGTATTTTCATAGGACTCATTGTTAATAAAATTGTATTACAGTTACTACACAAATGTCTAAGATGTATGTGTTACAAGAATCTCTTGGCTCTGCATTTACTTTACTCTTTTAAATTATTACATTATATTAAGTTACTGTTGTTGGTTGTACCAGATATTTTTTGCTACAGGCACACTAGAGAGCAGACTTTAGTCTATTGCCTTATTTAAGATCACATATTTACTAATTATGGTATTTATGTACAAGGATATAATATACCAAACTGCCTGCATTTCTGAGCTAGTTTTAATGATTAATTTACAATGTTATGTGTTTATATCTTTTCTATCACATTAAATGAATTTAGCCAGTGTTTCAAAAAAGGCTATGTACATATTCCTGTCTGAACAATAATGCATAGTGAATCATAACCAGAGGTTGGAATTAGGTAGAGTCATTTATGTACTTGCATCGAAATGTTGATATTAATGTGCACCTTCCCAGGATTTCTAATGGACAATGCGCATTTGAATTTCTCAACTTGGGACATCCGATGTCATTGATGTATGTTTGGCAACGTCGCGCGTGCAGTAGTTTAAATTGTGTAAAGGTAAATAACTTTTTACTTAATAAATCACGGGATTTTTTCTGCTCTTTAAAATTAATACCGGAATTTGAGGCATATCCACTTTATTCTTTAGCTGTATGAAATCAGTGCAAGTACATAAATGACTCTACCTAATTCCGACCTCTGATCATAACATCTATTTTCCATAATTTTAGCATTCTTCACCAAACACTTAACTCTAATAACATTGTACAAATTATCTGTTAGCATTTAGAGGACACCATAAAGTACTCATAATGCAATACTATTACTAACATTTTATACAAATCACAAGTAAACAGTACTTACTAAAACATTTAACATCTTATAAGCAGATGGTCGCAAATTAATAAAAGGTGCCAAGTAGGACACAACACAAAGTGAAAAGAAAAAAGACATAATTTATAATAATGTGATATTGAAAAATGAAAGCATGATGAAAAATAATTGGAATAAAATTATTGGCAATGCCGAATCCTTATTGGTGACATTGATGGCTAGGAAGTTTGACTTGAGGGCTGAAACTTGGGCTGAATGATGGACGTCTTCCTGACTGGCACTGTCTCCGGTGTAGGAATGGCATCTCCTGTGGAGATTTTTGTTGGAACAGCTGGGGCCTTGAAAGGGGCATTTAGGTTCCCAGGTCTTTGTTTTGCCATTTGATAATCACCAGAATCAAAGAATTTTTGCTAAAAAAAGATCAATTATTATTATTTGGTATGATTTGAAGTAATTTGAAAGATATTCTGGCTAAAGTATACTTACACCTTTGGCGAGTCTCTTTTGCAGGAAAGCAGAATGACCTCCTGGTCCTTTACCTAACATTGCATTAGGAAATTTTGCTTTTAATTTAGCTTCTTCTAGTTTTTCTAGTTCTTTGGGCTGCAAAGGTAATAAGCTCACATAAAATAAATAAGAAACAACAATCAAATTTAATTATTAATGTAACCTTGAGTAGTATTTACTGGAGTATATAATAGTCTTGACCCTGGATTAATCATATTATGTACTATATATAACTGTGATTATATATTAATCATTTTAAATAAACAAGATACAAACAGATAATTTATGTAAATAGGTAACATTCAACAGCAAAATTTATACATATAACTTACATCTTTTGGTGGTTCATTTTGATCCAAGGAATCGCTCATTGTGGATCTGGAATATAGATAAGTGAAACTGTATATATATCTGTAAACACGAAAAAAAAACAAGACAAATTTAAAGCTAATTCTGCCAATAATGTTGATCCACCCTCACATGTTTTATCTATATTATCCATTTTGGAGTAATACCTACTTATATCTTGAGTCTAATCAACTTCTAGTCTGCTATGTAAGACCATTGTAATAAAAATTGTTAATCCTCTAATATTTACGCACAAATAATTTTATTATAATTTCGAAATGTGACAGCAATGATGCTTTGATTTTGAAAGTTGTTTACATTGGAACATACGTAGTAACAATCATAAAACTATACACCAAAACATAAATTAAGTAAAAAATATAAAATTATTACATACCTTTCTTTGAAATATTACAAAACTACCAAAACGAAAACAATAACTATTTTTTGTGAGAAAATTAGCAACGAACCGCAAACTCTTGTTTTTTTTTGTTTGTTTAGTTTATCCCGAAGTAAAGGCAAGGGGAACTAAGCCCATACAGCCATTTTCTTTAGTAAAAGATTTCTGAATTTATGATGGGTGATAATGATGACGATGAATGGAAACGTCGGGAAAATCCTCAAGAACAACTATTACTAAAGACAATGGCTGTATGGGCTTAGTTCCCTTTGCCTTTCCTTCGGGATAAACTTAACAAAAAAAAATGTATTTTCACCACAGACTACTAATCATCATCATCATTATCATCCATCATAAATTCAGAAATCATTTACTAAAGACAATGGCTGTATGGGCTTAGTTCCCCTTGCCTTTCCTTCGGGATAAACTAAAAAAAAAAAAAAAAAATAGTGTATTTTCACAATAAAGTTTCACGGAAAGTTTCACAGTATGTATTGTATTTTACGCGGAAAATAGGTACTGAATATTTAAAATGGATGTAGAATATAACGAGGAAGATATCGATGGTTGCATTCACAGTATACACGTTCGTAATTTCTTTTGTCATGATAATCTAGAGGTTAATTTAAACAGAAATGTGAATTTTATTGTTGGGCGTAATGGTAGTGGAAAAAGCGCAATTTTAACAGCTTTGGTTGTCGGTCTTGGTGGAAGAGCATCAGCAACAAATAGGGGAAGTAATTTACAGTGTAAGTAATAACTTTACATTACATTAGTCCTCCCAAACAATATCATGTATTGAAATATTGTCTGCGTTATTTAATAGTGTTTAACTATTGATGGATGATTTAGGCAGTTTTAAAATAACTAGAGAAAAATTGTACATTTTGTCTCAAGCTCTCATGACACCTTTACATATACAATGGGTGCTGTCAGAAAATATCTAAAACCATGAACATTATAAAGAACAACAGACGGAGTGTGGTTACTACACAAAGCGAAGCATTTGTAGTAAACTCCATAACTTATAATCCACAGAGTAGGGATGTTTATTGAGGCGTTATCCATCTATACATAAAAAATAATATGCATACATATACAATAATATACAACATACAACACCATTATGGTGCTTCAATCTGTGCACTATCAGGACTCCTTCCGTTGTTCTTTATATGTCCATGCCTAAAACATTGGGTTCTACTCTAATCAAGTTATTTCAGGTAAAGCAAGTCCCTAGCATATCTTTCATTATGATTATAATAAGTGTTTAAACATTTGTTAATTAGCATAAGAAATTTTTATTTTTCAGCTTTCATTAAAAAAGGTGCAAATTCTGCAACTATAGAAATAAAAATCAAAAACAACAGTGCAAAGGCTTACAAACATCATCTATATGGAGACTCCATCACTATAGTTAGAAATATAACTGCTTCTGGGAGTTCCAGTTATAAAATTAAATCTGCTGCAGGTGAGATTAATCCCATTGAGAGTTTTTTCTTAAGTTTCAACAAACTCTACACATAAAATAAATATGTATAGTGTCACTGTGTCACAGCTTTAACTAGTTTTGCAAGTATTGATTGTATTGTAATAATTGAAGATGTTTGTTACAATGTGACTTGAAAGTAAACACACAATCAAGTTGTTAGCATTAATTCACTACCTATTCTGTAATATCTCTGTTATAGTTTTATATGTAATACATAATTTTGATACCTTTCTCTTAGATGTTAAGGGTGTGGCACAAAAGTTTATCTTTATCTCTATACAGGTGAAGTGGTATCTACGAAATATGAGGAGGTAAATGGAATTATATTGGCTCATGACATTCAAGTAGACAACCCAATATCAGTTCTAAACCAGGATGATGCTCGGAGCTTTCATGCATCTGATGCCAAGAAGAAATACTCCCTCTTCAGGAAAGCTACCAACCTGGACCAAACTGAGACTAACTACATGCGAGCCTTGGAGAACTGTAACAAGGCTACTGCTATCTGGGATAGAAAAAATGATGTAAGGCAAACTTTTACTTTACCTACCTTATTATTATAATTTTTGTATGTTTGCTTATGTACCTCATTTTGTTTTATTCAATTAACAGGCATGTGCTGAACTGGAGAAAGAGTACAAGAAGTGGAAGACAAGTCATGAACAGCTTCAGTCTAGGGATGAGATTGAAGCTCAGAAGCAAGCTCTTCAGAATGAGTATTATTGGAGTGAGATAGCTGACTATGAGAAGGAGGCTGCTATTGTACAGGGGCAGTATGACAAGCTTACAGCAAGGATTAACAAGCTGGTGAGAAAGCTAGCTGAAATGGAAGAGCATGTTGGGGGTAACAATGGTGTTTTAGAGTGAGTATACAATACTTATTAGTATTGTACAATTTGTCTTTTATTTAGAGTTATCTCCACATTGGAGTTCTTGTTTTTATTCATTATGGAAGCATATTATTCCATCTCTTTATTTTTTAGGCATACCTTCGTAATTATGACTTCAGACCATGATTCTAAAAATTTCCCTGCATTGTTTGAATTACCAGTGTCTAAATTAATGCTGCCAGCAAAAAAATAATTCTAGTTTAAGATTTTTTTTGAGTTTTTGAATATACCCATTTTCGGAATTACCCCAATGTCCCTTATTATTTTTTATGGATCAAAATAATATAGTTTATTTAATAATTTAATTATTAAATTAATAATTCCACTTACACCCTGTATAATATGGGATATCTGTCAAATTGAACTGTATAGCTTATACCTAGTTTAAAGCTTTTTATTAATTAAGCCTTTAACACATTCACTCTCTGCCGGCAGTTTTTCTAAGCAAGCCTCAGTTCAACGCCTAGTACTAAAACGTAAATAAGCGTCGATGGCACTTCTAGAAAAAAAACCAAGAAGACGCAAATACACAGTCGTCAACAGTGAATGTGTTACAGAATAATTTGCCTAACTACGCATATGTCTCCGGCAGTGCTCTAAAAGCGCAGCTGGACGAGAAGTCGCTAGAGAAGTCCGCACTGGGGCAGGAGTTGCGCGACTTGGAGCAGCGCGTGCGCGAGGCGCAGGCGGTCGAGCGCGCGGGCGCGGCGCGGCACGGCAAACTGCGCGAGCGCCGCGCCCGCGAGCAGGACAAGGTCGACGACCTGAGCAAAGAGATACACAGCATTGAGTGAGTGCGGCTGCTGTTTGCTATTGCTTCCTAAATCGAATGGTGTTTGAGTGTGTGTTCATAGTTACCTGCTAGCTATTTAGCGCGGCTTTTAGCGTGGACTACAGAAAGTTTACTCTTCTTCATACTCCCAACTGTGTGTACTAAATTTTAAGAACATTGGTTGGTTAAGTATAGCGTGGAGAGGTAACAAACAAAAGTTAAAATTTTCGCTAAACGTGAAAAACATGCAATTGAGTCGAGCAAGAGCCACCGTAGCACTGGCGGCTGGTCCTAAGGAGCGTTGGTGCAGTGCACTCCCACCCACGAAGATTACATAGGCAATAGATATAATCTATACATATAATTTAAAAAAATGTTACGGATCGCTGTCTGTACATGGAAGATATATAAGAAAAAATATTATAGAATACCTTTATCAACGCAATAGTACCCAAAACAATGATTTTTGGAATTTTTGTCTGTTTGTCGGTTTGTATGTGTGTTTGTGCACGCTAATCTCAGAAACGGCTGAACCGATTTCGATGCAGTTTTCAGGAATATATTGTGACAGGTCCCACTTAACATATAGGCTACTTTTTATCCCGGGAAAATGTTTTTACCCCCGAAAATTTCGATATTTTGTTTTTTTTTCTGTAGTCCACGCGGACGGAGCCGCGGGCGTCCACTAGTATAATATAAATTATCTTTCAATTCTATGTTTATACAATAGTATTCGTCGCGTCTCAAGTAAGTTGTAATCTTATGTATAGAGTGGAGCGCTAGAAATCGCGCTCCTATGAAATGAAATTTGGTACGATTCCTAGTACTGTATTCAATGAGTGTGAAAGAGACATACCGGCATAGGCCTGCGCGTGAAACAGAATATTTCGTTTGAAAAATTAGCCTAATCTGCCGCTCACATTTTTAGTGTAGTAGTGTGCGGCCACTATATGTCGTTTAGTCCGAGTTAGAACACGATATGGTTGTCTTTAATGTGTTTCATTAGGTCATCTGAATTTTAATTAGAGTGAGAATCGGTTCATACATCAGTTCGACACACGCGGCGTTTCCAAACTGTGATATTGCATGGGCTCATATTTAAAAAAATGTGAGTGAACCCCTATCTAAAAATGTCAGAAGCCGCCACTGCATCCTAGTATAACCTCATTGGATTGGCATTTTGAGAATTTATGTGCGTTTCACACTCACACTGTGGCCTATATGACTGAGCGACGGAGACGAATATTTATTATTTGCCCTTTACCGTTTCTTCATAGGCTAGTGTATAGTTAGCTCTCAAGGTCAATTTGGTGAAACGCAGTCTATCCTAGGAAACCAAACCTTTAGTACCCGATATACAAGATCAATATCTAACTGTGGCACTAGGTTAGCGTGTTGTAAAGTGTACGAACGTGTCTTATCTCCTCCAGCTCGGGCTACAGCGCGTCGCGCCGCCAGTCGCTGTCGCAGTCGGCGGAGCGCAGTGCGGCGGCGGCGGCGGCGGCGCGCGCGCGCTACGACACGGCGCAGGCGGACGCGGCGGCGGCGCGCGGTGACTGCCAGCACAAGCAGGCGCGCGCCGACTCCGCCGCCGCCGCCGCGCGCACCCGCCAAGGCGAACTCAGTGAGTGCTATATGTATACTTCAGTAGCTTTACAGTGAGATAATATAACTTTTTTAATACTAAATCTTACATGTTTTTTTATGTTTATTAGTAGGTTAGGGGATTGGTAATTAATCTTCGTCGAAGTATAATATTAGGTACACTGTGGTCGATTCTGACAGTCATACTTAAACGTAAACTTAAAATTAGTAAGATCCTTTCCTCTCAATCCTTACCTGAAATGGCCGAGACAAAAAGGGACAGGTAGAATTAAGTTTAAGAGTGATGGTCAGATTCGTTCGACCATACTGTTTTTGCGTTACTACGTGCACCGTGCGTTACATTGTGACATCAGCCTCCCTAGCATGACCACGCATCGTGGATATCGTATCGTACGATATATTATCGTCTCTACACAAAATTCAACATGGCGGCTATATTTATCGTATTTTGACAGGCTAAATGTCGATAAATCGGTTTATTATATCGTGTTTCTCAGGTCATGCTACTTGTGCAGCACACACTATTATATTCCAGTTTTGAAAAGCCGCTGTTCTAGCTACATATATTTATCCGTAGAGCAACTGAAGCAGCAGCTGCGCGAGTTGGAGTCCCGCGGAGACGACTCGCTAGCTGTGTACGGAGAGCGCGCGGCGGCCCTGCGGACCGCCGTCAGCCATGCCGCCGCGCAAGGGCACTTCTCGCAGCCGCCGCGCGGACCCATCGGTAACTAGCTCACAGCTGCGCGGACACCTCTCGCAACCGCCGCGCGGACACCTCTCGCAGCCACCGCGCGGACCCATCGGTAACTAACTCACAGCTGTGCGGACACTTCTCGCAGCTGCCGCGCGGACCCATCGGTAACTAGCTCACAGCTGCGCGGACACCTCTCGCAACAGCCGCGCGGACTAATCGGTAATTCCTCAATCACACTCGCCCCCGGGTAAACTTCTCACAACCGCCCCGCAGACCCATCGGCACCCTTATTTTGTAACTTGCGACCGGTCGGCAACCGGTATCGCTAAACGCTTCCAAGAAACCCTATTATATATATCTAGTAGAATATTACCAAATATCAATTTTGACAGCGACTATCCAGCGATTGCGACTGGTTGCAAGTTACAAAATCAGCCAGCGGTATACTCCGTTTCATAGAAAAAGTCCTAAGCTTCCTATTCAATTAAAAAAATTGCTTGCACACGTAATATCTAGCACCATCACTCAAAATAACTATTTGGTGAAACGCACTCTAATGCCACAAATGTAGGCCAGACAAATAAACCAAATTCAAAGTATTTGGCTCGATGTCTGTATTTCCTACGGATCGGATACGCCGCAACGGACATGTTTGCATTTACCACGGACGATCTTTCTCAGTGCGTAGCGTTGGTGCGGTCTGGTCGACGTATATCCGCTAAATCACGCACCATGGGAAGCCACCAGAAGCTGTCATGTGATAGAAAGAAAGGAACAACATCTAGACATAGATAACGTTCAAGTCATGATTACCCGAGTTTTTAATTATGTATGTGCAATATTTCTGCACAGAACTGTACTTTATCTCTTTAGGTGCGTACCTGAAGGTGAAGGAGAAGAAGTGGGGCGGCGCTTTGGAGAGCATCATCGGTGGATCTATCATGTCTTTCTGCGTCAATACGCCAGAAGACTCTAGAAAACTCTTCGAGATTATGGGAAAGGTAGGTCTAAACATACAAGGAATAAACAATCAATTTGTGGTAAGGCGTATCTTTGCGGCTGTTAGTTCGTGCTGCGTATGTCGTAATAAAATATGTATAGTCTCGCACTGTGAAGGAAGCAGGCAAATGGGTGACTTTAAATAAATTATCCTTTTTTTTCCTATGGTAGCTAATTTACCGACTCAAATAACCCATCCCCAGATATACGGCTCGGCAGTAAAACCGGCGGTGACATGCAGCAAGTTCCTCTCCCGAGCTCACGACGTGTCGCGCAACAAGGTGCGCGCTCGCGGACACCGCAGTGCACTCGACGCGCTGCAGGTCAACGACCCCGTCGTCGCCAACTACCTGGTCGACAACCTCGGCCTGGAGGCCATCCTGCTGGTGCCCGACCATGGTGGGTTACATACAGGGGACGCCGTTGCTTAGAACCCATCCACTGCACAAGAACTTAGGGATTTTATTGTGGGACTACGTTTACGTGTTGCGTACCTATAGTTTGTAAATATATTTGTTTTCTTGGCCCTTTTAGTTACACTTTGTATACATATAACTAAAGATGCCTTTATCCCACCAGACGAGGCGACAAGACTGAGCGACACAGTGGAGAATGTGCCGCAAAACTGCAGCAAGATAGTGACCCTCGACGGGACGGAGTACCATCCCGCGCCCAACTACCGCAGCTACGGGGGCGCCGCCCGGCCCAGCCGCTACCTGCAAGTGAGCAGCGCCGAGAGGAAGAGGTGACGTGTCTCTGCCTTGTTTCATGTTCCATCTATATCTACAAATACCGCAGCCTTCCTTCTTCAAAAATCAAAAATCTTTTTCGTTCTAAAATTTCTAAATTCAAAACCACAACCACAGCCAGCTGCAAGCCGAGATCCGCGAAGCAGAGACCGCCCTACGCGCCACGGAGGCGGAAGCGGAGGAGCTGTCCCGCGACGCCGCGGAGGCGAGAGACAACGTGCGGCGCGCGGAGCGGGCGCTGCAGGCGCTGCTGGCCGAGCGGCACGCGGCCGAGGAGGCGGCGCGGGCGGCGCAGGCGGCGCTGGCCACGCAGCAGGCGCCGCATCATGCCGTGCTGGTGGGTAGAATCCGTTTCATAGAATTGATTTCGGATCTAACGTTAAAGTGCTGTTAGAGCGCTTTTCACCGATTTACAATTTCGTGTTACTGCATACAAAAACATTCGCTCCGATATCAAACGTAAGAATTAAACGGACTCTAGTCCGACTCGAGACTCTAGTTGTGTTCTAAAAACGATAACCAAGGAGATACAACAACCACGTTATATCAGTACCAAGATGATAGCTTATTGCCAGAACTAAACTAACGATAAAACATTGTAAAATCCTTGAAAGTAGTCGCTCCGGATCTTTCCTTTGACTTTTTTACTTCACAATGTCTAATTTTTACTACAATTTAAAACCTTTGTGCTCATTAATTGGGGTTGCATTAACTCACAGATGGAAGAGCTAAACATATCGAAGGCGAAATTGCAGACGCTATCAGAAGAGCTCGCAACTCTTACTGAGCAGGAAAACGTGCACAAACAGCAGATAGAAGAGTTGGAGTCCAACATGAAACGAGTCAAGAACAAGCTCGCCAAGATTAATACTGCCTGCAGGAGTCTTACTGTGAGTTACATAATTGATTTTATGTAGCTTTAGATACAAATATACCTATGAATGAAAGTGTGCACAAGGATCGCTTAGATGCATTATGTCTTCACAAAATGTCACGAGATGTCATAATCTCTAAATCGCAATTTCACGATTCTCAATATTCATTATGCCTCTCTGTGTTAGCTAGATACTCGTAGTTATTTTAATAGACATACTCGTATCTAATTTACAACGTGTGCGCGGATGTAGACGTGGCGGGCGGCCGCTAGTTAAATATATGACATGTAATTATTTGTAGGTGACCGATAGATAGCTATATTATGACTTATTTGTCTCCAATGACCTATGTACCCTAAATGAGGCAAAAGTTCTCTACAGTTCTCCGCCATCCCGCTCCGTTTTGAGTTTCGCGTTTTAGTTCGCTCCAGGTCTTCTCTGCATTCTTCATCTCTGCGATGATCGTCCACCGCCAGGAGGGCTATCGCGCAAAATGACAACGTTTATAACTTTTCAATGGAACGTTTTTGATTATGGTTTAGCTTTGGTTTTGCCGATCAGACATTTTTAGCGTTACCAAATGTGCATAAGATTACGTTTTTGGTTGCGGATAAGTTTTGGTAAATACGTTCAACAATAGCGCGATTGCCCTCAGGTCTTCTCAAAGCGGCCATGTTTAGCTATATCACGACGTCATGTTAACAGGAAGAGATAGAACAAGAGCAGCTGAAGCTGGAGCAGGGTGCGTCGGAGCGCGGCACGCTGCAGCAGCGTGTGCGCGAGGACCGCGCCAAGCTCGCGCAGGTCGAGGACATTCTAGAGGACAAGGTGGCCATCGTCAGCAAGAAGGTCGAGCAGGCGCTTTCGCTGTGTCCGCGGATCGACAATCCGAGGTCAGTGCTTATGTAACCGGGTCAGCCAATATCTGAGGTGGAAAAAAGATTCGTTACTTTTCTCGCGGACCTTACTAATGGGGGATTTTCTGACAAGTTACAATAAAGGTCAAAAATTGATGACGTTACCTACATCTTCTACCTAGCTCCCTCTTCACCTCTCTATGCAAAATTTCAGGTAGGAGATTCGCTCACGCTATCTATCCAGGCGATCTGTACTACTATTTTTACTTTTAATAGTTGTCAGAAAATCCCTCATTTTCAAATGATAGGATGTTCTTGATAGATAGGTATAAATACGAAATAGTTTCCAGCAACAACTCGTTTTAGATCTTTTACATCTAGAATAATCTAAATGTATGGCTGGCCTTGCATATTGTGCTAAATATGGATGTGGGGGGGGGTATATCTTCCTTGATTGTCCAATTTTTGCGCATCATTTAACAAAGTGGTCGGTACATGAGGTAGGTTAGGATACCTTTTAAAGGCAAAATGTGACTGTCACATCTATGAAAACACAGTTTTGGTTAGTCTGGATATATGGATAGAATTAGCAACTTCATGACATCTTTGACATAAGGCGAACATTTTTACGTTATATATATATACATACAGGGACCGTGCTATCGTGACGTCAGAACTGAAGAAAACTCAGTTGAAACTGAGTTCGATTCGCAGCGACGGACTCAGTAAAGCGGAGGTGGCTGAGAAACTTCTTGCCGTGGAGCGCAAATACAGGCGGACGAAAACCACACTGCAGAGGCTTAGGGGACTTATAGAAGAGGTAAATACGGGACAGGGTAGAGGATCTTTTGAGAAGACTTCCGTTTAATAAGTTGTAGTATTCAGGGCGGAATTATTTCAGATGCAATAAAAAAAGGCAATGAATTTTGCTTATTACGGAAGGGGTATCGTATCGGTGAGACACGGCTGAAGCATTGTCTCTGGAAGTCCTCTCTTCCACAGTGGAATCTCAATGCTGATTTAAGATTTTATGGTAACCCTACCGATTAGTCGATACCCTTTACATTTATAATGTACTTTAATTGTCGGTTGGTACGTGTATCTTCATCTCTGTATGTCATTAACCTAGGTGAAGACGACGACGGACAAGCATCTGAACTTCTGTCACAAAGTGCAGACGTTTATAGCGCGCCGCGTACAGTTCTGTTTCCAATCCATCCTTACGCTCAGAGGATTTTCGGTAAGTGCTGTTAGATAGATTCATGTTTCAGTTTCAGCAAACTGACCAATGTTACTCCAAGCAAATAGCCTTAATAGGATGGAAATCGAGATCGAATATGCAAATTGAAAAATATGGCAAGGCCACGGAGAAGAAATAAAAGAGGAGTAGCGACTAAGTATATTTTCATACAAAAATAGTGTGCCGCGGAGCGGGGGTGAAGTATAGGACGAGGGGAGCATTGAACACTAGCCCTGCCCATTTACATAGAAACCACCTTGTAGTGACTAGTCAAACTACTTGCTCATTATCAATATGGTTCAAGATTGTTTTACTAGTGCAATTACTCATCGCTAGATGGCAATATTATACTACGTTTTAGTAAAAAAAGTACCCTAATAAAAGCGCTAGTGTCTTTGTAATTTTAATACGGTTACATTTCGGAGCACAAGCGTGTGGTTACAGCTACTGCGTTATACTGGCTCTGAAGCTCCGCCCCTATCATGGCCTCACGATTGCCACACGACTCACTTCTTAGTCTCACCTCCTTTTTTATACCTTTTTAATGGGCAAGGCTAACTATTTGAATTATGTTTTTTATTATAATGTACTAGTGGACGCTCGCGACTTCGTCCGCGTGTACGGAACAGGACTGTAGAAAAAACAATTGTAGTAATTGTCCGGGATAAAAAGTAACCTATGTGTTAATCCATCAGGGTGTCAGCTAACTCCATACCAAATTTTATTAAAATCGCTCCAGCCGTTTTTACATAAAACATCCATCCATACTTACAAACTTTCGCGTTTCTAAAATTAGTAGGATGGAAGTATGAATTTAATTATTTTTATTTTGATAGGGTCGTATGGACATAGACAACGGTCGCGGCGCGCTGGAGATATCGTGCACGGGGCGGGCGCGCGCGGGGCAGCGGCGTGCGACCTCCACGTCCTCGTTGTCGGGCGGGGAACGGTCCTACTCCACTGTGGCCTTCATCATGGCGCTGTGGGAGTGCGTCGAGCTGCCCTTCTATATTATGGACGAGTTTGACGTGTTTATGGTACGTGCCTACTAGTCACGAAAGAAGGTGTAAAAACCGTAGAAAAGCCACTAATTAAAAGGACACTTTTATTAATTAAGGTTATATTATGATAGGGGAAGGGTTTTTAACCCCCTCCCCCCTATCATAAGACAAAGAGTAAAGTAATAAGCCGACTGCTAAATCGACTTACGTAATAAATGAATGGCGCCAAATTAAGGTTCGCGCTCTGTCTACCCCTCCGGTAAAGAGGCGTCATTTTATGTATGTTTTCTTATCACATAGAAAGTTATTCCAGATATAATACATATCTACCAACTACAATGTGAGAGAAAACAACCGATCCACAGGCTATTTTCTAATGGAATAACTTTCTGTATCTAGTAAAATAATAGAGGTAGATATAATATACAGACTGAAAGCATGGATCTCCTCTGCTTACAATGCTTTCACTTTATTGACTTTCATAATATTCTTCATGCTCGATCATAGGTTTAGCATAGGCTTGACTGATCTTCCTCTAGATAGAATATCTTCAATGGAACTAAAATTATATTCGATATATATCTTTTAATTCCTAGAACATTTATTAACCGATAAGTAGCATTACAAGAGTACTTTCTAGGACCTTTGCCTAAGTTACACACATTTGCAGGACAACGTGAACCGCAAGATAGTAATGGAGCTGCTAATCGACCACGCGCTGAAGAACACGACGCGACAGTTTGTGTTCCTCACACCACAAGACGCGAGCTCTGTCGAGGCCGGACCTCTTATTAGCATACACTTGTAAGTTACCAAACTAGAAGTTATCAATTGAACTAGTTGCCATTTACGTTATGTTTTCAACCGATCCAGATCTCTCTTATAATAAACTTTTAGGAGCCTTGATCTATCTCCTTGATTAAGAGAAGTTTTTTTTTTTTCTAAATAAGGCGAGATTGACTCCAAATTATCGTTGTCAGTCCTGGGGGGTAAGCACGAACTTTTTTCCGCTGCGTAAAGCTATCGACTCGCAAGCAAAATCTATGAAATTTGACGATAGCGTTACGGACATGTGATGGATTCTTGCTTGTCCCACAGTTGTCTCTTAGTCTTTACGCAAGGCAAGATTGACGCAGTAATACTCTTCGACCGTATTTCGGTCAATCTCAACTTAGCCAACTGCAGCACATATACTGCACGAGTGTGCCACTCTCTATTCTATCACTTTCATTGTCCGATGACACGGGAAGCCGTGTTCGTATTTTCCGTTCCGACTGCACAGTAATCTATGTATGAAAGATATTTTATATTTGAGAGAAATAAGCCCATGTAAATGAACGGTTGTAATTTGAATTGGTCAATTTTCTACAAAATGATAATAATGGTAATAGGCCCCGCCCACTCTTTTGAACATGTGCAAGTGCTTTATTATAACTAAACTCTTTGTTTTTCAGAATGGCAAACCCAAGACCGTAATATTAAGATTATTATCTACTCAGTACCTCATTATTACGTAAGAAACATTGTTATAATCCAGTTGAGATTACTTTCTATTATTATGATTATTTTTAAAAATAAACAAATTATTTTAGGAAACCCTATTTTCTTTGATAATATAATTGATGATAAATGAAAAGATAAGTATATAATATTCAACACCATTTATTTATTAATACTATAACACAACGACATTGCGTACTGACGTACATAGTGTGATCAAGTCAATGCATTTATTGCACGAGTGACAAAAACATTATGGCTTCCACATTGAACTGTCTGAGATCACATGCATTTAATTTTGTTGGAATATAATTGAAAATTGGAACTAACTACAGTATGTTTTTATATTAGTTTTGAAATAAATTGATATAAAAATAACTTACGACTAAAAAGCACTTTATTTACTAGCAATATACTTTAAATTATCTGATAAAGTAACAAATCTAAGTCTTATTAATAAGGCGAATCTTCACCTCAGGAGATAAGCGTAATCGTTCATCTTAATTCTATGACAAATTCACTACATATTAATGTTAACAAAATACCCGATTTTCAGAAAGTGCAAGTGTCACCTGCCTACAACATATGTACTTTACACTAGATTAGGTGCTGCTTGAACACAGCTAATGTATACTGAATTACTATGTTTTAAACAATTTACGGCGGCAAATAAAATTAAATACATAAGTTATCTAAAAGACATGCGGAAATTAGATAATAGCATGGTAATTGACAGTGCAAGGCAAGCAAGAGTACCCATTGAATAATATATATGAACACAACCCTAATATTGTGCTAATAAAAAGTATAAATTATAAAGCTGGAAAATAATTACGAAGAAATTGATCACAAAATTCACAAATCTAACATTAATTAGATTGTCTATACGCAAGTATAACTAATTTATCATAACATATTATTATGTATGATGATTACAAGTTCCTTAGATCTTTAGAAACAGCGAAAAGTAGTCTTTGGTTACAAAAAATTACTTTGAAAATAAGCCAAGAAAATCATATCTTTTACTAGAAAAATTAAATACCTATTCCATATAAAATTTTCAATGACCTGAAAGTCTTTTATTCAGTCTCGAGAACAATTATTTTGTTCAATTATCAAGAAGGTTAATAACTTAGTACTTATTAATATATTTACATCATTTTTTATTACTTCAAGATATTGGAACCAGTTGTTGGACATTGGCTTTCTTAAATAAAACTTAAATCATATCTATGTACAATCAATAGACTAACATGAAAATAGGCATGAATTCGCCACGACTTATTAAACAGTAAAATGTTTAGGTACCACATTTGATTTGAAACTAAGTGCATTTTGATTTTAGTGTAAAAATGTTTTGGTAACTTAGTGATTTAGGGCTATGAACTGTAAAACTTAAAAAAATATCATGGATTCTAATATTTCTAATGTGATTAATCAAAGAATGATTGATATTACAATAAATTTTAGATAAAACAATAATTACCAGAAATTAGTAAACTAGAGAAATAGTAACAAACTGTAATAAAAGTTATTGTTTCGAGCTCTTGTGCGGTTCATGAAGTGGATGGATATTCAGTGAAAATGCCAAGATCACTACACAGAAATTTATTCAGCTTAAAAGTACAAGACAAGTCATCGCGTCTCAACGTTAGAACACACTTGTTTTGGCAACACAGGTTTAGAAAAAGTGTGTTCTAACATTGAGACGCGATAACTTGTCTAGTACTTTTAAGCTGAATAAATTACTGTGTAGTGATCTTGGCGTTTTCACTGAATATCCATCCACTTCACGAACCGCACAAGCGCGAAACACTTATTATTAGAAATAGTAAATGACAGTGTGGTTTGATATACTTTGATATAATTTCAGATAGTTTTGTTTCATCAAAGGTTCACTTGTTTGTCAAAGACAAAAGAAAACACACATGTTACAACTTGTGAACAAATGTTTGATACACTATGGTCCGTTTTTATGGTATTTAATTTACTTGGCATTGATGAACAAATGCTACAGATTTTTAAAATAAACTAAGAAAGCAAATCTAATGAGATATCAAAATATCATACAAACATCTTCATGCAAATTCACTTACAATGATATTTAGGCCGTGTTGCAGGGTTAGCATATCAATATTTACATTAAGTTTGGAATGATCATGCATTCTATCTCTAGCTGTGAGATACAGTCCGCTATCTACAGCATGTTCCCATCCTCTCAAATTCACTTGCTGCATTTTTTGTGGAATAACCACCTTCATGTAATAGGGGGATTATGAAGCATAATACTGCTTATTTATTGTCGTCGTATAGGTAGGTCTGAAAAATTCTACCTTTCATCCAACAAAACAATGCAGTTAGTGATCATGTGTTGTATTTAAAACAGATGGATTTATCTAACTTTATTTACAAATGTTCCTCACTATAAATATTAAAGTAGGAACTATGTACGACATGTAACTATTCATGTAGGTGGGTTAATTATTCTTGAGATGAAGTTTGATTAAGGATTATTATTATAGCACAAACATATGAATGATTAAAAGAAAAATGATTTGATGGATGTCTGGTGAATAATGCAAATCTTGAGATTAGCTACGCAAAATTAAAAACAGGCATTGCTGTCACAGTGCTGGTTTTGAAAATTTGTCATGAAAAACTGAATTTTTTTTTTGAACTAATTACTAGACCTTCGATCATTACCTGTCACAATGACGAAACATGCGACACTACATTGCTCACAAAAGTACAGATAAGAGACTAGGCGTTTTCCGAGCGGTCCTGCGACCGTGCAGCGACGACATTATAATAGATCTGCTTTTAGTTTCTCTTTCACAGGAACAAACTAGGTATTTGCCAAGTGTCATCAGTTATTAGGGTTAACAGGTTAGTGTCAGAAGTTATGTAACACTTCCTATGGACGTGTACGTGATGTTATAATGTTAGTCACCACCAGCGCCGGCCCAAACTAAATTTTAGCATGAAGCGAGATCCAATTATGGCGCCTCTCCTGTTTGCTCCTAATAATATATACCTATATCTTTACCATTCAGGCGCCCTCTAGGATTTGGCGCCTGGAGCGACTGCTCCGTTCGCCGTATGGGCGGGCCGACCCTGGTCACCACATTGAACTAGCTGATGTTTTACCCAAATTGATCTAGGCAATTTCCTCATCTATATTTTCTGTGCATAATAATCAATTGGGTAGTTTCCCATGGTTGAATCTTAATAACATCTTATCAGAATAAATAATCAAAATCATACCTATCTGTAAAATAACAATTTGATTATGTGTCCAAATGAGGTATTAATTAGCATTCAAAATTAAGTGGGCAAGTTAATTTTTCAAATGTGAAATTAATTGAAAATTACAACATGACATGTCTACCTGCATCATTTACAGCAACTTTTGTTTTGTGACCATATTTATAAACGCAATATTTAATACAGCTGCAGAACAAAAGTTCTTTTACGCGCATACAAGTTGCTTAAAGAGTGACGTCACGTGGTGGTAGCCGTTTGTATGGAGCGATTTTTGGCAAGTCTAAAATGATTTTGAAATCATTATATCCCGGAAAGTTTTCACGCTAGTGGAGTTTTTCTTTCGCAAATGTTTATTTTATTTTATCTTTCGATATAAATACAAATAAAAAAACTGTAAACGACTCTATTCTCCAGCCAACTGACCTCTACTAATATGAGTACTCTGGGCTAAATATGCACTTATTATAAATAGCCATTGTGTTATAAATAGATTCTAATTATTATAAAACACTCTTGCGCCCATATTTCAAAAAAACAAGACACCCACAAGCCAACATCACTAACTAGCTGTCATTTTGTACTAAGAAACGTCAATTAAAGAATAATGTGACGTCAGCTTGTGTCCATAAAGGCAGGATAAAGAGGATGCTCGATACTCTTATCTAGGCTTGCGATAGCTAACGCCTATGCAGCGCAGTGGGCACCACTCTTTGTCCATACTTTATTCATGTGTCCTCTTTGTAACTATAAAAAAACGGCTAGTCCAGCGTACTTGCATTATCACAGATCAGTGGTACCACTAGTGTTGTTTGTAGACGTCACTTTTAATACTTATTTGAACTAAACTATCTGTCGTCGTTAGGGTACTTATATGTAGTACGCATGGCGAATTGTCTATGAACGTATAAAGAACCACGGACGAAGTTATGCCAGTGCACAGATTTAAATTAAAGCACTGTAATATTCGTTACCGAGCTATAGTGACAACACTCTGTCTGTCGTTCTTTATACGTCCTTGTCATACACAGTGTCCACCTCGCCTTCCTCCTTTCCCCGCGCTCACCTAAATATACGTATTTACTGCGACGCGTGTCGCATGAATTTTCAGCAAATGCGCCGCGCGTACTGTACAAAAAGCTGTCTCTAAGGTACATACATATCCCACTGGATTGATAAGTCTTCAAATAGGCATTAAAAGTTGAGCTCCACATGTACCTATGAGCGTGTGCAGTTATCGTTAGTTCCCCGTGCGGCCGTAGCAGAGGGCGTGGCGCTGTTGTCGCCCGGTTGTTTCTGGTCGGAGCGCGGCGGCGTCGGCGGGAATACTAGTTCAGGTGGTAAAGAGCTTGGTTGTGGCTCATCGAGTTCATCACAGATTTTGTCCTGGAAATAAATGTGCTGATTTGAGTGAAAGGAGTCTTGCCTGTTACAGTTAGGAGTATACAGTTTCTACACATACATGTGGCTGTGTTCCCTAAACTGAGGTCCACAAGGCTACTGATGATTTTTGGTTCAAGACCGCGATGTGATTTTAAAACTATGTTTTAACACGGGAGGCCCTGTCTCCTGGAAACCCTTACCTACTACATAGGGTGTTTCTATTCTTCTCTGCCGACAGTACACAAATGTTTTTCCATAATCTACATATATAAATTTTAAATTATATACAGCTAGATAGCACTAATTGTAGGTACTGCATCATTTAATAGACATGACATAATCATTGCTTTTCGTCAAAATTGATTATCTCGTAGTCGTTTTTTTTTTTTTCAAATTAAATATGCATAACAGAACATTATCATTACAAATCATATAAAATTACATGAAGGTCTTAATCTAGACAATGTCCCAGGGACATGCATACATACAAGCATTAGATAATAAAACGTTCAACCGTGGTGACTAAATTAATTGAAAGTTATAACGAATTATTAGAAGGGTTAGTAAGGGATACAGAGTGGGGTGAGTATGTTAGTAGGTGCATGCAAATCATACATAATCATTTATTACAATAATGCCAACAATAGAATAAGTAATAATTAATTAATAAACGGAAAAACAATTAAACATGATACTAGACTAAAGAAAGAAATTAATCATCCCAAAAATATACTACGGACATATTTCATAAATTTGTCATGATTACAATTAAAAATGTCAAAGGGAGCACTTGAATTTGGATGGCGTAATAAGTCATTGTACTGGCGACACATTCTGACTATTGGGTTATAATATGAGGTGTTGTTTGAATGTACCTGTAGGGCAAATACCGAAGGTCTACGGTCACGGCTTCTGAATTTTGCTATAAAAGTAAGGAGGGAAAGCAAACAAGGAGAGTCAATCTTACTATGAATTATCTTATGCAAATATGCTAGATCCTGACATTCGCGGCGAGCCCCGAGCGATGTTAGCCCAAATTTATGAAGTCTATCGTTGTACGATCGCAGTGTGCGACTGATACCTAGTCTAAAACACAGTAACCAAGACTTCGCCGCTGCACGCTTGCAATATAGTAATTTTTCTCATTCTTACTATGAACTAATGGTATACTCACAAACATGTCGAGCGTGACGTTGTGCTGCTGGATGCAGTGGCTCTCGTCGAGGTTGGCGGCGGGGCACAGGCGCGTCAGGTCGGCGCCTCGCTGCACGAACTCCCCGTCCGCGCCCCGCAGGGTTGGCATCCGGCACGCCGCCAGCGTCGTCGCGATCGGCTCCATCCAGCGGTAGCACGCGGCGATTGATTCCCACTTGTAACCTGGAAGGGATATGTCTAGTTAGCACGAATATATATACAGATTTGGCGTTGACAGTTTTTTTTATTTATACCAGCGACGAGAACATATAGCACGCCAGGTCCAGCAGAGACATGTAGCTCACCCGACACGCGCGCGGCCAGCTCCCGGTCGTACACGTGCGCCATGGCGGCGGCGGCCAGCACGCTGGCGCGGTGAGCGCGCACCGCGGGTGCAGCGCTGCCAGGTCCAGCAGGCGGGCGGCGCGCGCCAGCTCCAGCGACGAGCACTGCGGGAACACGAACGTGTAGCCGCGCAGCGCGCTCGCCTCCGCCTCCGCCTCGCCGATCAGTCTGCAGACGTGTGTGCGTGTTAAACGTAGGAAAGCATACGATGCTACTGCAACACCCCGTCCAAAGTTGAACCTACAGGTCTGCCCCCTGGTTATGTAACTTGCAGTAACAGAGCTGAAGCAAGAAGCAAATAGGTAAACAGGTGGCGGGTTTGCAACATAGAAGACACGTAACGTTAACAAATGCTATTAATAATGCAAACAGATAAATAAAAGTGTCTTTTTGTAAATACAACTAACTACAATTATGTTATATTAACTACCCTTTACTATAAATTATGTTTAACTATGTTTGAAACGACTAGACCTAATTTTGTCAGACTTTGAAGGACTAATGCCTGATTTCACCGACGTCTCCTAAGATTTAGAAGTTTCCTAACGCATTTTAAGTATCAGTTTTGACAACATTCGATTTCACCAAAGATAAAGATTTCCTAACAGCTTAAAAGATCTCCTAAGATTAGAAACTCGAATTTCGGGCTCTTAAGTTTAGGTGACATTTTCGTGTACCTATTACCTACGCGTGTTTGGATTTGTATTACCTACCTAGAATTCACGATTTCAAAGATATGGATAACATACATACGAGTAACTCAATTATGATAGTTTTTACGCTATTGAAACAGTCGAAGCTACTATACTCTTTCTACGGTCGAAGCAGTACAAAGACGTAGCTTATTTGCTCGAAGGCGTTTATACCGCGAAAGGCCGAATTTCTTTCAACGACAGTGACAAGACAACTAAGTATTTAAAGCAAAGGTCTGTGTTGTATTCAGCCTCATTTTACATTTTTTGGTCGTAATTAATAAATATATTGACAAAATTTATAAGAAAAAAGGTTTTTGGCTATATTAAAACACATTGTACTGATATAATTGTAACTTATTTAAATTAATTTCGTTGTAAACAATTTTCAAATATGTTGTCACATACACACAAACACACGATTTTACGAATACGGTTTTCGACATCACTATTTTGTAAGAAGTCCGTACTTTTTGAGTCCCTATGTAGGTGAAAAGCAATTTAAGTTAGAAGTTAGTTTAGGAGATGTCTTTCTCTAAAATCTTCTTAGCAAAGAGACCGTTTAGGGAGCACTGGTGAAATCCGGCATAACTTAGGCTACTTTTATTCCCAAAATTCCCACGGGTACGGAAAATACGGGATTTCACGCAGATGAAATCGCGGGCAGCCGCTAATAATATACAAAAACACAACAATCTATTAAAACACATGAAAAATACATATCAGACCACCAAACACACGATGCCTACCTTTTCTGAGCATTCCTGCCCTCACTAGCCAACTGCATGTACACATTAAGCCAGCTGTTGACCGTCATGGGCGTAATATTCCACGACAGTATCTTAAGTATGTGCAGCTCCTCCAGTAAGATCTCGTCCGCGGTGCACGCGCCGTCCGTCACGTACGCGAACTCGCCGATCTTCGGAGGGTACACCTCTTCTACCTTCGCCGCTATGAAGAGACATGTTATTCCTGTAAAAATGTATATATTTTGCAATCGTCGGCCAGAGACATTATCACCCATGTAACTTCACTTACGAGGGCAAAATTTTTATCGTGTGCCGTACGAAATCTTAAATAAACATGAATTAATTACATAGCTTGAAGAACTCATGGCCGATGGCGTCGAAAAGTTCTAGCGTGGCTACCATATACCGGCAAGCGCAGCGTGGAAAGGCCACTCGTATGATGGATGGACGACCTAGTCAGGATCGCGGGTATCTGCTGGATGAAGCCTGGGGGTCCACTCTGAAGTGACGATAAACGAAGTATCGGCCGAATATCGAGGTGTCTCCTACTACGAACTTCCTTCGATCGGGTCAGTCGCGCCGTTTTTTCATTCGGTCCGATCGAACTCTATTTGACAGGTATAAGGCTAGATAATAGAAAGCTTATAATATTAGTCAATGTGAATTATTCTCTATGGTTCCGAATGAGTTGTGAACATCCGAAGCAATTTCGTAGTAGGGTCAAAGGCTTCGATTCGGTCGGGCTTCGGTCGGACCGAAAGATTCGAAAGCGGCATTTCAGAGTAGACCCCCTGCTCCAAGTGTGTATGTTTGGGAATGTATATGAATAAAATACATCCGTGGATAAAATATGTATATTAAGATCAAGACATGAATTAGATGGTTTCTCTTCAAGAGATTATGTATGAGTGAAGACCGAAGTTCGCTGACGTCTTCTGTAGGGATGTGCGCCGCTTGTAATGATGTCCTTTCATAAGAACTATTTCTCGATGAACGGTTCACGGCGTGAACAGGGAACATCACAATAGTGAAATTAAGCTCCGCGCGTGTACCATTCCTTATTGCTATAATTATGTTATACAATATATTACGTAGAACTAGAAATCTTGCTTGTCGTATAAAAATTTACTATTATCTCTCATCATTATATCACTATTATATTATATCTCTCATATTCCTACCATTGTCCTAATATATTTAGGTTTGTTTTAGTGTCACGCGGACCGTCAGTACGGACCGCTCCGCACAGACCGATCCAACGGGTCCGTACGGACCCGTCCCCGCATTACTCTAAAACGCTCCCTAACCTTAATATAGTGGGGTAAGCACGAACCTTTTTACGCGTCTCGCTAGCAAAATCTATGTGATTTGACAGTTTGGCGCTAGCGTTACGGACAATCGAGAGGTTCGTGCATACCTCTAAGATCGGTCTGTGCGGAGCGGGTCCGTACTGACGGTCCGCGTGACACTAAAACCAGCTATTAGGCCGGCGCAAAATGGTTTCTTTCCACACTATGTATGGTTTAGTGACATTTTTTACATACATTTTTAAATCCGTAAGTACATTAAATAAATGCAGTGGTACAGGCCCGTGACTGGGATCGCACCTACTTTGACTTCCGACTAAAAGGCGCACGTCTTAATCGTTGGGCTATCACCGCTACTAAGGGATGGATTATTTATCTCAAAATTCTTCTTACAACAATCTGGAGAACCTAAAACCACGCCTTACCAATGAGCTGCAGGCGACTCTTCTGCACATCGTCAGTGTTGGTGAGATACCGGTCGATGTAGTCCACGGTGAGGTGGAACGTCTCTCTGTGCAGCTTGTACACCTCGCACACCTACAGACAAACATACACTTTGTTTATGTAAAGCCCGGCATCTCTCAGAACGAAAGCGATTAGATTTATATTGACAACTAATGGCCGCCCGTCCGCCTAAAGGTGAATTTCGTATCAGCATTGCACTCGTGCGAAGCCGGGCAAGGTCGCTAGATATACATATAAACCTTTCTCTTGAATCATTTCTAGTTTCCACCTATTAAAAAAAAAGCATCAAAATCCGTTATGTAGTCTTCTAAGCACACTAGGGACAGACTCGGCGGGAGGCGACTTTGATATTATGTACAGGGCCGGCCCGCCCATACGGCGAACGAAGCAGTCGCTCCAGGCGCCAAATCCTAGAGGGCGCCTAAATGGTAAAGATATAGGTATTATTAGGAGCAAACAGGAGAGGCGCCATAATTGGATCTTGCTCCATTCTAAGATAGATAGATTTTTATTGTCATAACTGGGTACATACATTTGTTGATATATATTCAATTTTTGATCCAACAGTTTGTCCATTTCGGACGTACAATAGTCATATACATATTATATAATATTAAATAGGTTGTTCCTAAGTTATTTATTATTAGAATTCATGTTTACAATTATTCCGATAAGTCATAAAAAGATTTCTGTATTAGCCATTTTTTAAATGCATTCTTAAATTTCATGTCATCCAGTGATTTTATCGATCTAGGCAAATTATTAAATATGTTAAAATTTACTTCGGGCCGACCCTGATTATGTAGTGAAGTGATTAAAAACAAACAGGTACGACATAATATTACGCGAGGCAGGTCTGTTTAGTTTCACATAGATTCTTCCCGGCCGTAAAAATTCATTACGCAATTCGCCGTAGGCTGGCATAAATTTCACATTCAGTGTTGTTTGGATCCCTGTGAGTGCTTTTACCTACGGTGAATTAACCGTAGATGTTAAGTTTACGGCAAAAATTAAACGAGTGCGTGTGTGCAGTACAAGTTTGAAGTTTAAGATTTTAGATACTTTGCAAATCGTACCCGTTCGTGTTAACGTAAAGTAGCCAACTAATCGCATTGCATTGATGTGTGATGAAAAGTGATCACAACGACACTACGAGTGCAGGAGGTACTACCCGTTATACACTACGTATAATATGTGGTGTCTTTGTTCTCAGTTATGGCAAACTTACATCATCTTAAATCGCATACATCAAGGCAAGAAACCATAGGTAATATCATTTGTTGAATTTGTTAACTTTGACGTGAAAGACTTCGAAGTGATAGCTCATTAAGGCTTTGGTTTTATAGAATAGCGGTGCCGTTATATAACGATGATACGTACGAAACTCGGGCTATGTATTATGGTGACCAAATGTGACATGTTTCTTCAATACCGCTATCCTAGGAAAGCTAAGGTAAAAGCCGCTGTAACTAACGTACTTAGGCAAGTATTTTGTTAATTATAATTACGTAAGCCCGTTTTAATTTTTTTTCCTTTTCGAAGTCCTTATAAAAAATTGAACGACCAGTATTTCTTTCCTGTTTTGTCATAGGATATTTCTGCATATAATGACGAAGGACGCTGGCCTCAAATAGAATATTATCAGTGCGGTTTACCGCAAACAATTTATGATAATTCCAGAGATAATATTGTCATTTATGTAGGATCAGCGGGGTAACCATGAACTCTTAAAGCGTGATTGTTTCCATTCTAGAAGAGGGATGCCGATATATACAGCTAATAGCGGTGTCTTGCTTCTACAATGGAAACAACCCTGATTTAAGATTTCATGATGATGCTTTAGAAGTGCCCGCAACACACGAGTTACCCTAGTTGTGCAAATAAAATTGATTGATTTATATTATCACACCTGTCGTCCTTAGCAGGTACTAATGCAACATTTTTAAGTATTGTGTACGGTAGAAACAAAAATAAATGTAAAGTCTGATTCCATTTCAAGAACGTAGAAGAAACGTTAGTAGTTTTGCCTTGAAAACGTCTGGAAAATCAGACAGAATAAATCTCGCAATCACATCAGTATGAATTATAAAAGAGGGCGCCTAAAGTACATGAAACGAAGCATGTCATCGTACTTTGCAGTAGGTACGAGAATGTCATCTACTGACTAGTAATAACACGACAACCTTCACATTTGCTTGTACGAGTACTTCTACTTATCTATTCAAACCTCAGTTTGTGGCTACTTAAAACAACGAATTAAGTATTTAGGTACTCCATACCATTCTAATATTTAAGAGTTTATGCTTTACAGGGTGTGGGTGACAGCCAGGCAAATACTGAAATGCTGAACAAGTACCATTGTGTTGAGTTATACGATAGTGTCATATCTCGCAGGAAATGCATTTTAAATTTGATTATAAGTAATGTTTGCTTTCCGTTACTGTGACTAGTTAAATAGGCTTATTGGTTATTGTGTGTCACATTGATGTTTTTTGACTCACTTATGACTCTATTAGGGTTGATTAGTTAAACTTTTTTGAGGACAACAAAGTATTTTTTACAAAAAAAAAAAATAATCGATAAAAAATAATGCGAAAATTTCAGTATTTTTCTCCTCAGAATCATGGTCTGAAGTCACCATATCAATCACAGATTACAGGGGATAATGGTTGGATGTCACAAACACCCTGTATACTTTACTAGCGGCCCGCCCACGTGAGGCCACCTTCGTCCGTGTGAGGTATTGCACCCGTACGAAGCCGGGGCGGGTCTCTAGTCATACATACAAACACTCCTATTAAATCGCCCTATCTATTTAAAAAAAACTGCATCAAGATTTGTTACGTAGTTTTAAAGATCTATAAGCGTACATAGGGATAGACAGAGAGCGGGAAGCGACTTTGTTTTATAATATGTAGCGATTTAATAATTTTGTCCATAGAAAACGAGCGCGCCCTACTCTAGACTATCATAGAGACATCGTAACAAACATTGTCCTGTCATCCTGTGCTGATGAGGGGTTTTACTCACTAGAATAAATCAGCTGCATCTCTTTCAGTGCATGTCGTAAGGACGACTATGGAAAACGGGCATTGTCTCAGACGATAAGCTACACTTATCACTGATTGTTTACATCTATCCCCGTGGCCAGCGCCGCCGGCCCGAAGCAAATTTTAGAATGGAGCGAGATCCAGTTATGGCTGCATATACCTAGGCGCCTAATTAGGCGCCCTCTAGTATTTGGCGCCTGGAGCGACTGCTCCGTTCGCCGTATAGGCGGGCCGGCCCTGCCGTGGCATCCAGCGCGGCAAAGAATAGCTTTAATAAAGCAGGTTGATTGCAAATTAATCGATTAGGTGCCTAGGGATATCTATCACTAAGTAAGTCATGATGATGCATCAATGCGACTGTTTACAAATCATCGCCTATCTATTTTATTTATAAAATACCCCTAATTAATTACTAAATTCCAAGAATTTACCTTCGAAAGGTATAATAGATAATATACTTTTATAGTAGGTAAGTATAATCTACATTAGCTAATCGCCTTCTAAATAGTGTATTACAATAAGAAAACAAGTATATGTATACAAATGAATAACGATTTTATTTACATTAAATCCAGCTAGCAACCTCCTAAGTTCGTCCATGTAGACTGCGTAATGTACCTGTGTCCCACTCAAAGTATAAGAAAGAAAACGTCGAAAAAATAGTTGGGAAATACTACAATGCGGAGGCCGTAATTTTGCAAGGAATAAAAACTTGTTTTTCCTAGTGTGACCTATAAAAAACAATACCGCTCGTGAGGATAGAATTCAATGCGCATGAGCAATCGGCAAATTTTTGGTACTTGTGCACCGTGATCGATGAGCCTGCCTACGTACTCACGTACTTCTATAAAAGGCATGCAAACAGACGTGAAGGACGATCGCTATTCGCGATGTTTAAGGAACACCTGAATTAAGAGTAAATAAAAAATCCAAAATAATATAATATTCTGGCTCAAAACTTTACAATGGATTACCTTATTTGCGCGTTTGTAAAGCGCAATTAAGTATTTTACGTGATTAAGCTTACGCTTAGCACTCAATATAAAAATAAAGGAGGTAGAGTCTATAGACTCTTAAATTGCACTTTTTCCACCTGTAATCAAATTATTATTGACGAAAAAACAACCCACTACATACCTAAATTGAATATGGAATACCTAAACTGTGATGTGCACTCAGAAGAAATTGTTTAAAATAAAACAGTAAATGATTGATAGACAGACTGAAGGGGTCAATGTGCTGTGAAAAAAGGAGGTCATTGGCCTCAAAATTACATCATTTTGTAGACAACTTAAAACATCAATAAAATAACTGAACTTACCTCATCATAACTCTCTGTAAATTGCAGCATGGAAAACCAAATGAATTAAATTCAGGAAGCAGTATAAATTTAAATAATATTTAAAATTACAAATAATGATTTGGTTCAAAAAATATTATGAATTTTATAGAACAATAATTAATTATCTATAAATTACACAAACATTGAAAACAAGTAAAATATAGGCCTCCATAAGCAATGGGACAATGCTCATTAAAAAATCTTACCTCATTGAGCCAGTCCAAAAGTATAGCTCTCATTCTAGGCTGTAAGTTGGGATGGTTGTCAAACATGTGTGGGTTCTTCTTCATGCTGGACTCTACATCACACTCGCACATGCCTCCCCACACATCCGCAGGGTCTGCCCAGGAGAGCCCCGGTAAAGGACACTTGCGCTTACTGGTTGTAGGGCACTGGGTGTTACTTGTACTGTAAATAATTACATGTATGAAAATATGGTCTTCTCATAAATTGGGGAAATATTATTGGGAAGTCAACATAATTTTTTCTATCACTAGACTATTTTTTAACATGGTCTAATTGATAATGTACTTAAGAAGTAATAAATAGAGCCTAATCTTACATCACATGGAGGATTACTTAGGTAAAAAATTTGGTTGTGACGAAGTCCATATTCTGACATTACAAAAGCCTGTAGATAAGCATGGTTCTTCATACCAGATACTCACCTAGCTCTTTTAGTTGAATGTGGTGTGGATTCCCCTCTGTTTACATTTTCTAAAGGACTTAGCACATAATTTGTTAATTCTGGTAAACTGGGAGGACTCAAGAAACTGTCAGGGTTATAGTCCAATGGGCTCTCTGTGCTCTCTTGGTAGAAGTTCTGAGGTCTCTCTAGCTCATTGTGGCTATCCTCATCACTTGAACTTGAGGTCTCGACCACAATGTTCTCAGCTGGTTGGTTGTCCAAGTCATCTTGTAAATGAGGCGATATTTTCAATGGGGGCATATTTTCAACCTAAAATCATTATAAACAAATGATAACTACATCTAGTTTGAACAGTAGCTGTACATGTTAGGTAAAGACGCTTACCTCATCATCTTGGGTAGTTCTCTTCCTTTTCATCGACATACGTTTTTCACTGAGTTCACAGGAGGAACTGTAAATAAATGTATTAATGAGAAACTGTATCAAGCAGTAAGTATTTGGTACACTACTTTGAGCTCTACATACCCAGGGTGTTCCATGTCTATGGGTTCAGCTTAGTAGACTTCACTGTGTCTCAGTCTAAAACAAATTCATATTGGATCTGTAGATTAGCACATTTTGGTAATATTAGTTAAAATTAGTTTAAAATACCGCATGTCATGTTTAAGTTGCAAATAGGGTTATGTCACTTGTCAACCAAAATTAGGACACTTCACAGAAAATCTACATTAATTTATCACATTCGATGTTGTTCCCAATAAAACTGTAAAGATTCTTTATCCCTAGAAATACAAAATAACATCATATTTCATGGTAAAATACGTAAAGTACGAGGTCCTTTCAGCAGCGTGCCCCCCTGCTTGGCGCGGGACTTTTTTTGTAGCTCTATTTTATAGTAATAAATGCAATATATTATCGGTAAATTTCAATTATTACATCAACTGAGGGCTCAATGAAGTATTTCGTGCAATAAAAATAGCAAATTCACATAATCAGCTGCTTGAAAAAATGCCACGAATCCGTCACAATCGCGCGCGAAATTCTTCCGTCAGCGCCATTAGACACGTCTTCGTAAGCTTGGGTTTCTTGGCCTATCCACTTATGGAAATTGATAAAAATAGCCCACACACGATCAGAAATTACGACAAGTTAAACATTTTATTAAAATTATTATAATAATTATGAATATTAACAGCTGAGATACCACAGCCTCACTACCAATGAATGGCTTGGCTTATCGCCCACCAAAGATTTCTAACCTAATTACGACCTATTTCTAAAATTATCACTTGGTAAAATTATACAGAAATAATGTATAATGATCGTAGATTTGGATTATTGCACTTTATCATACCTGATCATTCACAATTGAATCCAATTTTACTGTTGAAAATTTTCCTGCCATACAGATATGAAGGGTTTAATTCAACACATTTACGGTATATTTATGATAAGTTATATACTCCACGGTCAAACAGAACACGAATATATATGAAACTTAAGCACTTAAATCAATTAATCACTATTAACACCGATTTTCAGCTTTTCACGGCTAGATAACGCCCGGCTTTCCGCGCGAAAATGTCGCGGTAAAAACTCGTCAGCTCACGAAGTTAACAATTGGCTAACTTCATGTTTGTTTCCTAACGGACGTCACTGATAATGTTTCTATTTACGCTTGGTAGTTAAAATGTGCCGTAACTTTTATTCCAAATTATTTCTAAATTATAAATATGCGTATGCGCGGCTTTAATAAGAATTCCCATATTGATATAGATAATGTCGTGTAGTTAGCTATAACTGAAAATACAAGTTGAATGCACATCGTGATATGGTTATAATTAATTTAATTTTCTTGTAGTAAACATAACTTAGTTTAATTTAATTGTATGTTGTTGGTATTATACATTTTATAAATAAGGCTAATGAAAATGGTATTTGTAGTAATAATACATCATACATATTCGGTGAAAAGAATCGTAATAAAAGCTGTGGCTCAACGCTTACTCGATTCTCATTGGCTAATTTTATCGCGTACTTATTTATTTTTGTGATGTTGGCTTACATGCAGTAACTAACTTCATTCTATTGCTCAGCTGGTGGAACAGCTGTTTTTATTGATCGATTAAAACTAAAATTTCAGGAAAAGTAAATTAAACTACTGTAATATGTGAATTCCTTATATACCAGAGTTACTTATCGATTACATAAAATGGCTACGCAAAATATTGCTGTAAAGTTGTGCGGGATTCTTCAATCAAAATCGGGGGAAGGTATGTCCAAAAATTTTTAACTTACGTTTGGAGAACAGTTATTAAGCTAAGCTTTTGTTTTGTAAATGTTAACAGAGGTAACTGCAAGGGAATGGCGCCTGTTAGGACAAGAGCAAGATGGGTCCCAATTGCTGTCATGGTTATCAAAAAACAAAGACAGTCGGGAGGTGCTAAACTTGGGCGTGTATACCAACAAGACCAAAACACTGACCCCTTTGTATGAGTTTTTGGATAAACCGAATATCATTCAAGCTTCAGTGAATGCCAGCCACAGCCTACTTGTATATGTAGTTAAGCAGTTACCAATGCTGGGGTCTGATCAGCAACCTCTCTACTGTCCATATTTAGTAAGCCTATTGCCTGATAATAAAGAAGGCCCACTGGAAGTCGAGGAGGGGTCGACTAAACAAATAATGCTGCAATATGTTTATGGCAAAGCCAATAAGTACAGCCCTGGTATAAGAAATGACAGATTTGTACTATTTAAACATCTGGAATGTAAGTATAATATTCTTGTTTTGTAATTAACTGGCTAGGCTCTCTTATTAGCGCAATTTAGAATACAAATACATACATACATATAATCATGCCTTTATCCCTTATGGGGTAGGCAGAGCACAAGGGCCAATGGAACCACATGGTGCCACTTCTGACCAATTTTGAGGGTGTAGTTGAGATGTACAAGATAGTAGTGACAGGTGGTCAGCCCATCGCCTACAAAACACCAAGACCCTCTTGTGTCCCTTTTCTGACTTGTACAGTATGCCCGGGAAGAGAAGCAGCTGTAGTATTATACATTTTTTTTTCACTCCTAGAGCAGCATAGAAGAATAATTAAATGAAATAACATCATGTCAAATTTGTTGGCACAATCAATAAGCACTTATTGTGCTTTATTTCATAGGAAAGTTAGTAGTTTGTATAGCAATTTAGTTAACTTTTACAATTGATGTACACAATGAATGTAATTTTGATATTGCAGACATAAAAATCTATCGCACCCCTATGTTCCTGAATGAGCTTGATGATGGGACAGATAAGTGGAGTTTTGATGGTATCTGGCCTGATCCAGAGACTATAGTCAATGTATTCACATGGGCACAGTGGGATTGTGTTAATCAGGTAAACATTTTAGTACTTATTATTTTACACACTTATTTAGATTTGGTGGTATATTATGCAGTCATAAAGTTAATGGTTGTACAGAAGACTATAGAATATTTTGAGGTTACTAATCAGTAGTAGTTCTATAATAATAAGCCAAAGAGGTTAGGTAGTATGTTCATAAGTGGTTGCACAAAATTATTCATCATCTTTTGCTTTATGGAGAGTTTTGAACTTGATATTGCACTGAAGTTTTCATTTGTTGCTTCTATAGATTTTATGCAGAAATGTAAGGTATTTTTTAATTATGTTATATTCATATTTAATTCTTAATCATAAATACCTAATTAATGTCCTATTGGTCAATTCCTTTTCGTCGCGCGTATATTTAAAAAATGTACCTAAATATACAAAGAGTCTTACTACAGAGGTTGTATACTTTGTTGTCAGGTGTTATACTACATTCACTACCGCGCCACGCAGGCGAGCTTTGCGGAGGGCGAGGTGCCGCCGTCGCCGCCCGAGCCCACGCCCACGCTCTCGGCTCTGCAGTTCCATGCCAGGCTGCCTCACGAGACGGTGGTATGTGCTTTTCTACTGGCTTGTAATGTTATAGCCTAAGATCCCACTGCGGATGTAAGGCGCTCATCCTGTTTATTGCGGCCAAATCTGAAATGGCAAAGCTGGTTTTTCGCAATGTACGAGTACCTACATACTTTCTTCAATAATAATCTAATTATTCTGTTTAAAATACTACCAAACATATTCTGATAGGCTACCTAGTATGATGAGGTTTTATTCAATAAACAGATGAGCGTCGTACATCTGCAGTGGGATCTCATACTATTACAGATAGTTGTATATTTTGCCTACCTGTATAGGTATACTTCTTCTTCAGCCTATTGTAGTCCACTGCTGGACGTAGGCCTCCCCCAGGGCACGCCACAGGGCTACGCAGATATTTCCGACGGATTGTAAAGCTTCTACCACTCGTAACCAGTAAGTCGGTTACTTTCGTCTGTAAACCTGCGATCAGTCAACCCTATAAACATACCCCACATAACTCGTCCCTTGCCAAGTCATCAGTTTTCGCAATGGTAAAATCCAATTGATTATTGACACGCGCATAGACCTGGGTATATACGTAGGTATAAGATGCTTTTAAATTTTTTATCAAATAAATTTTTAAGATTAGACTGAAGTTCGAAATGTGTGAAATTTTTTTAAATCCAAAATGGTTAATCTTACCAAATTTAAAATATTACCAAAAGCATGGTAATATGGACGATTCCGACAGTCACACTTACGAACCTAAACCTAATCTTAGTCAGGTCTATCTCTCTCCGTTCTTAACATAAATGGCCGAGAGAGAAAAAGGACAGGTAGGACTAATTTTACGTTTAGGTTAAGTGTGACTGCCGGAATCGCCCATAATGCAGTAGTATATTAAACCACGCATAAAATTACTATGATGCAACTGGTGTAAGTGAGCCGGAAATGGCAATTCGAATATTACGGAGCGCACTTTAATACATCCAGGAATCTTGATTCAGAATATTATCTCTTGAGGTAGGTTTATTACATTATTTATTTATTAAGTTTACAGTTTACAAATTGTGATTGTACAATATCCTGCAAAACTGTTATAACAGTTTGACTGCGGACAGTTTGACATACTCGTACATATAAACATATTAGATCAGTGTTTCCGAAATGGGGTAGCCAGAACTGCAGTATAAGTGCAGTGACAAGTTGCTAACTTATCGCCTGAGTAAATGGCCGAGTTCCTTAGTCGACTCTTACTATATGCATGGAGATGTTTATACGATAATGTGTCCGAAATGTTCAAATAGCTATTTAAGTTTATAGCAATTTTATACTCACTGTACACTGGTGATTCGACAGACGTCTGGCACTGTGGTCAATGAAAGAATAGCAACGACAACCATTGCTATACACTTTTAGGTTGCGACACAGCCAATTCTTATTTATTTCTAACTGCTACATTCGTACAACGTCATTATTAATTGATCGTTAGTTAAACGTGTGATTGTATCTTAGCCATCGAATGCTAAATTAAGTAATTATTTGGACTACAACAAGTTATTCATTGATAAAAAAATATATATATTTTTTTGTACCTATTGGTGTAAAACAAATATTTATACAGGGTGTAACAAAAAGGGTATGTTAAGCGAAAAGCTATGTCAATAGCCCACTATAGAGAACCTATCCACAAAATTTGAGATCCGAAATCACATGTTTATTTTTCCCGATAGTATGGAGAATTTTTAAATATCTCAGGAATTTTCATACAATCTTGAAAAATAAAAATGTGATTTCGAGTCTCAAATTTTGGAAATAGGTTCTCTATAGTGGGCTATTTATACAGCTTTTCGCTTAACATACCCTTTCTGTTACATCCTGTATAAAGGGGTGATGAGAGCAAGGGATAATCACCTTAAATATGCCGAAGTCAAAGTCGGTTTTTGTCGGTTTATTCAGATTTTTAAATAATTAATTAGAATATTATCATTTCTATATACCTACTTATACATGTTAGTAGGCACACTCGTGCATGCTACAAAGTAAAGAAAGTTTTAAAATCTTAAGTTGCCAAATACCCCGCATAGATTTGAATAAACTTGAGGCACCTACGTTATTTAAAAGGATGCTGAGAATAGAATGATGAATAAAATATTATTCTTCACCTTGTGTTCAGTAGAACATCATTGATGTTATATTTTAATCTACATTTGCCATTAAACCCCAGTTTCAGCAAATGTGTAGATCTAGCTAGATTGATATAGACCACCATATACCGAGCAGATAGCAGACAAGCCAACTTGCTTGGTTTTGACTTGAAAGAGATTTCATGATGATAGGTAGGTCATATATCTTCATATTGGCCGCGTGGTGCCGGTAGAGTAGAATTCGTACCACCCCATGTCTGCCCGTGGGTATCGTACGAGGCGATTCCAACGGAAGACCAGCGCTGGTTGGTTACAGCCAGCAGTAAGCCGAGGTGGGACCGAGTTTGTGACAGAATACTTCCTCTAATGTAAATATTTTATTTTATTCTTTGTTATGTTTCTGTCTCAAATAAAGCTTTCATTCATTCATTCATTCGATTAAGGGTTTCCGGGAGGTGGGCAGCAGCGCCCCCCGTGTTGACAACATAGTCCAAAATACAAACTGCGGTCACCAACCCGCCTGCCCAGCGTGGTGACTATGGGCAAATACCCCCCATGGCAGTCTTGTGGCGTGCCCTGGGGGAGGCCTACGTCCAGCAGTGGACTGCAATAGGCTGATGATGATGATGATATCTTCATAATATCTGGTCCCGATATGTTATATGTGGCTGTAAGGCCTCCTACGTGAGTTCTGGCTATCCCATTTTGGTAACACAGATTTGGAATCAACTCGAATAAACGATGTCCCTAACTTGCTAAGCAATTGTTTTTTTTTCACTTCTGAATCTAACTTGCTAACGCACATCTGACGTTGTTCGCATAAAATATGTTCAAAATCTTAAAATTTTGCAAAGCGATGCCATTGATATAGGTTGTGTATCCAATTGACCCATGAATTAATGAATAAAAGTGGCTTTCGTCTTATTAAATATACGTGAAAGTATTTTTTTACCTAAAGGATAACAGTAAGAGAAATCACGTCACTGGTAAGAGCTGACGTCGGCGTCCTGCCTGACGGTCACGGTTTGATACTAATTGTACCAGTACTCCTAGTCGATGGGCATTGAGTGATTCTTTTGAAAAAAAAATGAACAAACTTTACCCCAGAACTTATGCATCTCACTGAACTCATTAAAAAAACTGACTTAACATTACCCCAGATCAACATACCACTTAACTGAGCTTCAAATGACTTAACATTCTAAACTCCTGGTGACCTCATCTTTAACCTACTTCAGGCACTAGTCTCTCACAACACGGATTGATGTTTCTTTTATCATATAATGTACTGTTGTTACATTGTGATTGAAATTACCCAAGCTCAACATTCTCCTTATTACGCCCGTAGGACACAGCTCCGCCGTGGAACCGCAACAGCGGCACCGCAGTAGTCTGTCAGTACTTTATCGCAATATGTAGGAGACGTGGAACACTAGCGAAACAGCCTGTTCTTCTTGGCTATATATATATATCACTTTCCCTCGGGGCGGTTTCGTCGATCTGCTCCAACGCCAGCCACACCTGCGCTCTGTGTTGCGGTAATTTCGCACGTGTTGTCAGTCGCCATAAATAATATGTGGTATCATAGGATACCTACATTAAAATTGGATTGCAGCGGAAATCAACTAGCGGTTTGCGGCGCAGGTATGCTAAGGGCGTTAAAAATCCGGCTTATCCTTACTAATACGAGTATTACCTATGAATTCGAAAATAGCTCTGTCAGTCCACACAGGTAGTCTAGAGTCTGAAAAAGTGCATAAGCATTATTTTACTACGAAAATATTTTTATCCCGGATAATTTCGACATTTTGTTTTTCTGCAGTCAACGCAGTCCTGCAGTCGCTGACGTCCACTAGTTAAAATATAATCAAACATTATTTTAGCCTTAGCACTAATTTACTTAGCGCTAACTTAGCACTAACATCCCACTAAGCTTGTGTTGAAATGATTTTGCGACCTCAGCTCAACATTCCCCTGAGCTTGGGCCACGCCGGCAGCATGGAAGGCGCTTGCGGCGAATACGAAGACGACCCCATTCCTCTTCGAGTGCACGACTGCTCGCTCGACCTACAGATACTGTGCGACCAGCGCGGTATACTGTGCGTGTGCCATCACTATCTGTACAAGGTATTTGTGATTTGAATGTTAGATACAACATTCTCTATTGTACTTACTAAAATATTGTACACAGGTGAACTTAATTTTATATTGAATTAGATATTGTAAATCATTACCTGTTCATATTCAATGCATTGTTTTGTGTGCGCCAGTCATAGGTTGCATGTATCAGTATTGTGCTACAATGTATAATCATTATTCTACTTTTTAATACATGTGATGTTGGTGTGCCTAATCTTAATAAATAAAATAAATAAATAAATAAATGCATATATATGCTTCTAAAAGATAACTTCTTTAATGAGTCCATTTTGAATGTAATAAATCATTCTATGTATACCCGTGCAGTCGCTCAAAACCGGTTGTGCACGACAAGTGCGGGCAATGTATATGGCAGGAGCTCTGCTAGTTTCCCTAGCTTCTACCCATGACACCAATGACACTGGATAATGCATATAAACTTATTAGTTTACAAAAAAAAAAGTTATTTCCGCAAGTAATTATGTGTAATAAGTAATAATTAAGTATATATAATCTAGATGTGTAAAGGGATAACGATGTGAACTGTGTAGCACTATTACACAAACCTCGTTGGTTTTACAAAGTGCTATTGTAACTAAGTTTTTTTGTATAACCATTTAAAAGATAAAAAAAAAATGCTGCATATCATTCTTTATCAGCAAACCCTACTTATGGTGACAGGTAGCTAGCACAATAAGGACACACCTAATACGTGCTAATACACACATATTTTAATATTCATCTTTGTATCCAAAAACTTAAGGAACAAGATCTGTATTCCTTACATTGTTGCTTGACTAGTGGTGTACCTAATATGCTTTCTAAGATCCGTGGCAAATTCTTAGGGTATAAAATTTTTGCCTTTCTCGTTATTGTATGTGACGTCTTTCCCCCTTGTGATGATTATGATCTCCAACCGTATTTCGGCCAAGGCGACCAATCTTTATGTAGATTGGCCAGGTACGCAGGAGATATTATAGTGCTCAAATGTGTGCGCAAACACAGATGCACTCTCTATTCCGTTACTCTCATAGTCTGATGGGACGGAAAGCCTACACCAGGGGTTCCCAAACTTTCATTTTTCATAGACCCCTTTCAAAAGTTAACTGGTTCTGGTGGATCCCCTACATACTTACAACACATACAAATTAATTGTGAAATCCCATTTTTTCACGCCAACGTAGACCCCCATCGAGTCCCTTGTGGACCCCTGGGGGTCCACATGGACCACTTTGGGAACCACTGGCCTACACGAACGGAGAGAGATCAGGCGCAGGACCAACGGTTTTACGTGCTTTCCGAGGCACGAGCTAAATGTCAATTTTACAACATTAAAATCGGTACATGAAATAAATTCATTGGTACGAACTTACGCCTTCCGCTTGGAAGGTGCACGTCTTAACCACTGGGCTATCACCGCTATTAACCCCCCCTTGTACCAGATTATTAGACATGTTACTGCGCTTGGCTGACTCATTCTATATCTTCAGTATGTACTAAATACAATATACGGGAGATTTTAACAGGATGCTTACGCAAGGCTTGGTTGCATGTACGAGTTGGAGAAGTAAAACACGCACATTACAATAGCTTAAAAAAGCTGTAATTTATTTCAGCCGCTGGACGATTCCACTACATCCCTAGTGCTAGAAGACAGCGCTGACCTGAAAGAGTCCGGCGTGAACTTCGCGTGCTCGATCACGTTGCTGCAACACGGTTGTGTGGTTCACAGCGTGGTGCCCGATCTACCGTGGGTCCTGGCGAAATCGCTGCGACCAAGTTATCTTCTTTATTCAGGTTATATATCCACTGGTGCCGGCTTTCATAATTGAGTAATCAGTCGATGATAGTATTTAATGTTGCTTCTTCTTTCTTGTACTAATTCTTGTAATTCTTGGTACGGTACTATTATGAAATAAAAGATTCCTTTTTCGTCACACTAAATCACTATAATACTCCAGCTGAAAGTTCTCTTTCATCTTTAATTATTTGCCCTCAGAAAACCACCTGCTAGTCAACATTCCGCAACTCTATACCCATCTCATCGACATCAGCCTATACCACGAGCCGTGTTGTCACGTGGTCATTCCATCTGAGGACGAAAGTCGGCCAGCGTTGGCGCCTATCATTGGCTGGGGACCCCATGCGATGGTCAACTTGAAGACCTTAGATGTGGTCACTGTGTCAGTGGCTGAGAAGGACCTCGCTGCTACGTTTAGGAGTAACACTTCTACTGACAACAGGCTGTCCATCCTACATTATTTGATACAACATGAGGGGAACTTGGAATTGGCTGAGGAGGTGAATATTTGATATTGTTGTTTAATAATGATTTTGGACTGTTTTATTAAGTGCAAGTTTTATGCGTAAAGAAGAAATAATACATGTAGATATGTATGACACGAGAAAGCTAATTATTTATTTTTAATATTCTTTGAGAAAAAAGATAAGAAGTACCTACGTCCTGGACTATCCTATTCTAACTTACTCCTATGTTGGTACATTATGTATTTTTGTCGTCACTTCCCGAAAACTCGGATCTCTCATGATCACGATCATTTTTCTCCATGAAGCATACCTGGGAAGTGTCTGGTTCCCAGTTTAGGGTCCAAGTTGAGTAAATAGACTTCGTTTTTCTGTATAAATGCACATAGACGCGCGTAGCAAGATTTATTCACGAGAAATAATTAATATCTGTCTAGATAAAACTAGCATAAACACTGACTACAAATTTCGCCCGAAAACAATATTTTTTCCCACATAAAACTCACATAATGTAAAGTACTTGTTAAGGAGGCAACGAAAAAACACCTGTATGTACTTTCGGGATTCAGTTGCTTTGGTTCGCATAAACTAGGTAACTAGCTTTGAGACAAAGACAAGTAATATAATGTGACGTGTGCAGTACCAGCCCCAAAGATCCGCCACGCGTACTTCTACGCATGTTACCGCATTATTGGATATACGGCATGGATCGATAGATACCAGACCACTCGATCGATTGTTGACTACTCCACGCTAACATGATCCGATATTTAGTCGACGCCATCATCTTCGCGCTTACTAGATCCTGGTTGAATGGTACCCATCGATTAATTTAAGCTACCATACCAGTCGATCGACGTTGAACGATTGAGTTGATTAGTGACACTGGTAACCCTTGACCGGAAATACGTACGCCCCTAGCTGATCGGCAAGCTGTGCCTGAGCCGCACTGGGCTGGCGTGCGTGCAGCGCTGCCTGCAGCAGTACCTGGTGGGCGCCACGTACTGCGCCACACGCCGCGCGCTGCCCGCCGCCGCCGTGCCGCTCGTCGCCATGCTGCCCTTCACCGTCGCCGTGCGTCTGGGGGAGATGCAGGTACGTGCTCGCAGCGCTGCCTGCAGCAGTACCTGGTGGGTACGATGAGTAGACTGGAAGCTTGCGGAGGCTTTTGCCCAGCAAGCCAAGATTGTGCCTTGCACTGCACCAAATATGTAAATAAATACATACATATTTAATTAAACACTTGTACTCGGAACCGTCGATGTTCAATAGTTGTGAGTGATCTTCGGCGTCATCGTTAGACCCGCATCATTACTGTCAACTTTAACACCTTTTTTGTGGTCATTAAGTGCAGTGCCAATATAAGTGTTTCGCAGGTCGGCAGCGGGCAGTCGGTGTGCGTGAGCCAGGAGGCGGTGTGGCAGGTGGCGGCCGTGGTGCTCGCGCCGCGCCAGCGCGTGTGTCAGTTCGCGGAGGACGTGTGGACACGCGTGTGGACGCGCCTGGCCGCGCCGCCGCCTGCGCGCATGCGCGTCGCCGGCGCTGCCGAGCGCCTGCAGCGCACGCTGCACTGCTACCAGGTCAGTGTGGGGGAGGGGAGGGGGGGCAGCGTGTGGACGCGCCCTCAATGTCTAGTATGAGTGATGCTAACGTGTCGTGTCCGCAGCCGGAGGCGCTGTCGCGGTGCTCGACGCCGCTGTCGCCGGCGGGCCCGGCCCGGCGCGGCTCGCTGGGCGGTGCCGACTTGCTGCCGTTCGTGGAGCTGGACGAGTGCACCGCCAGCAAGCAGGAACACGTCGTGGCTGCAGTGAGCAACCTTCTTTTTATTTTTTTCTGAAGGCAACGGAGAAGGATGTTATGTCCATGCAGCCATTGTCTTGTAGCAAAGGCTAAGGATACTATTGTCTGTAGTGACTGGTCGGCGGTCTAACTAACATATTATACCTACCTCTGTATGTACATACACAACGGCAGAACCTGCGGTCCGTGAGCGTGCACCTGATGCGGTCGGCGCGCGGCGCGGACGCGGGTGCGCACGCGCTGGCCACGCGCTGGGCGGCGGCGCAGCTGGACGCGGCGCGCGCGTTGTGTCGCGCTCTGTGCCGCACGATGCATGCTCTGCCCGCCGCGCATCAGCACAGGGGGTTTGCGTTCATGTACGACGGACTTCATTGGTTGTAGTGTCGTTGGGAGTGACGCATTTGCAAATGTTTTTTTTTTTATTGGCTAGCGGGGCCCCGCGAAGTTGACTGCGTAATCTTCAGAATGCTCATTTTGAGTTAAATCTATTTGTTATCAAATTATTATATACACATACTCCAAGTATCAGGTCTAGAAACCAGTGGTTTAGGGCAGGCAGCAGGTCAAAGCATATGAACGGAAGGTGTAGGTGAATGCATTCAGTTCAATTTAAAAAATGGAAGCAATATACCTATACAGGTGTAACAAAAAGGGTATGTTAAGCGAAAAGCTATGTAAATAGTCCACTATAGAGGACCTATCTACAAAATTTGAGACTCTTAATCACATTTTTATTTTTCAAGATTGTATGAAAATTTCTGAGATATTTAAAAATTCTCCATTCTATCGGGAAAAATAAACATGTGATTTCGGGTCTCAAATTTTGTGGATAGGTTCTCTATAGTGGGCTATTTACATAGCTTTTCGCTTAACATACCCTTTCTGTTACACCCTGTATATTACCTGCTTTGACATGTTCGACTGGACTACCTAAATAGTGGCGATTGACTGGTTGTTATTAAGCACGATACCAAAAGTTATTGCGACGCAATTGCGACTTTTCAAATATTTGGATGCTTTTATAGAGTGCATATTCCAAGTACTTGCATATAATTAGTTACCTAAATGTAGTTATACTATTACACAGAGATAGATACCTAGGTACATTCGATACGAGTATTCTACAATAAAAACTTTAGCGTCAAAGTTATGCAAGAATCATTTGCAAATGAATTATTCTCCAGCTCAGTCCTAATCATTTTTGTTTGGGTTGCCTTTTGATTTTGTAAAATGGTTTATTTTGTTTTTGAGCTTGGTGTATTGTTTACTTTTCCATCGTCTATCATTATATTTTATGTTCTAGATATCCTCATTGTCTCGTGCCGGCGCCGTCGCGGGCAGGACTGTATTGATTTGGTTTCGCATTCATTTGGTAGGCTTTGTTTTACGTCCCTGGGATCCTTTCCTGCCAGTGTCATTTTTAGTGGCGTGTTTTCTTTTTCGTTGCGTTTATTCTTTGTTTTATTTCATACGATTGAAAGTCTTAAAGTAGGTACCTACAGCGTTTTGTATTTTGGGAAAGGTTTGGTTTTATTAACGACAAAGGTTTTTCATTTAACTACGTGTCCTAATTTGGAGTGATCGGGAAACATATTATGTTAAGCATATTTTTAAAGGCTTTTTATTATGTGTTCATTAATTTAGTAGGTATTCTAGGTCCCTTAGGCTGGTTTCAGCTGGTTGGCTAGAGACCCGTACCAAACTGGACATCATTTCACAGCCCCCCGGAACAGGACAAACCGTGTCTCTGTGAAACGATGTTCTAGCGCCTCACATGTGTGCCCGGAACGGGTCTCTAGCCAGTCTGTAATGAATTCTTAAAGCGGAACTATTTCCACTGTGGACTCCAGCCGGGTTACTATAAAACGATTCAAACATTATTTAAGTTAAACATTGATAGATATCTAACTTTAGCTACCGATATCTAACAGCAGTGTCTAACTTTAGACGCAATTTGTAATAACACCGTATATGTCACTTTGCTAGCGTTCACAGTCCTACTTTAAGAGTTCATGTTCAGGGGTATAATACAATTTCATCAAACATTGTCGGTTTAAAGCATCCTCTATGTTACAGAGATGAAATGGATCCAAAGCACGCGTACCTTTTATTCAAAGTGCTGGAGCAGTACTACCTCGCGGCGGATTCCATCGCGTTCCCGTTACCGCAAGGGTTCACGTCCTTCTTCACGTACCTCGGGTACCGCACGATGCCGTTCCATGCTTTCGTGATGCACGTTCACCGTAATGTGTTCGAACTGCAGATTGATGTCATGAAGGCTATTGTTGCTGGTTTGTGCTCTTTTCGTGTGGCTATTAGAGTTGATTAGGTACTTAGTAGTACGGTATTATGCGAGACATGTTTGCCTTTTATGATAGAACCTAAACGAAGAGACATTTTATTATATATTTCTTTCTACCGGGTTAACTATCTAAGTACGGAAATAGTGCATCATTTACCTGCACCACCATTCAACGTGACATTCCAACGATTGGAATCCAATCCCTCACTTATCGCCACAGATAAAGACGACACAAAACAAAGCGTAAACAACAAGCTACGACTGATCCAGCTGTGCGGGGAGGGTCGCGCCAAGCGCGCGCTGAGCGCGTGGTCGCACCGCGCCGCGCTGACTGTGCGCGCGCGCGAGCATGCCGGCGCTCTGCTGGCCGGTGCGCCCGCGCGGACCGCCGACACCGCGCGGCACCGCGCGCCCGGCGACGACGGTGAGTGCTGGCTCTACACATTAACTGATGGGGGACATGGGGAATACCATGAACTCTAAGAGACAGAATTGTTTTTCATAGAACTCCATGTGTAAATGACATTATCTAAAGAATTTCCATACTTATGGAAATTCCTGGATATTTAAATATTTACCTGCCTATATTAGGTACTGGCTGATAGTCTACTGATAGACCCTCAGCAGCTTCACTTTTTGTAAACCGCTCGTAGCGACCAAATCCGGTGCGTTTTAAACATTTTCTGGAGCCACTCAAATACACACAGAAAATTTAATCAAAATCGGTCGTGCCAGTTTAAGCACGTCACACGGTCGTTTGCAATTATTTTTTAAGGAATAAAACAAATTTTAAATTATTACCAGGTATAGCGGCCCTGCCGAACGGGGAGCGCCTGTCTCCTCTGGACACATTCCTCGACCTGCTGACAGCAAAGGCCAGTCTCAACGAGCTGGACTTCAACCTCATAATAGAAGCCACCCTAGCCTCTGTGCAGCAAGAGAATGCAGCGTAGGATGATTCCTTCTAGACATTTTTTTAATTAATTAGCTAAATGTGTGTGTTCTTTCAATTTCAGCAATAGACAATTATATTGTTGAGTCATTTTACGAATTGGACACAACACAATGCACCTATATGATTTTTCCATTAATCAAGCAATGTAGTGAATCTAGTGGCATTTATGCAAATCTTTTGTGTCAAAGCTAATCTGAATCCCTGATTAGCCTGTCTAACCAAAGCACAAAATTTTTACAATTTTGTGTTTGAATTTAAGTGCAATATTTTTATATAAGTTTTGGTGTGCCAATAAAATAAAGTTTGAAATATTGTATTTTATTTACATAATTTAACTAGATCTACATAGTTTTAATTATAAAATGGATTGTATGTGACCCAATGGGCTCTCTGCTGGTCTTTGTCATTTTGGTGTGAAGTAAACAGTGACTTGTAAACTTCACTGCTTTGTGGGTCATTAGCCACACTATAGTCTTTCTTGGTTTTCTTATAGGATGGGTCCTCCACCAACTCAGTTTTAAATGCTCTTTTATTTGATCCAAAATGACCTCTAGCCTGATTGTTTGGATTAAATTTAGGTAAAGATAAAGGAATTGTATCAATTTCCTTTTTTACACCATTACTTGGGCCTGCTTCAGGCTCACTTTTTGTTGAAAGTTCTTTCTTTTCATCTGTGTTAGATACTGAAGGAGTTGAAGGTTCTGCTTTGATTTCAACTTTTTCCTTTTTATCTGCTTTGGACTTTTTGGTACTTTTCCTGCTAGCTATACGTATAGCCATCTTTTCATGGAGCTTTTCAATATCTTCTTCATTTCCATTGAGAACTACAACATCATTTTCTGTGAAGGGTTTCTGACACTGAAAAGAAATGTTATAGTAAAATTTAAAAGTGGAATGGATATAGGTAGATCCAAGGTAGTGGAAAAAACTGGCAGTGCAGGTATTGTTGATTAGGTAAGATTAGATTGAATAGCTTGTGATAATTATTTATTAGAAATTTATTGGTAAAGATGAAGTTCTGCCCCAATTGCCAAGTGTATAATTTTACATAATTTTTACATAAAATATACCCTTACCATATGGCAGATGTTCTGTTTGACTTCCTTCAAGGCTCGCTCAGCAAGGGTGCAGCCGCAGCTCCATAGGAAGATGAACCGGAACTTGCCGGTCATCTCCAGACTGCTGATTGGGCAGATGTATGGAGAGCTACCATCTCCCACTGTGCCTTCTGAATGGTCTGTTGGAATGTATGCTGGATTCTTTGTGAGGGTCAGATCTTTTATGTCCTAGGGGAAATCATTATAAAATGTAAGTTAATGTATTTTTAAAATGCTAAATGACATACTCTCAAAAATTAATAGTTAATATATGTGTCGTGGCCATATTGTTAAATTGATCATTTCATGAAATGGTCGAGCATTTCATGAAGTGGTCGCATTTCATGAAGTGGCCAATTCAATTTGACCAGATCGTTAAATCGTCTACATTTCACGATTTTGTCATCCACGTTTGGCCAAATCGTATTAACAGGATGTCCATAAAATCCGAATGTGGTAAGAGCTTACACCATATATAAGTATACCATAAGGTATGATGGTATGATTTTTTTTGCTATTATTTATGTGATATTTTCACAATATAATATTTAAAAACATAAAAGACTTTACAAAAGCGATTCGCATCTGGCACATCGCCGGACGCTGCCTGGGCACGCTCGCTCCGCTCGCTCGGCTCGTGCGTCATTTGTCATAGTCTAACCTAACCTAACCTAACCTATCGTAATCTAAGGTTTTTGTTTAACAATATTATTATAAACCACCATTAAGTCTAATATACATTATACAATATAACACACTATCCGTGAACTTCTTCTGCATAGTCACCCTACTCTCTTTAATTTGTTTTATAACCTAAAAAGAAAAATCCGCCATCCTTCACACATAAATAAAACGCGCGCAGCGCCTCTACCGGTGATTCATGTAACTATTTTACGATATGATCAATAATCTTGACCACTTCATGAAATGATCGGGCGTTTAGTTGCCCATATCGAGAAACGATTTTTAATCATCGATCTGCCCAAACCATATCATGATGTGGCCAATAGACAGTTGAACTTTTCATGAAATGCGACCATTTTATGAAATGCTCGACCATTTCATGAAATGATCAATTCTACGATATGGCCACGACATATGCATGCACATTCTATTCCTTTAATCTAAACTTGTATCACCAAAGTTTACAAACAGTACTTAAACAAAGACTTACTTTAAGGCTTTTGATATGGCTAATACAATCTGGTTTGGTTTCCTTGTCGAGTAGAGCTTCGAGAACGGAGCTCTTGCTGTACAGTCGTCCGAGGCCACAAGCCACTATGGGCGTCTGCAAAGGCTGCTGGGATAAGGCGCAATTACGCCATTTGAAGGAACGTTCTGCATCTTTGTCTTTCTGAAAAGCAATATAACGAAGGAATATTAGAGATTTACAACGTAGTATTTAGATACATACCAACTAAGATTCGTGAATATTACAACATAATTTGAGTATTTACCTGCTCTGGTTTCTTTTTCATTCGAACCAGTTCATCTCGACGTGGTATAGTACCACCATCGCAACCCATAGTATAATCTTTATTTCCTATAAGTAAATTATAGAAATTACTATAATAAAATGCTTCAAGAGCAGTACCAAAGAATATACTACTCTCTAAAGCAGTACATATAATAAAGATCATATGAACTAAGGAACTTCTGAAAATCAAATATTACCTTTTTTTTTTTTTGTTTAGTTTATCCCGAAGGAAAGGCAAGGGGAACTAAGCCCATACAGCCATTTTCTTTAGTAAATGATTCCTGAATTTATGGGATGATAATGATGATGGTGATGAATGGAAACGTCGGGAAAATCCTCAAGAACAAGTGTAAAGTTAGCCAAAATAAAAAATTATTGCAGAAACAACTTACATGCGCCCAGGAAGAGATCGTAATCCAGCTAAAGTTTTACTCGGCTTACCTGCGTATAAAACCATGCACACGCACTAGATTCACATAACAAGTAATCAAAATATAACTTATCTACCAGAAAACATCACTTTACGGACACATGCAATCCATTTACAAATAAATTTTGATTTTCACAAGAAAATTACAACTGCACCCTTCCAGCTTTTCCCGCCGAATCTCATCAATCAAATATTACCTTTGACCAGGGATTTGGTATCTCCTCTTAGGATGGATTCCAAGCTCTGAACAAGAAATTGAAACATGAAAAAATGACAGCCTCCCCCCCTTGTTTTCCCACAAGGGATCCCTTACACAGCAAAAAAATACCCTATAATGTAAGTAAAGACGTTGAAAAAGGCATAAATATAATATTATCATGAAAAACTTGGATTCGTTTTGAAAATGTTTACATATTTAATAGAGTAATGAAATGTATTTAATGTAATTTGTATTATAAATAAAGTGTACATAATATAGTAAAACAAACCTTCGCGGTAGCAAAAATTCTGTATTTTAAGGAATGTTCTGTTGCTATGTAATGGTATCCCTGGGTAGCACATGACAATTTTGTCAAATCATGTCAAGTCGATTTGTTTGAATCGCTTCGCATATTTGTGTGGACTAAATAAGATATTTTGGTGGTATTGATATAAATACAGTAGTGAAATGTATTGTTCGTGGTTGCAGAAGCGAGTGGCATCCAGGATCCAACTTATTATATCACTCGTAAGTACAAAATTGAATTTCCAAACTATGGCCCTAGACAAAAACTTAAACGGCAAATTTTAGGCAATATTCACTCTTGCTTTTTAAATATTTGTCACAAAACTTTATTTAGTTAGTTGCTTATCCTCATAATCCCAATATTTGCTTGTGAAGCTACTTTTTAAACATTTTCTGTGTATTGTATATTTTTGAGTAGGGTGCACATACTTTTCCATAACAAGAGATCGACCCTACAATGAATTTATTTTGAAATGTTATACTTTTTATTATCATATATAACATTATAAATGTGAAAGTAACTCTGTCTGTCTCGCTTTTACGCCTACTGCCGCCATTTACTAAGCGGATTAATTTTAGTGATAATTTTCTCTGCGTAGCTTTGGGAGGGCCCAGAAAAGGTTTAAACGCCTAGCTTGGTGGCGCCTGTCACTGTAACATTTTGTAATCACTAGTTAGTATAGGTGCTAAAATTTAAATTTTCAGATAATCAAGGAAACCCACGTATGGATTATAGTAACGTTACAGCTACCGAAATATTATATCACTGGATCAATTACTGGCAGATAGAGCACAAAACATTTGTCGTTCATTACAAAAACATTTATCGTTCTTATGCTCAGCTTCAAAGAACGATGGAAAAACTTGTGCAAATAAAATAAAAGATATTTAATGGTTATTTATTTAATAGTTGTTAAATCCCTATAATCTAAATAAGACACTAAAGCACTTAAAACAACGTTTCTTATTTGTACGTATGCAATAGTAGTACGAAATATAAGTATTCATAATTATGTACTCGTAAATATACCAATTTACATTCCAGGTCTTTAGGATCACGGACAATATCACAATGGCTAAGACCATCCTTTTATATTTTGTAAATGTGTAATGTAAATTGTGCAAATTTTATGTTACCTATATTTAGGCCAATACAAATTCCATTGGGTTCTCTGCAATTATTCCTACTTTTTTTTAGAAACGGATAATCTAATCTTTACTTATTAATTATTCTGTATCCACCATAAAATTAGCTGTTTAAAAGAACTCATTTGACCTTCAAAAATGCAAGCATTACATTGATTCACGTTTATGCTACTTAGCAATACTAGGCATTTCCTTACTAGTTAAAAGTGCTATTAAATAACGAAGGGCACTAAAACAGCCCAAAGCTGTAGAATGGAATTACGCTGCATTATAATAGCACAAGTTTATGCTATTATGCAGCATTAGGCATTATCTTACTATTTACGAGTAAAAATGCTATTGTAGACCCTTAGACATAAAAAACAGCTAAAAGCTGTATGGCATTTACATGACATAATGGTTTATGTTTATGTTACTAAACAGCATTGAGCATTTATATCCTACTTAAAAATGCAATTGTAGAGCCAAATGTACTAAAAACAGCTGAAAGCTGCAAAGCTGCTTTGTGTATTGATGCACTAAAACTACAGGCATTACAAAATCATTTTGATATGCCATTATCCACCCCTTATAAAGTGTAAAGCATCATAATGGTTTCAAAATGCTCATATAAAGCATCAAGATGCTCGGTAAATTCATATAAGAGTTTCTACGAACCTTAAGTTCTACATAAGTTAATTATCCGTTTGTTAAAATGCTTCCTGTGTTACTTGGGTTGTTCGTGGTAGAAATGTCATTGAATGAAATGTCCATTAAAATTAAATTGTGAGTACACTCTATTTTTTCCCCGTCTAGTTTTTCAAGGTCAAATTGGTCAAATTTTCGGGAGGCAGTTTTTAGTAAGAAGCGCTGTTTCCAGCTTGTATACATTTCTATGCCTTTGACTATTCTCTTTCTACGAATTAGTTTATACCGAAGGAAAGGCAAGGAGAACTAAGCCCATACAGCCATTGTCTTTAGTAAATGATTTCTGAACATATGATGGATGATAATGATGATGATGAATGGAAACGTCGGGAAAATCCTCAAGAACAAGTGTAAAGTTAGTCAAAATGAAAAAAATTTGCAGAAACAACTCACATGGGCCCATGAAGAGATCGTATTTCGGCTTAAGTTTTACTCAGCTTACCTGCGTATAAAACCATGCACACGCACTAGATTCACATCACAAGTAATCAAAATACAACTTATCCACCAGAAAACATCACATGAGCCCATGAAGAGATCGTATTCCGACTAAAGTTTTACTTAGCTTACCCGCATATGAAACCATGCACACGCACTAAATTCACATCACAAGTTAAAAAAATATAACTTATCTACCAGAAAACATCACTTTACAGACACATGCAAGCCATTTACAAATAAATTTTGATTTTCACAAGAAAATTACACCCACTCTCTTCCAGCTTTTCCCGCCGAACCGTCAGTATTGCAGAATATATTCCTAATCTTTTTTCTACGTTCCTAAAGGTACATAATCCTGTCCACACAGCCATTGTCTTGATTGTGAATGTATGATGGATCCACAATAGGTCATGAAAATAAATGGAAATGTCGGGAAAATCCTCAAATACAAGTGTAAAATTAGTCAGAATCAAAGATAAATGCAAAAACAACCTACATGAGCCCATGAACAAAATGTTATACCGAGTCCAATTTTACTCAGCTTACCTGCACATGAAACCTTGCACATGCACTAGAATCCTATCACATATTTACGAGAAAACAGAATTTTATCCGCATGCAAGCCAATCGAACTTTTTCCGCCAAATCGTAAGTTTCTTTTAATGGTTTAATCTCGAACTGTGGTCGTTACAAACGGGGCCTTGGCTGCATGGTCATTTCCTTTGCCTTTCCTTCGGGATAAAAACACCATAATATAACCTAAAAATTGTATTTTGTTTACATTCCACTCTTTCGCAAACATAATGAAAAATACTTTAATATCGTCAGATATAGATATGGATCATGAATTAGATAGTGCAGAGAGTGTAAATGATAATATAACAGGCTCCATATCAGATAATTCAAGGAAAATATTGACAAAAAAGAAAAGGAAACGTGGTATAATATATCTATCAACTATTCCACCATATATGAATGTAGCTAAGATACGCGAAATTTTTAGTCAGTTTGGAGAAGTTGGGCGTGTTTATTTACAAGCCACTGCCAGTATGTATCTATTACAGTTTTCTAGTATTTTTTTTAAATCCAGCAGCTGCAGTAAGCAGACAGCTGCCTACCACGAGTAGGTATTAGATTCTTTTCTACCACCAGGAACTATTCAATTGTTACAGGTAAAGGCGAGAAACGTCGGCGTATTCCAAATCAATTCACAGAAGGTTGGGTTGAATTTCTAAAGAAAAAAGATGCTAAACAAGTAGCCACCAACCTAAACAATACAAAAATTGGGACTAGAAAGAAATCCCGTTATTATGACATGATATGGAATATAAAGTATATTCCTAGATTTAAGTGGATACATTTAAGTGAAAGGTTAGCTTATGAAAAGGCAGCCCTGAAGCAAAGATTACGGGCTGAGATATCACAAGCTAAGAGAGAAGCCCACTACTTGCAAAATAATGTTGAAAAAAGCAAAAAGCTTAAAAAGAAAAAAGTTGTGGACAGTTGAAATATATAATTGTTAATGAAAACTGGACTTATTTTTTAGTATTTCCCTTTGGACTGGAGGGAAGTATGTATATTAAAAACATATGGGATTAATAGAACAGTTAAATATACATTGTAAATGGCAACTGAAACTAAGTAAAGATCCAAATATTATAGTTACCTTGTGTTTATTGTTTTTCTATATTACATGCATTCAGTTTATTAGGATGCACCTAGGCTATCAAATTAAATGTTATCTCTTGAATATCTAATTAAATTTATGAAATAACATAAGTTGATGTAAATGGGTTTGGATCCATTTGTTGCAGAACTCTATTGCCGTGTCTAAATAGGATTTTTCTTTAAATGAATCCTACTTCTGACTAAAATTAACTCTTCCACTAATGATTGCTTCAAGTCTCATCCTCTGGTCAGGCTTCAGTGGATCAGGAGTTAGCTTTTGTACATAACGGCGTGGTGGTATCTTGTGTGAGAGGATTCCTTGTGAGAATTCACGATGCACCCTTACTCCATCCAGGGCATTTGGTTGCAGTTTTTCAAACATGTGTAGCTCCCTCATGAACTGTTTCCTTTGGGCAACAGTTGCCCAATGGTAACGGTGACGACATACCACTCTACTAAAATAGAAAATATGTAATAATAATAACTTGAATCTACATGTCCCTATAGAATATTTAATCATAATATAGGTAGCAAGTTGCTAGTAACTTACTAGGCCAAAGCTAGTTTGCTGTAAGTAGGATGGATGCTGACATCAGATCTAGCCAATTCTGGATATCCAGGATATAATGGGACTCTTCTCCGTTTTTCCTCTGGTGGGTTTTCTACATTTGCCATAGTTACTAATATTCAATGTTGCAGAGTTAGTGGTGTTTGTATTTTAAAAAATCTATAAAATTGACAACCTGTTTGTGAGTAACTATGGAAACAACCTATTTAAAAATGACCCAAAAAATGATTCCTACTAACCAAAATAAAATCTTTATGAACCTTATCTTGTTCTTGCTTATCACAGCAGTACTGTCTCAGGTAGAAGGCAAGAGCCCACAGTTGGTAACTTCTAAGAGTACTAATATATTTTTTCTTGTTACATTTCTAAAAATAAATCAATTACTCAAATATATATGTGTATGACCATCTATAGTAATATTATGAAGAGGTAATAATTCATAAATTAATAATGATCTTATTACAAAAACATGTAGGTATTAGAACAAAATTATATTTAATAGTTTAAATCATACAGCAATAATTATTAATAAATCTATTCCATCCCCACAAGTTAGTTATTGTAGTTGTAAAGTTATTTCCTAATGCGAATTATATACAAGTTCCTGTAGTTGTTTAAGAGGATGCAGTGATAGCAGCTATGCGACTCTGGCACACACAGTCATTGAATTGATTCACTAGCACTGAACACAGAAGAGATTTGTCAGGATTTGCACTGTAGCACTCTAGAACCTGGAAGGGAAATGATAACTTAAATGAGTTGATTATTAGATTGACTAAAACTGAAATATTTACTGTAAATAATGATTAATTATTAAAGATGTAAGAAGAAATAACTCCGATTTCATAATAAATTGGTACTAAACAGATGTAAAAAAGCACTGAAAGCATTACTGTACCTTTGATTTTTCAGCCTGACAAGGTGGTACTTTGGTAACATTTTTATCACTCTGTGCCTGGCTGAACAGTTCATTGGCTTCCTTCAAAGTCTTTAGATATTCTAGTTGCATCCCACTGTTTATCTTTTCATGTGCTCTCTTCAAGTTTTCAATTCTTTGAGCCCAATAGGCTTCTTCAGCTGCATTGTTATTGCTCTGACGTCTCTGGGATTCATAGTACTGTGGCGGTGGTGGGACATATTGTTGTTGTGGCTGCTCAGCTTGCTAGAAGGTAAAACAGTCTGATAAATAAAATGTAACTGTTGAAAGTTTAAGAATGGCAACAACCTCAATATTACCCATATTTCAGGGTGTTCAAAATGAATAACCTAAATTATGTATACTTAAATTATATTTAACTTAAAATGCACTTTAAATATTTTTTAAATGCTGGAAAAACTTGCATATTTTCGTCAAGCAGATGACATTGGTCCCAAAATTATGTAATGCCACTAAACTTACTTTTGCGGCAAGTTGAGCCTGTATCCTATTAATTGCTTCCTGAGATACTTGGATAGCATTTTCGTTTTCAACGCTAATCTTTCGGGTGCTTTGGGAACCTCCCATGTTTATAAAAATCAAAATTTTGAATCGGCAAATCGTGTCAAAAATGCATTTTACGACGGTGACACCATCAGGCAGGTAGCTGACAGCTGATTACACTATTGAGAATTAAATCACTACGTTTTCAAAGACAATATAGACATACATCACATAGTATCATACAGGGTATCATATAAATGTTATTTTAGTTTGGCTACTCAATACTAGATGGCGGTACGATCATTTTATATAGAACTAACAAAATTTTCTAACTTGAATTTGAATTAGACATATCTGTAGAACTTTAGAATGCACTTTAATTAGCGAGACCTGGATGAAGTACCTACCTATTCAAGCCGAGAAGGTAAGTAGGTAGCTTTTGGCACTATTTTGCATCATATAACTCACTTCAAACATAATACTATTAACAGACGTTCCGATTTGGCTGGAGCCGACCACCCGATCACGACCAAAACGGAAAGTGTATAGGGTGGTCGGTCCGACATAATTATTATTAATACTGGTTGGACGTGGTCGGTTCGCCAGCGCATACCGACAAGTCCGACTGTCCAGCCAAATTGGTACATCTGTAAGCTTCGTTCCGACCGAATCAAAGACAGTCGCATTTGCAACGCCGCCGACGTAGGACGTCAACATGAATGACATGAATGCAGTTACAAAACGGGAAATAATAGATAAATTATTGGAATTATATAATGATTTTCCCTGTTTGTGAGACTTAACCCACAAAGATTATTGTACAAAGAAATCAAGCATATTTAATCATGCTGGAGGTTCTAATGAAATTAGGCTAGGCGGCTACATTAAAAACTGTAAAAATAAACATGACGATGTAGGCAATGTACTCGTATAGCTGCCACAACTATAGCGGCAATCGCTTGCTTTGAAAGCGCTTGCTTTGTCCGTACTCCGTCCGGGCAAATCAGATTTTTAGGTCGGATCGTCCGCGGCTGTTTTGTCATACACACTACGCAAACACACCTACATGCAACATTAGGTATAGTAGTGTGGTCTGTAGGGCAAACAGTCGCAAATGATCCTGCTTTATAGGTAGTTAAACAACTAAAAGTAAATCTGACTAAGCATGCATTTTTATGTTATTTAAATCACTTCTACTTTAAAAGTAATTTTCGAGGATCTTTTGCAAAACGGTTTATAACGTCTTCCGTGAAAGAATCGCCAATACCTACCGTTTACAAGTTTTTTATGTAAACTGAGCAAACAAAGTCCACATTTAACCTGTCTTCAATCATTAATTGATCTCAGCGACGTTTTCACGCGTCTGAGTGTACTGAATGATCTTTCAATTGTAGCCGTGGAATAAGGCATTTCCAGTAAAATTTCTAGGGCTGTTTTCAATTTCGAATAAAAACATTCTACCTACTTGTTGGATTAATTCCGTTATCTATCACCAAATCTTCGAAGTCCTCCTGCTTGTTAACCCAAAAAGTGCGCCATAGTTCAGCTTCAGATGTGATCCCTTCTAATTCTTAATTGGTTCATCAATGAAGGTGTATTGGGGTTTAGAACGAGTTTGCGGAACACTCCTGAAGATGTTAACAACGAGGCCAGAATTCCGACGAAGAGAGAAATCACCAGCGCGATCATGTCAACATTCGACCCCATGGGATTAGTCTCTCCAGTCCTGATTCAAGGAAAGAAACTGATGCATGATGTCTGGAGAAGCGGGGTTGGATGGGATGAAGAAATAACTAAAGAAGCCTGTGCAACCTGGAAGAAGTATATGAAGAACATACAGCTGTTGCGAGATCTACATATTCCAAGATGCATATCTCCAACCAACACTGAGGGGGAGCTGCATGTCTTCACAGGTGCCAGCGAGACAGCATACGCCCCTGCCGTGTATTGGCGTACGAAGAGAGAAGATGGCAAGATACTGGTGTCTCTGCTGGCTGGAAAGGCGAGGGTGACGCCGCTGAAGCCGATATCGATTCCTCGGCTGGAGCTGCAGGCGGCATTACTGGGTAGCAGATTGGCTCACTCAGTCGAGAAGGAGTTGGACCTGAAAACGAAGAGGAAGACCTTCTGGATTGACTCTAGCACTGTACTGTCCTGGATTAAGTCGGACCCCAGGACATTCAAGCCTTACGTCGCACATCGCTTGGCAGAGATAGAAGAGACGACGAAGTGCATTTTGCTAGTGTCTACTGCACGGTTTATTTAAAAGTTAGAGCATAAGGCCCCGTTTACACTTTGATTAGTAATTAGGCGAGTACATACATGTTCTGCTGCCCCCCTGGGTACGCCCATGTACATTGATAAGTAACACCTACGGTACATATCTGTATTTTAATATTAACAATTACAAATAAGCATACAAAATGTTCACGGGCGTCACATGAAATTGCAAGGCAGGCTGGTCGGGACGGCATAAATTGTAATTAAACTGTAAGGACTTGTCGTTTAATCTGACATATCCTCACCTCGGGAAAGGGCAGATACGTGGGGAATCAATTTTGTAATCAAATATTAATAATACAAGCTCGCTTTCGAGGTAATTGAAGAATTCAAGAGAAGTTCGTAAGTATATGTAAGTTTTTTTTTTTTTTGTAGTTGTAGTTTAGCAAAGTCATTAATATCTGACCATGTTCATACTCGGTGTGTAAAGTATCTACAATTATAGGGTCTGTCGAACTTAAGAGATGTTCTCTACCAAACGACTGAAGTAAAAACATATAATTTACTTTTAAAAGTAAAATTTTGTACCCAATGAGAATGAATTTAGTGATGATAGTAATGATAATTTAGATGGTATTTTTATAAATTGTATAAACAAATTTCAACTACAACTATCAAAGAATTAACAAATCACGTGTAGAAAGGAGCTTAAGACAATTTTTCTGATGGCGAGTATACCTACTCTGCGGCCGTCGAAGAAAGTCCGTCCGAGGTGGATGATAGGCGAGGCGAGGAGACCGGGGCGACCGGCCCGACCGGTTCCTCTCCCATTGTGCTCACTTTTTGTACCGAGACAGCAAAGGGTTCCAATTCGCAAATATTTAAATGTAAGTTTAAAGGTACTTAGTTGGATATGTATAAAATACAAACATACATACATACATAGGCTGTTAAATACATTACCACTCCTTTGCGTCGCGCAGTCGGGTGAAAAGAGATAATGTATCGTTTTCTTATTATGTTAGGCTAACCCTAACATTATCTCTTTTTGCCCGACTATATACCTACCTGATCTAACATCAATGATGGTTCCTTTCGAAAGTGCTGTTGCAAGATTGGGCATTTGTTTCTATCACCAACACTCTGGGAATTATTGTCAGAATTTGCGTTGCTACCACATGGAAGTACAAGATTTGGAAAAATATCCTCAAATTATTAGGGTGCTTTTTTCGTTACCACCCTTAACGAAGGGTACGTACTCTATACATGAAATAAAGAAGTTTATGTAAAAAGAAATGCTGGGAAATGATGTAATAAAAAAAATATATATCGAGCGTAATTTATAGTGTCTAATGTTTATGCTAGTTTTTTCATAGACAGATATTAATTATTTCTCGTGAAAAAATCTTGCTATGCGCGTCTATGTGCATGCTGAAAACCGCAGTCTATTTACTAAACTTGGGACCCTAATATCTTGGAAACCAGACAGGTATGCTTCCATGGAGAAAAATGATCGTGATGATGAGGACATTCCGTAGTTTTTGAGAACGTTGACGTCCAAAAATCACCCGTATAATCACTTAATCTAAAATTATGGTCGATTCCGGCAGTCACACTTAAACCTAAACGTCAAATTAATCCTACCTGTCCTTTTCTCTCTCAGCCATTTATGTTAAGAACGGAGAGATAGAACTGACTAAGATTAGGTTTATGTTTATTAGCTTTAATTGGCCAGAGGTGATCAAGCTGTAACACTCGTAACGCTACAATATATAATATACCATGAACATATCTGTACCTAATAAACCTTATATTTGCTCGCATCAAGGTAATCAAAAAGCAAAATATTGAAGTAGGTAGAGAATAAAATAACGAACGTAATATTAAAAGGGGTAAGTGACAGGCTGACAGAGACGAGTTTAATATCACGTGATATCACCGTGCAATATCTCAGGTGGGAGGTAAGGAAATAAGTTAATGATTTTTATTTACCTAATACCAGTTCCTACAACTTTTTTTTTTTTTACATTTGAGACGAAGAAACTAAACATATTTTCAACGATCTATTTACATTTGTAATTCAAACCCTGAATTGATTCTGTCATACTTGATCTCAACTTTCATAAAATTTCATTAAGTAGACTAATTACAAATTTATCATGATAATTTACTTCAATACCTTTGTCTGGGGTTTCAAAGGAATTTACAGATTTATTTTTGTTATACAGCTGAGTTGAACTGACATAAAATATAAATCGATTTTCTACCTGCTCGCTTGTCAGTGGCCTCATCTTCTCACCCTTGGTTTAAAAGGATTTTTTTTCTATTTATTCTTCGGCCTAAGCAATAATGACTCTCTGTGGATATTATAAGATTGAATTTTTAAAATTATTAGTAGTATTGTTAGTTTGTCCCTAAATAACCAGTCATCTTCGGTGTCCCGCTCCCGACTAACAGGTGCGTTCTAAAAAACCTCCTAAAAGCAGCAATTGATGATTATGTTTATGAACGCAATCCATAAATAGAATCATAACGCAATGTGGACTGTACGTACAGAGGTAGTTCAACTTGTGATCTTTTCTTTTTTATCTGTTTTTTTGGCAGTTAATATTAATGGTTAAAATCGGTCGTTGCTCCGTGTAAGCTGTCATTTGGTGTTATTGTCATAAAAGAAACTAGGTAGGTAGAAGAAGGTACCTAACTAAATGCCCATCTAAATGGCGACTGTAATAAACCCTTGAATAGTATAGGTAGAAGTGTATGTAGGTAATGAGGCATACATACACAGTGTGATACTAAGTTTAACTAGCAATAATATAATGAGGTATTAACTACTAGAAATACTTCAAACCGGTTTGATCCTGAGTTTAAAGTCAATATTCGATTAACTGAAATTAAGTCGATACTAACTACCCTTTCAAAAGTGGCTGCCATTATCTAATACAGACTCATTAACCTTCCGCCTTGATTTATAGTAGAAAACATTGAAATGGTGGAAACAAGGATTTAGTTGCCAGTTCATTTATCACTCGCTAACCGACTGCGACGCCATCTTCCCTCCGAGCTCTTGTAATGATAATAATTAAACGGTTTCATTTGCTAGGGCACATTTACTGTGATTGTGATGCCTTCAAGCGAGAAATGTGCCTGAATAATTCAGAAAATGTAATCTTAAGAATTACGATGTGATGCTGAGCTGTTTTTGATTTAACTTTTAAATTTTTGTTGAATAGTTTCTCGCTGCCGGGTAATCTCGGCTGGCGGGCGGGTCGGCGCATAATGGAGTAGAGTCTAATGTAATAATTTGTAATTTGAGGCGGTTGCTTTAATTATTTACGAGTAAAATGTGCGGTTTTGAATACTGCGATTTTGCGGTCGGCTTTATTAAAAGTTGTCTGCGTTTAACTCGGAACCGCCCTGCTCTTAAATCGAGCTAAGTTCAGTTTAGCCTTACGAAACTTGCGGTCGGTATTATGTAGAGATAGATACTTGAAGGAATTTATGCAGAGATAATCTTAGAGCTAATTATTGTAATAAATAAATGAGAATGTAGAGAACACAAAATTGCAATACTTCAGTAACATGAAATATTGTGTAGCGATAAAAGATAAATGACGACATGCAATGCATTAGTTACGAGTATGACTTTATTCTTTACACATTAACCGACATTAAAAAAGAGGTTAAAAATTCGCTTCTATGTTTTTGATGTGTATTTCCTCAGAACTCAGTCATTTATGAACTTATAACATTTTTATATGCTTCCTAGTTGATCGCATATTTACCATATCAGGATCATTATGATGGGATCCATCCATCTATCTGACGATGGAGCTGCCGAGAAACGGATAGTGGACTTATCAGCAGCCCGAACCGTTCGAAGTTGGGGTCATTTGTCTTTGTTTCACGGAACCTTTAAATTATACCCTTATTATTTGTATAAGCCCCTGATGATGGACTCAGATGGGACTCTTTATAGGGTCTACACTACAGTAGGCTCAAATTTTGGATCAAATGGGAGGAAATCGGTGTTTCGTTTATAGAAATAAAATACACAAAGAATATTTCGCCAAACCAGATTACTCTAATTCATGTTTTTACCTTAACATTTTTCGCTGGTTTAGACTTTGTCCATGTTTTCTCAAGAAATGTCTTCTTGTCCATGAAACGGTTTTGTTGGATATTAAGCATGTACAAACATGAGGTGGAGACACGGCCTATGACTGTGGCCGGCCGGACATGTAGCAAGGCCTCGCAGTACAAACATACATGAGTACTCCATCCACAAGGACTATGTACATAGGTAGGTACTCCTACTCTACCAACTCGGTGCGGTATCTTACAATATTTTCCAGTCATCGTGAGAACAGAGTAGGTAAAAACAGAATACTCGTAGGTTGGAACACAAAACTGAATATGGATTCTTTTATTGAAATGTATTCTATTCTATTCTTTATTGTACACAGACATTTTATATGGAAAAACATTTTACATTGACAATGTACAAATGTACTGATTATTTTGTTCCTTAAAACAGGGTTCATTAAAGTTATACCAACAAGGTATAATAAACATTAATATTTTGTTGGTCAAGGTAAGTAAGGTATGTTAAATAAAATATTAACAAAAACCTACGTACCTACCCTATATGGGTATAGGGCTAATATCTACTCGTATCAATCCGTTGCTGATACAGCACTATTATATCGATGCGAATTAATGCGAAATTATACCATTTCTTACAATAAAAACTATTATAAAATTATTAATAAAGAAAATGGAAAAAATTCTTCACCCGTGTGGGAATCGAACCCACGACCACTGCAAACCGTGCCAGCCGCTATAACCACTAAGCCACCGGGTCAATTACTCGGATGACGAATTTTACCATCTCTTTTCTAAATTACATATTGGCAACGTTATTCTTCATCCCTATAGCTATACACTAGCCAAATCTCGCCAAACAAAGCTGAATCCCTCAGCACAATGTTTAAAGATGAAACGATCAACCATATCCTAACGGATTATATTAATGGAGAAGTGTTTTTTTTTAAATAAATTTATCTTAGTCAAGATATTATATATTATAAAATTATTAATAAAGAAAATGGAAAAAATTCGGGGGGGAATCGAACCCACGACCACTGCAAACCGTGCCAGCCGCTATAACCACTAAGCCACCGGGTCAATAAAAACTATGTTATTTATTTTATTTATTTATTTCTACATAACTCACAATAGTTCATGCCAACAGTGTTTACATAAACCATTACTGGTTTTTCTGAACACTGCCGTCATCCCTCTCCAAGCACAAATAAACCCAAAACTATAAATAAAAAGCTACAACACACTTACTTATCCTGCATCTAACATTACAATTTAATATACCTACTACTATCCACCGAGCGAGACGCACCATACATACATACCCGCGATGAGGGTACTTGTGAAAAATTTAACATTATGGATTTGAATATAATAATACTTTCTATATCTTTACCAAATACCCCCATGTTGTAATATGCGGTGAATATTATAGTTCTTTATACAGAGTGTTTTTAATACTTTTGTCATCGTTATCTATTTTAGTTTATATGTTTCAATTGGTTAAGGAAGTAACCAATTGAAATATATAAGCAATTGTAAGATCAATAAATACAATGAGAGCAATTTTATGAGAAACTAAAATAGTATTTCCTTACTCTATGCGATGTCTACGCAGCATGCGCCGGCGCAGTGCGCTCGTTGATGTCGTTTGTACGCGCTCGTGCGTGTAGATCACTACGTGGCTGGTCTATGTATGTACTCGATCGGTTTGTTTGTCTGTCTGTTTCAATATTGCTTGTTAGAATGTGATTGTGTGTTTACTGTGGTTAGAGCCTCTTTAGTGAGGGTTTCTCCATTTGATGTTTTAATTTTTTTGATCGTTGTATTACATCTTATTCTTTATTTTACACGGAAATCACATTTGTAACAAACATTTACAAAGATAATGTACAAGAATGATTATTAACATTAAGATAATTACATTAAGATAATCATAATCTGTATAAAAACAACGTTACCTAATTTAAATATTGAATGAATACCATATTTTATGATTATTAAATAGCCATTAATCATCGTATAAGCGGAACACACTATTGCAATGTACAGTACAGTTAATTGATCCAACAAAACAATCCAGTGAATGGGCCATCAACGTTAATGAGTTAACGTTACTCCGAAAATATGCTATTGACATGATCCTGGGTCATGAAAATTGACCCCCACACTCTCTTCTATAGCCAATTGCAATTTTTTTTTTTTAATACAAGAGCTAAAAAAATATTTAAATATTATGTAATATCAAATGAAAAAAAAAAATGAACAGAAAGTTTGATCTCTGATCTGCGAGATTAATCTCACGCTCGCAAAATAGCTTAATGAAAACGGATCCGAAACACTAATGGGGATAATAATGGGAACACGTTCCCATAATCCCTATTGATGGCGATTTGTAATGGGATGCCTAGAACTGATTGTCCACGCTCGTCAATCTCGAACTAGGTACGTGAAGATACTGTAGTCACTTTTAGAAGGTATATGAAACCTCGCAGGGAGCGTCCGTAAGTCAATGTTTCCAGCCCTCAAATATTCCCTTTCTCATGATTTTGTAACACAAATTATGTCTTAGGATGGGGTATATTCAGCACAAATGAAAAAAGTCCCAAATGCGTACATACTAGAGAGGGAATTTTAATAGCTAATAATAATGTTGATTGGATAAGTTCGTAGTAATCTCTACAACAATTTATATTTGACCCGACCACACGAGATCTGAGTCAGGGGTCGATGACCGCGTCTAAATTGCTTTGTTTAGAATTTCATTATTTTATGATGAGCAAAAAATCTTAATGTAAGTCGAAATAATAGATGTAGTAGGTACGCTGTTAATTATGTTTAGTCAAGATTTAAAGGTTATATAAGAAGGTGCTTGTAGAACGTTAGCTATATAGCTAATGTGGTTATAAAAGGTTGTTATTATATGTTTGTATGTAAAGTCGTTTTTATATGTTTGTATGTATTCGATTATATATTAATATTATATCATCACGATCATTTTTCTCCATGGAAGCATACCTGGGAAGTGTCTGGTTTCCAAAATATTAGGGTCCAAAGTTGAGTAAATAGACTGCGTTTTTCCGCATAAATGCACATTGACGCGTGTAGCAAGATTTTTTCACGAGAAATAATTAATATCTGTCTATGAAAAAACTAGCATGAACACTGAACACTATAAATTTCACCCGAAAAAGTAATTAAAAATTTTTTATCAAAAAAATTTACATTGTTTCCCAGCATTTTTTTTGGCATAAACTTACTTTATTTGATGTATAGACTGCGTACCCTTCGTTAAGGGTGGCAACGAAAAAACATCCTGTATAAATTAAGGTTTCATGTTGTCAAACTTATTAATTTAGGTTTCATAATTTAGTGAGACAACTTGCTTTTCCATGATTTCTTGCTTCTTAATTAATTTCGTAAAATAATATTAAAATAATGAAGAAGTTGTTATAGATGTGAATTATTAGAAAACGAACAGTCAGACAGAATACGAAATTATTAAACGTTACCTACGGTTAACTAGCTGCAGTTCTTTGTTGTTGAATACATATAAATCAATGCCGCTGCATACTCGTACCATGACATTTTATACATTTACGGCTGTTTTCCCGAAATAGAGGTAGCCAGAACTGTAGGATCATAAAAGGATCCCAGAGGCACGTTTAGCATACCTACCGGAGACATGTAAATTATCAGTGACAAGCTTATCGCCCTTAAGCATGCCCGAGTTTAATGAAATTACCAATCTCTTATAATGGTTTTATAAAAATTAGACTCTGAAAAATTTAAAAACAGTAGGTAGATACCGCAAATAATTTGCGGGTGCTACTAGTAATTCTAGACTAGTGTAAGGTCAGGATATCGTAACAAAATACGAGTATAATGAATTGAAATTTCAAGAATATATGAACTATTAGTCCCATAAACCATTTTGATGGTACAATAAATATCCGGTGTGCAGGAGATAGTTCCCACTTACTAGTAAATGGTCGAATTCTTCGAAAGTGGTCATAAATATGGTAATAAATACGGTATAGCTTTAGCAGCCGGCTTTCATGTCTTTGACCGAGTTTCCAAAGGCTTTGTGTGGCTGGCTGAGGAAATTAAATTAGATACCTACAATCTACATAGGTTCACAGCAGCAATATCTTCCGCAACCTTAAGTAATATCGAAGATTCCTCTTTTTCGTTATACAAGAGTACGATTGAGCTGTACACGAATTCTAATATAGAGCCTAGTAATCAATAAATAAAAACAAAATATACATGCATTCAAAATTTCGGCTTAATCGGAAACCGGGAAGTGGATCAAATTTAACTTGCAAGATTTGGTTACAGACAACGGGACAGATGAAACTAAATAAAAGCTTATAAAAAGATGGGTCCTTCACTATCACAAGCAAACGTCAAGAGCTATGCCTATGATATGAATTAACTTTAGCTTAGGGCTGACTTTTCCAATGGTCAGATAGCCTAGGATAAACTTGATGCTGTCTCCATCTTGATCAAGTTTTAGAGAAAAACAGCATTAAATTTGCACTATCGGACCATTGACTCTTAACCATACATGCTTAGACTGTACTGTATCTCACCCGGTCGAGACATAACATAGCTATAACCTGGAAATAATCAGTTAGTAACTTTAGGTATCTCTTATTTAATTACCTTGTGTTCGGCAATCATGATGAATGGTACCATGTCATGAGCTAAAATGGAAACTTGAACTAAAAGAAGGAGAGACACGTAAAAAGATGATTTCGGCACCTTAACGTAAGAAACCCTCAAAATCAATTAACAATATGATGTAAGTACCTACTGATTTGTATTTTTGCAGAAACATTTACAATACTCTACAGCCAGGGCGGCTAAGAAAAAAACGCACGCGTGTCTTTTAAAGGTGAGCTTGGTTGTTTAAAACTAGATTTTAGGTGGTAGTACGTAAGGTGAGATTTGTGTTGTGGTGGTGGGAGGCTGCGCAGGCGCGGGGGGAGGGTAGGAATGTGGTCGGCTGAGATACCCCGCGGACTGTACGCCGGTATCGATAGCTGTATAGGCTTTTATATCGCTGTGGTCACCACTGTAACTCAGGACTGGAGGAAAATAAAGTGATCCTATACCTATTCATATAAATTTTTAATTAAAAATCAATACCCGGATATAATACAGACAGACAAAATATGGCATCAAGTCGTTATTTCTAGAATGACTATTTCCTACTTATTTAACTATGAAGTATTCTTAATAGGTAAAACATCGGTGTTATACTGTCTGTGAAAACCAATGTAGAAAAAATGATGATTCGAGGGAATTGATATGAGGTTACAGCAATTCATGTATCCATTTTTTCGCAATTTATTATGATGATTAACTACCGTTGCAAAGGTTGAATCCCGCTAGTCGTTTCCAAATATTATGTATCCTTTTTAATTTTCTCGGATTGCATTGTGTTACCAATATGATACGAACAAAGACATCCTATTTATCACAAGTCTTCAGTTGCCATGGTGTAACAACAAACACATAAAGAGTATATAAGAGAGGGCCTACGGCAGAACCAGTGGTCGGTTTTTGGCGGTGCCTGTACCACGGGGTCATCGACCGGGACCACAGCCGCTCATTTATATCCCAACAAATTATTTTAAACTCACTCTGACCCAGGCCTGATTTGAGATGTGATTTAAGATGAAAGACCATTAGAGTGAACGAACGAACGACGAAGAAAAGATAATAACAAAACAAATCATTGTAAACTAAAATGAACTAGACAAAAAAGTAATAAACAGATATTTTTCTGAAGTAAATATGCTCTTGGTCCCCACAAAAAGTACACATATTCAATGCTAATCTTGACGTCTCTATGTTGAGTGAGCGTTTTTACACTTGACGACACGGCCACGACACGATCACGGCTTTTTCGGAAGCAAAAATTTATTAAATAACTAATATTATAAACGCGAAAGTTTGTGAGTATGGATGGATGCATGTTTGTTACTCTTTCACGTAAAAACGGCTGGAGTACAAAACGTAAAAAATACGTTGATTTGAAACACCTAAACAATCTTGGTCCGGTAGCCACCTGTTGTGTTCTCAGAACAAGGGTACCTTGTAATGAGCTGTTACAGCTCCAAATCATGTCAGTGGAGAGGCAAAAATGCCTAATTATTTCAGTCTCATCCAAAGCACTTGTAGAATTTATATAAAATTTTCTTAGATCTGTAAAAGCCATCAGCCAGATCTGTATTTTTCTTAGTAAGTTTTTGATAATAAGCATAACCCGATAGATACTCTTTGTTTTAATTAAAGTTTTAACCGATTGCGCCAGAAGGAGGGTTATGTTTTGCAAGTGTATGTATATTTCATGAGGCGCACTCTGGAGCTAAAACACTGTCGCGTTTTTTCTTTAAATAAATGAAGTTATAATTTACTGTTATTTCTTTAATTTGTGCTAAAGCTTAGCAACTCAATTTCTATGTGAGAATTTAATCTATACTCTTTTGGAAATAACCACATGTCTACTGAGCTAAGAAATAATAGGTATTGCCCCTTAATAATAAATATAGGTAATAAAGCTTTTCCCAGACCAACGTAACAAATCGTGATGCCCATCTATTTCTAAGTGCAGTAAAATGTTCCCGATCAGTAAATGGATGTCATGGAATTAAATTATTATTATCCACAGTCGCCTAAATTGCACATTAAGTTGATTTAATCTCATTTGTGAGTTGCTCGTTTTAAGGCCAAGTTGTAATTAAGAAGTTTTAAATAACATATAGTGCACTAGTCAAAAACAACTTGTAAATATCGTTTCTGTAGGTATATTTTTTACGCTTAACCGAACTGACCACATGATCATCATCATCAGCCTATTGCAGTCCACTCCTGGACGTAGGCCTCCCCCAGGGCACGCCACAAGACTGCCATGAGGGGTATTTGCCCATAGTCACCACGCTGGGCAGGCGGGTTGGTGACCGCAGTTAGTATTTTGGACTATGTTGTCAACACGGGAGGCTCTGCTGCCCACCTCCCTCTTCCACATTTAACATGAAACCTAAGTCTAGTGGATCACTGCACAGCCTAAACCACTGATCTTGGAGGACTCTGTATGAAATAGACATTTAATAGGAAAGGATTTCTGAAATTTCCCTGGGACAGATAATTCATAACGCGGCCGTACTCGTGATCACTAGTTCCATAAATGTACTAATTTATTTTATTTTAGTGTACTAATGAGAAAGGGCCCTAAGGAACAGACGTTGTAGAATTTTCCTGCGTGAATATAAATGACTGTAGATTTAAATTGTTTAGAGGAGCACTTAGCCGAGCTCGCAATGTATTTCATGCTCTTTAGATACTATCGGAATTCGATTGCTGTTCTAATAGAAAATCATTATGTAAATAAATGCGTAACAGTTAGTTTATCTTCCCCATCGAGGCTCTAAGATAGGCTTTCTAAGAGCCTCTTGTCTTGAAGTTATCTAGGAAGAAACTACTAAAACTTGGTACTTTACGAAGTCTGTTTGTGGAGGAGTTAGAGTAGACTTTCCTTTGTGTTTTGTAGGAAGTGAATACTTGTTGCTAACTCTGATCGAGTTGATTGTGCAAAGCTATGGCAATAGAGATCGGAATCGTCTACAATTGGTTTATATCTATGCCTTTTGTATAGGATATACGTTAGTTAGTGGTTCAATCGATGTTTTATTTCAAACCGCTACATTTTACTAAGGTTTTTATTGTATGTAATACAGATAGGAACGACATATTATATTTCGTTTCAGTTGAACAGGCATTTTAACTAGAGTTTCTGATGTTATTTATCAAAGTGGAAGGACGAAAAATATTAGATAAGTATCTAATATTTACCTTGTGTTATATTCCATATACTTCATATATACTACAGGGTTTCTTTAGAAGATATATGCTTTTGTAACATAGAGATAAAGAAGTAGGTGCTTGGAGACCGAACCAATTCTCAAGAAGTAGTAGAAAGGTATAATAATCATCAATAGCAACAATGCTATATTTTAGTTTGGATGTGCAATCATACCGTTTCACATATGACCAGTTTCAATGTGCAGTAGTGTGCATTGAGATTGAGACTACAAGCTTCATGGTTCAGCGGAATTCGTCAGAAACTATGAAACCATGTCTGAATATGTTAGTCGAGTCTTGCTTGTGACGTAGACCCTAGCGACGCCTACACTGCTCCAGACAAACTTGGAACCAACATGTACTGTGGAGTGTACGTTCATCATGCAGGAACACAAAGGAGGTGATTAAACAACTTTGATTATAGAAAAAATAGTATAGAGAACTGTTAACTAAATATGGGGTAGTCACGTATAGCATAGCCCAGGGATGGCGAACCAATGACACGCGTGCCACCCCTGGCACGCAACAAAATAGTTCAGGCACACAGAATGATACAGATGAATCTATGTACGTACCTACTACTTACAAAAATAAAATATTTAGCATCCAATTTGCAACAGCAGAAATCGCACAATTTTTTTTATATGTACCTATATATTAAAATATTAACATTACTGATCACTGTACTTTTGCGTTTTTTATAAATAGTACTCGTATGTACTTAATACCATCTAGATTTATTTTTGTTTAATAATATCAGTAAGTCTAAATTATTAAATGGCACGTCATAGCTATAATATTAATTGTTTCATAAAAATGGCACGTATATCACTAAAGGTTTGCCATCCCTGGCATAGCCGATAGATGTAAACGACATCGCCTGTGCCTGTGCGAAGGCCCCTCAGTTCTTTAGTCGACTCTTGCGACATGCACGAAAGGAAATGCATTCTAAGGCTAGTGAAGCACAAAGTAGTTACAAGTTTAGTTTAAAGAAAATTATGCGGGTCATGGATGGAAGGGTATAGTGGAAGAAAAATGTTAGCCAGTGAATGGTACGTACTGCGTACGCGTAAGCTACATTGGTTTATAGCATATCCTCTTAATCCTGGCTTCATGGTCAGGCTGGTCCCGTCATTCAGATTAATTGATGACTGGCAACTCTGCCGGCTGGGCTGCCACGTGGAAATGACCATGTTTTAATAATGAACAGACAATTGAGGTGTTTTCCTCTTCAGCGAATGGAAAATTATGCTTATTGCTAACCGTGATGCTAACGTATTTGATGAAGGTTCGTGGCTAATTCGAACAATAAATTCTGCATTTCTTTTGTAAACTCCTCTGTAGGTATTTAGTGTAGCGTAGGTACTGTGTAGGTACAATATAGAATAAGAATAAATGTTTTGCAAAACATTTGAAAATAAATCATGAAAATTCAAGAAATACGAGTAGGATAGTATGATAAACTTCCATAGCAATCTGAAATTTTAACAGCTATTGCTGTTATTTATGTACAATAACGTTACTTTATAATAGGTAAAATTAGCTCCTTGTTGTTAGTTTATATAAACTATTAATAATCTGAATTACCTATTTAATTATCCCTATAACTCGTAAGCATTAACTATTATTTAGGGCATCTTGTATAATCGTGTTCCTATAAAATATTATGTGGTTCAAATACAGTAAACATCACAATACCTGGTAAATATACAATAGCATTTCATCTATAACGTCGTCTCGTTTAGAATAGATAATGAAATTTATATACTGGGTTCCACAAGCTACCACTATACTATACTATATAGGTAGTAACTGACTTAGTAACTATAACATGAAAATTTGTGAGAATGTCAAGTTGTTGTAATGTTTAGATGTTTCTACGCAAAGGAGAAAACTATTAAATAGATTTTAATGAAAATTGCCAGTTACTTATACAGGCTTATTTTTGGTCGTCAACGTTCCCGAAAACTACGGTATCCCCTCATCATCACGATCAATTTTCTCCATGGAAGCATACCTGGAAAGTGTCTGGTTTCCAAAATATTAGGGTCCAAAGTTGGGTAAATAGACTGCGTTTATCTGCATAAATGCACATTGACGCGTGTAGCAAGATATTTTCACGATAAATAATTAATATCTGTCTATTAAAAAACTAGCATAAACATTGGACACTATAAATTTCGCCCGATCAAGTAATAAAAAAAAAACAAAAAAATTTACGTTTCCCAGCATTATTTTGGCATAAACTTACTTTATTTGATGTATAGAGTATGTATGTACCCTTCGTTAAGGGTGGCAACGAAAAAACACGCTGTATAACTTTAAGAATCAGAATAATTCGTATGATATAGTGTTTTTACGCAAAGTCGTATGGCGATAATACCTTATAGAGACCTTAAAACTTTTATTCCCTAATGTATGATTCATTACAGCATTGTCATAATGAGTGAAATAGCACATAATTCTGTATTTACCTACTATTGTCATGTATGCTTTTTAGTTTCCAATTCGGCGTATAATATAACGAAAAATCTAAAAAATAAAAATGGAAAGTAAGTATGTACCTAATATATCTACTCTAAGAAGAACGTAATGTTTCCACAGTAAATTAAATTTACATTTATTGGAGAGAACGGTACAGAAAATGCCATCTAGATCGGTAAATAAATACGAGTATTTACCGCATAAAGCTATTATTATGTAAAATACCACAATATTCTATATGTCCTATTATAGATCCTGTGCTGATGCGGGGTTTCACTAAAATACATCAGAACCAGAAATAATTTATTGTGGTTCATAGGTAAATTTCCCGTGCTGACAACATAGTCTATAAATCAGACTGCGGTCACCAACCCGCCTGCCCAGAGCGTGGTGACTATGGCAAAAAAACCCCATGGTAGTAGCCTTGTGGCGTGCTCTGGGGGAGGCCTACGTCCAGCAGTGGACTGCAATAGGCTGACGACGACGATAGGTAAATACTTACAATGTTAGGTTACAATGTGGGGTCTTAAATAAATTGTGCTGTGATCAGCTATGACTAGCCCTGGGGCATTTATTTATTTAGGCTTACCAACTATGTATACAGAATTCCAAAAAATATTAACATTCGATCTCAAATATATACATAAATTATAGGCATGCACAACATTCACTATTGTTACGTCTTACATTAAAAAGTAAATAAATCAAAATTATAACTTAAAATAAATACATTAATAGTGGTCAGATAATTTAAGCATTAATAGATTTCTTAAAAATATAAATATTGTCGCAAAAAATGTCGATATCACAGTCTTTATGAAATACATTGTACAGGGAGCACATTGCTGATAAAGGAGAATGACAGCCATATTGAGTTTTTGATAACGCGACGAAAATATACATCAAAAACAGTGGATCTCCTTCCGTGCATGTCGTAAGAGTCAACAAAGGAACTCAGGAGCGTTCACTTAGGTGATGATCTAGCTACTTTGTACTGTATTTGTCTTTGCTCCAAACGTAGCTGAGGGATCTCTTTTATGATCTTGCAGTTCTGGCTGGCCCATTTCAGAAGAGCGGCCGTGTGTATATATGTATATTCTATTATATTTACTTCTGGTGATTCAATGGGTTTATAAAAGTTTCAGAAGTCTTTTCGACATTGACTATGTACAGAAAACTTAATTCAGTAACTGGTCATTCTTTTCATTTTTAGTTGCTTGTGAATACAGTGAAAAGCTTTTTTACTTTACCTATTATGTACTACATACATACATACATATAATCACGTCTTTATCCCTTACGGGGTAGGTCCTATTATGTACTAAGTTTCAGTATTCTATGCCAACATAATAGAATATTCTCTGGTGATATATACATCTACTTATCTACACTAATATTATAAAGAGGAAAACTTTGTTTGTTTGGTTGTAATGAATAGGCTCAAAAACTACTGGACCGATTTCAAAAATTCTTTCACCGTTAGAATCCTTATTGGACCTGGATGAACATAGGCTATAAGAATTTCCCGATATTCCCACGGGAAGGCGACCAACGGGAATTCTATATTTTTTACGAAAACCGCTATACATATGAAGCTGAAATCGGGCATATATGTTCATTGGGGACAGCGAGGGAGGACTAAAAACGGATTTCCCGAAATTCCCACGGGAAGGGGACAAACGGGAATTCATAGTTTTTACGAAAACCGCTATACATATGAAGCTGAAATCGGGCATATATGTTCATTGGGGACAGCGAGGGAGGACTAAAAACGGATTTCCCGAAATTCCCACGGGAAGGGGACAAACGGGAATTCATAGTTTTTACGAAAACCGCTATACATATGAAGCTGAAATTGGGCATATATGTTCATTAGGGACTGCGAGGAAACACTAGAACGGATTTCCCGAAATTCCCACGGGAAGGAGACCAACGGGAATTATTTATTTTTTACGAAAACGGTTAAACATGTGAATCTGAAGTTGAGCATATATGTTTATTTGGGACCCCGAGGAAGCACTGGGAACGGATTTCCCGAAATTCCCACGGGAAGGGGACAAACGTGAATTAATTTTTTACGACAACCGCGATAACATATAGGCTACTTTTTACACTTAACATATAGGCTACTTTTTATTTTTTCTGTAGTCCACGCGGACGGAGTCGCGGGCGTCCACTAGTTTGCAATAAAGCTCAATACATGACCGCAGATACGAGTATACTGCAGCTTGTGCGTTCTTTACATTGTGCACATTATTCAAATAATTGAACTCCTATTCATGCTTTATAGAGGCTCATTCCAGTTTGAAAATCGATTCTATTCATTTCTGATCCAATAAGGTATAGTTGAGGTTGAACAAATTTCCTGGACGTTAAATTCTGTTGGTTATATCTGAGATAGACTCAAATATTTATTTATATTTATTTCCCACTCGGGTGAAGAATTTTTTCCATTTTCTTTATTAATAATTTTATCAAATATTATGCTGGAATAGCTAAATTCTCTTATTGCTCACTCAACTGGAATGGAAACATTGATATCGCAAATTACGTTTTAATTGCAACATGGTGTTATTGGATGATCAACGTAGATTATGTAGGTATACCTATGCCATTGATAAATATTAATTACATTTCGATACACATCAATTAGTAGATCGGTCGTGCTAAGAAATTGTGTATATAATTGTCAGTATGGGACAACTGACTTCGTCCGCATAATGTTGTGAAAATAGTCCACTATAGAAATTTCACAAATATTTGAGACTTAAAAATGTTCAACAAAAATAAAAAATAAACATGTGATATCAAGTCTCAACTTTTGTGAATAGGTTATTCATAGTGGGTTATTTTCATAGCGTTCATTTTCAAACTTGGCACATGTGTAACTTCTACATCGGAATAGCACATGCTATATTGGGTCTAACAAAAGGGGTATACGTACCTCTGAGTTGTAATGTATAGGCACGGGCAGACCGGATGCGTATGCGTAGACGTAAGCATAGACGTCAAGCGGTGACAGTTCTACACATTAAACTCAGAGGTACGTGTACGTTTACGCTTGCGTGCACGCATACGCATCCGGTGTGCTCGAGCCTTAAACTGAGAGGTACGCATACGTCTACGCTTACATGCACGCATACGCATCCGGTGTGCTCGAGCCTTAAATGCAAATAGACGCGCGTAGCAAGATTTTTTCACCAGAAATAATTATTATCTATCTATGAAAAAACTAGCATAAACACTGGACACTATAAATTTCGCCCGATCAAGTAATAAAAAATATAAAAAATACATCGTTTCCCAGCATTTTTTTGGCATAAACTTACTTTATTTGATGTATAGAGTACGTACCCTTCGTTAAGGGTGGCTACGAAAAAACGTAGATTATGCTGAAAAGAAGATTACATAATACCTATACAGGGTATTATATAATCTTCTTTTCAGCATAATCTACTTTATAAATTGTCACAATCAGGCCCTGAGACAGTTGTTACTGGAACTGATGTACGAATTCAATTACTTCCTCTATCCTAAAACCGTTATTTTCTATTGAAGCACTGACTGATTTGCGAATACCCAGTAAAATCGTTAACAGTTACACTTTACGATTAGATCTAGGGCTCTCCAATTCTGTCATGGCGTAGTACAAAGAGTGAAGTAGCCAGTCTTTCCTTTAAACATACGTCTTTATTTTATAGATAGATATAAAATGCAAACGCTGTGGACTATGTGATCTCTAAGTGCCTTAGTTAGACAAACAGGGATTTTAAAATAAAACTTGTTAAATAAAACTCTAATCATGATTCACAGTGAGGACTTTTTAACTAGAATCACTAAGTAGCTACCTATAGAAAGTATATTCTGTACAACATATTTTAAATCAAATTGATATAGTGTAGTGAAATTGTCTATAGTCTACAATTCTCCTTGTATAATGCTACTAAAGGGGTTTTAACAAGCACACCGATAATTGGACTGATAATTCGATACTATCGATAGCTCGCTCTAATCGATTCTGGTATCGGTAACCCTGGGGTCGGTCGTTAAGTTTCTATCAGGCCGGTCCTAGATCATAGTCTGCGGTCGTAGACCATTTCAATGGCATACCGTTTTCAGAGCAGTTTAGTTGGAAATAAGTAAAATAGGCTGCAGTATATAGTTTTCTTTTAGCTTTTAACCGGGTGCAGCAATCAAAATAGGAAGGGTAAATGGTTTTAGTAGTTTAATGTAGGTAAAACTTGAGGTGATCTTTTTAATTTATTGACACGGAATTCAGATCAATACCCCGAAAGTAACCCTGTTTGTATGTGGCCTCACGGCAGTAGAGATATATAAAGCATTTTCCAGGAAAATTCTGCAAATATCACGGACAGGAAGTTTTAAAAGGATTAGGTTTACTGTTTGTTTATCCTCTACCAATCCTATAAATCACCTACGTATTGGGGTCAGTCATTTCGGATCTAGGTGGATACGCTTTCATTTATGCAAACTGTTTTTAGTTCCCGGTTTGTAGGTCACCCAACGACGAGTACTCCGATAATAAGCTATATTTTTTAGGTTTTTTCAGATCTCAGTGATTAGCAGTTAGGTATAAAACCGCTACGTATCCTCTAAAAATCTACATTAAGCGTTTAGTAAAGTAAAATGTCTCACTTGTTAATTATACCTTTCATTACTGTCTCTGTGTTTTAGGGAAATAATGAGTATTGTTGGACAAGGAGCAACACAATTCTATTTCTGCGTTTAAGCGCTAATATGATGAATCTGATTCTCTTCTCTTCTGATTTCCTATGCTGATAATAAGGCTTTAGTAGAATACATTAGCTGCATCTCCTTCCGTGCATGACGTTAGAGTCTGTGGTTCAGCAGTTGGTACGATTGGATTTCACATGAGACTTTCATCAGGTGTGTCAAAACCTGGCCACAAGCGCTCAATATGCGTATCTTTATTTTTATTATTTGATCAAACCAAGAGCTTATATAAAAATGCCACTTTGAAACCTTATGGCACCTTTTACTACGTTACGTTGATAGTCACTTGACTGGTTTTTTGACAAACTGGCTGTAATCAATCAATGTGTCGTAACCCTAAAGCTACCTTTCAACTGGATAACCATCGAAACTATAATTCTTTTGTCCCACCGAATTCATTAGGAGTGTTCCCGAAATACTGCAGACTCGGTGCTAAGTAAGAAGTCGTGTAACGCGCCTTAAGTGCTCATACCTTGTGTGTTAGTACAGCCAGCAATATTGTATTCTTACCTTTCCTTTTTAGAACATTGTTCTTGTGGGAAATTTGTATACGTTGTGCATGTCTGGACGTTGTAGGCTGTACATCGTTAGCTTTAGTTTGGTCACTCTATAATAGATTACATGTCGGTGGTAATATTTTGCAATTGGCGAGGAATTTCATGGAAACTAACAAAATGAAAGTGATATGGATACGGTTGTATATAAAGTAGATAACTAGATAGAATCCTAATAATATTGTAGTAAATGTGAGAACGTGAAGATATTTGGATATGTGTTCGGTGCCCATTTGATTTGGTTACCAGTTCCTTTTTTGACAACCCTCTTTATATTATTATTGTTTTCGTTAGTCTAGCTCATAAAATAAAAGTTAGTGCCCAATTCTTGAGGGAAACATTTTAGACAGGAGATAGGTAGGTACTTGTAAACTTTTACTATAATATTTTTATAAATATTAATAAAAAAATGAAAAAAGGTTTTCACCCGAGTGAGATTTGATCTCACGACCCCTCGCATTCCGTGCATCGCTCTAACCAACTGATCTATCGGGTCACTTATAATTTTTTGTTGTTGTATTGATCCTAAACTATGATTATAACTATGTAACCTATTGTAAATTATAATATAACGTTGTATTTCAACTTGAATGAACAATTTTCCAAAAAAAGCCGCGCTCCCTAAGAATTATAATAAAATATACATTACACTTTTACTGCAAACGTCGGTTTTTACTGCAAATTGGAACCATAACAGTAAATATTGTCATTTATTATCGCTGCGGTTAATTAACCCTACCAATTTCATCAATCCTGTGCCGTAAAGATTAAAGCAATCATAATCAAAATATATTTAATATTTACTAACGGCTCCCTAACTAGGCTTTGCATGTTTAACAACACATCTCTGGAAGATGTTCAGCGCTGATTTGATATAAGCCCAAAAAGCTTCTGAAATATTTTTTCTGGATAAGAAGAACAAATATGATCCTTTCCAGATTAGCTCCTACTCTTAAAGCCTCTAAAGCCTCTTTGTAAAGGCACATTAACTATAGGGATAGCCCTATAGTTAATGTGCCTTTACAAAAAATACTTGTGAACCAATTATCATTATACTCATATTGAGGCGTTTACCGTGAAAAAAAAACATAACAAACATTCACAAAGTTTATTTACTCTTTCTGTAAAAGCGAAAGTAACAAATTTATTTCAGACAGCAAATATTAACTTATTTACTAGAACAACAAACGTTTTCTTAACATTAAATAAAGTCGATTCGGTGTCTGTCGGCGCCCGCGCAGGCTCCGCGCACAGACCGGTCGAGCCGGCTTCACGCGCCCAGTTTTTTTGCACTCACTCTTCCTGTCGAACGTTCTCACACCAGTTCTTGAAGTAAATACCTATAATTTTATCATTTAAGTATCCATGCGAGAATTGAGATGTATCGGGTGCCAACGGACCAGATAAAACGCTCCTTTTGGGCACAATGAGATTCATTTCCTGGCCGGATTAAAAATGGCCGGAGGGAAAATGGATTGACGATAAATAACTTAGAACCCCTCGATACTTAACGTAAATAAATTGTGTACTTGCTGTTCACCGCAACTCTGTCCGCGTGGACGGAAAACTATACAGAGTGTTTTTTCGTTGCCACCCTTAATGAAGGGTACGTACTCTATAGATCAAATAAAGTAAGTTTATGCCAAAAAAAAAATGCTGGGAAACGATGTAAATTTTTTTGATTTTTCAAAATTATTTTATCGGGCGATATTTATAGTTTTTATGTTAGTTTTTTCATACACAGATATTAATTATTTATCGTGAAAAAATATTGCTACGCGCGTCAATGTGCATTTATGCATAAAAACGCAATCTATTTACTTAACTTTGGACCCCAATATTTTGGAAACCAGACACTTCCCACGGAGAAAAATGATCGTGATGATGAGGAGATTCCGTAGTTTTCGGGAACGTTGACGACCAAAAATCATCCATATTTTACCAAAAATTTTTTTACATACATACATATAATCACGCCTTTATCCCTTACGGGGTAGGCAAAGCACCAAGGGCCGATAGGACCACATGGTGCCACTTCTGACCAATTTTGAGGGTATAGTTAAACTTGTACATCTACAAGTTCGGTTTTTTTTTTCAAAAGTCCTTTTATTTGTTTGAAACCCATTCGCATATAAAATGTAATAATGGTGTAATTGTGAAAAGCAGCGTTGTGTCTATTTTCGTTGAGTTATAAAAAGTAAAACTTGTCTAAACTTAGCCCACAACTAAAAGTACCTACTTAATAGTTTCTGTAACTATGTAATATAACGATTGTGAAGTTTAGTATGTCTGTCTAGATTTCTCGGTTAAAAACCTCATAAGAATGTCACAACATGGTAACATCCATACTCTACTATAATACTCATACAAATGCGAAAGTAAATCTGGCTGTCTGTTTTCTTATAATGATGAAAAGGCAGAACTGATTTGGATTGAATGAATTGAACCCAGACTTTCAAGGATAGATAAAGAAAAGAGATGATGAAAAACTTTCAGGCTTCTTCTTCGTTTCTTGGTTATGAACATATATCTACATATAGCGACATACTTTTAAGCAGTCCTATAAAACTCACTCAATAATATCAATTTATCAATCAGTTCATTACAGGTAAAGTCCACATGCATGGACGAGTGAAACAGACCACGAACTTTTACGAATATGACTGAAGCCACGTGAATATTGAACGGAGCATTTTTCGTGCTCAAAGTCGCAGCCAAAACCTAGTTAACAATAACGATCTTTACTGTCGCGAGTACGTGCGATCTTTAGTAACGGCTTTTTGCATCGGTTTTTGTAGACAGCCGCAAAAAGTACTCTCGGCCGAATCTGCGAGCGTTGACTCTCGGTGGACCATTTACTGTATACATGTACAAGCGAGTTGTGTTTGTCTCCATTGAGTGGAAATGGAAAAACAGTCCACTAAAAATAATTTGGGAAGATTGGCTGATTGATTGATTTGGTTTAATTGTTTATTAGCTACGAAAATGACATTTGTCCCCAATGTATCTACATGGTTAGATGGATGATAATCAAATGCTTAATGATTATCTAGTGATTTCAGCTAATCTTTATGTTATAAGGTCGAGGTGTTTCACGAGAAACCACGGACGGAAACCTTTGGATTCAAGAGGTGTACAGACTATTAATAGCCTTACAAACCCGTAAAAGGACATAAATTGGTCAGTGGTAATTCACTAAACAAGGGCGCGTGAGCTCTAAGTCTCAATTTTTACCATGGGAAAATATGAATCCTGATGTTACGATTTTTTGGTTACGTTTCCATTATTCCCATTGTCCCCGTTCCAGTGGAAATTTCAAAAAATCCTTAATGGATGCCTATGTCATACACAAAATACACCATCCAAGTCCCAGGTCTCTAAGATCAGCAGTTAAAGCTGCGCGATGATCCATTCGTCATTCTGGAAAAAGCATTTTATATGTATGGAGAAGACTCCATAGGTGCACCTACACCCGTTTTAGGAATATATTTCATACAAATGCATATAAACCATTCTCGCAGCCTAGGAAGAGCACTTTAACGCGACTACGATCATACTTGACCCGTGAGGTAATGGAAACGAGCACAATAAACGCACACACACGCACGCAGCCCCCGACATGCACAGGCTCGGTCACGAGCACGCCGAGATTACGCCCAGATTGTCTCTTGTCTAGTCCAACCATGAAGCAATGATCACGAGGAGGTGGTGAAACGTTTTTGCATACATACCCACATACATACATATTCTTCTTCTTCTTCAGCCTATTGCAGTCCACTGCTGGACGTAGGCACGCCCCAAGGCTATTGCCATAGGGGGGTTTTTACATACAAATACCTAAACAATTGTAAATTTCTGTGCTGATGCGGGGTATCATCGGCTGCATCTACTTCCGTGCATGTAGTAAAAGTACTGACTACCCCATTTCGGAAACACAGCCGGGCTCATTCACAAAAAAAGCTTCCAGTTACATACTGAAAAAAGGCACTTATATAAACGGGATTAACATATTTAATAATTTGCCTAGATCGATAAAATCACTGGATGACATGAAATTTAAGAATGCATTAAAAAAATGGCTAATACAGAAATCTTTATAAGTTATCGGAATTTTATAATTGTAAACATGAACTCTAATAATGAATAACTTAGGAATAACCAATTTAATATTATATAATGTATATGACTATTGTACGTCCGAAATGGACAAACTGTTGGATCAAAAATTGAATATGTATCAACAAATGTATGTACCCAGTTATGACAATAAAAATCTATCTATCTATGTAAAAAAAGGTGAACAGCACTGTAGGATCACAAAAGGTGTCAACAGTCACCTTAACATACTGGGGCTAAATGTAAATGATGTTCAGATCATGAACGTATATGAATAACGGACAGAGTGTTGTGACTACAAAGCGTGAAGCATTCATAGTAAGGTCGGCAACGATATTCGATGGAGTAGGGATGTGTATTGACGCTTTATTCACACACACTACAAACCATAGTAAGCTCGGCGCCTACAGGAAAATACGCACACATGCCCAACGCGCCGCCATTTCGGTGCTTCAATCTGTGCAGTGACAGCATTAGGTCCGTTGTTCTTTATACATTCATGGTCCAGATGTAACAATTAGATCCTCACCTGAAAGAATGCCCCTGAGTTCTTTAATGAGTTTACACGCGGGCGCAAACGTATACGATGAGAGATAAATGTTAGCCAGTGATTGTATCATACTGCGACACGAAGACTACAAGTCGCAGGTCTATATTAATGATCGCATCTCTTCTTTTTTATTCCTTCATGAGTTCGCCTGCCTTTACAGTATACAATACATAGCTTATACATTACTATACAGTTGGTATATAGCCATATAATCTTGCTGGAATCTTCCTTACCAGTAAAGAACCTTATCTACCTACTTAAAATCAATTAATGATAGTTTTGTACACTTTAAAAGGAAAGATCAATTGGACGAACCTAAGACATTGTTTTATAACTTTCTAACGATTTGACTACCCGTGACTCTGTCTATTGGCTGCGTTGACTAAAGTGTTGACTAAATAATGGATCTCTCTCTCTGAAATCTGAATAAATAATCTATAAAAGATAGGTACAGTTGGAATTGGAACCTTAGACCTAGAAATTGTAATAAACCTTGCCCAATATACGTCAAACACACACCAACTTATTACAGTCCACTGCTGGATGTAGGCCTCACCCAGGGCACACTCAGGCGGGTTATTGTAAATACGGGTGGCGCTGCTGCTCACCACCCGGAAAATCTTAATCGCTTCTTACGATACCTATGGGCAGATTTGTGGTGGTGCTGCACACGCTACTATTCGTACTATAAAGTAATTTTCCAAATGACCAGCTTCTATCAAAGCAATGTAAATTTATGTGCGTCTTTCATTTGAATAAGCATTCCCGAAATACCCTAAAGGAAACTACGACATGCTAATTCCTGTTTACAACTTGTATTAAGTATTATGTGCTGTACGTACAATACCTCGAAATAAATGTATTAAGATAAATTAATGCACCATCTTGAATACCTCTTTACATTATGTACTGGTATAATTTAGTACTTACTTATATGTCAACGTCAAAACAAAAAAAAGATAACTCTTTTTGGGCGCCGTTGAGCAAAAAGTAGATAAATGCATTTTTTTTTAGTGGCATGGCTAATACAGGGGGTATGTAACAGCCGTATACGGTATGTTAAAAATAGTTATTATATATACAAGGAAAATTTACAAGCTATTACAATAATAATACATATAACATAGCAAACAAGATGCTGCTCTTTGACGGTATCATTTTCCTATATTGTCTAAAGCTGACTGTCAGTCTGATGCCAACCATCATTAGAAATAGCTAAGAAAAAATATTATATTAGACCCCGCCCCCTGATTACGTAAAAGCAATATTCTGCACTCGCCGCTAAGATCCGCTACCGTACCGCGCGACTTGAGACATTGTTTGTGTAAATTGAACTTTTAGAGACTATTTTGTGTGGTGTATTATCTACGAACTATTTACCGCCTACTGAGTGAGACGAGTGATCCTGGTAGAACCCTGCAGGGAAGGAGACTGGACTCGGGAGAGAATCAGGTCAGTGCACGTGCTTTTCCTTCTAAGTCCTCTCTCTTCGTCCTCTATTGCTGTAGGGAATTGCAAGTGTGTCGTACGTTTTTGTTCGGTAGAAACAATAGTAGCAACTCGCAAAATACAGTCCACTAATACCACCAGCGCAATCTGGCCTAACAGAACCCGCTATTATTTTCCCGCCACTCTATGGATGTTTAGGATCCTCCATTTGTTTGGTGATATATATGTCGTGGCCATATCGTAGAATTGATCATTTCATGAAATGGTCGAGCATTTCATGAAATGGTCGCATTTCATTAAAATTTCAACTGTCTATTGGCCACATCATGATATGGTTTGGGCAGATCGATGATTAAAAATCGTTTCTCGATATGGGCAACTAAACGCCCGATCATTTCATGAAGTGGTCAAGATTATTGATCATATCGTAAAATAGTTACATGAATCACCGGTAGAGGCGCTGCGCGCGTTTTATTTATGTGTGAAGATGGCGGATTTTTCTTTTTAGGTTATAAAACAAATTAAAGAGAGTAGGGTGACTATGCAGAAGAAGTTCACGGATAGTGTGTTATATTGTATAATGTATATTAGACTTAATGGTGGTTTATAATAATATTGTTAAACAAAAACCTTAGATTACGATAGGTTAGGTTAGGTTAGGTTAGACTATGACAAATGACGCACGAGCCGAGCGAGCGGAGCGAGCGTGCCCAGGCAGCGTCCGGCGATGTGCCAGATGCGAATCGCTTTTGTAAAGTCTTTTATGTTTTTAAATATTATATTGTGAAAATATCACATAAATAATAGCAAAAAAAATCATACCATCATACCTTATGGTATACTTATATATGGTGTAAGCTCTTACCACATTCGGATTTTATGGACACCCTGTTAATACGATTTGGCCAAACGTGGATGACAAAATCGTGAAATGTAGACGATTTAACGATCTGGTCAAATTGAATTGGCCACTTCATGAAATGCGACCACTTCATGAAATGCTCGACCATTTCATGAAATGATCAATTTAACAATATGGCCACGACATCTATATAGCAAAGCCGAAGCAAAGTGATAGCGAAAATTGTACAATATTCGCCTTGAAATATCAAAGTTTCTTTAAAATTCATTTTACGTAATACGAGTTTGACAAGCAATCAGCGATTTTTGTACAATTTTTGCTATCACTTTGTTTTAGCTAATTAGGTAATAAGGGGGCCGTATTAAACTCGTATACAGGTAGGTACTAAAATAGAATGAGTGAAACATATGAGAGAGTTGCATTTCCTTAATCGATCGTAACTATCTTCATTAATAAGCAATTACTGTCTATCGGCTACAAAACGGTACGTCAACTACTCCAGAAACGAACTTTCCCGAAGTATTCTGAACGTCTCAACTGTCATGTACCCGGTACATTAATTGACAGTTGTATCGGTTTTGTATCGGGCACGAATTAATCTGGTCTGTACTGAATTATTTATGGGATGTAACGTGCGAGGCGAGGGGGGTCGAGAGAGGTGGGGGGGGGGAGCGCGGCAACAGGTCCGCATTGTCTTGGGATGCAGGGGATGAAGACGGTGCAGGGCTGCCACAAACATTATCAATATCTACACATATAAAATGTTTTGTCTTAAATGAGTGAGGATCAACGCAAAACCGCTGATCTTAGAAATCTTAACTTGGAGAGTGTGTTCATTGTATGACGTGGCATTCGACAAGTAAAGTTTTTCCGAAATTACCTCGGTAACGGATATTAACAGGTTTTCTAAAGTTCACGCGGACGAAACCGCGGGCGATTGCTAGAATTACGAGTATATAAAACTTTTCTGTTACCTTCTGACTGAGTGACAGATAACACGTAGTCGAAACTGCTAGGTGTAGGTGTAGACACTGACGCTTCGCAATGACTTTCCATTTGCAATCTTATCATCATTTTATAGTGTTGTCGTGGTCGTCCTCGTCTTCAGCCTATTGCAGTCCATTGCTGGACATAGGCCTCCCCCAGGGTACGCCATTTTATATTGTAACGACGATTAATTCTGTCATATCGTTTTATCAGATTTAAAATAACCGTTTACTAAATTAAATAGGACTAGATATATAATAAAAAGCATTCGGAAACTTACTAACAATGTAGCCCATAAATTTAGTAACGTAAACAGCCAAAATGTGAAGCAGTGAAACCGGTTCGAGTTTATCATTGCCACAGATAATAAAGCGATTTCCGCGAATATCCAATAATAAGTAGTTGTTAAGATCACTACCTCGAATTATTTTTATAAGCTAGACTCACATTTAGGTAACTACTCTGAGAGTGGAAATACACCAAGTACCGCACACGCACTGATCGGCTGCTTTTTTATTTTATGTCCGCTTTACACGCTATATAAACGTCTAACTGTTGTCGGATACCTTCAAGAAAATTAAGGAAACACTTACCTCTCTGTGTGCCGCTTGCTAGGACGAATTACAGACAGAACTCTTTTTTAATTAGAGCTAGTAATAGTTTCAACCGAGTTTCAGAGAGTTTTGGATTCGACTTATTTTGTTCAAGTGTAAGTTCGGTTAAGAAAACACTTACCACAAACTATTTTAAAACTGCGCGCACTACAGCGCGACTTAATATGTGATATTTATAATTACAGTATACCTATATGTGTAGTCATATATAAATTTGCAGTCAACCACATTTTTGAAACAAAGTACAACGCATGTTTAAAGTTATTTTAATTAGTTAACTATTCTTGTTATGACCTTACATATTGTCATTATTCGAGGCTCTGTATGTGAAGTATCATCAATGGCGTCAAGATACTTACGTTTAAGTTATTTAATATTGTAATGGCTGTATTACTTACGTAAATAAATAAATAAATAAATAAAATAAATATGTTTGGGGATGCTAGGGCTAAATCCAGTGACAGTAAAGTTAATCTACATGTATGTGAAATACTGCATTAAATAGGCTTAATATAAAGAACTATTGAGAAATCATTAGTTGAGTTCCTCAAATAAAAGAACTTACGGGATCTTACTCTATGCTATGTCATTATTAAAGGAATGTGTGAGTATCGTTTCAAATTTGGGTGGTATCGTTGATTCTGTATATACCAACCAAAAGTCACGATAAAATTGTTCTACTTGATCTGTCAGCTCAAATCATTACAGTGGCACCTTTTGCACGAAGCTGCACTATTTATAAACTTATTTTCCCTGGCATAGCAGCCCTATGCAATCGGGGGGCGGCGCGCGGGGCGCAGGAATGCGGTCTCTTGTTCGTTTTGGGAGCGTCTGCGCAGGTAGGCGCGCCGGCCCCCCGCGCCCTGTTGCCATGCTATACCGGACTTGCACGTTACGTGGCCAGCTTGCAGCTTCAGAAGGGCTTATGTACCATGCAGTGAAACGTTATTAAACATAAGTCATAAAAACTTTACTAAGGCTTGGAAAACTTAAGACACGAAGCTCGCTGTGCCCGGCGACTGTCTAATCTATTTCTTATTTATGATACCCGAAATTTGTAACACTGTGTGGTTCGTATTTGTATTGGAACTTATGATGAGAAAACTAGGTGAACTATAATATTCACATAGAAATCAACCTTTTGAAAACATAAAACTTGAACATAGAAAGAAGAACAAAACAATTTTAAAGTTTCAACCAGCTACAGAGCAAAAAAAGCTCCCGGTGTCCAGTCTCAGTCGGGTATACCTTGAGCCCTTCATTATTTTTTTCTCGTTTACCCGTTCGGAGGTCAGACGCGTAGTAAAAGTATTGCGGCAAAATAAACGCCGCCGACCGCTCATGGGAGCCGAATCCAGGTCATAAATGTTACGACCGCGACCACTGGAACTGCAAAAAATGGACATTATAGTGCGACTCCTCAGTAGAAACTAGGAACCTTACTAATGTTGTTGTTTTTACGAAACGCAGCACAGCCTGCACTAGTTGCTAGCGAGATTAACTTACTCTGCTGACCAAATGATTAGGTAAGTACATCTTAACTAGATTTTTTCAGTTTCAAGTATACTTACTGTTAAGGCGACGTATCTCTATGAAGTGAACCTTCTGTCCAGTAGTATGTATAATTTATTCTATGCCTGATTAAAGGACCTGAGTATGTTTGAGAGACTGTTATGTGCGGTATTTATACTTCCGTGAACTAATGTATGAATGCAGTTTTGACGTGTGATTTTCAGCTATAATAGACCTGTCATTGGATGTATGTATGATGTAAATAGCTTCCTTCAGGTCTATAAGTTTTTTATTGTTTTTTTACACATTTAGTTTAAAAATTCACACCAATGGATAAACTAAAAATTCACATTATTTTAACAGCCTTCAGTCCACAGTTTGTGTGGTCGGCTACAAAACTCCGTCGTCAATGATTTAAATCCGATTATTAACTTTTTAGAGCCCCAGTTGGGTAAATATAGTTTGAACCTCAATGCTGTGCGGCCAAAACAATTTAACGATGATAGAGGGACTCTGCTGGGAACTCTTAGTTTTTGGGAGAAAACGAAGATAGATGATGATAACTTTACCCGATTTACCTACACTAAACTAGCGTAATACCCTCACTATTCTCTGTGCTGTATATCTAAATTCCACAGATTTCATTGAAAATACCTGAAATTTTTTAGGGATATTATAATTAAAATTAATTTAACATTCTCACTAAAATGAGGTTTACTCTGTCGTATTATATTTTAAAGTTTTTTAACTATAGGTAATTCTTTTATAAGTATCTTTTGCAAACAGTAAGAAATAACCAATTATTCGTAATATCCGATACGTGTAAACTTCTATTTATCCGGAATAAAAGCATATAAAAGCTGGAAAAGCCTACGAGAGAAATTAAGTACTTACTTAAATAATGATATTTATTGCGGATGTTTAGTGAGTATGTACATGGTGAGGTATCTTTATGCTTTTCTGTATGCTTGAGGGCATACAAATCCTTGTTTTGAGAAATGGACATTATTTAATTAACTCTTGACTCAAACTAGCACCACAACCACACTAATCTATTGATTTTTAAAAATGAAATACCGACCTCCTCTCATTTGACCCAAAACTCAGGTTTACTGTAGACCCTAAAGAGCCCCACTATCCTATCTGAAAATGTTACCACAGCGTCCAAGCGTTAGTCTGTGTGGAATGATTTATCTACAGATATAAGCTATATGGTATGAAAACAGAACATTGGACTTTTAAAGAATAAAATTTTATTATCACTTCCTTTAATGGCTATCAATAAATGGGATGAAACGAACCCGCCGGAGGGTGAGTGCATATCTCAATATATTAATGACGAGATTAGCTAATAAAGAGTGTCATTGCACGCATTTGAAATTTGTTCACCTATTGCACCCGAAAAGCAAAAAGCTACCTGCTTATGTAATAGTATACTATATGTTGTTCGTCCGCGCGAACGCCTATGTCCTTCTCGGTACTCCAACCCAACTATATATATGTATGCACAATTTTAAGAAGATTGGTTAAGAAAATAAATCGTGAAAAGGTAACAAACAAACTAACTTACTTTTGTATTTATAGTATTAGTTGGAATTTCATCAAAATCAGTTTTAGCTTGTTAAAAATATCAGCAAATGATCGTCAGGGTAAACAAACCTTTTGTAAAATCTGAAGGATGATTTTTCGAACATCACCCACGATTACACTCACAATTTAGAAACTGCATAAATTGTCTTTTTACACTTTACCCTTTGAGCTTAACGAGAAAACTTTTCCAACTTTTTATAGTATACATTTCTGTTACCCGTGATGATGGCGAGATTCCGTAGTTTTCGGGAACGTTGACGATCAAAAATCACCCTGTATAATATGGAATGAATAAACACTACTACTACTCGTATATAATGTGGAATGAATAAAAACTAGTACTAACATAGATTAAGAAGCTACTAACAAAATATGTGTTGAACAATTATACGAAATAAATGACTTAATAAAATAACTAATATTAGTTCCACATTGGTGGCTATAAAGCACCGAAACCCCAACTTATGCATGGTAAACCATAACAAACATAGAAAGTACCATATAAAAAAAGTCAATCGACAAATAAGTTGTGTATGTATGCTTTCATGTCGAATAAATAAATAATTTCATTTCAGTTCTTAAAGATAGGTGATTTTTTAGGTGTTTATTATTATATAGGTATATTATAGTAATTTTACAGAGCTCATAAGAAGACTCAGTTTGCTTCATTTCTGTGTGTCTGAGTAAAATAAATTTTCTAAAATTATTAATAAAGAAATTTGCCCCTAAATCCGGGTTAATTTTAAGTTGGCAACTCTTGACGTCAGATTCAATTTAAAATTTTGATTATGTACAGAAATTTATTGTTATAATCAACAGATAACAGGCAATCTGATTATTTTGTCTATATTTTCAATTATTTTCACACCATTTTGCCATTCACACAATATACTAATATAAGTAGTTAAAAGAAGAAAATTTATAATTAAATCTTGATTTCGACATGAGTTCTTCATGGAGTTATCCGTATTTAAAAACATGATTACAGGTTAATATTAATATAAAAGTAATCGTTAACTCCTTATTACAGATAATAGTCATATTTAGATACAGACATATTTAGATTACAGATATTAGATTTAATACATATAATATTTATATGTAGAAATACCTTAGTCTGTTAAAGTTTCAAAAGGTTTTTGTGGTAATGAAACCACACGTCATGAAGTAAATTGATATAAATAGGACAGTTCAGAGGGCACTACGTCGTCTGAACAAGTTTCATCAATCTAACTTAAGATTAACTTTTTCAGTTAAGATAGTGCGAAAATAGTAGCTTACCCATATCGGTATAGTAAGTTTTTTACAGGGATAAAAGTAATCTATCCATGTCACGCTGTATATAAAGAAAAGCATATTCTGCTTTTTATATTACGTTAAAAGTAGGCATTGGGTATTAATAAGTAGGTGTTCTGTTAATTTGATTTGGTAAGTAGAGTAAATTTGGTTAAAGCGAGAAGTAGTTTTGCTACTAACATTAACTATCATTATTATCAGCCTATTGCAGTCCACCGCTATAAGTGTAGGCCTTCCCCAGAGCACGCCCCAAGGCTCGATATACCGTTTTTGCCATCAGTCACTATCAGCAGCTCTCTTCGAGTCATCGGTCCATCTGGCCAGAGGGCGTCAAACATTACGTTTGCTGAGGCGCGGTCTCCATTCGAGAGCCCGCTTATTCCACGCAAACTATATTAGGCTTATTTACAAGGGACCGATACTCGTTAAATAACATTAAGAAAGTACATATTTAGAAGTTGTTTTTAGTCACGGAATACTTAGTAGCTTCGTTTGTGAATTAATTTACAAACTAGATCGTAGTATTATTCACATATATACAGGGTGTAACAGAAAGGGTATGTTAAGCGAAAAGCTATGTAAACAGCCCACTATAGAGAACCTATTTCCAAAATTTGATACTCGAAATCACATTTTTATTTTTCAAGATTGTATGAAATTTCCTGAGATATTTAAAAATTCTCCATACTATCGGGAAAAATAAACATGTGATTTCGGGTCTCAAATTTTGTGAATAGGTTCTCTACAGTGGGCTATTTACATAGCTTTTTGCTTAACATACCCTTTTTGTTACACCCTGTATAAATAAAATGAAGTTTAGAAATAAAGCAATTTTTCACGAACTTGGGGTTTAAGAAAGAAAGATTACTTTTCGATTGCTTTTTACGTGCACGCACATGTTGGGATTTACAAATTTATATTTATTTTTTTCGGATGAACTAGCCTTTTAGTACTTTCTAATATTTAAAGTTTGGGTTACGAAGCTAATTAGTATTTGTAGTCTAATCATGATCTCTATTAACGCATACACAAAAAGGGTAAATAATTTATATAATGTAAAATGAGATAGATATTATACTAGTTTTAGCGAGCCGGTAATAAAATATTATGGTTTAAAGACTTGAGGGTATGGTTTAATGGAAGAAATGTGTTATGGGTTCATAATGAAACATAAATACAGGGTGTAACAAAAGGTGGTAACATTAGGCAAAATGCTATGAATGTAGCCCACTATAGAGAACTTATACACAAAATTTGATTATGATGTTTATTTTGAAACATTGTTTGAACATTTCTGGGTTATCTAGGATTTTTCCGTACTATTTGGAAATATAAACATGCGATTTTCTAATTTGGTAGGTAGGTTATTTTTAAAGAATTTCGCTTAACATACCCCCTTTCTTACACCCTATATATTTTTGCAATCGTTAAACAAATTAAATGTGCGTGCACGCAGAAGATGTAATATCGGATGAAAAACTTTGAATTACGTTTATATTAATAATAAAAAAATGTAAACAAAATAAGAGAAACACAAATCCACATGTTCGTCTAGCAAAACTAAAATGTTAACATCAAAATCATCTTTTCCCCCGGAAATTGTGGCGATAGAGTACAGTGTTTTTATCTCCTATAGAAGACATCAACGCGCGCGATGCGCCCGCGCAGCGCAGTGGACAAGAAAATAAATCAGATACAACCACAATAACCGAGATTTATTCCGACGAGACATTTAAATGTCTTGTAACAGCCGTTAAGGTCGCGACTATCTCAGGCCGGGGTTTTGTTTTTTTTTTAAACCAGATAAAGTCTCTTTGGTACCAAGATGGGCTATTGCAGGTACGATAAGCTGCGGGTTAAATGTTAAAGGTGATGTTGGAAATGTTTGACCAATGTTTGGAAATGTTAAATTAATTAAACTTAAATATTATAACGTGTGTATTTTCTGTTGTTTTAGGTTTCGTAATTCATCTGGCTGCATTTTAAATTGTGCCTTGTCCCTTGCTTGCTTGCTCTTGGGAGTTCTCTGTGGGTTGTCGTTCTTATTTCCGCCTGTTTCCCATGTCGTACATAGCTTGAGGCCGAAAAACCTCGGGGGAGAGTGTAGTAAAGTGTATATACAGAGAAAATAATATTAAAATTAACGAATTAAGTTCAAAGCTAAATATTTTAATTTTAATTAAGCTTTTACTGTTCATTGTCATATGCTAAAATTAATTTGTAAAGCCATGTTCTTTCTTTTTTTCAGGTTAACTTCAGTTTGTATTTTTCCATTTCCGGGAATGAGGTGCTTTGTATTATATTTATCTTTTTTTCTCGCATTTCTAGGAGTTGAAAATATATCCACGGCTCTCGCAGATGTGTTTTGAAAAATGTTGCACTAAATAGGGGTTTTGCTTTTTCCTGCCTCTCTATCGTAAAATAGTTATTTTCATGAGTAAGTATTGTAAATTAAAACGTATTTTATCAATACAGAAAATTAAAGAAAAGCTATAGTACGATATATCAGATTTATTGTTTATTTTCTATCAATTAGCGGCAATAATTAATAGTATATATTTTTATTTTTATATTAGTGTAGTTATCTGACTACACTAATATAAATACTAATATTTTAAATACATGAGCAGCAGAGCACCGTGTCTATTCAAAGAGAAATAAAGTTGTTCAAAACATGGAAGAAGTGTAAAAGAAAAAGCCAAAACAAAACCTTGATTTCAATTGCAAATCCATAGTTAATGCCTATGCAAATTTTTCTAACCCGTCACATTTTCTCGGCACCACGAAACGCTCGGAAAAAGCAAAATAACAACGTAGGTATGTGGTCTTCTACACGTACCTATAGGTTCTTATACAGCTCGCGAAAAGGTAACCTTGGTTTAAAAATATGTGAGTACGCGCCTGAGGCGGGCCAGCTTTTTTGTTTCTTTTTTGTATTCTTTTTTCGTCGGCCAAGCTTCTCGACCGTTGGAGTGGTAGGGTTAAGCCTTATCGATAGACTGTTTTTTTTTTTACTTTTTTAAAAAATCTGAACCAGAGTCCAAAAGCAAGTTGAAGTGTTTACTGCCAGAGCCTTATAAATTTTCATCGTGACTATCTGAATCTATTTACTGGAGAGGAGGTGAAATATGCGAGTATCAAAGAAAGATTATGCATGAGGTATTGAAATAAATACTAAAAGGGATTTCAAAAGAATTAATATCGAATAGCTAATTATGTTTAAAAGTAGAATTTTATAGGTACCTTCGCTTAGATGTGTGCATTGAATAGTATAGGTAGGTACACTGCTGGACTACGAATATAGGTGTGATGGAAATAAGTGGGATTGCATGACAAAGGGCCTGTATATCTATATATTAATAAAATAGATTTCCATGTAATACTTTTCTCAGCTTATGACCCTTTATATTTGAGTGAATCGTAGGAGACGGTAGTAATATAGTATGTATATGTAAGATATGTATGTAGTACTACAAAGGTAGTATGCTGTATTATGGCTCATAATCTAAGTTAGATTTCATTCACGTCCGGAGCATTTCTGAGCATCTTCCTTTACTAGATTATCTGGCCGAGGAGATTAACCGCACGTGGGTTCAAATCTCTGACAGTTCCAATTGCGGTACCGTTACCGACCCGGAACCTGGCTACACTTATGTCTAGAGCTAAACCAAGACGTAGTAAATAACAGATGGATCATTGCTCAATAATGCCTGAAAATATACATATATGAGGGATATACGTGTGGGGTATCATGAAAGAGCATACTACGTCTAGAGGTGCACCAAGACATGGCTCAAAAGACTGTACAGAGGATATATGTATAGGTACAGGTGGAGTATGAAAGGGCGCACTATGTAACCTTTAGATAAATCTAGCTAATTCCTAATTGATATTATAACTCGCAATAACCTCACTTTAAAGGTGAATGTATATTTTTTCGACTATGTCAAATATAAGCCAAAGATTGGTATGAATAATAGGTAAGTATATTGTCCATACTTTTCTGCGCGCTACGCTAGAAGTTGAAGGAAGATTGCATTAATGTAGCCCATAATTTGGGGCAGTAGCGTTAATGCAAATGAATACACTGCAGTGAAGTGCAGTGTAATCTACCTAATACTGCTGATGATATGTGTGCAAAAAATCACGTGACTATTGATGGCCTTTGCGTATTCTACTAGTTTAATATTCATTGGTTCATAACTCCATTACTTAGACTTCAAGTTCCTTTAACCTTTTATTTATTTCATGTGGGTTATTAAAGATTCAGGAGTTCTTCCAATTTAATTTTCAGATTCATTGAGCCTTATTTAATGGAAATAATTGCATGCTACAATAGCTTGCCAAATTATAAAGTAAATTAATTAATATAACCCCGATAAAATATTTGGGGAATAATTAATCATAGTCTTATATACTGTGAAAATGACAAATTATCTTTAGCTGTTGAAAACAATCGGTTTATTCAAAAAGCTTTCACATTGAGTATTGAAATTACTGATGCGTCCATTATATCGAATTACCAGGAGGGGAACCGATTTAGTTAATACATTTATATAAATGTTGTGCTTGCTTAAAGGAAATTTTACTATATCATACAACATATTTAGATTAATGTAAAAAACGTAAAAGTTTGTGTTTGTGTGTTTTAGTTAATTACCTATAACTACCTATAGATGAATTTTGACTTTCAGTAGGTATACAAGTAAGGATATACTACATTAACGCAGTAAATTGTGTTACACAAAAAGACATTTTGTTTTTGTACTTTTAGTTTTGTACTGTAACCGAAAATTTTATAGCTCTAAATCTGTTGCTAACAGCTTTAGTGCGCCTGAGAATAAGCTTCAGATAGGATCGGCTTCGCATAGCTAGTTTATGAGATAAGCCGCGACAAGCTTGCTGTCTGTAGATAAAGCTGAACAGATATCGCGATAACATACCAGCTTCTATTAACGAAGCGCTCGATAAGGAACGCTTGGCAAATATGGACGCGTGGCTCTGTTTGGTTACATGTGCCACTGTGTCTGTGGATGTTGTTCTAACCCTTTATAATATTGGTGTTTGTGTCTACAGTTATCTCAATTGATGTATTAGTTTAGGATGAAAATAGTTTTTGTAGAGTAAATTGTTCTCATCTTCAATGAGTGAGTGTCCCACTGGTGAGCTACTAGTGACATGATACAAGATAATAAATAAATATAAGAGTTATAAATTCTCCGTTCAAATTGGTAATTATTAGTCAGTCACTCGTGCAACTAAAGTTACAAAAAGCTCATGAATTAAAATAACGATGATTTTATTTACGGAACTCTTCAAAGAGATCCTAAATTAAAACTTTTCCATCCTTTCGTTTCGTTATAAAAATACTTCGCGAACCGGATGAAATTTAAGTTGCTGTTTACGTCGAAATTGAGCTTACTCAGTTTGTTATTGGCCGTTTACATCAATAGGTATGACTTGACCATTTATGGCGAATTCGCAGGTTTACTGAACCTTTATTAGGACGTGTGAATCCAATGACTCAATGTAGGTCCGCCTGCCAAAGGCAGACTTCTACGAGTAGGTACAGTTACTGACGTGACCTAGTTGTTTATTATTTATTTGTCGTCCACAATAAATAAACATGCAATATTGGTTTATGTCATTTCTACCAGGCTTAGAACTGACGCTGTACTTGTAGTTGATGAATATGGAGACCTCCTTACTTAATTACTTTCAAATATGTTTGACAGAAAGGATGGATATTTCCAGCTGTAACATCGGAACTAATATTGAAGGAACCAACCTACTGAATTATCCCGAATATGGTGCCCGTGTAAACTATAGAAACGTCCTAAGCAATAACACATAGAAGTAAAGATGCGGCTGTGTTCCCGAGATGGGGTATTCAGAAGCACAAAATCATAAAGGAGATGCTACAGCCACGTTCATTATAGCGCGGATAGATGTAAATGATCAGTGACAAGTTGCTAGCAGGGATGTTACGAATATTCGCATCCGCATCCGTATATGCTGACCATCCGCATCCGCATCCGTATAAATCGATGCGGATTCTACTTTTCATTACATACAGGGTGTGGTTGACAGCCAGGCAAATACTAAAATGCTGAACGAGTACCATTGTGTTGAGTTATACGACAGTGTTATTACTTACAGGAAATGTATTTTTATTTGATTATCCGTAATCTTTGCTCTCCACGCCAATTGTAACGTGCGATTCTGTGCTTAATGAAATAAGATTATTGGTTACTGTTAGACACATTGCTGTTTTTTTGATCACTTATGACTCTCCATTAGGATTGATCAGTTATATTAACTTTTTTGACAGCAACTTTTTTTTTTAATAATGTTTTGGTTAAAATTTTATTTTTAGTTATTTTCTAAGGCATAATTAAACGAACTAAAATATTTTTTTCCTGAAAATATGAAAAAATTGAAAATTTTGGAATTTTCCTGCGAAAATTTTCAGTGTTTTCTGCCTCAGAATCATGGTCTGAAGTCATGGTATCAATATTTGTCTGGCTGTCACAAACACCCTGTATAATGCTTCAACATTCAAATTTGATTACTAAAATAATTAATTAGTAATAGTAGTTCACTTTACTTTATTATTAAATAAAAAAGGATAACTAATGCTGTGTTTTTACCCTACCAAACCAATACTTAAGTTTTTTATACATCCGCATCCGCGGATGTGGAATAAAGTGGATTCGCAACATCCCTGGTTGCTAGCTTTATTGCCCAGGAGAACGCCCGAGTTCCTTAGTCGACTCTACAGCATGCATGGCAGAAGATGCGGCAGATATATTCTAGTAAAGCCCCGCATGGGCACAAAATTATCTTTATTTTCTGGAGCCTAAAAGCTTTCTCTTGTTAAAAATTATGCATTTAAAGCTGTATATTACTCAAAGATTATAAATTAAAATATATAGTATGTAGGAAGGTGCTCATATTGTGTGGTTACTATGCAAAATTAATTTAGTTATACAGCATTGTCTATCTTGTTACAGAATAACATTTTTTTTGCAATCTACTCATTTATGGGTTCAAAGACCGATCTCTTTTTATGTAAGAAACATCTAGGCACTATGTTCTATGTGTAGTCCGTACTCTGTGTTATTTATTACTTGTAATCTAAATCAACCGAGGTCGATGACTCTAAAACCTGTTCGGCATCTTTCCATAGAGCATGTTTCAACTTGGACGATAGACAACACTAGATACCTACCCACATAGACGTTGCTAGATAATACATAGACGTCTCTGAATTTATGGAAACTGAGAAAGGTATTTACATAGGGATACATAATTAATTTGAGCATCTTTTAGTTTAGTTTCGGCTGTGTAGACAACACACTGCCAAAACTAAGCTGACTGACTAAAATCACTGATTAACGAAAATAATGGAATTTATATAATTATATTGACTGTAGAACTTTAATTTAACTTATTCTAGAGCAATTTTTGTTTGGTTTGTGAATATTGACTAACCTAAGACCTACCTAACTTAACAAGACTATTCTTGTTAGCCTCCATTTGCGACAGTCTAAATAAAGTGTACCGAATACCGTCCGGTGTAACAGGCCCTTTAGTACATTCTTAAAGGGCGCTAAACAGCGACGAATGACGCAGGCCCAACTGTTTGCTTAGAATACTAACCAGACTTATATAAATAAAGACGTCTAGCACTATCAAGGAAATATGTACATGACATTGGCTCTAGTGTAAATATTTAATTCCATAAAAATATTCTCGTTTGCACACTTATCCTTAATCACAACATCAACAATGGATTGTAGTACGCGTACCCTGGTTCAGAATAGAATACCAAAATAGACTCCTTTAAATATGAGTTATGCTTATGATATACGCGTGATGTAAAACTAAAGCGGTGTTATTACAAAAGAATATAAGCATCATTTAAGCGAAAAATTGCCTAAATTTGACGGATATTCTATATATTTTGCTGTCAAATGTCATATTTAAAACGAGTCTAACTTTAGGCGCTCTTTTGTAATAACACCGAAGGAGTCTACTCTACGTGACGTCATTATCCAAAACGCACTTACCCGGTTTTAGTCCGGCAGTCCACGCGGTCAAAGCCGTGGACACGCACTAGTATAATATAACTATTGTAGGAACCGGCTCCGTCCGCTAATACCCGTTGATACCTGTAATAAATTGGACCGACTTGTAATTTACCTGAATATTTATAGATCAGGATAAATATACGTTGAGCTCTTAAGTGGAGGAGACGGTTTGCGTTATTTGCTGTTCCTGTTTTACATTTCGTGTCCATCTTACTAGTTGTAAATAAGTCGTAAAAAGGGGTTTAGGTCGTTTATAGTTTGTTAATGTCTGAGCATTTTCGGTTCTAATTGGCCACAAAGGTCTAATTTAATAATAATAATAATAATAAGAAATGAGTACCTAATGGTGGCGCGACTGCCATATGATATTGTCCTGTTATTATTTGCAGAAAGACGTAGCACAAAATCGTTGAAAATGGAAAATACGAGTACGTACAAGGTAGGCCGACCCCAAGTAAATGGGAAAAGGTCTAAGAAGAAGAAGAAGAGAATGTCCTGTTATGCATATTTATTTTTAAAAATAATATAAATATAATTTTACCGAAAAGTGGATACCTACCGCGAGTGCCCACATGTTTGTTACCATGTATTTTTATAAAATCGTAGGTGGTGGCAGGTTGCTAGGCTGCGTCGCGTCGCCCACATAAACCAGCTTCAATTCAAACAGTGTATTCTAAACCGAATGAGGTTATTTAATAAAGTAGGTAGGATGTATTAAAGTTTTGATTAAAAATACTCATGTCATCGAAGTAAATTATTAAGAGGCAAAACATGTTTATGCAATTTACTTTAAAGGACCAGTTTCATTAAGTTTAAAAAGAGTACAAATTAACATTTTAATACATCAACTTAGTCTTGGTCCGGACATGTTTTAGGTAGGCAACAGGCACTAGGCACGCTATAACTAGAGTCTAGCTAGATAGCAGTCAACTTAACTTAGTGCTGAGATATGTCAATGTTACCTTAGTACACTTTAACATGCATAGTCGAACGTTCGGTTTATAAGTTAAATAATTTAAACTATTAACCAAAATTACTGTGTTTCTAGTCAGTGTTGGGTTGAATTGCATTCTACTAATTTTAATCAAGAAGTATTAAATTAGAGCGCTAGCACAGTATGCAGAGGTCGTGAGTTCGATTCCCACTCGAGTGAGGAATTTTTTCCATTTCTTTATTATTTATTTTATAGTATTAAATAAATTCGATAATGAATTTTATGAAACTGCACACGAGTAGAATAGCTTGTGGAGTATTTCAGATTGGTTCAGTATATAATTTAATCCATATTTGTCTAGTCTTTCAGATCAATATGATAGACAACAATGAAACTTAGTTCTGGTATTAGTTTGAACATGACCAAATGGAAAATAGATCAATTTAGAGATAAGAATTTACTATATTGCTATTGATACAAGCATTATGAATAGAGCTGGGTCTGCTATATTTTATTACAAGCTAGTGTGCTAAGCGCCAATGAGTCACAGTCTCGTCGCCCACGCACTAGGATATGGCGGAGGCACCATTGTATGCAGAATCACAATGTGACTCTACCGCGAAATCTAATAGGCAGAGAGATAGCCGTATTTTTTATACCTAACCATCGCCAACAATTCAATATTTTGGACTGTATCCTGTTTACTGCTTATGCGCATGCGATATACTAAATGGCTGTCGCACCTTCGGCAGAACAACAGTACAAATTTTAAAAATTGCAAAAAGCATAGTGCTCTTGTTCTGCTGTAGCTGTGCCGTTGTTGTACCGAAGCTGAGTGTAGTGTGATGACAGACACCTGCCCCCGTATCAGCTATTTTTTTGACAGTTTATAGTGATGATCTATTATTGAAACTTAGTCAAATAGAAGTGGCATAGCGTCATGGCTAAAGAAAATTTATGCAACACAGACATACACTTCCATTTCTTTAGTTTCAATGAGTGATTATCACTGAACTGTCAAAAAAGGTCTGCTAGTATGTACTGTCTGTATAAGGCAAAAAAATAATTTGTACGTACTATTCAACACATACTAAACACTGATGGAGCATACTTTTCGCAATGATCACCAAATGTGCTATTGTCTCTTAGTCTATATGCTCTGTTATACAAACGATAGCAATTAAGAAAGTAACTATATATCCTTTGAAAGCAATAAATAAAAATTTCAATAATCTTAAATTGCCAATCAAAGGCCTTATTATATAAAAAAATCATCGTTAAAATGTTCGAGCTGCCATTACAATAGCAACATTGTAGTGGAGACGTGTTCATCATTCGGTTACTCAAGTCAAGGGTCTTGTTTGGAAATTTCCGATCGAAACCGGTTCCGGTTGACTAAGCTCATTAGAAGTTCTCCCGCTTCTCCCTGCCATATTATCACATAGTCATTGGCCAATCTCGGGAGTTTGTTAGGGTTTACTGACAACCTTGATGTTTTCCAAGACCCTTTCTTGTAGAAGCACGAAGTCTGAAGCTATCAGATCATCGTAAGAATTATTTACTACACCTGGATTGGCACTGGATTGATTTGTGGTACTATGGACCAGCCTCAACTGAATTGGGTTATAATATGAGGTGGTCAGGGGCATGTAAGTACTTTACAATGGTCTCAGTTTTCGGCTCGATTATTAAGTCTTACAAAGTAATTGGATACATAGTTTATGTTCCGGAACAGCTACGATTGACGAGTTCCACTCTCCCACGAGTTCAATGTGTTCCATTCGGTTTGCTTAAAGTGTTCATTCGGTTTCCGATTTCGGTGCCATTGTATTTGGCCACCGTGCACTTGTAACCAAGTATATACCAAATCGGATTTGCACGTGTCGAATCGAAGTTATTCGTACCCCACATACTTTACCAAAAGGCTGGGAGATAGATCTACTTTTGCTACCATCGATCACAATAGTGGAATAAACCATGGACACATTATGAACTTCGATCGTATTTCGGCCAAGGCGACCGACCTCTACGGAGATGGGCCAGGCACGCAGAAGATATTATAGTGCACAAGTAAGTGTACAAACACAGATGCACTCTCTATTCCGTTACTCTCCTAGTCCGATGGGACGGAAAGCCGACACGACCGGAGAGAGATCAGGCGCAGGGCCAACAGTTTTACGTGCTTTCCGAGGCACGAGTTAAGTGCCAATTTTGCAATATTAAAATCTGTACATGAAATAAATTCATTGGTACAGGCCCGTGACTGGGATCGAACTTACGCCTCCCGCTTGGAGGCGGTGATAGCCCAGTGGTTAAGACGTGCACCATGGACACCTAGTCTTGTGCTGATGCGGGGATTCACTAGAATGTAGCTGCATCTTCTTCCGTGCATGTCTTAAGAGTCGACTAAGGAACTCGGACATTCTCTCAGATCCCCGCTATGCTAGGCGTGGCTGTGGGATCTCTTTTCGTGATCCTACGGTTCTGGTTACCCTAGGGTTGCCATCTCAAACTTTGAAAATGTGCCGACAGCGAATTTAAAACTTTAAAACTCAGGATGATGCTTAAAAGCTATCCAGGACAGCCTAGGACACCTCAAAAAGCAGGACATATCCTGGGAAAACAGGACGGTTGGCAACCCTAGGTTACACTATCTCAGGCACACAATCAGCGTGTGTAATTCACGTGTACATCAGCATTTCTGCATTGATTTACCGAGAGCCCTGATAGGAACTGTAGTGTAGGTTATAGGTATACTAATTTGGCTAAGACAATATCGCCTGCAATCAGGAATCATCATCACAAAATAGTAACTCCAGAATACTCATAATTATGGTACATTTCTCTAATGGATCATTTTCTGGTTGAGAATGTTTGGTCATTGCAATGTTTTACTTATGTAGAATATTGTAATCAAGTATTCTATACTATGAAAGATTGTACAAAGTACAATTTAAGGTTTATTGGAATTATTTATTATGATCATGTTCATATGCAAAACGTAATAGATCAGACATTCAGAGTGCAACTAAAAAATTAATTGCATAATTATATCAATTTGTTCTAATATTAGCTAGGTTTTTTCCAACGAGCCAAGCCAAGCAATTTTCATACGTAAACAGCGGTGTTCATAGGCCAAAACTGAGACAAGTGTAGCGCGTCATACAGCAGGCAACAATATCTTACCAAATCTTGACACCGAGCTGTGTATTTGGTATTTAATGGTATATATTAGTGTATTTATAAGTTGGGGGGCCTGTACATCAATGTAGCTATTCGTAACGCCAAGTCCGTCTCCCGTGACGCGCCTGTTCGCACGAGGCACATCTGTGGGCTATACCTACCGCCGGTTTGTTCACTTCAATATCGCCCTTTTAGCCTGGTAATACAGAATATCTCAAAACGATTGAATCACAACTCAGGTGTAATCTGACGACTGTAGCCAAGATAATCACTGCCTATGATAAATTGTCTGGAATTTAAATTTGGTTTTTGAGGGAAATAGGAGTAGTGTTAATAGGAAGTGAGACGTGGGACTGCATGCAAGGCCGCTCAACTGTTCAATTTGTACGAGGTTCCACTCCGACGAAATATCTTTAAAATTGTTCGTTTGAAGGGCACTTGAAGTATCCTCAGAGCGCCTCCGGGAGCAAAGTAATGAATTTCATGTTTTGTTAGAAGTGAACGTAGGTAGACCTATTTACGGTATACTTATTTGTTCCCGAAAGGAATTTTAGAAGAAAGAAGACCTTGGAAAATCCGTTGCTTGTCAGAAAAGGAAAATAGGATCATTGTATAACATAAATAATGTAAAGATGTACGTACCTATTTACAGATAGTCAATTAATTACCAACGTGGAAATATTATTGATTTAGTTGATAAAATGACATACATACTTATCCTGACATAACAAGAAACAGACTAGATAATGGATTAAATATGTCATAAAATTCCGAGTAGGAAAATCTGGTGCGGGTTCATCTAAATCAGTGGTTCCCAAAGTGGTCTATGTGGACCCCCAGGGGTCCACAAGGGACTCGATGAGGATCTACGTTGGCGTGAAAAAATTGGATTTCACAATTAATTTGTATGTGTTGTAAGTATGTAGGGGGTCCACCAGAACCAGTTAACTTTTGAAAGGGGTCTATGAAAAATGAAAGTTTGGGAACCCCTGATCTAAATCATAATATTCAGAAACCAGCAATCGCGCCAGTATGAGGAGGGCTTTTACTATAGTAGCTACAAATTCATTTTACTAACGTCTAGACCTACCGGTAATAGAATAAAGTAACTTTCGAATTATAAAGATAGGTACGTACGTACTAACATGTTAAAAATACAGCGTCCTTGCATTGCTGCTAAGTAAATTGAAAGTGTTTGTGTTTTATACAAAAATAATCATAGCAACAAGTAGGCGAAGAACGTGACTTTCCTAAGAGATTGAAGAAAACATTTGACCAGGATATTATATTTGCCGAAAGGAAGTATTTGCGAAGTAATCTCGAGTCTCGGTCCCGGAAACTTCTCGACAAACTTGTGTAAATCCCGCGAGACCTCCCGAGAGTGCTCTACAATATAGTGCTTTATTATTTAATATACTTTCAAGGTATGTTCGAAGTTTGTAAGGAAATCAAAATAACTTATACCAAAAGAGGTATTAGGCTATATATCCCAAAAAGGTCTAAATTGTGCAATTCCGCTAAAGTATTTCTTTTGTACGTAAATGGTTAGTAAGATGCCTATTAAGACCTACATATACCAACTGTCTAATCTCAGATTGTACATTATACTAGCCCGCTATCACTTTTCCTCAGTATTTTATACATATTTTCCTACATGGGCCGTCTACGGCTTTGTTGATGTAAAACGAAAAAAAACGGGGAGAGAACATTTGGGAAACCTTTATAAATTATGTTCATCAGCAAATGTAGAATTCGAATGGTAAAAGAATTTTACCAATCGGCCCGGAAGTTTCGGAATCTATTCTTAGCAAAAACGATTTTTCCACTTTATACGAGTATTACATGTGTAGATTAGTTCCTAACAAACAAGCCAAAAAACTTGGTAGAATGATTGGCTAGCCATATAAATAAAAATATATGTATCAAACTGGGTGAAATTAAGCATAGGTACCTAAAATTTTTACAAATACACCAACCAATGCCACGCATAGAGCTAAAAGCGGGCGATGATGTCATAACAGACATCAGACTGGCGATCGATCTTAGTAATCAAGTTTTTTTTTGTTAAATATTTGATGTATCGTTAGTAGAATGGCTAGAATCGGCATCTTTGTGTAACGGCCGCAGTGGCCTTGTGCGGTCGCATACAGACGCACTTCTCACGGGCCAGCCGAGACCAGCCATGTACAGACTTACTTACATACACTGGTCACGACGTCGTCACTGTCGATGCAAAAAGCTTGAGACTCTTGGCATATTTGTATAAGCATGACATCTAGCTGCAAAGCTAACCTTGCCAGTCTTTCATGGGTCAACGTTTGAACGTATGATGGCTCATTTTTAGCACATTTTGACGAGACGTGAAGGCAATAACAAAACCTAAACTAGTGATTCTGGGAAGTTTGAGACTGTAAAATGATAAATCCGTTGCACAACGTTGACTTTGTTATGAAGAAACTATTATTAGATAGAGAAATATTATCTATAAGAGTATCTAATACTTTGAAAACTTATTGGCTTCGCAAGTTAATATAATGTTTCATTTCAAAATCCACAGTTTGCACCCTAATTCTTTCATAAACATGTTTAGTAGGTATACATTATTATAAGCTTGCTGTACGAAACGAACAACCACATCATATGCACTTGCGACACACAATTTACAATCGAATACCACCGTTACTCGAATTTTTCGTGCCTTATCCCAAACTAATGTCCAAACAGTATTGAGCTTTAGTTACCCTGAGTCTTTTGGGAAATATATCGGAAAGAGAGTTCTAATTCAGCTGGTAGATTTGTAATGACGACGTATATATTTTGACGCCAGGCGACGAATGTCGATCGTCGAAGCGACACAAATTGTTTTTCGTGCCGAATTCTATAACAAAAGCGACGATAAAGTTGTGATATTGTAAAGAGGCGAGCGCTTGTGAAACGTCTTTTGTTTTGTAAATCTCTATACTGAACCGCGTCGCCGATAGGTCTGTGAAGAGTTTTATTATCTTTTAAGCCGTTGTTCGACACTCATTGACCTGAAATCTTTGTAAGCGCCTCTTGCAAACTTCGTGTAACCCAGACGGTTCGTATGTAATATATAGATAAGTAGGTGTAAGCTGAAAAGAATCGCCTGACCTAAGTTAATTGTTTTCTATCAACAACGTCGATGCGACTTTCTTCGTGTTGCTGCATAGTAAAATCATGAATTATAATATAACAAATACAAGTATAAGCCCAATAACTTGTTTTACCATTTGAGTATATTTGGTACTATCCACTCTGCAAGTAAGCTGAAGAACTAGTTCTGAAAGTGAAGTTGGCCTAGACTAGGAGGAAAGAACACAACTATACCTAAATACCAGATTTATAAGGCTGAGATCTTACCTTATTATTACCGCTCAGGATGATCAGATTGAAGAATAATAAACATATATTTTTAGGTACCATTTCTAAGATGCGTAAAAGGTCATCGTCATCGATTTTGTTTGAGTCATCAGATAATTGAACTAAACCGGACCTCAGGGAGAGAAAATCGATGATTAAACAGTGAATCACGCGAGTCAAACACGAGAGCTTTAAAACGATAATTTTATAGAATAAACATTAAAAAGACTAAAACTTACAACTAAATATTGGACAGAAACCTTCCACTTAGTAGAACTTAAATACTGCACCCCCAGATCTTTTAGGAAACCTAAATCCTATTCCAATAGAGAAACGTCGTCGTTAAGTGTCTTTTGCAAATAGTGCTTTTTGAAGAGTTTTTCTTTGGAGCTCAGCCAATTTCTAAAGGGTAGAGCCAATAGTAGAGCACAGAGCAATAGCTTGAGTACACTTACGTACTACTGAAAAAATACAAAATGAAGAGAAATAATTTATTTGTCTGCAAGTTAAAAAGAGGATTCGATTTAAGTAGGTACCGACCAAAAAAGATATTCAAATTCAATCCGCTTTTTCAAGCTTAAAAGTTGTACTGTATCATTTACATGTACTGCGCAAAATTGGACGCGTATAAATACGGTTGCTGTCTCAGTAGGACACCAGTGGTTGCGTAGCCAGTCGCGTCGTCAATAGTATGTATGACAACTGAATTGTGGTTTTGTACATACCAATATAGGTATATTGTCTATATAATACAGGGTGTAACAGAAAGGGTATGTTAAGCGAAAATCTATGTAAATAGCCCACTATAGAGAACCTATTTCCAAAATTTGAGACTCGAAATCAAATGTTTACTTTTCAAGATGGTGTGAACATTCCTGAGTTGTTTCGGAATTCTCCATACTATCTGGAAAAATAAACATGTGATTTCGAGTCTGAAATTTTGTGGGTAGGTTCCTTTTAGTGGGCTATTTACATAGTTTTTCGCTTAACATACCCCTTTTGTTACACGCTGTATATGAGTTTTTTTTTCAGTGTTGCCAAAAATGGCGTAGACAGAACTGCAGAATCGCAGAAGGAGATCCTTCAGCCACGTTTAGTATAGCGGGATCAAAGATCAGTGATATGTTGATAGCTCATCGTTTAAGAGAACGCCCCTAAATAACTCCTTGGTCGACTCACAATATGCACGGAAGGAGATGCAGCTGATGTATTCTAGCGAAGCCCCGCATCAGCACAGGACACATAGTGTGATATAGAACTATGGTTTTATTCATCTTTAACCTGGAAAAAATAGCCAGACGTAGATGTTAAAATTTGAGACAACCAAAGTATACAGGATGTTTTTTCGTTGCCACCCTTAAAGGGTACGTACTTTATACATAAAATTAAGCAAGTTTATGCCAAAAAAATGCTGGGAAACGATGTAAATTAAAAAAAAATGTTTTAATTACTTGATCGGGCGAAATTTATAGTGTCCAGTGTTTATGCTAGTTTTTTCATAGACAGATATGAATTATTTCTCGTGAAAAAATCTTGCTATTTATGCATTTATGCAAAAAAGCGCACTTCACAGGTATGCTTCCATGGAGACGAATAATCGTGATGATGAGGAAATTCCGTAGTTTTCGGGAACGTTGACGACCAAAAATTATCCTGTATACATATAACCAAAATGAAAGTAATTCATTTTGGTTATATGTATACAGGTACATGGATTATATGTACCGGAGTAAGCTAGAGTTTCTGCAACTTTTATAAATCAAATTAGTACAAGCTTATGAGACACCACAACAGTATCCAAATGTGAAAGGTCTCTTAGTGTACCTACCTTCGAATAATGGATTCTTGGTCCGTCCAGATAAATCTTGTAAACTGGTTTGTGTATAATGCACGCACCCCGTGCGGGAGAAACGCGGCCGCGCCCGGACAGATAAGCCTTTCGTTGCAACATTTGCATTGAAGAAATACAGAGGTACATACTCGTACAGTGCAGAAGGGTATGCTCTTACGTACGCTATATAGGCCTATGTCTTTGAAGATATAACTTCTAAAGTGGAAATGAATAGATTTGTATATACGTCTTTGCACACATCTTTTTTAATAAGGTGCTTCGCAATATTTTTTTATTAGGCACAATATAAAGTAAGAATAGTATCCACCTTTACAAAAGAGATATGATAGAAACTCACTGATTGAATAACAGTTACTTTGTGGACTTTTCTAAGGGAAAACTTAATTAGTTTCTAACTGGCCGAGGTATACACAATTTTTCTTAACAATTAAAATATAACTTTAAACAAAGTTAAACTAGCACTTCTACCTCCTCTCAGGTTGATCTCAAAGGAAAATATACAACTGAGAACATAAAAATTGGGCTCTCAGACAAGTATGATATATTAAAGTGAAGACGGATAGAGATTGATTTTCTACAATGATTACTGATCGATGTAGATCGGTCATGATTGATGGTGCGACGAGAATGAGCCTAATTCTGCCTCATCATAATTCATGTTAACAAATTGAAAACCGCAATTAGTTCGCATTTTGGAGTTTTTTTCGCGAGTACTCAAACTTTGATAAATGATTATTATTTGTGCTTTAAAAAGTAATACTTGTAATAATAAGAAAATTTTACAAAATGTGGTTTATTGAATGTTATGTAATTGTTCTTGAGTCCACATTCAACCACCGAGGGCCTGAAGATATCACGAAATCCTGTAGACGGTTGAAGTCAAGCGGCTGGAAGAACAATTGAAAAATTAGTAGTAAAATATAGAACTTTGAATTCTAAACCTGGTGTTAATGTCTTATATTCTTCATTTAAACCTAGATGTGTGTCTACTGCATTGCATTCTCTTTGGTATCACGTCTCTTCTGGCACATAATGAGTGTTGATCGACACCGCGATGTCACGTGGCATATTACTGAGGGGCCAGTGGGACAAATACAATACCAAGTTACGTAAGTAATAGCCTGTTATAGGTATAAATGGTATAATGGATAGAGTTTACTCATTGAACTGAGATTTTTAATAACTGCGATATCGTAGAAGAAACTGATAGGAGAAGTAAAATTAATATGTATAATAGTTATATGTATATTAGGGCATAATCATTATACCTACCATTTATAAAATCCAAAAGTCCTGTAGACTCAACTAGGGTCTAATGATTAGTCGGATTTATTTTAATCTTTACCTCTCTCTGTATCCTATATCTAACAGTAAGTATATATCCTTAAAAACATATGGTTTCAGATTTCAGAATTAGTCAATCTAACATATTTAATATATTCATTCAAACTTTTCCATTAAGTGAAACTTATTTTATGATTATTGTGTTTAGAGCTTAGAATAATGATTCGGCGGAGCGAAGACCTATCATTAATCTAAGGTTTAGAGGTTGTACAGAGCCCTAAACTATATTCCGTAGTAAAGTTATTTAATGTTCACTTTAAATTATGTTCGTCATGAAAGGGAGAATAACTTTTATAACTCACAGACAGTGGCAGTTTACAGTTTATAACAAATCATACTGTAATTACAATTTATTGCGAGTCTAACTATAAAGCGAAACGATATTAACAAATCAAAAATGATGATATGTTTGATGTTTGATTATTGCCATTTTGATTTTACTTATCCTTTTTTTATTATACACATGATACTACAGTAAATAAAGAAATTTTAGAAAAGAAACGCATATAAAGGCGTGCTTGTACTCGTATCTGGAACTTAACATTTAAAAAATGGTAACTAACTAATAGTCTCTACAATTTTTTAAAATATTTAAGGTAATATTTAAATTAAAATAGATTAAAGCCTGAAGAAAAAGCAGTTAACAGTAATAATAATTTAGTCGTCGTCTTATGCTTAAGAATATCGTGGCACTTAGCATTTTAATTCATTTCATAGTCCCGTTATTCTGGACATGAAATTAAATTACTTTATTAACATTGACCTGCAAAATAAATGGACACTGCCTTGCAAAAAATAAATTAAATCATCATTTTAGTGTAGTGACTAGTGACCATTGGATACACAACTTAATACCTATGTAATGTTAAATTATACCAACTCGTATTGTTTTATAATATTTAACATTAAATCCCCTACAAACTTTCGTTTATCAAACTTTTGGACCTGATGTTAATTTTACTGATGTACCAAAGGTTATTTAAAAAGTCTAAAATCACTGAGAGTAAAGGTATTCAGTGGACGGGGAACGTCTAGTAGCGGAACATGTATCAAAGTATTTTGTAGATCCGTGCTGAAAATTCAGCAAAGTTAACTAACACAAACGCGAGATGTTCATCTTTATTGTAGGTCACTGTCTGTCACGCAAGAAATGTTAATCTCTTTTAGGTCCGGGTATAATAGTGAGGATAATGCCCGGGGAGATGAGGCAGATTAGATTATATTCGGGAAAATGGCGGACACATTTTCTTTCTGCTAAGGTATAATGCTATGACGGTTATTTACGTGCTTGTGTCATGTTTCCTCGAACGTTGTGATACAGAACATAAAGTAATATAAGTACAGGAAATTATAAACGAGAATGTGATTTATTTAGGTGAAAATAAAGCATAATTCCAGCTGGCATAGTGCTAAAGTTCCGCCTCTCAACTATACGACCAGAAAACATAATTAATTAGATATGTACTATGTTCGGTCATGTGATGTCCACCGAGGATTTTGTATGACCATCATAGCGTATAAAGAAAATCTTTAGATTTTCCGTAGAAAGGGAGTATTTGCAAAGGATAGAGAATATTTGGTGAATACATAAGGTACTTTATTGTACTATATTTTGGACAAATAAATAATTATTTTTCATTTTTAAAATTTCAAACAAAATAGGACGTACCTATATTCTACTTCATTTTGAATAAACTTTTATATCATGGTCACTATGACGCTCAACGACGCGACAACTCTTTAAAATAATTGTTATATTCCAGCGATACAGTGCGTCGTACTCGTACCAAGTCGTACTCGTACCTCTACCTGCCCCGTGCTGTTAATTAAAGTTGGTTTAGCTAATGAGGCGCATGTACCGGGGGTATCAAGATCTCCTTTTAGAGCCGTTAGCGGAGCCCTGCTGAAGGTTAGCCATGTTTATTGTGCACACAGATTGGTTTTACCTGCGCTACGAGCTATGTTTTAGTTTTATTTTTTTAGGTAAACATAAGGGTGGGGAGGCAGTGGGAAACACTACAGGCTCATAAAAAACCTTGAATATTTTACACTCGTTTTTTAAACTATCAGAAAGACCATGCTTTACTCTTGCATTCTACAAAAATAAAAGGATTAGTAATAAAAACCTTGTTCAAGTGCATAATTAAAAGTTCATGTATGGATACAAACAGATCAAAAAGAAAACTCATCTCATGCGCTTAAAAGTTTTCTGTTCATACATGTTAGTAACCTTTAATACTTGGTTCAATAAGTTTAAGCACTTATTAATCTCTACGAAGTACGAAAGACTAATAACTTCTTTGAACTTGCAAAATAGTAAAAACCCCACACACGCAGTGACGTTCAACTTCGAATCGTCTGAATTTAAAGCTACAGAGGAGTATGCAATTTTTTTTACAGAACATGAGCTCGTTTTATGAAGAATTTCATTAAAGGATTACATGGTCCGATTTCAGAATGCGGCAGTATTTAGTATGCATCTTTGAACCTTCTTGTATAAAATATAAAGTTCGTTTTACATGTTTGAAGTAAACTCTAGTGATGGAATCCTGTGGGTGTAGCTAGCACTGGCGACTAGCGTATGAGCACTATTTTTTGCCTCGTTCTTTTTATTCAAAAATATAATTCTTTATTCAAATGGGCATCTTGTTTTCGCACTTTGCAAGTCGACCTTCTCGTTAGGCTACAAACGAATCGTGTGGAGGTCGATGAACTGGCAAAGCAATGCAGATGCGTTGCCGGTTCTCATGTAGCGTTACAACCGCCCACGTTTACCCGTTACAAATCATAGGCTGAAGAGGAAGCGGTAGCAGAGAGCCATATGACAATTATATTAAACTGAAAGTTTATCGTTTTATCATATCGGAACCATTAGAAGAGATGTCAGGGTGCCAGCCAGTACTTTTCCATTATTTCCAAGTAAATTTTTGTGCTGAAATGCGGGGCGAAGAAGTTTCATATGAAAAAGAATGAAGCCTATCAACGTTCGTAGCCTCTTTGAACTCGAGTAGCCAGAACTGCGGTATCACGAAGGAGTTTCTACAGCAACGTTTAGCATACCGAACAAAACAGTTGCTAGCAACTTTAACAAGGATCATTCCTTAAATATTCAGTCCTTGGGCCATCCCCGATAAGAGTCCGCCTACACAATGAATTCTCGTGCTCGAAGCTCCTCGGACCAAATCCATGGTGATTTGGTACTTTTTTTGTATTTAAATTGGGTGCTTCGTCTCTAGTTAGCGCGAGCCAACGAATTGTATAGAATGTAGTCTTAAAGCCTTATTGTGCCGAGATATTTCAATAAGATTCAACCAGTTTAGGCTTAAGGAGTTGGCACTTAAGAAGTCTTTTCTTTGGTAAGCACCCTCTGGTGTGCTCTTTGCTGAGTTATTCGACGCACACATATGAGTTGAAGGATAGCTTGAAGTCTGTAATGCTCGTATTATTATGGTCACATTTTCTTATTTTCAAGATAAAAATAAATCTAAGTATGTCTTGGTATTTCGGTAAAATGTTAGACAACTTTTGGAAAGTCATAATATTGAAATCTTGTTATTATTTTCCAAGCGCCTGCCTGTCGCCAGCTATTTTTCGGAATGCTAACATTCCTTGAGCATGCCAACATTCCTTCCATGAGCATTTCCAAAATAAAATGAATTTCAAACTAAGCCAGATAATGTAGGACGAATAGCATATAATTAGTTAAATCAGAATGCCGTAGTCTTCGTTTCAAGAGTAAAACAAGAGCACATTTCATTGTACATGCTTGTTATATATCTACGGGAAGAAGTTCTTGAAAATGTTATATTAAATTTTAGTGCTCTTGCCAAACGTATTTTCATACTGGCACGTTTGATGTCGCATTCAAAGGAAGTCATGCGAATATGATGCTAATCAACAAGCGTTGATCTTGTCGCATCGTGAAACTTGGCGCAACTTTCCCTCGGCTCGTTAAACAAATTGACTTTGTTATTTATCATTGAAAATATACGATTTTAACGGAAAATATCGTTTCTATACAAGTCTAATATTAAAATGTTAAATACATCTGTGTGTGCTTAACCCGCGTTTTACAACATATGATCTACAGGCACAGATATGAACAGATAGCCCTTTAGCGTGTTATTGTTAATCTGTAGAAAAACAAGAATATTTTGCTTACGCTGGGCACAATGGAGCGATGCTGGCGTTATAGCTTATATGTGTACTATTTTCTTACCATTTGACTATAAAATATTAACGAAAATTAATAATGGAAGCCTGTGGGTAGCGAAAGATGTAAGGTTCTTTTTATTCCTGAAATCTATGTCGTTCGTCCCTAGTTAGACATCACTTTTATTATCATTCTTAAGTCCATACTGACGGGAAGAGCCACGTGAGCTAACTAGTTAAAATAAAGGCACGGGCAGACCGGATGCGTATGCGTAGACGTAAGCATAGACGTCAAGCGGTGACAGTTCTATACATTAAACTCAGAGGTACGTGTACGTCTACGCTTACGTGCACGCATACGCATCCGGTGTGCTCGAGCCTTTATTTTATCTAGTTAGCTCACGTGGCTCTTCCCGTCAGTATGGACTTAAGAATGATAATAAAAGTGACGTCTAACTAGGGACGAACGGTGTGCTCGAGCCTTAAATTACTAATCTAAGATATTTAGTTTATGAATCATAAATGCCTCCTTCAGGTATAATGTAGGTACTAGGTAGACTATAAAATAAACCAACGGTCGATAAACACTTTGACTTCTAATTTTAAAGTGAAAAAGTAACCATGCCATTTTTTTTCATATTTAATAGTCTAGTATAAGTTGGTACATAATAATTATGTAGATGTTTTATTTTAACTTGGTGTTGCTGAAATTTATCTTCTCTTATTTATAGGCGCAATGTCTCTGCAGTCTTCTGATGACGCTGAAGCATATCGGCAGCTCAATAGACGTATCTCCAAGACTCTGCGACACGACATCCGCAGCTTTAATACTCGCTGCATTAAGGAGACAATAGAGCGAAACCAAGGCTCCAAAGTGTTCGCAAGAGAATTATCTATTGGGCAGAGCCAGTTGACGAAGTGTAGCGTCTACCATACCAGAGGTGCTAAGGGAGATTGAGAGGTTCTATGGACACCTATATACCTCGGTCGCTAAACCTGTTAAATTAGGCAAAGACCCAAGAGCCAAGCTCACCCGACACTATATTGAAAACATCCCGAATATCAGCCTGTACGAAATTAGGACTGCCCTTAAACAACTCAAAAACAACAAAGCGCCGGGCGACGATGGAATTACATCAGAGCTTCTAAGAGCGGGAGGAACTCCGGTACTGAAGGTCCTCCAGAGGCTCTTCACTTCCGTCCTGCTCGAAGGCGTAACGCCGAAAGCATGGAGCAGAAGTGTGGCGGTGCTGTTCTTTAAAAAAGGCGATAAAGCCTTGCTGAAGAACTATAGACCCATCTCGTTTCTGAACCATGTCTACTAGTTGTTTTCAAGGGTAATCACGAATCGTCTTGCTCGCAGGTTTGATGACTTCCAGCCGGGAACAAGCCGGTTTTCGAAAAAGGTTTAGTACCATAGACCATATCCACACGCTACGGCAGATGATACAAAAAACGGAAGAGTATAATCGGCCACTATGCCTAGCGTTCGTGGACTATAAGAAGGCTTTTGATTCTATCGAGACATGGGCAGTACTGCAGTCTCTTCAGCGGTGCCTTATTGACCATCAATATATTGAAGTGCTAAAGTGTTTATACAGCAACGCCACCATGTCGGTACGAGTACGCCTTTAAGCTTCTCGAATGGAAAGGACTCGGCATCAATATCAATGGCGAATACATCACTCACCTTCGGTTCGCAGACGACATCGTGGTCATGGCAGAATCGCTGAAGGATCTAAGCACAATGCTCGATGGCCTCAATCGAGCCTCCCAACAGGTAGGCCTGAAGATGAACATGGACAAGACGAAGGTCATGTCGAATGCTCGAAGTGGTTGACGAGTATGTTTACCTGGGACAGACGGTCAAACTAGGTAGGTCCAACTTTGAGAAGGAGGTAAATCGGTGAATCCAACTCGGCTGGGCAGCGTTCGGAAAACTACGAAGCTTATTTGTGTCCAAGATACCCCAGTCCTTAAAGACGAAGGTATTCAAGCAGTGCGTGCTGCCGGTGATGACCTACGGTGCCGAGGCGTGGCCTTCAACTATGTGCCTTATAAAGAAGCATAGGATCGCATAGTGAGCGATGGAGAAAGCTATGCTTGGGATCTCTCTGCGTGATCGAATCAGAAATGAGGAGATCCGCAGACGTACGAAGATCACCGACATAGCTTAACGGTCCAGCAAGCTGAAATGGCAATGGGCAGGGCACATAGCTCGAAGAACTGATGGCCGATGGAGTCGGAAAGTTCTAGAGTGGATACCACGTATCGGCCAAGCGCACCACCTTGCGGGTGGCCTTACCCGCGAGGTGGACGGACGACCTGGCCAAGGTCGCGGGCGTCGGTTGGATGCAGACTGCTTCCGACCGGTGTCCATGTCCAACAGTGGACTTCTCAGGGCTGTAAATGATGATGATTTATAGGACATATATATTAGTATTAATATTTTTCTGGAAGATTTCGCTGTTATCATTGATAGAAGAAATCGAAAGTAAATTTGATATTTCGATGGAGCACTCTTAAATTGAAAATCATACATTTCAAGAGCCTTTAAACAGCATTATGATCTTTTTTTATTTATTTATTTAGGAATACCCATAATTGTTACACTATTACATGATTGAATATAAATTAAATCAAATAATTTATGGTAGTGTACAATTAATTACGGGCAAACACAGCATGTACTAATACTAGTCAAAACATTTCAAAATAAATCTACAAAAACGCATTATCACTCAGGTTTGTATCACATTGAGACGACAAATAAACAACTAATACCTAAATAATATGGAGTCAATCAACGGAATAAGACAAATTAAGTATGACATACATATAAAGATGGACCTAAATCATGGTAAATAATTGAATAGTAGAATAGTAATGTAACTGCGTTTTAATCTTTCGCTGTTTCTAAAAATCAATGTGGCAATAGAGCAATAATATGTTTGTTACTTCTTTATAGAACAGCTCCATACTTATACACGCTACATACAGTGTAGCTTAAATACTTCAGTATGAAGTGAACTATTCGACCTTTGAATAGTTCCCGCGAAGCTTCTCTGCATATTTCCGAGACGTCCTCTGTGGCCGCCATGACTATCGAGACGGCGGGAAATTCTATTGTTTGACTATATTTTATCGCCGCAATTCACCACTTTTATTTTTGGTAGCATATTTATACTTTGATTTATATATGAATATATTTTGTCAAAAAAAATATCTTAAAAAATATTAAATGCGAAAGTAAGTTTGTCTGGTTTTTGTTTTTTACCTCTTCATGCTTCCATTACACAACCGATCTTTTAAAAATATTGTAAACATATAATTGAGGAAAAAAAAAATTGAGAATACGAAGAAGGCTATAGGCTATTTAGCCTGAGTAGACTGTTCTGTAGTCTACGTGGACGAAGTCGCAGACAATAGCTAGTAGATTATAAAGTCTGTTAATTTGACATAGGTAACAATTATAATAGTAAGCGCAAGGAACGCATATTTAAGATCTCTATATTTTTTTACAAAGCAATTGTCAGTCCCTAAATACCAGTATACTGGGTGTAAAAAGACAACTTTGTTCTTTTAATACCTCGTATTTTTTGTAACATCACGATCATTTTTTTCTATGGAAGCACCCCTGGGAAACCATGGGTTTCCAAGATATTGAGGTCCAAAGTTACGTTGTTGTTATAATTTTTTTTACATAAATCCATCTGAAATCAGTTAACAAACATTTTTTTCAAATATACTATGTCAAAATGTTATAATGTTAGTTTTAAAGGTACATTTGTACTTTGAACATCAAACGAATACATTGCTTGCAATAAAATGTCAGTATTTTTTCATAATTCTTTTGATGTTTCCCAGGGTTGGTTCCATAGAAGAAAATGATCGTAACCTTACAAAGAATACGAGGTATTAAAAAAAACATCGTTGTCTTTTTACACCCTGTATAATATCGTAGATAGATACTGTGCGGAATTTCTATAGAATTACATGATTTGCTGGGACATAAAGACCTATGCCCTTCTTCAAGTTTATAGATAATGTAAAGGGCGTACATACATTGTAAATTTACTATCTATTCAAGTACATACTTGTGAGTTCTGTGCCAGATTGACCTTTGAGTCGCCGCGGGACTATCGATACGCCCAGATCACAAGAATTTATTTTATTTCCATTAAAATTTCTGAAACGTGGCACTATGTGGTTCTATCGGCCCTTGGTGCTCTGCCTACCCCGTAAGGGATAAAGGCGTGATTATATGTATATGTATGTATGTAAAATTTCAGAGAAGATTTTCTGTTCTGGACAATAATTTAATTCGGTGTACTAATATTAAGCGGGATGATTGTGATCAAAAAGTCATGTAAATGTTCGCTAGCAATTTTTTCGTTAAAAAAAGCAAATAGATGTATGCTGCGTTTTTCCCGGATTTCAATTTGATTCTAATAAGCCTTTTGTGCTATTAAAAATATAAATTACCTACCTTATAACTTTTCTTTGTAAGTATTTAATATATAATAGAGACGTAGCTAATTGAGTACCAATCATCCTCGAGACACAAGAGGCAACGATCACTTATCGTCATCCAAAAAATGCAATGAATTTGATAACTTTGTCAAATAGCTTTTGTCTCGCCTTTCTCTGTGTAGGAATATAAAATATACTAGTACTTACATTGTCAAAAAGATGTAATCAATACATGGTCATGGTAATATGACACGGGCTGCAAAATGTTGGCGCAGTAGGGATGTTGAAGAGCACATAACTCGAAGGTCAGAGGTGAGGCGCGGCTGTGGTAGGATGGACGCCTATGTACATAATATAGACCAAGCTCCCGTCACAATTAAAAATTACTACTAAAAATTACTGGTGCACTTTTTTTTTTAAACAAATAAAAGCGCTCGCCGTATTATTTCAAAAGAATTTAAGCATTGAGTAAGTTTTGACAGATATTCCATACATTTTGCTGTCAAATATATTTTTTAAACAATATCTCGCTTTAGATGTGGTTTAATAATAACACCAACAAGTTTTTAGTTTGATGTGTAAATAGATAGTTTAGGTATAATTTACATTAATGTAAACATAATATGAATATGCAAAATATCTCTTTAGGAAACAAAATGAACAGTAACTTAAAACTTTTTCAACAGAACTATAATATTGTTGTCAAGTATTAAGATGTTACGAGTTCTACCATCGCAGCTCGGTCTACGCCTGTAATAGGAACAATGGCATTTGATTGGACTTGAAAACCGCGTGAAAGTGGCCCTAGATCGTGAGTCATTGGCAGTCGTGTACCATCCGATGTAGTTGGATGACTAATGCAAATGGGCGGCTTGCTGAATGACTTTTGATTTGAGATCATCTCGTTTTAGACTTATTTGAGAGTACTCCTGCTTTGTCTGATCAGTTGATCTATTTTACTCAAAGTTGGTCATATTATACTCGTTTCAGCTAGGAGCCACTGAGTTCGATTTTTGGATTCTGTTTTGATGGTTAACGATTCCTTTACGGTAGAGTCGTACTGACGCTTTCCAAAAATAAAGGACAAATAAAGATAAAGGAATATTTAAGGATATTATCTATGGGATAGGTAACACGACACGTCACGACGCGACCCGCCCGCCATTGTCTAGCTAGAAAGTTTCCGCGACACGACACGGACGTTCATCCGATACGATCATGCCGTCTGACGAGGAAGAATACATATAAAACTAGCTGTTGCCCGCTCGCTCAAGCCGTTTACACATGAGAAAGTAACAAACATGCACACTCACAAACCATCGCCTTTATAAATATTAGTGTGATTACGAGTATCTTCTCACACTGGGGGGTAAAGTTTTAGACTTTAGAAGCAAGATTAACCATTCAGGGGCAGAAGTTTCTAACCAGTGGGGCTTAGAGGGAAGTCAAGGGGCGCGAGACGTTTGTGTATTCAATAGACAAATTATATCAAGCATTTTAATTAAGTTCTGTGCTGATGCGGGGCTTTACTAGAATACATCAGATGCATCTTTTTCCCTGCATGTCGTAAGAGTCGACTAAGGAATTTTTAATTTTTATCTAGCATATGGCACGTTCCCTGGGCAGTGAAAAAAGCACGTATACTCCCGATTCATAAAAAGCACGAGCAGTCAAATATTAAAAATTATCGGCCCATCTCTTTACTGTCTTCCTTTTCAAAGGTATTTGAATCTCTCGTATATTTCCAGTCACTTCTCGTTACGTCAAGTAGAATTACACCTAACCAACAGGTTTCATGAATGGTCGCTAAGTACTTACAAATCTGATGACATATCTCTCTGAGATTTGTGTTATTGTAGACAAGAATATACAAGTTGACTCGATTTATACGTACTTTTCCAGCGCTTTTGACAAGATGAGTCATTGCTTATTGTTGGGGAAGCTCTGATCTTTTGGCATTCCTGGCAATTTAGTTGAATTGGTTCGGCAGCTATCTCGAAGATCGTCCCCAGACTGTTGTTGTCAATGACTCGGAGTGTAATATGTATTATGCCACATCGGGTGTCCCCCAAGGTTGATACTTGGGTCCGGTGTTGTTTCAAATATTTATCAATGACATTACCATTCATCTAAAGCACTGTAAATAATCGAGTTGATGTTTTTAAGAAAAGATTGAAGGTCCATTATATATCTCTCCCCTTTTCTTGATTAATAGTGTCTGAATATTGGTTTCTTACCATTGTATACCAATATACTTACATTTGATGTTATTTTTATCCTTTAGTATGTATGCTATTTATCTATGCTTATCCATGTTTATGTGCTTTATTTAGGTATTTATGTTTATGTAGTCTATTTAGGTATTTTTGTTTATTTTAGGTTTATGTCTTTTCTTTTATTTAATTATTTAGCTTATTGGTCTGTTTGTGTGCACACATACCTACCTCTTATGTTTATTTCTCTTTCACGATTGGTTTGCTATATATTGATTGGATAATAATAATAATAATACTCACTTTTTGCGGATGACCTTAAAATATACAAGGTTATAATATCTGAGGACGATGTTCATAAGATGCAGGAGGATCTGGATAGAATCTGTTACTGGTGTGAGGTAAATGGCATGTGCATAAACTCAAAAAAGTGTTGCCATATTAAATTTTCGCAAAAGAGAAGTGTGTTACCCTCAACATATTGCATTGATGGCGAAAGACTGGGAGAAGTTACTCAGGTGCGGGACTTGGGAGTGCTTTTGGATGGCAAGCTGAGTTTCAGACCACATATAGATGGTATTGTTGGTAAGGCTGCACAAATGCTTGGATTTTTAAGAAGTACGAAATCCTTTAGTAAAATATCGACTAGAATGATACTCTACAACACTTTGGTTCAGAGTCAGGTCAGGTCTGGTCTCCGTTCTATGCTAATCACTCTTCACGTATAGAGAGTATCCAACGCGCATTTACCCGCAACTTGGCGTTTATGTCGTCCAATATCTCCAGATGTCCTTATGATCGAAGGTTAAAGTTTTTTGGGATGCAGACATTGCACAACAGACGTTTGTCTCATGACGTAATTCTGTTGGTAAAATTGATCAGTGGTCAAATCGACTGCAGTGATTTATTGCGTGATATCCACATCTCTGTCCCTCGTTCCCGTCCACGCTTTCAGGTCAAGTCACTGTTCCACATCCCTCCCTCTAGAACAAATTTAGGGTCGTCCTGTCCGATAAAAAGACTGTGCAATCGTGTCATGGGAATGCTGAAGTCCAATAATATGGACATTGATATTTTTTGCGACTCGATTTCTGTTAAGCGAGGAGTGTTAGGGAAGTGTCTATAGTGGGGTTTTTGCAGTTAGCTGGAAGCACATAAATATGCATGTTCAATTCTCTTTTTTGACTTTTGTAACAATGTCACCTCAATCTGGGGTGAGTTTCATGGAATAGCTCCTATGCCTGATTTTGCGACTAATATTTACACCGATGGTGTAGTCATACATATAGTAGCTGGCGCCCTCGCCCAGGGAAGTTGTTTGATGAAACACACTCCACTATAATATTCTCTGTGAATGATGTAGCACATTTGTAATTGGCACATACATCAGATTTTTAGTTGTAAGTGTAATTATTGTTGCTTTTAATATATGTTCTGTAACTGTGTCTAAATAAATAAAAGGAAATCGGGCATTTTCTCAGGCTCAGGTAGGATAGTTCTGGCTACCCTTAGATTGGCTACCCCATTTTGGGAAACAGCTGTAGGTATATGTATGAATGTATTTTAATTTAGCCAGTCTTTCTGTACATTTAGCTTATAAATGTGATTTCTTCTTTCAGCTTTCCTGTAAAAGCTACCAAAAGTCCACTATCTTACAATGTAGAAACTTAAAAAAATACTGAATAATATCTGTCGACTAAATAATGAGCTCTTATTTTTCCTCTAAGTCCTAATGGACCATTAGTCGCTGATCATGTCATCCATTAGTAATCAAAGTTCATTGCCCACTTAAGAACATTGATTGTGTGCGACAACAGTGATCTTGTCTTGTTACATTTCGGTACCCAATACCCTGTAGTTCTACAAAAATCACTTGTCAAACAAGTACCATACAAAGAGGCAAATTCCACAAAAAATTTAACACGCAACCACTAACCAACCATTAACGACGGTGCGAAGCAATATAATTGAAATGTAAAACGCAAAATAGTAAATACTCCTTCATCTAAATACGAGTAACGTGTCACCGAGCACCTGCTCCAAACACACTTGGCCATTTGATAGTTGTCAGCTAACTAAACCAATTTTTGTAATATTGTACATTTCTCCTGTACCTTGGTAATTTATGTGTATATTTTTAATTTGTGTGCAATAAAGTATACAGTATAAAGTATTATTCCCAGTCAATAGATAGTCTTCTAAACCTAGATAATTTGCTTACCATATAATATTGAGCAATAAGTTATATTTTAGCATGCAGCAATCGCGAGTATGATAAAAAAAAACAAATATCTGTCTAGTATGGAAATGTGTCTAATAATGTCACCGTAAAGTTCTTCGTATCAAGCTTCCACCAACGGTTCCGTTGCGTCGTTCCAGCTCGAAAATTTAAAGGAATTGCACTCCTGGTCACTTTAAAAAGGCATGGTTCGTTCAACGACTGACATCTATAAAAAAAGTCATGAATGTGGATGAGGTGAAAGGAGCAGTTTTTATACTCTACCTACAAGTGATTAACACGAAAACTTCGGGAGGTGAATCAGCATATGATTCTGGGTTTAAATTAAGTGGAATTTTCTTTTCCGATTTTCTGAAATCACAAAAGGCAGTTTTCGGAATGACTTGTTTCAGGTTTCAAAAACTTGGTTATCTTACTCAGGCTCAAAGACATTTCACGTCCCACTGTTTCCTGAAACTCCTCCATGGCGGATTACGGATCATGTAAACTATGAAAATGCAACAAATGACCATATTATAGTGATGAGGCGGTGATAGCCCAGTGGTTAAGATGTGCGCCTTCCAAGCGGGAGACGTTAGTTCGATCCCAGTCACGGGCCTGTACCAATGAATTTATTTCATGTATAGATTTTAATGTTGTAAAATTGTCACTTAGCTCGTGCCTCGGCAAGCACGTAAAACTGTTGGTCCTGCGTTTGATCTCTCTCCGGTCGTGTCGGCTTTCCATCCCATCGGACTATGAGAGTGAGGGAATAGAGAGTGCATCTGTGTTTGTGCACACACTTGTGCACTATAATATCTCCTGCATACATGGTTAATCTCCGTAGAGATTGCCCGCCTTGGCCGATATATGGTCGGAGAGATACATAGTGATGTACACTCACAAAAACTTAACTTAACTCATAGAAACGTAAGTCATTATTATGCAAGATCTGATCATCAATATAAACTGTCAAAAACGACCGGAGCTGAATGTCCAAAAGGCTGCATCTTGCTTGAAAGGAAATCTTATTGTGTTATTTGGTAACGTTTTAGTGTGCACATAAGGAGGTCTCAGAAACCTTTTTATAAAATATATATATATATATATATATATATATATATATATATATATATATATATATATATATATATATATATATATATATATATATATATATATATATATATATCATTTGCATTGTAAGATGGGTGAAATGGGCTTTCAATTGAAGGAGGAGTAATGTTATTCGATATTCTTCAAGTCAGAAGTAACGGTATAGAATAGTTGTAAGTACCTAACGGTTGATACGCCCATTTGTAATTTGAAGATAGATCTGATCATGTATATTAACTCCTTCCATAATAACATTACAGGCAACCGTTAGATCAAAGCCTCCTATAGTACGAGACAAATTAAATGACTCACTTAAATAGTTTTAATTTCATGAAGACCTCATTTCGTCGTGGTTCCACTATTATGTTCAAGAATGATTTGTGACAAATTAAATTATTTGAGGGAACCTTAAATCTTTTATTATCCTATAGTGTAGAGTTACTGTCTTATTTAATATGTATCCAAAACTGGCAACAATAGTTCCATACCCATGTTTCATACTGTGGATGCGAAATACGCGGTAAAAATGCTGCCATTTAACTGAGCTACTCTAATACAGAGTGGTGCAGATTTTGAAATTGGTATTGTTTTATTGAACCCGTCAGATTTAAGCTGCCTTTTCACTATGCCACATTGTTATGGATGCGTTTGATATCCACCAATCAAATTCTGACATCATGAACCTAGTTAGTATATGAATATACCTAATTGGTATAGCACATCTTTGATGAAAATGCATCTCCTCTGTTCCTCTCATAAGAAAAGTAGTGTCTATAACGTACCAACTCTTACAATATCTTTTTGTTACAGAAAAACAGTCTGCCAAGTTTACAGACCGTCGTCTACTGCCACTGCCTTTGACTGAAAAGTAACTTTTGTAGTTTACTACAGAATAGTAAACGTAACGTAAAAATCAGTAAAACTAACCTTGAACGAGGTGCCAACAGATGTGAACTCATAGCCATCATTATTAGCTGCTTATAGAACCGGTTATTTAGTAGCGCGGGACCATTCCGGCCGTGAGGACGTTCAAAAACCCTCAAAACCTGCAAACTAAGGCACGCGAGTTCAGTCTAGGTCCGGCTCGGTAGAAAAATGGCTATTTTTAGGGATGTATAAATCTAGGAGTCTGACTTGGGGCATGTGATAGTTGGCGGCATGGTGGATTTTAATGGTGGCGCGGGTGTGACGTCACGCGGCGGCCGACCAATGGCGGGCGTGCGCGGGCGCAGCGTGCCTCGCCGCCGCCCAGTGCGAGCACCTCGCCCGCGCCGTCCGCTCGCGCTCGCCACTCAGGTCCTTTTTCACAATGCCCCCGTGGACCCCGGCGCGAGGTCGTATCAACTTTTTTGGGGCTGTGAAAGAGGCCCTCAGTGTGTAGTAAGATAAGTTACTGTCGTGCGGTTCGTTTTGACCAGCTCGGATGTGAGAACATTTCGACCGGCCAGGTGAGTTTTACGATTTTTTATCTGTATTTTCGGGGTTTTAGAACGACTTTTGTAATTTACCAATTTGGTAAAAATTTAGATGTCATTCAATCTTCCCCTGTTTAAATTTATTTGTCTGTTAAATAAAGCTTTTTAAAATAGACGAATACTTATATAATTTTTTCAAAAGACCTAACATTACTTAACGTAATTGTATACCACCGTTTACAACACTAGCGTCAAAAATAACTACAAATAAATTTTCAATTCAAATTCATCCGTTGTAAATCATGGTCACAAGATATACCTAAATCTAAGAGATTACCTAAACGAAAAATGATGGAATTAGAATAGTTGCGTGTATTTTGAAGCCGGTTCGTATCCGGGTTCGATGGCAGTCGCCCACCGCAGGCCTTGACCGCGCCTGCGCCCACGCAGATTGAGGCTTTTACCTAATGAATAATGATTCATAAATCATCAAATTTGTCTTGCCTATCAAGAGTATTATCAGAGGTCAAAAATACCTTGGTTAATTCTGACAATAAGATAGAAGTTAGGGTACGTACTCCATACATCAAATAAAGTAAGTTTATGCCAAAAAAAATTCTGGAAAACGATGTAAATTTTCTTGAAAAAAAAAAAAATACTTGATCGGGCGAAATTTATAGTATCCAGTGTTTATGCTACTTTTTTCATAGACAGATACTAATTATTTCCCGTGTAAAAATCTTGCTACACGCGTCAATGTGCATTTATGCAGAAAAACGCAGTCTATTTACTCAAATTTGGACCCTAATATTTTGGAAACCAGACACTTCCCAGGTATGCTTCCATGGAGAAAAATGATCGTAATGACGAGGAGATTCCGTAGTTTTCGGGAACGTTGACGACCAAAAATCACACTGTATAGACATATAAATACGAATGTGTTCCCGAAATGGGGTGGCCAGAACTGCAGGATCATAAAGGAGATGCCACAGTCACGTAACATCTCTCTCCGCTTTGATAAAAGCGGCTTAATTCAAACAATAGAATAGAATTATCTGAGGTCTAAAAGTCTTGTGGTACTTTTGACAACAATAGATTTATTGACGTTACGACAGAATTTTTTGAGGTCTGAAAAGCTGCACATTTATTGCTAAAGTATGTAGGGAGGTTTGCTTTGGTTTCTTTCTTTAGAGTAATATCCATCGATTTGTAAATTAAAGTAGGTATCTTCATGAGTTAGTCAGACTAACCTGAGACTTTCGGGTACAAAATAGTAGCTATTTCATTAGTTTCTCTTCTCTGTTTAAAATCGGTTATAATTCTCAGGGCTATTTTAGAATTTCATTAAAAACTTGTGTACCTAAGTACTTATAATTTGTATTCAATAAACGTCGAAGGAAACCTACGTTATCGTGTTTTCCTTATACATTAGATGTACATTATATTAATGTACCTAAGTACAAATAATGAGTTCCTGTTCATAATTTATTTCGGGTGAGGTATTTTTTTTAACTATTTTTACGATAAGCAACATCATAAGTGCTAAGATAACCAAGAAGTATCTAAATATTCTGTAGTAACAGGTTTTTTATTTTATGAATATAACTTCTATAACAAACCGCCCTATACCTCAAGGATGCGTTTATAAATGCACGAGCGCGTTGATGTCTAATGCAAGACGATGGGCTCGGGGAATAAAGGTGGATCCACATTATTCCATATTGTTATTATCCACATTATTCCACGTTATTATTATCCACATTATTCCATATTATTCCACATTATTCAAATTAACCGGCCAATTCAAATAAGTCGAAATTAACCGGGGTAATGAATTTTATTGTAGCCTTTGTGTTATTCTGATATGTAGGTAAGCTATATTATTGTGAAGTTTCATCAAAATCCATTCAGTAGTTTTTGCTTAAAAGAGCAATAATCATACTTACATACATCCTCACAAACTTTGGCGTTTATTATATTAGAAGGATTTGTAATTGTGGCCTACATTTCATAAACGGGGGATATTTCATACATTTTAATATAAAACTATAAATGATACGTTAGATTATAATATATATTATATGGATAAATAACATACGTCTTGCTAATCAAATCACTATAATGATGGATCCAGCACTTTACTCTAATGTAACGGATTTGCATCTATTACTTTTTACATTAACTCGATCATTAATAAAGTAGGGTAAATAAGGTATAATTAATTGAATAATATATTTTTAAAATAAGTTAACGTTTCCAAAATGGTGTTTTGACGACAAATAATGACTAAACCTTTAATTTAACTTTATTTCATTTTTGTACCATGAAGTCCAATAGGTGTGTTTACTTAAACATTTTGTTAGTGATTGATGCCTCTTATATATATAAAAAAAGTACTATAATATTATCTGACTCTTAAATAATTAGGATATCCATGATTTGACATAATCCAAATCTAACAATAACATACTTAACCATTGCTAGTAATTTAAGTCATAATAAACATCTAGTAACTTATTATAATGATTTTTACTTATATAATATTAAAGTTAATATAGTTAATTAAACATAATTTCTAAAAATGGAAGACAAGTTAATTTTATTTCTTTTGTAACTTAAAAAAGTTCATGAAATTTCGTGATAATGGAATTTATTTTAAAATAATTTGATGCAAAGATAAGTAGGATATTTAAAATTGAAGTTCTTTATGTGTATACTTTTATTACCATAGGTATACTAGCTAGGTCGATGTCGAGAGCTAGCGGTGTCGACACTCAGTATATTAGTGACTAAATTGCGATCGGCTCCAAATCGCATTTGCAATACATAAATAGTTAATAACGTCCACATTTGCGAGTGATAGTCGCAAACGGGGGCATATGGTATTGCAAAATATACTCAAGCAATCTACTAGTAAGATTGCGTATTTAATATAAGTGCCTAAACTCTTGAGTAAAATCTTAAATCAGTTTTACCTACATCAATGATTACAGAGGAGATATATAATTAGAAAAGATAATAAATATTTTATATGTATACCGTTGTATGATAGTATTTCAGTTTCTGTATAATTATGTAGCTGCTGAACTTAATATATAAATGAATCTTTAAACTCCAGATATATCTGACAAACGTCAGAATTGGCGAAATCTAAAATAAAAAGGTTTTCTTGTGTTAAAAAGTTATAGCTAAAACATTTGTATTTTAGCTGCACCACCATGTGTCTCCAGTAAATTGCCTTTCACATAAATGTGCAATATTTTCCTTGAGAAAGATATCAGAAAAATTTATGTATTACATTCAACTTTCATTCCATTTGAGAAATACTCGAGAAGTCGAGACTTGAAACCTTGTTAGAGTGGACATAAATTCATAAAGCAATTCCACTTCTCACAACCATCTTGCTTGGGTTAGTTGAATTAATTGAAACGAATAGAAAAACATTGTTCTTTTTTTACCAGGAAATCTGCTTTAACGCCTAATTAAGCTGTTACCTCGGCATCAAAGTTCGACCGTTACCCCATTGTTTCAGTATTCACTCCCCAAGTGATTCAAATATCTATTTACATATGTAGGTAGTCACTGACCGTGAACTTATGTGTGTGTGGGCGTGCATGTGTGAGTGCGGCGTGTGAATCCGCGCGACCAAAGAATGCCGGAAAAATCTAACTTGTATGGTAACCATGTTTTCAGAGTTACTTAGGACATGCCGTTATTATTATTACACAAAATGACCTTTTTTCTTTTTTTTTTAAACTTTATAGATACTTGTGTATGAATGAGCTTTGATCGATTACATTATATCCCCGTTTGTGATATTTTAGTTAAGTGTGCTAAATACATGTAGGTATACCAGTTCGTATCCTTACAAAATGGATAAACAAATTCACATGTTTCTTTTAAAAGTCACGGACCAGTTTCAACAGATGATTGTTAAAACTTATTTACGTACCATATTATGTCGCGTTTCAATTTGTCAAACTTAAACGAATGTGTACCGTCAGCCGCAAAACATCTTATTCTTTTGCACGTGTTCGGCGTTCGCGAGTCAGTAACCTCTATCGCATCAGTTTGCACACACTCGCCGGGTTTCGACTCAATTCATTGCTGTACGTTAACTTTCTTTTGTTCTTGTACTAACAGTATTTTCGTCTAACTCCCAAGTATTAGTCACAAGTATTCTTCATTTACATAGTCAGTGACCGTGAGGTTTCTCACGTGATCAGCTCGGCGCACCGGACCGACTCTCCGGTGCATCATTTTGTATTACACTCCAAATTAAATTAGAAACGCTATGGTTTTGCGATTGCCTCAAGTTTTTTCCTTGTTTTACGATGGTACGTTTTTATAAGTTCTATAATTTGTTCTTGTCGGTATAGTTTTGTGAACTTGATGTTTTTTTTTTCATTTTATATGAAGTTAATAAGGCGTTACTGTTATGATTTAGTTTTGTTAATTGTGTTATTGTTGTTGTGTTGTGTTTTGTTAATGTCATCATTATAGTATTTAGTCACTAATATAAATTATTTATATTTATCGTATTTTGACAGGCTGAATGTCGATAAATCGGTTTATCATATCGAGTTTCGCAGGTCATGCTAGGCTTGCTGGTAATCACTACTTTTAGTTATCACCACATTTTGCATTATTTTTAAAGTAAAATTAAATTAAGATAATATGGATAAATCACTACTTTTTGAATCAATCATGAGAACATGCAGTAAATTGCATTAGGTATTTTCAAAGTAAAATCAAATTAATATAATTGTTGTTGTGCTAATTTTGTAAGGGATGATATGAGTTAAACACGTTTCTCCAAAGCATAGTGTTACTAAAATCATGCATTAGAAGTGCGGTCACGAGCTCGCGACGAGCGCAGGTCGAATAAACTGACGTAATATGGGTGCAGCTTAATGTCTCTGGGTTCACATTCCGCGGGGCTAGCCAATTCGAGGAAATGTTAAGGAAAATAGACACAGCGTAGAATATTTATAAAGTGGTAAAAACGTTTCCTATCGGGAAGTGATTATCAGGTTGAAATAAGACGAGGTGGAAATAGCTTAAAAGACGAGGAATATACTCGTTGGTAGATGTTTGTTTTTTTAGTTATCTACAAATATTAAGACTTCTTTGTATCTTTTAACTAAGTATATTTGAACCTGATTTTAGCCGATTAAACTTTTATATCTAAATAATTTATAGTACATAGATTACAATGATATCTGCTCAATGAAATAGCGATAAAGTAGATTCATAATGAAATTGGATGAGTGAGATACTTAAGTACTTGATAATTTTATTTCCCACACGTGTTAATTTATAATTCCAGGAAATTAAAATCTGATAATTTTTTTCGTAGTCTCGACTTTTTTTCCTAAAATATCAGTTTCTACCTGAAATTGTCTTCTTTTAAATCTCAAGAGAGACTCCAGACACTATTGTTCTTCTATTTGGCGGACAGACAAACGCACAGTAAAGTGCGAGGGTGGAGTACTATTATAAATTCAAGTACTAAAGAATTGTCGTTTCAAAGGATATTTACTTGAAAAGGAACATAAAATAATAATAATTTACTGTCGACCACCTACTGTCAAAGTAATATTCGTCTATAAAAAGAAGGAATTCGAAAAACATCTTTATTGAATGTAAAAATTTTACGTGCTATTAACTGAACTAATTGTTGATTACCTTTATTATGCTCATGTGCAATGAATTATTTATGCTGTGGCTTCTTGAATGTGTTACCCTATTTACTAAGTATGTGTGTGTAAACTACTTAACATCTCGTCACTATTTACTATGTTTCTTTGCAAAATCTTCCAAGCTCAGTTCAACATATTTATATCCTAACATAAATACCTACTGGTATATTCTTAGTTTCATTGCCGAATTAGGTGGTCACGGTTGATTTGTTCTAAAAATAATTGGACCAAAATACCATGGACAGAACAGAACCTAATTTACATAATTGTGGGAAAATTAATGCGTTCTCGATTCGTTAATTCGTAAGTAAATGTACTACGACGACGTCAATAACAGTTGCCATACGTATACGTTCTATGGGAAATTTAGTAGCTTTCATTTGGGAGATTGTATTAATAAAATGTAATGACAAAAATTTAATACCAACTTACTTTAGCATTTAGTATTACTCGTGTGAAATAATTTTAATGCTGAGCGTGTATACTTTCTTTCACGATGCGCGCTAATTTTATAATTCCCATATATTATATGGTAATCTCGATGCATAATATTAGTTATGCTCTATACACAACTCTACATATAGAGTACGTAAAACAGTTTAAACCTCAGCCTGCTTCGAGAATATTCAAAATCTCCCCTCGGTTTCGACCAATTAATTCAAATTCCGAACCGGATCGTCAGGTATCTTTTTCTTTTTACCCGAGCAGGTAGCGATGCGTACACTGCCAGCAGCAGTCCACCTGCCCTCGTACACAATGCTTCGGTCGAAGGATCTCTTTGGTCATTTGGGCATTCCCCTCGGTCGTCTTTTTGCCTGTGATCGCGTGGGAGGCAGGGAAGGTTACTTTAAATCAGTTCTCAGTGCTGTGCAGCCAGCTGTGAGCCTTACACGGTACGTGTCTTTTTATTGAATAAAGTGTGTGCTCCAACGTTATTATTGTGTCGCTCGTCTGTTCCTGCCCTATTGTGTAAGGTAACATTTTGTATTTCTTGTAAACATATGTGATTTATGAAGTTTCGATAGTGCATGGTCAGTTATTTATGCATCGTTTTATAAGGAGGGAGGCATTGAAAACTTTTTATGCGCGCTCCGTTCACCTGCCACTTCCTTTCCCACTGTAGACGCGTAAGATTGTGGTCTGAATCACCTGTGCGCCATTATGTGTCTGCATGTTTTTATTTAGGTATGGCAATGAATTGCCGTCGACTGTAGTGCATAAACTTGAATCGGAACGTCTTCGCGTTTCATTCAACAGACACGTCTGAATCGTGCAGTGTTAATATTAAGCTATGAAGTTACCAAATATACCAAGCCTATGCCTGGTGATTATATTGGCAAACACCATTCCAGATTTAAACTTTCAATCCAATCAGTGTAAGTTTTCTAGTTTATTTTCCATCCTATCCAATCAGTAGTGGCAAAACTATATTACAAGTACTTAATTCATTCAAACAAAATTACTTTTTTTAGATGTAAAATAATAACGAGTAAACTATTTAAATTAGGTAAGCCGCTTATACCTGTGTACCATCTTTTTGGCGTCGTCGTCGACACAATATGGCGTCTTTGTTGGTCACATTGTTAGAGATTTGACAGTTACGACTGGTTGTCTGTCTGACGCCAAATATTCCTGGAAATAGCTCATAATTAAAAAATCATGGGCACAAAACTAGTAATTGTGATTGGATTTGAACCTATGTTCTTCGCACGAGAAAGTTTTTACGAGTACGCTTTTACATCGCTTAAAGTTACCTAACTTATAAAGTTAAACTATCTGATGGATAGGTGGTGTTTAGTTCAGCTGTGATGAGAATACGATGATGGAATATTTACGAAATTCCTAGTGAAATGTTCTCCCTTTTCTCGCTTTTCCTCGACGATTCTATCGTCTTTGTCGTTTCATCACTATTTAAATGAATCTGACTTCACTTAATCGCAAAATACGAGAACCGAGTAAAGCTATAATATAGATTGAACCTTACTATGGTGCATTATAACTGCAATACAAATAGTAATAATAGTTGTAACTTTGGTAGTAATTACGTTTCTGAATGGTCGCCACGGTGGTGAACTCGATCGTTATAGATCGTGATAATGAATGAATCAATTAGGGGGAGTGAATGGGCTTTCATATTAGCAGGCCGCAATGTGCACATACATTAGCTATTATTTACATTGTAAAGTAATAAAAACTATGCTGTTAAATTAGATTAGGTACCTTGCAATAATTATGTCTTTATTTCGTTGAAACGTTGGTTGGTTAAGGAAATTTATATTATAAAATTATTAATAAAGAAAATGAAAAAAAATTTCACCCGAGTGGGACTCGAACCCACGACCTTTGCATTCCGTACAGAGCTCTCACCAACTGAGCTACCGGGTCAATTACTCGGATGACGAATTTTACCATCTCTTTATCTAATTATATTGAAATTTATATTGATGAATTTAAAATGAAGAAATTATTCAATAAAGAACAGAATAAGAAGATGCAAGGTAAATTCGTAATGAAGCCCATGAACTAAAAAACATAATTTTTTAAATAATTTCATATTGCCAAAAGTTTTTAAAAACTACTAACAGTTTATTTATTCGTGTGTTATTCAGGGAAGCAATCTTTAGATAATGCTCTTGCTTACTAGACATAATCGAGATATAATAACCATGTGCTTCGCAAGAAAGACAGCCATGAAAATTAATAAGAAAGTGAAATATTGACGCATTGTCTTCAACGTAAGGAAATGTGAAAAATATTTACAGACTAAATAAATTGACACGTTCGTTAAAATACAAGAGGATTTTATGTAGGTATGTTTCCTGTGCAGAATTACCTAAGACTTATCGTTTGTCATTATAATGACAAAGGGAATTCTTTAGGAAACTCAATAAATTAAGATACAATGAATATAACGTGTTATTACAATATTTATTGAAACAGAGTTAGTGAAATCGAAAAAATTAGCGGATATTTAGTAATATCTACATCTCTACATCAAACAAGAAAATTATGGAATTATGTAGAAGATACAAGTGGAATTCTCCTTCAGAAAAGCATAATTACATGCTGTAAATTGTATAATCGACAAATAAGGAATACAATCTTTAGCCGCGATCGCAACCCATACGTACTCGTACAGCCTGTTATGGTAGGACGGCATACATTGTGAATACTGTTGCTGAATCGTAACACCACTGAATCTTTTTGATGTACGAAATCTACATACTGACTAAACGAAGATTTTCTGGTCGCCTCTATTGATCCTAACTTAGGAGTTATAGTGGCGGGAATGAGTGGTGGGCTAATGCTGACTAAACGAGGAAGAAAAAGATATTAATAGAGATATATGGATATTTACACTGAAATGGAATTGGAAGTATTAATTTTAGTGTCGGTAAGACCATGTATGTATTAAATAAAATATCTCAGTGATTCCAAAGAAGACCTTTTCCTGCTTATCTCGACATCAAACGAGTTACTCCAACTTTTATGGTCGCTCCCAATTTGTTCCCTCGTTTTAAGTGAAATTGTTGGAGTGAAGAAAAGGGCTTTGATCTATGTTCACTGTTTAGCCATTAGGGTGCTATCTTATTAGGGCACTAGTAGTGACGTAAGAGGCACCACGAATAGGAAAAATAATAGACTTGAAAAGACACATCAAAATTGAAATTTACAGAGGATTATAAATATTAATAGGTCTCGGTTGAACGTTGATTAAGACAAGTTTTTTGAGATGTTTTGTAACCGTCTTCTACGTTAGAACATATAATAGGTATATTTTTGGGGTCTTATATTCAAATAATTTAAAACATTATTTTATGAATTGATATTTTTTTTGAACAAATCACCTCTTTATAAGAACAACGTGATTATAAACCGAACCGAACGAGTTTATAAACCACTACTTTATAAGATATCACGTTATTCTCGCAAAGAGTCGAAATGTAAAGTTAGGTTAGGTTAGCTGAAGCCAGTAAGGCGGTTGGTTTATTCTGTTTGCTATTTAATTTGGTGATTTTTTTCATCATACGCAGCAGTAACCACCACAGTATCCTAGTGAGCTAGGTCCCTAAGGTCAGCCGTTAAGGACCTGCGTGAATCAACTGCCGACGATAACGAGTAGAATACCCTTAAGGGAGCTTCACCTCAAACCTGCAGATTAAGGGGGCCTCAATGTCGTGATTATCGGTCGTTTCGCTGATGTCGCTGGGGCACTGATTTAAGATTATGAGTCTATCAATTGCCCCCTTTAAATCTGCCTGAAAATAATTACTCATTTTTCAATCAATACTTATCTCTATTCTCCACAGCTGCATCTAACTTATATACAAAGAGAGATAGATGTTATTATATTTGAACTAATGGGCAATGAAGTGTGGACTCCCCCTCTGGCCCAGCAGTGGAACACCACGATGGCTACATAAAAAAATGGGGAATGAATGACCGCTTCTATCATTTTGGCAATCGATGCGTCAACCACCCTATATATAAATCGAATTGCTTTTGTTTTTAATATACTAGTATAGCTTTTAGTATATACAAAACTTAGTTTTTCTATAATTAATAAAGTTGTACAGGTTTATTCTACGAATACGCGTAAAAAATATTTATGTAACAGCCTAGACGGTCACCAATTTCCATTATGGCGTCAATAAATTCGAATGTGGTATCCATTTTCGGCACTCCTCTAGGGCATGTCTCCGAACCGGTCCGTCCGGTCTCCGTGAATAAGCCATTACTAGAGTTTCTACAGCAATTACGGTGTACTTAAATGGTCATGTCTGGTGCGTCGGGTCGGCCGTATTGCACAGTCGTCGGCCCCCAATAAGCTGGCTCGTGCAATTTCGCAGCATACCACTTCTTATCGGCATTTTTGATCGTCTATCCTAATGGGAGTTGGATCTTGACTGACACGGGTCGTGTCTGGAATGTTTTCTATAGCTGCGGTAATGCGGTGTTGCCATATTCAATTGAATGGCGGAAAATCTGTATATGCTAATCGTTGATTGAGCTGTGCAGCTCACAATAATTAACCTATGCTAATAGGCAATTAGAGGTAAAAGAATTTGAAAAACATCTACGTAATTGACCCTAAAAATCGTAATCCGATTTTACGGGCAATCCCGTCGAGAGCCACAGGTTGGCAGGACGTCACGATCCCTGATTGGACGTTACGCATTTCGTCCTTCGAACACACGTGAATCGCTTACAAATGGAATCGATTTGAATTCGATTCTGTTTGCCGTTTCTATTGGTATTCACCGAGAGGCAAGTTTGAATAAAGGTGTTTTTGTCGTTCCTCGTCGGAATTGCCTTGTGAGGACGTGATGTGAACGAACTTTACTCATAAACGTTAGGCGGAGTGCACAATGACTTGCTAAGTAGGTAAAATAAATACTATGATAGGTTACCTACTCACTAACCTAACGATATATACCTACTTACAATGGGAAAATACATTCTAGGTTCTAAAATATTCAGAATGATATTTTCTTTTGGTGGACATACGTCATCTCGGAACTCTCTCTCGTTTAACTTAATAAAACCTAAGAATTTATTAAAATTTATTTTAGCCACTGCTGAACTGCTAGGGCTTGCTTAGGGGGACCTAATGACCTCCACTGCGATCAGTTACATTACACACTATTATTAGTTAATATTCAATATTAATTGTGCTAAAATTTCTCAATTATTCATGTGACATATTAATAATCATCTTCCATGACATAAGATTACCACAGTCATATAAAACTACTCAAACAATACGCGACTAGTTGCATTGTCTATGTCGCATTATGTTCTAGACTTAATCTAATTTGAGGGCCTTTTTAGTGTCCAAATGCTTTATCTAGATGTGAGGCGGTCACGACACGGCCCGAGGTCGGCGTCGTCTCGCATTCGATACGAGATCGTGACTTGAAATTACAACAAACAAACGACACGAATTTCAAACGTTACAAGATTAACAGACAAAATGTCTATTGTATTTGGGTTAGTCGAGTTTGAACCTTGGACTTTTGATTATATTAAGTTCTAGAATAAAGCTTCGGAATTATAAATATTGTAAAATAAAATGAAATTTATGTCCTTAGTTAAAAATGGATTTGGGAAAAACTCTCGAATCCAATATATTTTCTCTTAATTTAATCTTTAAAGTCTCATGTTCTGCCATTGGGTTATCGGTGAGTAGCTCTATTTCGTCAGGCCAGACCCAGCCTGGGGAAATATTGTTATAAAGTGGCTTAATGGCTAATGTCTAAGTCCAGAAACTAATCAATTGTGGCTTTTGTAATGTACTTTGAAGTTCTTTAGAATTGATAATTAATTTGCTCAAAACGTGTTACAATAATGTTTATTTACATCAATGAAATCAGTAATATTTTGCAAAAAAAATGGCATGGAAATATACCTACATAGTTTAACATAGTTTATTAAAACAATTTTTTAGCTGTCAATTTTATACCTATATGAATTAATGCATGATTAGTTATTGGTACCCACAAGAAACCAAAAGCTACCAAGATAAAAGGACTATCAAGATGTCCCTCTATTATGTTCGTAGCCTTACATGTGTAATAAATCACTTCAACTAACGTAAATGTCCATTATTATAGCAGTAACTAAATGAAGTTTTATCGCCACTTTTTATATTTTGCTCGTAATTAGCTTAAGGTTTTTGTAAAAGATCTCTATTACTTATTACTTACTATCTGAAATAAATGTATGTTATTTAATGTTGAAAAGAACCCATTACTACCTACTAGCTAATAATAATGCGAATAGTGTTGGAACTCAATGACCTAATACATAATCAATTTCATCTGTGAAATATCATATTGGGCTTATAAATAGCCATTTCAAAGTTTAAATTCCAATGGAATGATTTTGTACTCTTAGCTAGTATTCCATTGTTCAGATAGTTAGCGAATTTAACGTATTTAATTCATAAACCTTATTAAATATACTTGTCATCAAGTCAAGGTACTTACATTTATTAATATTTCCATCAGCTATTGAAATATAAATTCCGTAGCATACTAAAACTAAAGATTCTTATTGCTAGAATGGACAATTTCAATATAGCAAGGTACTTTATGGGCGTTACTATTAAAAAAAAACATTGTATAAGATACTGTTTAATTTGTCATTCAATACATTTTGCTATCAAAAGTCGTGTTTAACGGGTGTATAGCATGCGGCTTATATGTACCACCGTACGAATATAAGTATAAAATTAAACTATAGTCAAAACAAAAACTAAAATTTCACTGTAGTAGACTACAGCGCCCGTAGCATGAATTTGGTGAGAGCGAGATATCTCACATTTAAACGTCAAATTCACAGAGCTATAATAACTAGACAAAAGACTAAGTTCGTACTTGCGTGTAAAATCGGAGTTGGGAATTAGAATAGACACTCGTACTGAAGCTAACATTGTATGAATTTGCCCTGAAAGAAGTGCTTTGCGATCCCTTTTTACACGTAAGGTACATACACTTAGGTACATGTCTAATTATTACTTAGTTCTGTGAATTTGTCGTGTAAATGTGAGCCATCTCGCTCTCACCAAGTTCATGCTATGGGCGCTGATATAGACTCGTTATCATCATATTGGTAGACTATATACTTATCAGTATAAATACTATGTTGCTAATGTAACGTGTGAGACGGGAAATCCATAGCGGTTCTGATAGTAGGCCGCAGTTTCCTCCGTCTGCCGGCGGTCAGGTGGCCGGCGGTCATTATTTATACGTGTACAGCTTGTAACAGTGTCAAGAACGTACTGTCACTTTTTACTACGTTAATACTATAGAAAACTGTTCTGTCACGTCCTAAAAGATACTGCTAGTTCCTGCGAGACGTTAGATTTTTATCCCAGGAAAGAATAGCCTTATATATAACCTTTCAAAAGTTTGTTGAATCTGAGTGGCAGTTCTAAAGTTAATAAACAAATTAACTGTTTTAAACTTGAATTACATGTATAAGCGTAACGTAAGGTATGAAAATCACGCTGAATAGTAGTTTCAGATTAGTTATTTTCCCATCATAATATTTCCATAAGAGTTTTTTTATTACTGTACGAATTGGCTGTCTTTTACAAAAGGCCGGAAAGGCCGAGACACTGAAGGACGCTGTTGATCGACGACTATTTCACTCGCTTGTAAAATCAACAGTTCCGCGAAGTCCGCCTCTGACGAATCTTTACACAACTCATTTGCACTTGAGTCTAGGGTTCCCACAAATAATTTTTACTGTTAAATGAATTTGTAGTAATATTATACTATTGAAGATAAATCCCTTAGTACCTAGGTTATCTGTGATTTCTTTTTCACAGCTTGTAAATGGAAATAGACGGGTCTACAGTCTGTGATATCCTCTTGCACAACTTAATACATAAATAAATCATTCTATCAACTTTTTGTGCCAAAAATCTAAAAAGTATAATAAAGTATAAAAAATAAAGATAAAATCCTACTTATATCCTATAGATACTACTTACGATTTCATATCTTATAGATATTTAAAGCAGCGTCTCCCGTGTGGACAACATAGTCCGAAAATCACCCAGCAGCGTGGTAACTGCGGGAAAAACCCCCCTATAGCGTGTCCTGGGGGAGGCCTAAATCCAGCCAACAAGTACCAAGTAATGGCTAATGGTCAGCTAATTATCATAGGCAACCCTACTCGAGTCGAGACGCTCCCGGTGGGTCCGTCATGTTTGCCCAGCCTCTTGTGTACATTCTACGACTAACACTCCTGTGTCTTTACTTGAATATCGTTAGCGCAACAGGTAGAGGGATTTAAAGGCCTCCAAAGTTCCATTGGTGAAGTGATCTCCCTTTAATTTCCAACTAATCGTACCTTTCGTAAGATCGTGCCATCTGTTTTAATACGAAATTGAATATGGAAATACACGGATGCGATACTATAATACCATTGGACCTTTAGAAAACTATATGATAATGTATAATATATACCTACATATACAGGGTGTTTTTTCGTGGCCACCCTTAACGAAGGGTACGTACTCTATACATCAAATAAAGTAAGTTTATGCCAAAAAAATGCTGGGAAACGATGTAATTTTTTTATTTTTTTATTACTTGATCGGGCGAAATTCATAGTGTCCAGTGTTTATGCTAGTTTTTTCATACATGGATATTAATTATTTCTCGTGAAAAAATCTTGCTACACGCGTCAATATGCATTTATGCAGAAAAACGCAGTCTATTTACTCAACTTTGGACCCTAATATTTTGGAAACCAGATACTTCCCCTTCCATGGAGAAAAATGATCGTGATGATGGGGAGATTCCGTAGTTTTCGGAAACGTTGACGACCAAAAATCATCCTGTACTTTACATAAGGACTAATAAAGACTACAATACTTTAGTTGTACTTCGAAATCTATCTATATTTACATACAATAAAATTGTCACGGATCGATGTTTGTTCAGGCTAATTTCAGAAACGGCGGGATCGATTTCGATGCAGTTTTCAGGACTATATTGTGACAGGTCCCACTTAACATACAGGCTACTTTTTATTCCGGGAAAATGTTTTTATCCCTAATAATTTCGACATTTTGTTTTTTCTGGAATCCACGCGGACGGAGTCGCGGGTGTCCACTAGTTTTAAGAATAAAATATTAGAGCAGACCTTAAACTATTTGTCATTAATAATATTATATCTAAATATTATGGACCTATATTAGTAACCAACTCACCAGTTAAAATTTTATAAATATAACATGTTTTTTTATAATAAAGGTTGTTTGCTTTGACATTTCAAGAGTTATACTTTATTATACCTACTTTGGGTTCAGATTCCGAAAAAGCATAAACTTGAACTGGGCCTTTTAACCGGGTTATAAAAATGAAATCTCTTTTACGAGTCTGTATTACAGAGGTCTCTGTTAATATTAATTTAATTAAAGCCTACGTTAATTAATAACAATGTCGGTGAAAAAGTTTTCGTGTCGCCTTTAATTTGAAACTCCCTAGGGCTTCTCAAAGGACATTTTTAGCAACAGTCCATTATTACGAGTATAAATTAGGGCCCACGAATGTAAAGTTTTGATTTTGGGAACGCGTTCTTATTTTGTTACTAGTGGACGCCCGCGACTCTGTCCGCGTGGACTACAGAAAAAAAAATATCCAGGATAAAAACATTTTCCCGGGATAAAGAGTAGCCTATATGTTAAGTGGGACCTGAAAACCGCATCTAAATCGGTTCAGCAGTTAAACAGACAAACCGACAAACAGACAAAAATTCCAAAAATCATTGTTTTGGGTACTATTGCGTTGATAAAGGTATTCTATAATATTTTTTCTTATATATCTTCCATATACAGACAGCGATCCGTTACATTTTTATTATATGTATAGATTACAGGGTGCTAAATTAGCTATGTCGATTCATTAGGTATATTCGAATCACACATCCACTGAATTTATAATACTTATATTTTATGTATGTATTTAAGATGGTATGTTAATCTTATCAAACTTTTTAGGAATCTTATCAAACTTTATTTATATATACGTAGTTGGTGTGTTATGCTAAAATATATTAGAGTGTAATTTAATCATTCATTTATTATATTGCATTATTATTATTATTATTTTAAAATGTTATTTTTTTCCAATTTTCAGGAGATGCTGACGACATCCGCGCCCAAATGGCGAGTGAAGAAGGACTTAGTGATATGAAATTCCATCTTCCAGTGACCCTGCTAGAAGCTGCCATCAATTCTCATCAATCACACATTGACAACCGATTGGGCAAGTAGCTAAGGTGGAATCAGACGGTTCACTTTTCGTTAATTGTCATTCATCATTTCATTTACATTGAAATTTTTCTTCATCTAATATCTTGCACTTTTTGACAATGAATGCAGAAATGAACGAGAAGTGAACCAACATCTACTTAACGATGCTAGGCTCATTGTCGACAGAATACAGATTCTATTCTGTAAATGAGCCGTTTTGCCAGTGTTTTAGATATCTGCGCGTTTGAATTATTTCTCAAATCTGTATTAAAGATTTCTTCTCCTAGAATTGAATAATCAAAGTAAGTAAAAGACTAGCCGATAGAAAATATGTATCCATGTACAAAATACTACCTATCTACCGGTGTCATACACCTACTTATATGTAGTGTACTAATTTACTAAAGTACTTCTAGAGTACATTATTTTCCTTAGAATATAGTGACCCAAGGACAGACTATTTCTAATAGATATGATATAAGGGAAAATTCGCAGCCAGCACTGATATCATCGCATGTGGCAGTCACTATAGCAACAGTTCTAGAATTGGGTGATAAAATGTAACGTTTATTCTTCTCGGTAAATAGAGAAAGCCGAGACAATTTTGTGACTCGGCGCTTCTCTTTAGTTAATACGACGAGGAAATGTCGATTTTTCTGGCATCCCGCCATGTGTCACTACCCTAATACTCGTACGTAACTACTGTGCCACCAGCTCGATATTTATGCGGTGGAAATAAATTGAAACTTTCGTATTTACATATTCATGTCAATCTCCTTTACTTTTTTGTGTAGCTAGTGGCGACTCCATAGCCTGGTTGGATAAACTTGTATATGTATGTAGTTTTAGGAGGGTGCTGGTTTATAGCACTTGATTTACGTATTTTTTCCGTTCTCGCATTCGACTAAGGTCGACGACATTTTCTTGATGTTTTCGCTGAAACAGTTGCTAAGATTTATATTGCCAATTAACATTGTTAATACTCGTATCATTAGCGTGTTTGTCTTTGTTGTTTCAATTTATGTTAAGTATTTTATATCATTTATGAAGAAGTAAAGAAAAGCTTTCGGCTTAATATTACATATTTCCTTTTAAAAAAACCCTTATTTAAAATATTATAGATTGTTCTATTAATCTGGCTTAAATACATGTTTTTATGTCGGAATAGAATGGAAAAGATTGTATATTACCAATGTTGGCAGGACATCGTTAACTAAGTTGGGTTACTTTACTCCAAAAAAAGATATTTTTATATCTATATAAACATTATTAATAATATGAATATTATTTACAAATACCATTTAAAGATTCCATTTATTTATCTAATTCCAGGATGAAGGTGCTCACAAAACAAGAACAGCCAGCAGACTCCAAATACGAAGATAGAAAATATAAAGATGAAGAGGAATATGAAGAAACTAGCAATCAGATCGGTTAATTATCTTTGGTTATCTAGCTGTATGAGTACAGTAGACATCATAAAGCTAGGTTACCGGAGTTAAGTGCCATCTGTACGTCGAACCTACCCCTCCCCTGCCGACATGGTGACCTGCCTCCCCTGACCTCAGCCGTATCATAGCAGGAGATACGTCACGTTCAGGAGATAAAGATTACGAAAATTTTGTATTTTTAGGGTTTAACTACTTTTTTATGTTTAGTTAAGGATTATGGAGGTTATACCAGATTTTGTTATAATCAAAATACATACATATAATCACGCCTTATCCCTTACGGGGTCGGCAGAGCACCAAGGGGCGACAGAACCAAATGGTGCCACTTCTGACCAATTTGACCTTCGAAAATTGTATGTATTTTTATTTTTACATCAATATTATTATGTTAATATATTCCATACCTAATATAAAATTGGAAAATATTATTATAGTTACTTAGTTTACTATGAATTTCATAGCGTGAATTTTGAAATCTATTTAATTAAAGTTCGATAATTTATTATTCATTTATAGAATAGTAGTTAAGCTGTAATAAGCACAATTGCCTAATACTTTATGATCCCCAATGTAAGTACCGAAGGTATAGGTACTTTTTTTCATATTTCATCCAGTATTGAAACCAATTGAAACTTTTAATAAAAAAGTTATTCAAGTTTTAAAATAACACTCGCAACTTTCTTGCTTGCTCGGCAAAATTATTAACAAAATTGTAAAACTTTCTAATATTTCTTTAGTGCGTCATAAAGTTCTTAAAGAAAATCGTGTGTTGAATTTTTCTCGCTTATTTTATAACTTTGACTTATTTAATTACTGACTTTGTACGAAAATTACATGAAAATGTCGTGATTGGTCGGGTAAACAAATTTTTTATTTTTGCATTACTATTATAGTACCTAGGTACCTGTACTCAGAAATATTGAATGCATATACGTACTGCAGTGTAATAAATAATAATTTGAATTGTATTGACTGCACTAATTTTCATATTAGCTAGTTAGATTATTGCCGGCTTAGTGTTGAATATTGGTACATACAACTGGGAATAAGGGACTTCATAGTTCACCAGTAGGAAATTTTAAAGTTACCTCAAAGTTATAAATGTAAGGAGCTTTATTTATTTAACTTTCTGTTTATGAGAGTAGGTAACGTCACAAGGAGTCTAAAAAAATCCAAGTAACAAGTTTAAAAATACAATATGAAAGAGGGTTAATTGATGTCTTGTCAGAAGCTTTGCACAGTTAATTGTAAATAAGACAAATATAAATATGTCTAAGCAGACTTTTTTATTTGTTCTTCAATTTGTTTATAGGTATGTGTGGTTTATTGGCGTAGATCATGTGGAGATTACCCTATTTAGTGGCATTATAATATACACTTTTTCGTTAAATTTACCACGAAAATGGAAATACATGGATACAATATTGGAATGTAAATATAAATAGAGGATTAGCTAGTCTTGATAAGATTGTAGAATAGGGTACCCTTAAAAATTTAATTCCCTAAACGTCTGTAGTTAATAAGATACACAATAGCACCGGGAAGGCTGTGTATTCTCTGTTATTCAAATTCCCGGCACGGGCCGCACCTGTTGCTGCCAATTTAGACTTTTAATATATAAATTTGAATAGAAACTCAATACACCTACATAATTTCTTATAATACAATGCCCTTTCTTTGTAAAGCATAAATGAAATTACTTTCAAAATTATATCTCGACGGGAACGAGAGGCCATTTTGTTTAAGCTTGTCACAAATCGAAGAACATAATAGGTATACCTATATATGTTGTTAGGAAAACTATGCCCTTACAGCTTACAGCTAATGTCTTCAGAAGAATAATTTTTGAATTTATGATAAACGGATAGAAAATTCTCAAAAACGAGGGTAAAAGTAGTGAAAATCAAAGAAAATTACAAAAGCAACTTACATACGCCCATGAAAAAATTGTATTCCGATTTCTCGACACGACTGCAGTTTTCTTAGCTTACTTTTTTGTGATTTTTGGTCGTCAACGTTCCCGAAAACCACGGAATCTCCTCATCATCACGATAATTTTTGTCTATGGAAGCATACCTGTGTGTCTGATTTCCAAGATATTAGGGTCCACAGTTGAGTAAATAGACTGCGTTTTTCTGCAGAAATGCACATAGACGCGCGTAGCAAGCTTTTTTTACGAGAAATAATAATTATCTGTCTATGAAAAAACTAGCATATACACGGGACGCCCGATCAAGTAATTAATTTTTTTTGGCTTAAACTTACTTTATTTGATGTATAGAGTACGTACCCTTCGTTAAGGGTGGCAACGAAAAAGCATCCTGTATAGAACGATGCATATACACTATGATTTTATATAAACAAATTAGAATGGATAACCAAACTATAACAGCTACTAGGACCTTATCCTTCATTTGCGTTGCTTCTAGGATATCTATATACCTATATAACCGTAAATAAAATCGCTGTAAGTGGAGTAGTAAGGTACCTACTATATGACTGATGCTCTGTTATCAGGCCTAGACAGCCCTAAGAAAAAGCAGAAGGAAAATAAAGCACCACATTTGTAATTTTATTATAGTTCCATAAAATAAAATAAATCCTTCTGAAATAATGTTGTATTACAAAAATAATAAAGTCACAAGGACACTGTAATGCAAGGTAAACACAATAACCCATCTTTGCCGTTCTTCTTGTGCAAGAGTTACAGAACTAACGGATTACTTTTACTCATAATTAATTTTGTAATATTTTTGAATAAATTAAAATTTTTACATGCCACATTTTTTGGCAAAACATGTTATTTAGTAATCTGATAATAACTTTATTGCACTATGTTTTGAGTAAATAAATAATCGTTGAATTTCAACAAAGGTATTTATTATGTCATCTCCGAAGTAATGTATGCGTTACACTGTGTAGATTTAAGGCTTTAATGCGCTTCGACTCTCCGCTAGAATGAATTCTTTCTCGTTGTAATGGTAATCAGTTGTAGTCTTGTCAGTTATCGCTTGATTAAAGCTGAAACGAAATTGGATTAGGTCTTTAGTCTTTTCACACCGCGAGCTGTTCGAACCGTAGTTGAAGAGCTCTTTTTGAATGAGTCCTTTCGCATCGCGGTTCGAATCGCCCAAGAAATATTTGTTTAGATTATTGATTTGGGTTGATTAGGACCGCAGTAGGAACAAGTTGTTGTTTTAGATGGGTGGCAGACATATAAAAAAATATTTTTTATTACACATTACAATACAATATAAGTATTGGGTTGTTTCACTTTGTGGTCCGAATCGACCCATACCAAAGATATCTTGGACCAATCGCACCGCTTCAATCGCTGCGGTGCGAATGGTTACATTAAGAAATAGTGCTTGGGCAATTCGCACCGCCGTACGAAATTCGAACTCGTGGTGCGAAACGACTAAAGTAACAAAATGAGTTTTAAAGCCCAACGTCCATTAAGAACGATCGGGTCGTACTGGGCCGGGCCGCATTTTTGATGAATAACAATGACAAACATAACAAACCGTCTGCGTAATATCTAGTGGATGATTTAGTGAATATTTATTTAAAAAATTGCCATTGTCTGTAAGTTAAAAAACCTTATAACAAAATTTCGAAGTACCTTTGTATATAGCCATAGCCAATTGCTTGCATTGGAAGAGTTTCTGAAATATTAATTAATAAAAGAATTTAATCATATCCTACTTACCTACTGCCAATCACTAGAGATTGAGATACTTAGATCTACAGACTATCTATATCTATATTATAAAATGAATCGCTAAATGTGTTGCTAAGCGCAGATTTTGAGAACAGCTAAACCGATTTCGCTAATTCTTTTTTTTAGAATATTCCTTGAAGTACGAGGATGTTTCTTACGGAAAGAAAAATTTGCAACCTTGCACCAACGGGTGCAATGCGGGGTTTCGCGAACGAAGTCGTGGGCGGCCGCTAGTATTTATTATAGATTTGAAATATAATATGAAAAGAATTCAGAAATAAATCTGATGTATTAGACATTGTTCTCTAATATTGAAATTGGCCACTAAGTAGTACCCATTTTTTCTTAGGTACCTACCTATGTTTCATCTTTTATAGTAAAATTATACAAAAAAATCTAACTATTGGTTGTTAAATAACCTCGAACAGTTGATTACTTAAGTAAAATTCAACGTACCCACTTAAATGGTAGACATATAATACATAAACATATAATACATAGACATGAAAATTTGCTTTTGATATGAGTACACTCTTCCATTTTTATTGATAAGTTTAAGTTAAGATTTTTTAACTTTATGGCTCACTCACTTAATATCTCATAGCAAATACATACAAATTTTAAATGGTAAGAAAATAGATCTATATATACCTTCCTTATATCAATATATATTTTTTATCCACGGTTGTCTATGATCATATGTGGTGTTATTACAAACCCGCGTCTTAAGCCAAACATGCGTTTAGTTAAAGTGATATATGACAGCAAAATTTAAGAATTTACCTCTTTATTTAGCCCAAACAAGTGTCAGAAGGTTTACTAATAATGTATGGCTAAATAAATATCTACTTTATGCGGTAAAACAACAAAATGAATCTTACCAGCTTTATAAAACAAAAAGACGCACATAACTACAAAAACATAGAAATTCATTTCGCAATAAAACTAAGTCTAACATCGAGTAATCTTTCATGGAAAGACACGTTTATTTAAATAGATTCTCATATATGTATCACGACACGTATATACCTAATATAATAATTTAACGGAGAATAGGCGTTTTTTCACTAAACGATACGGCCACGATACGACAACAGATTTTCGTCATCTTATAGGAGGAGGTGGGGCTAATGAATATTAAGACCTTTAAAGTAATTTTTATGTGCATATCTTCTTCTATCTATATTATTTTATATTTGACGGCCGATTGGTCTAGTAGGTAGTGACCCTGCCTGCGACGCCATAGGTCCTGGGTTCGAATCCCGGTAGGTGCAAACATTGATATGATGAATGTTGATGTTTGTTTCCGAGTCATGGATGTTTCTATTCTTATCTATGTATTTATATACCGTTGCTTAGTACCCACGACACAAGACCTAAGGGATCTTAATGTGGGACTAGGTTAATGTGTTGTGTAGCGTGTGAATATATATATATATATATATATATATATGATGACACAGAAAATCGCTGAAATACGATTACAAGTACATACCTACATATCACAGTCATATGTTTTGTCTTAAAACATACATACATGCTTTTATCAAATGCCGTCAGCTAACCGAATATATGCGTGGTCACACAGACAAGTTTCAGTGATGATGCCCTTCGATTACTTCAAAGTTGTTGGTGGCGTATCAATGTTGGGCGCATCCTTCCTCGCAACTTTATGCTATTTGTTATAATACGTAGGTCGTGCATCTGACAATCTCACATAGCTGCAATAACATGCACGTAATTCGCCGGCCGCGATGGTGTGGTCGGGACTCATCGGAAATGTCGTCTAGTGGAAAAACCATACTATTTAATACATTTTTGTTTCCAAAAAGCCGTGGTCGTGTCGTGGCTGTATCGTCAAGTAAATAAACGCCCAATACAGCGTGAAAACCAACTAAAGTCATGTGATTGAACGTGTACCGCCTTCAGAAAAACTAGTTGACTTTGAATCAATCAGTTGCACCAGTTGCGCTTACCTACCCAAATTTGTTTCATTTGATTTACACTATACGGTTATTTGATTCAATTTTCACGAACGTTAAAAATAGTAATAATATTCAGATTAACGTTATAAATTTTGAAATGTACCAAAATAATTTTATTATTTCACGGAAATAGTAGTTTTCCTTTAAAAGTAAGGTGACTCGATGAAAAACCTCTTACACTTTCCGATGCTTCAACAAAATGTCAAAAGGTTGATAATGATAAACATCTTGTAACCCGCTTTGCTTTCTCAGCATAAACTCAATCGATCGCGCTGCTGGTTTAAAACACATTAATTATGCTACCTCGCAACCTCTTCGCAAAGCAGCCAGTCTTCATATTAAATAAAGATTGTAGAATAGAATGCCCTTAAAAATTTAATTCCCTAAACGTCTGTAGTCAATAAGATACACAAAAGCGCCGGGAAGGCGGTGTACTCTCTGTTAATCAAATTCCCGGCGCGGGTCACACCTGTTGCTACCAATTTAGAATTTAATCTAAATTCGAAATTATCAAGATAAATATTTTTTGGATAACTATCTTGATAATTATCCGATAATTATTCTTGCTGATTTGTCAATTGCAAAGAATATACTTACTCTCTAACGAGAGTCAATTGACTTCTTAATTTTTTTAAAATTTAAATTATAATCTATTTATCTCAAAAAGATAAGAACGTACGTAAAAAAAGAGAAATTCCTGAAATTACACTTCTCTTGTCAGTCAAAGGTTTTTTAAATCTAGCGCGTTTGGATACGTAAATAAACTTAGATTATTTTAGTGTTTGATTTTTATAATTATCAAAGATAATTATCAAGGTATATTTATCAAGATAATTATCGTGATGATTATCAATGATAATTATCACTTCGAACCCTGATAGAAACTCAATACACCTACCTAATCCTATTATACTATTCAATATTACAAACGCAAAAGTTTGTTAGTGTGGGTGGATGTTTGTTACTCTTTCACGTAAAAATGGAAGCTGGAGCGATTTTAATAAAATTTGGTATGGAGTTAGATGACACTCTGGATTAACACATAGGCTACTTTTTATCCCGGGAAAATATTTCTATCCCGGATAATTTCGACATTTTGTTTCTTTTTCTGCATTCCACGCGGACGAAGTCGCGAGCATCCACTATTTTTAATAATATAATGCTCTCTTTTTGTAAAGTAAAAATAAAATTACTTTCAAAATTATGTCTGGACGGGAACGAAAGGACATTTTGTTTAAGCTTGACACGAATTTGAGAACATAATACTAATATATGTTGTAAGTGAAACTATGCCCACATAGCTAATGTCTTTAGAAGAATATTTTTTGAATTTATGAAACGGATAGAAAATTCTCAAAATGGGAGTAAAAGTAGTCAAAATCAAAGAAAATTACAAAAGCAACTTACATACGCTCATGAAAAAATTGTATTCCGATTTCTCGACTCGACTGCAATTTTCTTACCTTACATGTAGGTATATAGAACGATGCATACGCACTATTATCACTTAAACAAATTTTAACAAATTGATTTTTATTTTACAAAAAATTACATCATTTTCCTTCCAGCTTTTCCCGTCGATTCTACTAGTCTACCTTGATTTGCGTTGCTTCTAGGAATATAGGTACCTATATAACTGCAAATAAAATCGCTGTAAGTTAAGTAGTTAGGTACCTACTATTCGACTGATGCTCTGTTATCAGGCCTAGACAGCCCTAAGAAAAAGCAGAAGGAAAATAAAGCAGCATATTATTATTTGTAAATTATCGTTCCATTAAAATAAAAAACCTGAAATAATCTTACAACTTGTCAACCTACCGAAAAATCTACTTTTATACATCAGTAAATATAAACTATTTGAATAATCTCTGTCTTTATGTCTATAAAAGTCGTATTAAAAATAAGCGGTACTACTCGTACTGCGAGGCGAAGCATTTCAAATTAAAACTCCCTTAAGTGAGGTGAATAATTTTTCTGAGTGCACCAAAGATTGGCAACTGGCAGGAACTCTTGTGGAAATATAGAACAGTCAATACAAGTAAAATATAAATACTTATGGAAGTAGAAAATATAAGATGGGCTATTTAATTTTTATAGTTGTTTTTGGGGATTTCCACAATTTTTTCTAAGCCAAGTATGAGATTGTTTCTCAATCATCGATATCATGGTTGGTTACGACTATATTTATATTGTATTTCTGGACATAGAAAATACAAATTTATATTAAACATAGAAAAAAAAAACCTTGTAGACAGCCAGAAAACAAAATTCTAATAGTACCTAAAACATATACGACCACTTTAGTTAGTTATATGTACACACAATGATAGTTTGGTGTACAAAAGCCAGTTTGGTGTACAAAAGCCATATATTGTCATTAGCTTGAAAACTGCGGCAGAGTTCTAAAATTGTACAAAACAATATTCATTCAGGCAAATATAGAGTTCTAGTTTTGGATGATAGTATTATTCCATTGTTTGTAAAACTTCATGGCTTTGAATGGGTACCTAGTACAATAGGTACCTACTATATACAGAATATTTTATTATCAATGTTTTGCTTTTAATTTTCGCTTAAGCTTGCTCAGACTTCGATCCTGCAGATCTGGCTACTTCATATTTGAGAACTCGGCCATGTCTACGAGTATTAGTAATGAATTATGTTTAAAAGAAAATAAAAATAGTAATTCCAGCAGCACTCCGACTCCGCACTATATATTTATGAGCCTGATTGTAGTCGTGCGAAGCCGGGCCGGGCCTTTCTCGATAAATGTGCTATCTAACACCGAAATAATTTTTAAAATCGGACTAGTAGTTCCTGAGATTAGCGCGTTCAAACAAACAAACTCTTCAGCTAATTACGAGTTTTGGCTGTAGGTTAGGATTTTTAAAAAGGCATTTTAATTAATATAAATTTATTAGGTAAATGTACATTCGATTTGTACTTATTCTAGGTTACAAAAATAAAACTTAATTAAGGCAGTGATCCCGATTGATCATAAGCCGTCCTTTCGCTACCGCGATTTTAGCTTAAAGGCACTCATCACTGTTTTAATTGTCTCACGAGAACACTGTCACTGGTTTGCTGATGTAGCACATTCCCATGAGATGACTCAATGAGATTTCGGCAACACCACTGGGTTGGTAAATGGAGTGTACATGGTTTGTACCCGTAACACCTCCCGTCCTAGATGAGCAACTATTTGCCAATGTCTAATGCAAATGTTGCGGCTCTTCTTTCTTCTAGAGACATCTTAGAACCGCTTAGGGATGATAAATTTATTTCCTGTTCTTTGTTAACTTCTGGAGGTGAAATTGTTTTATTAACTCGTTGAAAACGCCTATAGAGGTAGAGGCTGCTTAGTACAACTGCACTTAGTACTAAAATTCCATAAGTAGGTATAGTTGTATGAAATAAACTGGACATATCAATTGTCTCAGGTCTCGTGGGAATTTCCATCATAACTTGGTGCTGAATACTGTGCAACTTATTCAAATCAATTGTAGTCAGATTATAATGAGCGTTTAAATTTTCTGAATCATCGAGTGATGGTTGCGGGATTGACATTATTTCAACAGCATGACCTTGGATTGTGTCATCAATATTCACAATGGTAAATTCAGGTGTCTTTATAATGCAATTTCGTGGAATTGTCGCCAAGAAACTTCCATACAGCATCTGATGTTTTTCTTGTTCGCAGAATAAATGTATTTTAGTCAATTTTGGGAATGAGATGATGTAATGCTGACTATCGAGTTCTAATAAGGCTTCCTTAAAAAGTGAGATAGTAGTCTTATAACATGTATTATCTAGCTCTTGATGGTATATAAGGTTATAGATGCAATCGCGTTCAGTTCTCATTTGATGGCTGATTTTCTGTTCACAGATATACCAAGTATCTACCTTCGGGCATTCAGCCTCTATATACACAAATTCCCTGGAATTGGCTGCCATATACGGGAAAGGTGGAAGGATAATTTCTAGTTTTTTATTGGGAACAGGATTAAGCTTGTAGAGGTCATATGATGGCGAGGACATGATAGGTAGCTTTAGGACAATAACTATTCTATAATCAGTATAATAAGTTCCTAAACTAATTAGGTCATAGTAATACCTAATATCTAAATTCAAAATCTGATCTGCACCGTATAAGGAGCTTAATTTGCTTATCATATTATTTAAATCATTAATAGATAAAATGGAATGGTGCATAGAGTTTGTGCGACTAAAAGCTACTATATTTTCTAATCTAACTATCTCATAAAATAAATCCTGAACATTTTCGTTTAGGATGATGAATAACTGAGAAAGCTGTGCATATTTTAATGTGTGCTCTCTATTCATATTAGTAATGTTTAATAGGTATGTAATCGCTTTCTCTATTTTTTGCTGATTATTACTCAATTTGTTCAAGATCTGAGTCTGTTGGAAGAACATTTCCTTATACAAAGTAATATGTTGATTAAAATTAATTGATAAGTCCTGTTCATTTTTTTGCAAAATTTTAAAAGCATTTTCAAATCTCAAGGCATCATTGTCGTCCAGATTACCCGATATACTTTTTATAATAGTGCCTAAAGGGTTCAAAAGTCCTCGTTTTGATCTTCTGGGCTCAAAGGTCTGAAGTTGCAATATAATTTTATCTAATTTACTGAATAAATTTAGGGCTTGGTACTTAAGCAAAGGAAAATTCTCATTTTGAACTTTATTTACAGCATTGGTAAGGTCAGTTTTAACTAAATTAACTTGTTGTCTTATTTCTTTAATGTCAATGTCCTGTAGGAAAGTGTGGTAGTGGGATATCATTTTAGTCTTGTCTAGTTTAAAAGGTAAGATTCCAGGTCCGTTAGACAGGTCTTCAAGTTGGATTTTTCCCACTATTGTGTCTACTGGTTCCCGGGCTAGGGTTGCCACGATCGTCAATGTCCTGTAAAAATGTAGTAGGTTTAGTCTTTTTAGTTCGTTTTATTCTAGCTTTGGCGACTGGACCACGTTTTTTTGATGTATATATGTGAATAGGTAAATTAGAAATAACTTTATCGTTTGTGAATCTAGGTGCAAGTTTTTGTCTAGTCGTTTGTGGATTTTTTATGAATACAGTTTGATCTTGGTTGTAATTAATTTCAGGTTCTCTGTTACGATTACGTTGCGTCATTATCGCCTCGCGTTGTAAGGTCGATGAGTTATGAATAATTTTATACACTGTTTCCATTCTACTACGATGTTCTTGCAGATATTGTTGTAACAAACGTGCAGTTAAATCTAAGTCGCTTGGGTCTCTTGGATCGAAGTGACCAGAAATAAGGTCAAACGGTCTACATTTAGTTAAGCTATGTATCGAACTATTATAGGCAATTAACGCATATGATACTAAGTTCTGAACGGGTTCATTTTTATGTTGTAATTTTAATATGCGCAAATGTTCTAAAAGGGTACTGTGGAAACGCTCTATCATACCGTTTTCATTTGGTGCGTAAGCCGCAGTAGTATGATGTTGAATTTTATGTAACTTTAAGAATTCAGATAACAATTGATTGGTAAACTCAGTCCCTTGGTCAGTAGTGATAGTTAATGGAAAACCATGATGTGTACAATAGTTCATTAGACATTTTATAATTTTCGGAGCGGTACAATCTGACATGTGATATGCTTGTGCATACTTTGAGAATGCATCTATTATAGTAAAGTATTTTTCTTGTTGTATGGTCAGAACATCTGCATGTACTAATTCAAATGGTTTAGAAGGCGGGGGCACGATTTGATACTGAGGTCGTAATGGGACACGATCATATTTAGCACGGCCACATATTACGCACTCGTTTATATATTTAGTTATGCATTCTTTAAGTTTGGGCCAAAAGTATCTGCTTGATAGTGATAAATAGGTTTCATTTATTCCTCTATGGTTAGTTTTTCCTACATGATATTTGGAAATTATATCCTGTTGAGTTAAGTAATCGCAGATATTTTCTAATTCATTTTTCACTAAAATTAAGTTCATTGAAGAATAATTAAAGGTACGTTGTATAATAGGGACAATAGAATACATTTTACTTAAGGGTTGTACTAAAATAGCATTACGTAACTTGGGGTCTATGTAATTTTTATTACAGAAATTATTTCCTGCTCTAAATTGTCTTGACATACTTCGACAACTATTTTTCTATAGGTATCAAAAGGTATAGAGATTTTTGGTTTTTTCTTTATAGGCAAGTCTATTATCTTGATAATTAATTGTCTTTTAAATTTATTAAGACAATCATCGGATACAGGTATCTCTAAGATGGGGTTTTCTCTACTAGTATGTATGGTACCAGTGTCCACATCAATCTGATCATTATTACATTCGTTAGTTGTCGGGGAAGGGCTACGTTGAGGTATCGAATTTTGTGCTGTGACAGTTGATGATGTACTCATATAATCATTCTGATCATTATTTAATGAAAAAGGACTGTGTAGGGGTCTCAAACTAGGTGCGGTGTCAGTTGATGATGAGCTTATTAAAGGTCTATCATCGGGTGCAGTTACAGTTGACTCACTGTGAGAAGAACTGGAGCTAATGTTAACTACTACTGAGTCTAGTTCTTCATTATGTATTTCAATACGAGACAAAGCATCCGCATTTGTATTACTTTTTCCCTTTTTATATATTATAGTATAATCATACTCGGAAAGCTTAAGTCTCCATCTTGAAAGACGAGAATTAGGCTCTTTTAGATTCATAAGCCATTGCAAGGGCTTATGGTCAGTGATAATTTTAAATTTCCTGCCAAAGAGATATGGCCTAAAGTACTTTGCTGCCCAGACTATTGCTAGAAGTTCTTTTTCAATAGTTGAGTAGTTTACTTCGCTATCGTTTAGTGTTCTTGATGCGTAAGCAATTGGTCTATCACAACCTATGATACCTTGCGATAAAATTGCACCTAATGCTACGTTAGACGCATCAGTAGTTAAAATAAAATCTTTCGACATATCCGGATACTGTAAAATCGGATCGTTAGTTAAAAGGGTTTTGCAATGCTCAAAGCATTTTATATAAGCGGGTGTAAGGTTAATTTTGGCACCTTTTTTTAGACATGAGGTTAATGGTTTTGTTACACGAGCAAAATCTGGTATAAAACGCCGGTAGTAGCCTAGTAATCCTAAAAATCCTTTAATTTGTTTAGTAGTTTTAGGGATGGGGTATTTTGTAATTGCCGATATTTTTTCAGGATTTGGTTTTACTCCAGTAGTTGTAATTATATGACCTAAGTACGGAGTTTCGTGTTTTAAAAATTCCGACTTATCCATCTGTATTTTAAAGTTAGATTTCCTTAACCGATCAAAGATTTTTTGTAGATTAATCATATGTTCCTGTAAAGAAGTAGAGAAGCAAAGAATATCGTCTTGGTAGACTATGCAACATACATGTTGTAGTCCTCGGAGTACATCGTCCATAACTCTCTGAAATGTAGATGGACTATTTTTTAGCCCCATAGGCATTCGTAGGAACTCGAAATGGCCTTGACCATCAGCGACACTAAAACCGGTTTTATGAATGTCAGCTGGGTCCATTTCAACCTGATAAAAACCGCTGGCTAAATCTAAAGTACTGAAATATTGACATTTTCCTAACTTGTCTAATATGTCCGTGATATTAGGGATAGGATATTTGTCGTCCACAGTTTTTTCATTAAGTCGCCTAAAGTCGACGACTAAACGCCACTTAACTTTACCAGACGCATCAGCCTTCTTAGGTACGATCCATATAGGTGCATTCCAAGCAGATGAAGATGGTCTGATAATACCTTGATCAAGCATTTTCCTAATTTGGGTATTAACTTCTTGTCTATGTACATAAGGATATCTGTAAGTTTTACTGTAAATAGGCGTATCATCAGTGGTTTTAATTTTGTGCTTAATTTGGTTAGTGAAGGACAGAGGCTCATCGTCTATGTAAAAAATATCTGAATAATTTTTACATAGCCTTAGCAAATTCGCTTTCTCTTCCGCGTTTAAGTGTTCGGTACGCAAACGTGATAAAACTTCTTGGAATCGGTCGACCTTGACATGTGTTCGTATAGTCTGTTCATTAAATATATGTGCGCTTATCGGTTTAGTTAAATAAAATGCAATGTCAGTATTTGTCGGGTTAGTAACCTCTAGAGAAACGTAACCTTCTGTTGCGCTAGCTAAGCAATCTAAGATATAGCAATCACATATGGTTTGCTGATCAATAGTTACATCGCCGTTTTCAATGTCAATCGGTACTTTAATTATTTTACTGGATTGTGCAGGGATAATTGATTCGAATATATTTAAGTTAATTGACTCATACATTTGAATAGGATTTATTGCATATTGCGTATTTAATGTACGTAATTTAAGGTCAATAGTTGATTGCCACTTTTCTAATAGATCTAGTCCAATCAAACCATCGAAGTAGTTGTGAAATTTATGTATGTATAATTTTATTAATGAGTGATCGTTAAACTCCGGAAAACAAGGAATAGTAATGGAATAGAAATTTTCAACTGTTGCATGTACATTTTGCACTACGAAGGGGTCGTAATTAAGGGGGAAATTTGGAAAAAATTGTTGTACTGCTTGTGGGCTTATAAAAGATTTATTCGCACCTGTATCTATCAGTAATTTTAACGATGGATTATTAATTTGTATATAAGGAAGCTGCTTTTTGTCTTGAATATTTAATTCTATCCTGGGTGGTTCGAAATCTGTTTTTCGCAAAAATTTTTATTGTGATTTTCGCTTTGATTTTGAATACTATTATTATTCTCGTTCTTATCCGTGGTTGCGTCATAGTCGATAAATTGTCCGTCATAGTAGTATTCGTCGGGGATATATTCTTCGTCATAGTCATAAGAGTATGGGCCGTATGTTTCATTCATATTAATTTGTCTTCGTGGGAAAGAAGGTAAAGTTCGTGCTACAGGGTGACTTATGCCTGACATAGGTCTTGGGTAATTTTGTTGCAAATTTTGGTACGGTGGCCTTGATGGAATCCTAAAACCAGTCGTCATATTAGAACGAGGTAGAGCTCTCATCATTTGCTGGGTCCTTGAAGGTCCAGGTCCATACGTATTGGGTTTGAAATTATTAGGTTGTTGAGATAAATTATGGTTAAAATAGTTATTTCGGTTATAATAAGGTAAGTTAATATTATTATAGTCAGTGTTAGGTATGAATTTATTCTCAGAGATTGTAATTGGATTCGCGGAACTCGGTAAGACATACTGTTTCTTAGGAAATTGATACTTTTGTAAGGGGTTAAATTTTTTATAATTTTGATCGTAATTTGAATTATTTTGCATGTAAATAGCATTTAATTCACTTTGTGCAAACTCTAGAGCTTTTTCTAGAGATTCCGGTCGCATGCATCTTACACGGGAACCGAGAGGTTCGTTTAAACCTCGTGTATAAGTCTGTAAAGCCAGTTTCTTATACAAATCGCGCTTCGCTTCAATTGTAGTTCTAATTGACTCGTGAAGTTCGATATACGTCATAGTGACACATAGTAAATTTTGTACACGTTCAAAAAATACATGGGGTGAATCTGATCCTTGTGACAGGCGTGATAAGTCTGTATAAAGAGCAGACTCATCTCGATGATCACTAAAACTATTAATAAGAGAATTTCTAATACCACTCCAATCCCGGGGTAGGCCATTATTCATTAACGTTCTGGCTGCGGGGCCAGTTATCTTATTAAGGATACCGTTAAGTAATGCCGAATTATTTAATTCATTTCCAGGGGTTGGATTGATATATTTTAAAATTAATTGATCACAAATATCTAAAAATCTAATTAAAACATTAGTGTTTCCATCAAACTCAGGGACTAATCTCAAAGCTTTCCAAATTTGTTCAGTAATATCATTACACTCAGGATTTTGTTCCATTTCTATAATTTCTTCTATACTATCTAAGGAGACTAATAAATCACGATGAAATCTAGACTCTCTATAATTTTCTAATCTATTTCGCCGCGTATTGGGCCTAGAACTAATATCTCTATCTCTACGTGGGAAGAAAATCTTGAATTCTTTTAAAACTAGTCTTAAAGGAAAAAAAAAACTCGGGTTGTGGAAATAGCAAGCCAAAAGGAATTGTGTAACTATGCTATTACTCACAATACTGCTAGAAGATTCTGCATCTCGAGTAGATAATGACCCATCAATGTCTGGATGGCGTCCTCCTTGGAGGCTGATTCCTCACCGCTACTGCTCCTTTCTTACAGCCGTCACTCTCGTAGATTCGTAGATAGTCGACGCACCGACGAAACGACTATCAGGTGGAATCGAAGTGTGATATCAACCTGATCGCGACTAACCTACTCCGACTGCGCCAATTACGAGTTTTGGCTGTAGGTTAGGATTTTTAAAAAGGCATTTTAATTAATATAAATTTATTAGGTAAATGTACATTCGATTTGTACTTATTCTAGGTTACAAAAATAAAACTTAATTAAGGCAGTGATCCCGATTGATCATAAGCCGTCCTTTCGCTACCGCGATTTTAGCTTAAAGGCACTCATCACTGTTTTAATTGTCTCACGAGAACACTGTCACTGGTTTGCTGATGTAGCACATTCCCATGAGATGACTCAATGAGATTTCGGCAACACCACTGGGTTGGTAAATGGAGTGTACATGGTTTGTACCCGTAACAAGCTTTATAATATTATTATAATATCATAAAGGATTTATTACCGACCGCGCCAGGAGGAGGGTTGTGTTTTTCTATTTCTGTATGTATGGCACTTCTATATTTCTTCGGCACACTTTAGGGCCTAAACGATTTGTCGCATTTTTGCTTGAGAGGTATCATTAGATTCGTAAAATTATTCATGAGTGACACTGGGTGAAAATTTTTACGGAGACTGGATTTTTTCTTTCAATAAATGAAATTATTAATCGCTTTTTGAACTTATAACTATTCAGCTTTAAGAGGTTTAAATATTATCATGTATAGGTAGGTATACCTACATGTAGGCTTCTAGATATTATGCTTAGTAGGTAATGAATGTTTACCAATCAAACAATGTAATCTGTATTTCAATTTATCCGAGGCTGTATTAATAAAACCCAGTCGAACTTGCACTTAGTCCTTAATTTAACGAGGTTTTAAAAATAAATTATATAAGTAGGTAAAAGCCTTCTGCAACATTGTTAAAATACAATGACGTGTTTAGGTGTTTCGATGTTGAAAAACATTACTAGTATAGTATAGCGATTAACTAAGCTGTCCTACGCAGTGCATGAAGTTTTGCGTTTTAAATAAGTAGTCTAATATTTATTTTAATTGGATTTGGTGTATTTTATAATTTTAGGTTTGTATACATAGTGTAACAAAAGGGGTATCTGAAGCGAAAAGCTATGAAAATTGTTCACTATGAAGAACCAAGATTTTCATAGATAGATAGATAGATAAAATTCTTTATTGTACTTCGAAAATATTATGTACAAGGGCGAGCTTAATGCCTTGCAAGGCATTCTCTACCAGCTAACCTGGTTACTTAAGATTTTCATCATACTGTGGTGTCGTTAACTAAGTAGGACGTTTAATCTTTACTTAGTAGTCTTTAGTCTTGCAATTAAGCTGAATGCAATTTCGTTTTTAAAGCAATTCACCGCGCCGGCTTATAGGTGCAATCGAGAAATAAGGCACTCACCCTTGTAATTTTGCATTTTAGTTTTATTAAAACTATGTACCGAAATATAAAAGTTTTTATTTGTAGCTATTGTAACATCGTACATAGAGGCTATCTGGATACCACAAAATAATTATTTCATTCCACACTTTCATTTAATTCCATTTTTTATTGTAAGATTCTTTGTAAAAGTAACTATTTCTAAAGTGCATTTACATTCATAACAACAGCAATAAATAACTACGAATTTATTTATCAATTATTTTATTCATTCCAATATCTGCAAATGCACCGCAATATTATCGTAGGCATGCGACAAATGTAGGCAGTTCGTGAATGAAATATGAATTTCATGACGGCAGACAGGAGAAAATGCGGTGTAACGTGGAAATGCAATTTCGCAGCGACGACGCGATACATCTGCTACACTTCTGTAAGCTTGGTACTTTTGAACACACTACCTATATAAAATGATCTTTGAAATATATTGTGCTCCTGTACTGGGGCTTCACTAGAATACATCAGCTGTATCTCCTTTCGTGCATGTTGTAAGAGTCGATTAAGGAAATCAGCGGCGGTCTCACAGGCGACTAACTAGCAACTTGTCACTGATTTGACCCCGCTAAACGTGACTGTGGGATCTCCCTAAGCCTGCACTTCTGACTGGCCCATTTTGAGAATACAACTGTGTATATGTAGGTATGCAAAATATTATCAAATCAAGTTGACGATCGATAATTTCTTTCGGAGAATCATTTCATTTTCCTTCCTTTTCTTCTCCTTCCTCTTCTTTCACGAACTGGCCGGCGGCAGTGGCAGCTCAAGTGGCCGGGTGCACCCTGGTGTTGACTAGACCGATCCGCGTCCACCTGGCCAGCCGCATCTTTCCCTTCCCAAATGGGTCACTCTCTGATCCATGTGCCGCCCTTTAAGAGCCACTTAAGTTATCGGCGCATTGTCGCGCGCCGAGAATTTTGCCCGGGCACGGGGTTGCCCAAGGCCCGCAACCCGAAGCGTATTTTTGCGACAAGGACGACCACGTCTTGAGTTTACTATCAGCTACATTCGAGACGAGGCCAATAAATTAATCTAGTAGATAGAAGTTAGTTTTCAAACAATGACCACAGACATGTAGACAGAGTGATCGATCATACAAGTATAACACTTCGTAGTCGTCGCCGTCGTTTTTGTAAAAACAGAAGACACAATAAATGTAAAGATCTCTTAAATCCAATCCAATAGTCTTTATCCAATTTGTCTGGAACTCTGGGCAGTCCTTTAAGATAGTCTCAGAGCTCGCTCTATTTCGCTTTGTTACACCGATAGAACGCTCATAACTATGAATCTTATATACCTCTAATTACATGTCATTAAGGTACATACATATTCTACGAGTAATATTTAGTATTCTACCTATACAAGTTAATAAAAACACTTAATTATATCAAGATGACAAAAATTTACTTTAACTTGAAACCTATCAAATTTGATTGCTTCGAACATCGTCAGCTCTCTGCTTATAATAAGAGTTTCATCTCATTTTACGTAATTTCTACTTGAAAATGTCAAGTCGTTTTCATCGAACCTTTTTATTTAACGGCTGCAAATTCAGCACAAAACGACTTTTGTTCACGATGCTCTTTTAAAAAGTCCTATTGTTGGATTTAAAAGAGATTAAGTACTAAACGTTATTGTGGTGATTGTCCTTGATTTATATTGAAGTTGTTTGGAAAATTTATGGACTGAGCGAAAAAAATTTCACTCGTTATAGCTACTAGGTATAACATAAACTCTATTAATTTTACGATTCAGAAAATAGTATTAACAAACGGCAAAGTCTGTGTTTAATGTTATACTAAACATGTTGGTGTGAATGTCACAATTTACTTAAATAATTAATTACTGATATATGGATATGCTATTTTTTCGAAGTAGTAGGTCTGTACCTAAAATTATCGAATTAATTTTATCAATGGTACTGGTTGCCATACCCGTGCTATGTGGCGGTTGATCATATAAAATCTATTCACCTTTAAAATAATATATGTATATCTGAAATCACCCTTGCCATTATGTTTAGTTACCTATGCCTGGTTTTTATGGCGTCATTAAATAACAGTAAAGTGCATCTTGCTCCTTCCACCACTAAAAGTAGAAATAGCCTGGCGAGAAAATAAAGACGTTATGCATACCTACATCAATATACTTACGTCTTTAGTTCGTATGAAGTACCTACCACAATATTTACTATCTAATAATATAATTGTAATATCGTTAAAATTTACCTTATTTTAAATATATAATTTTCGTCCCTAAATGTACTCGTAGGTACCTAATCATAATATCTAGTATAAATTAGCTGTTAATTTGTCATAACAACAAGTTAAATATTTATTGATTAAACTTGCTAACTACCATTTTCATATCACTATGACACAGATGGGTGATTCTGAGAGATAACTTTTTGAAATATTTACCAAATGGCTTAAATAACCAGTAAACGTCCATGATACGGCAGTCAGAACTAATTTTAATTAACTTATAAAATTATTAATAAAGAAAATGGAAAAAATTCTTCACCCGAGTGGGAATCGAACCCACGACCGCTGCAAATCGTGCCAGCCGCTATAACCACTAAGCCACCGGGTCAATTACTTGGATGACGAATTTTTCTAAATTACATATTGGCAACGTTATTCTTCATCCCGATAGCTATACACTAGCCAAATCTCGGCAAACAAAGCTGAATCCCTCAGCACAATGTTTAAAGATGAAACGATCAACCATATCCTAACGGATTATATTAATGGAGAAGTGTTTTTTATAAATTTATCTTAGTCAAGATATTATATATTATAATTATATTTAATTAACTTATAAATACTCATCGCCAAAACGTTATGTAACGTAGTTATTAATCTAGCTCTAGTGTAACGGAAGGTGTATGAAAAGTTTTGCAAGTGGCCGTGTTCCTATTGGTTTGTTCATAGCAAAGGATGCACTACGTTAATTTTAATGTTGTAAACTGAGCCATCGCTGCGTCGCTCGCCCACTGATAGCATTAGGTACACTTTACCTATTGCAGTCCACTGCTGGACGTAGGCCTCCCCCAGGGCACGTCACAAGACTGCCATGGGGGGTATTTGCCCATAGTCACCACGCTGGGCAGGCGGGTTGGTGACCGCAGTTTGTATTTTTGGACTATGTTGTCAACGAGTCAGGCGCTGCTGCCCGCCTCCCGGAAACCCTTAATCGCTTTGTACGATATCCACGGGCAGACATAGGGTGGTACGAATTGTACTCTGCCGGCACCACGCGTATAATACCGAATACGTCTCACTTGAATCAAATCTGTGAATCTGGATTTATATAAACAAATTAGCACACATGTTTTTTTGAGATAAACAGAAAAGACATCTCATTTGATATCACTTGGGTGATAAGCAAGTAACTTGTCACTGATCATTTACATGTTTCCCCGGTATACTAAACGTGTCTCTTACAGTTCTGGTTACCTCACTTCGGAATGTTCATACAGGATATGGGTGACAGCCAGGCAAATACTGAACAAGTACCATTATTTTGAGACAGTGTTATTACTCGCAGGAAATGCATTTTTAATTTGATTATCCGCAATGTTTGCTTCCCGCGCCATTGCATCGGGTTATCCTGTGACTAGTTAAGTGGGCTTATTGGCTATTTTATGCTACATTACTGTTTTTTTGTGCCACTTGTGACTCTCCATTGGGGTTGACCAGTATTTTGAACTTTTTGGGACAAACTTTATTTTATAAAAATTTTCCATAGGTTACAATTTTATTTCCATGTCATTATGTAAGGCCTACTTAAACGAACTTCACATTACTTTTCCCGAAAAATGAAAAAAATGTCGTAAAACTTTGAAATTTTCCTGCGAAAGTTTTTAGTGGTTTTCGCCTCAGAATCATGGTATGAAGTCGCCATATAAATGTTTGCCTGGCTGTCATTTCCACCCTGTATATTCTAGGGCCTGCTTGCAGAAGCGCCGAGTTTGTTTATAGTGTATCTCATAGTGATATTTATATTTTATACAACCGATATATCACCATATAAACAATTATCATTATTTATTCCCTTCTCGTATTCGTTCAACCTTTTTACCTCTATTTTGAAAGTAATATATAAGAAAATATGTACGAGTATCCCTAAGGTTTGGTTCTAAGTAATAATTTAAGAAAGGATTTTTCAAATTTATTTCATGACATGGTGCCACTTCTGACCAAGTGGCACCATGTGGTTCTATGGGCCCTTGGTGCTCTGCCTACCCCGTAAGGGATAAAGGCGTGATTGTATAGGTATGTATGTAGGTATGTATTTAAAGTGCAGTAAATTCACTTATTATAATCTGCTTTTACTTAATTTCTCTACAACGTAAATAAACACTACGAGTATTATACTCAGAGCTACTTATTGTCTGTAGGTACAATACAACAGCGGACGACATATCCAGCCATAATGGTACATTATCTTTGTATAAGCTCTATATCATGACAATATAGTCTAGGCTCAAATTAAAGAGCAAATAATGATCTATCCACGAAATTAGTGTGAAAACACGAAAACAAATATTCGGACCAAAATGCAGCAAAATTAGTCTAAAATTTGCACAACGGTAATAGGTATACCATATTTGAATTGAATCAGTCTGTGTTAGCACAGAATAATTAGCAAAGGTTCTTATAATACCTATCTTCTAGCTCTAATAAAAAACCATGCCCTGAATTTTTAAAATATTTTTATAAATAGTTAGAATATAGAATAATAAACTATACCCTCAAAATTGGTCAGAAGTGGCACCATGTGGTCCTATCGGCCCTTGGTGCTCTGCCTACCCCGTAAGGGATAGAGGCGTGATTATATGTATGTAAATAGTCAAATCCGTAGATGGTAAGAGTTAGCAGGTAGATAATATATATTAGCAGGCTTAGAGGTAGGTAACTATACATATATATGGACCAAAATGCAGTAGTATATGTATTGACGACTGATTGGTGTAGTAGGTAGTGGCCCTGCCTGCTACGCCATTGGTCCTGGGTTCGTATCCCGGTAGGTGCAAACATTGATATGATGAATATCGATATTTGTTTCCGAGTCATGGATGTTTCTATAAGTATCTATGTATTTATATACCGTTGCTTAGTACCCACGACACAAGACCTTAGGGATCTTAGTGTGGGACTATGTCAATGTGTTGTGAAGTGTGTGAATGTTTATTATTTATTTATATTATTATATATTTATCTATTTGAAACGTACAGCATGTTGTATACAAGTAGAACAAAGTAGGTATACTCGTACAGTCAGCCCACGTAATAATGAAGATAATATAATTACACAAACAAAGTAGATGAGGGTTGACATATCTAATTACACTGATTAAGATAAATTAACTTTTATGGCACCCCAGCAGCTTTTGGGACCTTCATTGATTTTTTTTGACAGTCGCTTGAAGAGAATAGGTCCGTAGATACCTGTATATAGAGACGGCTGTAGCTCGAAAAGGGGTAATCAGGATTGCAGGATCATGAGAGAGAACCCACAGCCACGTTTAGCACAGCGGGAATAGACGTGAATGATCAGTGGTAAGTTGCTAGATTATCGCCTCAGAGAATGTCTGAGTTCCTTAGACGACTCTAACGACATGCACGGAAGAAGATGCAGCTGATGTATTCTAGTAGTACTTAGTAGAATAGGGAAATAATGTTTTACTACATTTCTGAGTATATGGACATAATAGTCTATATTATGGAGTAGCTAGTGTCACCGATGATTACTCGTTGGCGCAGCAGTATATTCAGGATGCGGAGTCAAACATCGCAGTTGCTATGTAGAACTATTTATTTATCACTTATACAGTTAAAGCTGCTTCAGGCGATATAACATTCGGGGAAAGAAGCAGCAAGAAACCCGATTCGCCGTAAATAGATTATATCGTTGCAATGTTTTTAAATAGAACAGAGATCGAGCAGAGTAACGTCTTACAAACTCAACAGTCAAGAATAAAGTGACACCATTTAGTTTCTACCCTGCTATTTATACAACCATCGCAACCTCCCAGAACAACATTGCAGGAGTCATAATAGCTACTTTTATAAAATATAGCCTTTAATCAATTGACTTTATATAATAATAATAATTAATATTATAAGGTACGCTATATATTCATATGTATGATGTGGTGCTGACTGTAAACTGTAACACTAGTTTTTATTCGGAATTTACTCGTTATACGATATGAGGACGGTATATACGGTTTTCAGAAAGGTAAATCAACGGCTCTTTAAAATTATTAACTGAAACTGTGGATGGAAAAGAACAATCGGTTTCCACAGAACTTTATTAAATAAATGTTATACTTACAGATAACGTAGCCCAGTATACGATTGGATAAAATCATGTCCAGAAAATCGCGTACAATATTTTGAAATAAATGCACTAAATAACGATAAAAAACTACCACTTACAAAGCAGCTTATAAAGAAAGTAAATATGGCGTACGTAAGGAATATAATAAAATATTCATAAACGACCTTCCTGACGTAACTAAACACAAATGTAGTTATTAATAAAGAAATGGAAAAAATTCCTCACCCGGGTGGGAATCGAACCCACGACCTCTGCATTCCGTGCCAGCGCTCTTACTACTGAGCCACGGGGTCAATTACTCGGATGACGAATTTTACCATCTCTTTTTGAAATTAAATTTGAAATTAAATTACAATGTAGTTTCTTCGCTGACTATGTTTACATACATACTCACGCGTTTATTCCTTACGGGGTAGGCAGAGCACCAAGGGCCGATGGAACCACATGGTGCCACTTCTGACCAATTTTGAGGGTATAGTTGAGATGTACAAGTTCGGTTAGTAGTGACAGATGGTCAGCCCATCGCCTACAAAACACCAAGACCCTCTTGTCCCTCTACTGACTTGTACAGTATGCCCGGGAAGAGAAGCAGCTGTAGTATTATACGTTTTTTTTTCATTCCCTGAGCAGCATAGAAGAAATATCCATACTAAAAAAAACAAAATAAAGCAATCGATTTTGAAAGTGATACAATTAATGATAAAGTCAAATCATCATCATCTTTCTCCAAATGCAGGGGGTAAGGCCCATTACAAATTTATAAATAAATGCTTCTATAATATGAAGGATTTTTTTTAACCAAGCCTATACATCTTCTTTAAAGTAAATAGTATTTAAAAAATAATATCTAGGTTAAACATATCGGAGCACATAAAGTAAGTCAAAAGTAATTTTGTAATCTTGTAATACATACGAAAATAATAAAGTCACAAGGACACCGTAATGCAAGGCATAATAACCCTGTCAACTTTATTTGCCGTTCTTCTTGTGCAGGTGTAACAGAACTGGTTGATATTTTTTGGCTTTAGTATTACTTTTACTTATAATAATCAATTTTGTAATATTTTTGAATAATTAAAATATTTGCATGCCACATTTTTTGACAAAACATGTCTCTGAATTACTTAAATAACATAGGTAATAACTTTATTGCACCATGTTTTGAGATAAAAAATAATCATTTTATTTCGATAAAGGTATCTACGAATTATAGTATTTTCGTATTATGTCATCTCCGAAGTAATGTGTGCGTTACACTGTGGAGATTTAAGGCTTTAATGCGCTTCGAGCGTCCGCCAGAATGAATTCTTTCTCGTTGTAATGGTAATCAGTTGTGGACTTGTCAGTGGTGCGGCTGAAACAAAATTGGATTCAGTAACAAAAGCCTAACGTCCATTAGGAATGAATCGGGTCGTATTGGGTCGGGCCAGATTTTTGATGAATGACAATGACAAATATGACAAGTAGCCTGCTCCTGTTTTTTTTTTAGATATGACATACTGACGAATGATTTAAACCTACGCGACCAGTGCACCCCAGATACGGCTGAGGCTTTGTCACTTGGGGGGCTAAACAAAAGTTTTGATGACTATTTATAGGATGGCTGGTAGGGTCGATGCCCAGCAGCATCCTACTTTTGACTCTACCTAGGCAATTGGAATTTTGGGAACGACGCGGCCCACATAACGCATGCGCTCCTTTATAGTCAATTTCAAAAGATCTAAATGAATCTCAGATTTCTTGGTTCCAAATTTTAAATTTTGTAAAAAACAATCAATGAACAAATCTGAGATGTTATTGCCATTGTCTGTAAGTTAAAAAAATATATAACAAAATTTCTAAGTACCTTGGAAGTTTAAAATTGCCATAAGCCGCTCTTGCCGACAGATGGTTTAAGTTTTCCGTTTGTTGCATTGGAAGAGATTCTGTAATATTAAATTATAAAAGAATATAATCATACCCTACTTACTGCCAATTACAATACTAGTGATTAAGATACACCTGCAGACTATATTTATCATAGATTTGAAATTTAATGTGAGAAGAATTCAACAATAAATCTGATATATTAGAGCTTGGTCTCTAATATTGAAATTGGCCAATAGTACCCATCTTTTCTTAGGTATGTTTGATCTGACATAGTAAAATTATGTTATTACAAAATACGGTGCTGTTACAAAACCATATCTATGGTTAGACACACTGTTTAAAAATGACATTTGAGAGCGAGATATATGGAATATCTGTTAAATCAAGGCAATATTTAGCTTAAACAATATTTAATTTTTTGTCGTAATAGCACGGTAAGTATTTAGCCTTTACAAGGTTTACTAATAATGTATGGTTTAATATCTACTTTATACGGTAAAACAACACAATGAAACTTACCAGCTTTATAAAACAAAAAGACGAACATAACTAGAACAATAAAGAAATTCATTTCGCAATAAAACTACATCCAATGTCGAGTAATCTTTCATGGTATGACACGTTTATTAAAATAGATTCTCATATATGCGTCACGACACGCATGCATATAGCTGTAATCATATAACGGAGAATAAAAAACTAGTTACTCCCTTAGGAAAAACAAGTTGACTCTGCAAATCAATCAGTTGCGCTCCGGCTGCATATAGGCAAATATGTTTCTTGTAATTTGATTTAGGTACACTATACGGTTATTCGATTCGATTTTCACGAACGTAATAAATAGTAATAATGTTCAGATTATCATTATTATTTTGAAATGAAGCGAAATCATTTTATTATTTCACGGAAACTGTAGTAAAATAACCTTGTGAATAGCTCTTACACTTTCTGATGCTTCAACAAAATGTTAATAGGTTGATAAACATATCGTAGCCCGCCTTGCTTTCTCAGCATAAACTCAATCTGTCGCGCTGCGGGTTAAAAGCACATTATGCCACCTCGCAACCTCTTCGCAAACGGTAGTTTTTTCGAAATTTATAGCAAAAGCCATTTGCTAAAGACAGTATGAGCTTTAAAAATTTCTCGCTTATTTTAAACAAATAAAAATTCTGTAAGTATTGGCTTTGGCTTTTAGACACATTTTCAGAAATATACCTACTTATACTCGTATAGAGCAAGTTTGTTTGCAAAAATGTTATACTCATATTTAGAAACATTCCAAACTCCATATAACTTGATAAAATCATGATTCATCTCAATTTACTAAAATCTTTTTATACATCGCTTTTGAGTCATTAAACCAAAAATAACAGGCTAGCCTTCATGCATTTACTCCCTTATTTTATCTGGAACAAAAATTGACAATTATGTACTATGTATACAGGGTGTTTGTGACAGCCAGGCAAATACTGAAATACTGAACAAGTACCATTGTGTTGAGTTATACGACAGTATTATTACTCGCAGGAAATGCATTTTTTATTTGATTATCCGCAATGTTTGCTTTCCGCGCCAATTGTATCGGGCGATCCTATGACAAATTAAATGAGTTTATTGGTTATTGTGTGACACATTGCTATTTTTTGCATCACCTGTGACTCTCCATTAGGGTTGATTAGTTATTTGAACTTTTTTGATTATTATTTTTTAAATTACCTTTTGGTTAAAATTTTATTTTAAAGTAATTATCAAGGCCTAATTAAACGAACTAAACTATTTTTTTCCTGAAAATACGAAGAAAAATTCGGAACATTTTGGAATTTTCCTGCGAAAATTTTCAGTATTTTCCGCCTCAGAATCATGGTCTGAAGTCATGGTATCAATATTTTCCTGGCTGTCACAAACACCCTGTATAGAAAAGATTATCAGTATTGTTGATAATCTTTTTAGAATCATGAAAAAAGTTAAGCTCCACCGTGACAGTGAAACACTGCCGTGACCAGGATTCGAACCTGGGTTACTACGGCCACAACGTAGGGTCCTAACCACTAGACGATCACGGCTATCGGAGCTGCTGGTAGAGTGACGAAAAGTAGCAAGATATTGTGTTCTAAACTAGATCACTTTTACTACAATGACGCCGCGGCCGCATTCTAAACACAGGCGACTGCAAAAAACGGTGTCAACAGATGCAATCTGGTAACTGGTAGGTCAAGTTCAAGAGGCACGTGAGCTGCAGGGATCATAACGACAACACTGACACAACAATCGTATGCTGTATTTACCTACATACAATACCTAGGTAACCTAACCTAACCCTAAGTTTACGTAGGTTTTAGATATTTGTTCAGATATGTTACACAATTTGACAGACTTCTGTCTGCTGAGTCCGGTACTAGACATGATGTAGTTGCACCTTTTAGCAATAAAGATCTACCTATCCACATGTAAAATCCTTTAAAGTTATTTATTAAAAATAATATTATCAGCAACAGCTCACTAGACGTCTACGCTTACGTGCACGCACACGCATCCGGTGTGCTCGAGCCTTTAAGCTCAGAGGTACGTGTACGTACACGTACCTCTGAGTTTAATGTATAGAACTGTCACCGCTTGACGTCTATGCTTACGTCTACGCATACGCATCCAGTCTTCCCGTGCCTATACAGTTCCATACATTACAACTCAAAGGTACGTGTACGTCTACGCTTACGTGCACGCACACGCATCCGGTGTGCTCGAGCCTTTAAAGAACCAGATAAGTTCGAAGTCTTACTTTGCGTAAAGTGGTCAAGTGTCCTTTGGTCCAGTTTTCAATTGCTAACTAGGTCAGATAAGGACTGCGAGGACGGAGCTCGATACTTCAATATGTAAAACCATAAAAGTTCCTAGGATTTCAATTAATAAATACCTAATTGATTTTGCCTTATGAGACATATTATGACGGACATCATAGTATTTAGGTATTCGCCACTTCGTCGTGAATAATAGCTAGCTAGCAAATTTAATAATGACGTTGACCTATATTATTTCTGCACCAAGTACTTAAATCGTCGTTGATCTGACGAAATCTAGATTATGCCTCGGCATTTTGCAAATTATAGTTAAAAGTACCGCTGTCATGTAATTTTCGACAATAATCCTAAATGCAGATAGACTGGCTCCAGACTACAGTAAAGCACGGAGCGAAGTAGTAAAACGTAACATTATTACTCTATTCCTTCTGATTCCTCGCAAAAGCGAAAGATACGAATTTTATATGAAAAGTTACTAGCTGCCATAACAAAGGTAGCCAGAGAACGACTTCTCTGGCTACCACGAATTCCTGCGGTTCAGCAATTTAACTGCGAAAGTTAAGTGTTCAGAATATGAACGAAGGACAGACATGACGTGGCCTAGCAACGTTTGAACACAGACTATTTGCACGCTCCATTATTAGACACTGGCAAACTAAAGCGATCTAAGTATATTTGCTATCTACCTAGGTATATAATCCTTTTTTAACCTAGGAAAATGGTATTGTAGATAACCTGACCCAAAATTTGAAACTCGTAATCACATAATTTCAATATTGTACGATCATTTTAGAGATGTTTAGGAATTCTCCATACTATCTGAAAAAATTAATGGGTGATTTCGAGTCTCAAATTTTGTGGGAATCTCTCAGGTAATGAGCTAGCAATTTGTCACTGATCTTTGACATCTGACCCCGTTGTGCTAAACGTGACTATAGGATCTCCTTCCTCGCGATCTTTCAGTTGTGGCTAATGTGTTAATTTTGTGAATAGATTCTTTATAGTTAGGCCGTATCTAATAGCCTTTCGCTTTACTTACCCATTTTGTTACACCTTGTATATTTAGATAACGCGCGTATGCACGAATGCATAACTGGCTGCATGACTGGTCGATTTTAGCCATCTATTGCCTCAGATTGATGCATAATAATGCGAATGATATATCAGTGGTCGCAGGTCTACAATTATAGCAACTCCTCTTTGTCCTTCCTTCATCATCAGAATACCCCTGAGGCGGGAAGCTGACCCATTTTCATACCATTAGGTTGCGGAAAATGCAAGATTTAAATAGTTTAGGCCTGAACTGTTGTGAATGACTTTTGTTGGTGGGTGTTTTGCAGATTGCAAGCTTTTATAAAATTGTTTTATTAGAGTTACCTAAATGTTTTTTGGTTAAAAAGTGCAGGTAGCATCTTACCTATGTGTAGAATACAAAGAATCGAATACCGATAATATCACTGTAGAAGTTTTATAACTTACCCGATGACAGTACTTTAGTTTAGTTTAGTTATCCCTAGGTTATGTACATAAGTAATACAGTCTGATTGTAAAATCGGTAATAATTACGAGTATGGATAAAAACCTAATTGACCTTAGATTTATCGTCAATACTAGAGACTTTGTCTGAAATAAATGATTTATTTTCACCTACCTTTTGCCGTCGCTTCCAGGGAATGCTTTTATAATTAAAGAAATATTATATTATAAGGCAGAAGACATCGTCGTTAACTTCCAACCCTGTTTACATTACCATTGACACTTGCGTAAAATATAATATACTAGCATTTTTTGTCTGTGAACTAAGTAGTAAGCATATAGCGGCTACCAATAAATTTTATAGGTACATATTTATAAGTAAGTATATTTTTTATAATCATCAAAATATGCGTAAAATAAAAAAAAACATCGCGTCTATAAAGATTAAAATTGACGAAGGATTGATAGTCTGATACAGCGTATCGTAGTACAGGAGCTATATGGCCGCAATCCTGATCCTTGCGTTAGTACAACCACGTCTGCAGTGGCGGCGGCACGCTCCCGCCCCGTTCTCTTCTCACGAAAACCGCCCAAATACATCGTAAAATATCAAATAAAAATAGTAAACAAACATTCCACTAGTGATGTTTACAATAAAAATAACAGATTAAGATATCCGTGCAAATGTAAACGAACTAGTTTGTTTACAATACGTTCGATGTTATTGTAAAGTTTTGCATCATGTGTGTTTGTTTCTATGCCTGTTTCCTTTAAAATTACGTTAGAGTGCTCCATTAGCGTAATCTGGGGATACTCGTCTTTGATGTTGAGTGTAATTCTGAAGGAGTGGAAGGATTCTAAAGTATTCTTGGACGAATTGGCGTAATGGAAGATTTGGATAAGACGCAGATAAGCCTCGAGAGCCAGACGCCCCGAGATTCAATGTTAAATTGCGGTGAGTCGGCCTGAAAACATTTTGAATTTTACACGAAATGCAATCACGTTGATGTTAAATATTCGCTTTTATATATTTTTTCAAGGATTAATAGAATAAGTATTGCTGAAAGTTATTTATGTCTAAATTATTTACTCTAAGTGATTTACTCGTTTGTAAAGTAAAACTTAGAGCAGATACCTAAGCTGAAAACGAGTATGCCAAAGATACCCGATTTCCAGACACTATCTAGATTGTACCTTGCTTTTTTTATTTAACATATACCTACCTTAGTACCTAGTTTTAATTCACCATACTCCAGTGAAAATTTCTACTTGTAGGTAGGTACTCGAAAACTAGCTGACTTAGGCATCTAACAATATAACATAAAAATCGAAATAATAATATCAAAAGTAATACACATTTGGGAGAAAAACCTTTTTCCGGGTAAGTGGAAGAAGCCTCGCGACCAATTATTTGCAGTCTGTGGGCTTCCATCGAGGCCGACAACACAATGCTCTTTAGGTCCGCGATGGACGGGAAAATAGCTTGTAATTGTGGCCAAGTGGCCATTCTGCTTTCGTCAATCACTGTCTATATGTACATCTATCTTATTGCTATATTATTAAGTTTGTTCAGGCGGAATATTACATATAAATAATTCACTGGTAATAGAAACGTAGGAAATATAGTGATTGTTTAACGTATTAGTATAAACTGGGCTTGTTTTAAATCGGCGCTAAGGGCGTGTTTTCAATTAAAATTGAAATAAAATAAAACTGAAATATCAGGTAAATATATTAATATAACATATACTTTTGGTTAGGGCTAATTAGTTAAAATGTCTCATAAATACTAATGCGGGGATAATACTAGGGAATATCAGCACATGCGTTGGATTACTGGGAAACACTGGGATTTATCTATACCTAGTTTGATAGATGAACTATTCGACCTTCGATTATACCCAATGAAGGAATTTCAACACATTCTAATTTAGCTCCTGTTACATTACCAACCAGTGTACATTACTCTTTAGTCTTTAAACCAGCAAAGCTTAACAATACAAGCATTGGAATTCCAGTACCAAACTAAAATTAAACTCCGTGGAGCGTTCACATAACGTGCATTAAACACGAAATCTCACATTTTGTGGTATGTCTTGTTTAGTTTTGACGTGTTCAACACTCGACCTCTATGTTACTGTGACCACAATATACCTATAGGTATTGTTGACAGCTGATTGTGAGGTTCAATTTCCACGTAGAGCGTTACTTGGAGTCCATGATTTCAACGTATACGAGTACGAATATAGGGTACCTGCTTATCAAAGGTTTTTGTAACATAGAAGTTGCTTAGTACAATATTTATTAAATCAAACAAAAAATAAATCAGTGTAGATCTAGTAGACTCTACAGCAAGTAATTTATGCGGCTCGATGTTATAAGTACTCTATAAGCTAGGTACATTATATATAAGCATGCAATTTTCATACAATTCTAAACCTACTTATGTAGTTGTTTCTCAATGTGCCCAAAGTAGTTTTGTTTTAAGAATCGCAACGCAAAACGCAAATAATGACGTTTCGTAAGGATAAACCAAACTCATGTTTAAATACGGGGGCAATTCTCGAAAAGTCTGGAGTTGGAACGAAGCCGAAACGGAACCTTTGTAGAAGCTTAGAACAAAGCCATAATTACTTTACGGTGACGTAATAAGACACATTTTAGCACCAGACAGATATTTGATATTATTCTGTCATACTCGTGACCACTGCATGCTAAAATATACCCTAATACTCAAGCGATAAGTATATATAGCTCGCACTGCGTTACGTTAACGGTCCGTTAGTGGTAGCGTTTCGGCTCAAAAATATTGTAGAACTGCCCCCCAGATTGGTAATGTCTGTCGTTGACAGCTTATCGATATGCACTACGTACCTACTGATCTTTTACTAGTATCGTATCCTGCAAAAGAACCATGGGTATAAATATAAATAAATACTCACACACACTTCACAGCGGTATATTGAATAAGCTATCACAATGATTGTATTTCCCAAGGCAGTAACCTGCATAAATTAAACCGATAAATGAAGATAAACCAACTTGTTGATTGTACTACCTATGCATGTAGTACATATAAACTTTTGTTTTCCACGTAAACCTAAATCAAACGCGGAATCCTAAATGAAGCTGACCAACTAAATCCGCTGTGAATGTTAACAACATGAAACATGGCGACGACACGTCGTTAGAGCGCGAGCTTTGCGTCAAATGACGTTGGAAATAAACCTGTTACCATTGTTACTGACACGGTGTTATTACAAAACCGCATCTAAAGTTAGACACTGTTTAAATATTATATCTTTCTATTTCAAATTAAGGCAATGATTAGGTTAAACAATGTTTAAATTATTTTTTATAACACGGTTAAAAAATCTTTGTTGTATCTACTTTTAGATCAGCTCGGATTTGTTAATTATCTATATTAATTATTCTTCTTCTTCTTCAGCGTATTGCAGTCCACTGCTGAACGTAGGCTTCCCCCAGGGCACGCCACAAGGCTACTGCCACAGGAGGGTCTTGCCCATAGTCACCACGCTGAGCAGGCTGGTTGGTGACCGCAGTATGATTTTCGGACTATGTTGTCAGTACGGGAGGCGCTGCTGCCCACCTCCCAAAAACCCTTAATCGCCTCGTACGATACCCACGGGACGGGTTATGGTACATCTCGCCCACGATGGGGTGGTACAAACTCTACTCCGCCGGAACCACGAGGCTAATATTATTAACTTAAAGTACATTATTATTATTCTTGTGTATCGAGTGATTTTTTTTTTCATTTTCTTATTAGTATTTATAATCTATAATATAAAAATGAATCGCTAAATGTGTTGGTAAGCTCGAATCTCGAGAACGGCTGAACCGATTTCGCTAATTCTTTTTTTAGCGTATTCCTTGAAGTACAGGGATGGTTCTAACGAAGAGAAAAAAAAAATAAAAAAAATGCCTGAACATGTCTAAAACATTCCTTTTCTACATTCCCATACAAACAATTTCTTCGAAATTTGAAAGTCAGGGAAGGCAAAACAATTGGGTGACGTTAGTTCAAAGGCGTGGGACAGGACAACGTCTGTCAGGTCCGCTAGTGTACGATAGATAAGTTAGGTTGATTGAGCGAATTAGAGTACCTGATGAGGCACAGGTGCTACGTTCGTTTCTAGTTCGGTAAAAATATTTTCTTCTACGTGCGTATTTGCTTTTCCAATAGCGTCCCGCATTCGTTACGGTATTGATATAGCTTATATGAATCGTATGGCAGAATACCTAAGAATCTTAGTATTTTGCACATCGTGTGTAAGTAGCATAATCAGTTTGGTCACAAAAATGAATCTGCAGCACTCCCCTGAGTTCCTTCATAGTAATAACTATATGTACCTATATATTAATCCTTCATTAAGAGTCCGTGATAATTACAGGGTCCCCGTTTACTATGAAAATTTTATAAAATTCTTTCCTAACGCTCTCTACTACTTTCTAAGGGGCATTCATGCCAAAATTCAGCTATGTACCTGAATATATGTATGTAGGTACGTCCAGGACTCCAGGCTGTGTGTTGTCTACAAGTCACCAGTGATAGAAGAGTTTATTTTATCTATTAATTCCGGGATTGTTATTACTTATTTGTATATAGTTGCATAAGCTTTGAAATAAATCGGTGACATAGCTTCCATAATTTTCCTGGAAAGTGATATTAAGCTGTCAATCCATCCGATCGGAGCACGTCAGAAATCCCCGTTGCCTCGGAGAATTTCGGCACATCTGTCAACCTACAATGAGTTTTCCCGTTCGTCTCCACAAGGCCGTTCGTTACACAAGAGGGCTTACTTTATAAAGCTTATTACTACAGCTTACGCAATTCTCAATGGAAATTTACTCGAATATTACGATTGAACATGGTCGTAATCTATTTTCAATTTACTATCTAAATTTATTTCACTATCAAAATTAGTAAAACCTTTGTATTTTGTAGGTGTTAAGTTTAAAATTTTGTTAACTTAGACTACCTATATATTTCTCTACCCTATGTGATTTCATAATAAAGCTGTCAGTCAATTTCTGATTTGTCCATGTGTCACTCGACGCAAAAGTTACATTGTTATATTTTGTTTGTAAGAACTTCTTCAGACCCGTCTGTCTAATTAAAAAAGTCATAAGAGAATAAGATAAAAAGTTCTAAGGGGCAGTTAGGTACTGTTGTTTCTTCTTGTTGTTTGTTTTTTGTTTAAAAATTTAATGAATGCCCATTTCAGTTAGTTACAAGTTTCGACCGCAAAATTAAGTAAAGAAACAAAATGAAAAATAGTAATACATATTAACGGAATAAGCGAGGTTGGCGAATGACACAAAATTTATGGCTGTTTAACGGATAAATTATTATGGGCTAATTAATTGCGAAAGGCAACATAATACTTCTAATTATCGTTTTATTTTATGTTATGTCCCTCTTTGTGAAATTGTGAACTACGATTCCTACACTAAGATATTTTATTCGATACACCAAGAAATGTAGACAATGTAATAGCTAGATAAACGGAGCACTTATGAAAATTACATCTGCGTTAAGAGGAAAACAAGCGTATCTTAATAACAATAGTTTGAACGGATCCATGTTTTTCCTTTCATAGTATATTCGAAAAACATGATACTTCAAGCGTTATTCGAAGATATTATAGAACTCGGCCATTCTTGCAGGTAATTATTTAAGCTAGCAACTTGTCACCGATCATATACACCTATCCTCGCTATGCTAAATTAGGCTATTGGATGTCCTTTATGATACTGCAGTTGCGGCTACTGTATGTAGGTACTTGTATTTGTAGCTTCCAACAATTCAATTTAATTTACATTAATTGTTTTTATAATTCCGTGAGGCTTTTTGTTGCGAAATCAGCCTTTTACCGTTATTGAAAATGACTGATGAATATTTCACTTTTCATGCCATTCCTGGAAAGCTGAATAATTTACAATCTACAAATTATTTGCTAGCACTGACAAAATAATACAAAAAAACGTAGGTCGGTAAAGTACTGTAATTATAAAAGTTTTCAATGGTATCCCATGTTCTCTTTTACGAGGGAACACGCAGTATACTGTTGTCAGTAGGTATCTACAGAAACCTCAATTTGTGCTTGATTCCTATATGACATACTTCTTCTTCTCCTTCAGCCTATTGCAATCCATTGTCTTAGGTCTTAGGTCCACGTAGGTCTCCCCCAGGGCACGCCATAAGGCTACTGCCACAGGGGAGTTTTGCCCATAGTCACCACGCTGGGTAGGCGGGTTGGTGCCCGCAGTGTGATTTTTGGACTATGTTGTCAGCACGGGAGGCGCTGCTGCCCACCTCCGGGAAACCCTTAATCGCCTCGTACGATACCCACGGGCAAGGCAGGGTTGGTACAAAATCTAACCTGCCGGCACCACGCGGCGTATTGCATACGACGTTTGTTATTGTTATAACTTATACGCAAAGAAAAAAGCTTTTCATCGAAACACGCTTATTATTATTATTATACAAACATTTTCCTGCTCTGTATGTAATATATCCTTTAGCAAAACTAGCTATGGACTACATCAATAACAGTACATACAACATGGTTTCATATGGTCTGAGATAATAATATCGGTATTGGTAATTACTTAATTAACTAATGTTCGGGTACTATTTCGATTGGTAGGATTATTGGAAAAGGAAAAATATGTATGTACGCTAAAGATGTTTAGTTACAAATAGGTAATCACGATCGTTTATATTTTATGGTAGAGAAATACAAAGATAATTGATGATATAAAATTGTAAAGCTATCAGCTATCAAAGTTCAAAATGTATACACATAAAAGGACATGGACTAGCTAGTCCCAACTTTCCAACTGATATTATAAAAGCAGAACAAGTTTGTTTGTTGTTACCTCTTCACGCCATAACTACTGAGCCAATTACAATAAAATTTGATATACAGCTAAAAAAGAGCCTGACCTAGGACATTTCTTCATGAAAAACTTCGACATTGAATATAGGTAATTTGGTTACAATATACTTATAACTCGCATAATCAATTTAAATTAATTTTTCGTTATATTGCTCTTAAAAGTTTTGTTTTGTCAAAGTTAATAAACTCATTAATGTAATAATGAAATGTTTCAATTACGAGTACATTTTGGTTGGTTTGGACCATTAAATGATCCATTAATTCTTAGAAGATTTAAAACGACTTCATTTATATTACCTACCGAGTAAATTGTTTTGCTTATTTCTGACAATAAATTATTCAAATCTGATTCAAAAGTATTTTAAAGACCACTTACACCAAGCGAATAGATTTCTATTTTATTAAAGATTTATTAAATTGAGAACTTAGAAGGCTATCTATATATTAAAAAAAAACCGGAAATTCCTTGATATATCTGAATATAAGTTATTACATAGGGTAATTATGACCACGAAAGGACACAGGACTTTCAGTAATAGTCGTTTAAATGAGTCTTGGACATCCAAGATTTGAACATAGTTGCTAGTTGGCTAGGTTTATGAGATTTGATGTTACGAAATGTTACCTAATTACACCATTAACACATCTTACCTATCATCCTGCCATATATGACTATAATTATTCTTTAGTAAAGACAAATAGATATCCAAGGTTGTTGAATAAATAAAATATTTGTTGTTTTGAGATATTTATTTAGCAAATAAATAATTATTTCAACCAAAAAGCAGTCAGCACAGAACCTAAACTACTACAAACTAACGCCTACAATTATTTAATAATGTACAGATTATTATAATTAAATGAAACTCGTTTTCAATTCCAACGTTTCCTAAATAGAATTCGCGAAGAAGAAAATGAACGACAAAGGTAATTTATTTAGTTCAGTATTCAAGTTTAATGAGAAAACCAAATCAAATTCCTGGCTGTGCTGTCTCAATTAATTTAATCTCTGTATCAATTAATTTTATAAACATGAAATTGTTTGTCTTTAATTTGCGTCTAGCAAAATAATTTGAACCAAGTATACAATTTGTTTACATTGATGGTGTAATGGTAAAGCCGTGTGGTGTTATCAGAGTAGAATAGCACCAGCCCGTGGGTAGATATCGTAAGATGTGATCTTCTTGAAATATTGCGTACATTATAGTTGACAGTACGGAGAAGGACATAGGCTACATTATGTAGTCAAGTCTTTAGTAAATTAATATTCACTGTAAGCACTCTTCATCGAATACCTAACCAAGGTAACCTAAGTAGTTAATGTACCCTGATACGAGTAGAGTAGGGTAGTATAATTTCTAAGGTCCCTCCCTGCAGGGCGTCTTTATGAACTGCGCTGAACGAAGGTCAAACCGTCATAGTTGTGATAATTTTTGGTATCAATTTATCATAACAAAGCGCTATTGAAGAACTTATTTCAATATTACCATTATATCTTCTCATGTTCCATAACTCTATAAATAGTATCGCAGTATCATAAAATCCTACCATTTCCACATTTCTCGATATCTATACAGATAGTATATCCGATAGCTATCTTATCGTGAACATGAAATGATAGCAGAATGACAGACAGACAGTACATTCGATAGATTTTTTTTCGCATTTATGATAATAGGGATATTCGCAAGTATCTAACATAAATAATATAATATACAATAAATGATCAAAATATCATAAAATATTGGGAAATAAGTATACAATATGTATTACATGTTATACATGCATTATTTCTAAAACTTCAGCAGTCCGAATATTTTACGATTTAGGAAAAGTTTTATTACAGAACACATAACCCCCGGTGCTATATAAATTTACGCCGGACCATTTATGAATTAAATTCTTATTCTTAATTGTACACATACGATTATATACAGACATAAATTATGAAAGAAAATGTACAAAGGCGTTAAATATTTTCGGGGCATCGTTTTACAACTGGACATTGTACAAAATTCAGAGTTGGAAAGTTATCTACGTCCGCAGCTGTTTGGATGTTGTCGCCTTTACCTTCATTTACATATTATTTAGACGACATTTACATTTCCTGTTTTTACCCGGTAAATAAATATTATACCGCGATAGCGGCAGCTGACACAATAAATAATAATACTTATTTAATTTCGAAAATAAACCTGTTTGGTTTTACCTGAAAGACTTTTCATCATGTAGAGCTGTTTGTCAAATATAAACATTCTTCTTTTGTCCAAAATTAATTATTTTGTTTACGTTTTACAAGCCAATTCTACCCAGAAATATAGGTACATATCTCTCTCTCTCTCATCTTTTGTTCTGTATTCACGCAAGCGTAGTCACAGGATAGCTGTAGTAAAATGAGACGCAATACATATGTCGCAGTTCAGTGTTATCGGTCCAGTTGGCTAGGCCCTTTCGGGTCCGCTGGGGCGGCGGATAATCGCTTTTCTGGGCCCTTTGTGCGACATATCGACCAAAAATAATGTTACTTAAGATTTTACGTTTTTACATAAGAATATTAAGACTACTATTACTGATTTTATAGGTATAACGTCCAAGGGACTGAGTTACGCACTCATAACTTAACTTTTATCGACTCGTTATCCAACTTCAACGTAACAGCGATTTTTACTGACTTACAGAATTTAAATACTCGTACTCAAGTTTCTTAAACTATACAATATACATTAAAAATTTATACTTATAAATAAAATCGTTTTTCCCGCGAAACATAAACCTTTACTTTGGTAGTCGTACTAAAGACCCTGGTACGACTACGAAATTAAAAGTAAAAATGGCACTTCCATAACAACATACCCTGAGGTAAAATCTTACAGTAGTCACGAAGTTTAAAGGCTCTAGCATTACAGTACTTTCCCTGTAGGCGTATTAAAAAAAATCCACCCTACGGAATTCGTTCTGAAACCAGATCGTCAAGAGTAGGCCGCTTCTTTTCATCACATTGTTCGCGAAGGGCTCTCAGAGCCCTTCGTGGAGCCCAACCGAATACAATGATGTAATTGCTTATGGTTAGTTTCACGATTTCATTGTGCTCTGAAACTATTGTAAAAATGCCGGTGATTGTGCAAAAAACCACATCATGGTTGATTTAAGTTATGAATTATTTTAGATATGATGGGTATTATTTTGGTTTACGCCATAAAATTAATATGCAGCAAATGCTAAATCCTTTAAGAAAATGTTAATAAGAGATGTAGGTACCATTACATATTCAATTAACTTCAGTGCCTAGCGTTATTTCATATTTCTAGACATAATTCTTAATCATTCATTATAACTAATGCCTGTCTGCGAAATGGAAAATGAGCCCGAACATAATATCCATCATTTCCAAACTAATATTTACGTTGATATTTGACTTCATCTTTATACTTTTACATTTATATTTAAGTTTGTTTGATTTTATTTGTTTGTTACCTAATCACGATTTAGTTACTCAACCAATCTTAAAATTTTGCATATTATATGATTGGCAGAAGGACATAGGCTGCATAGTCTGGGCTACAAAGTCGCGGGCAACAGCTAGTTGCTGATAAAATAAATGAACGTAATTTTTTTTACATGAAACTTCAAACATTTTCCTTTTATTCGACGAAATTATTTTTTGAGAATATAAAATACAAAAGTAATGTAATGAAATACAAGGCAACAATGAGTAATTGATATACTGTCACTCTGTCTACGCAGAATGAATTACGGTATGCTCTGAATTTTTTAACATTACAGAGGCTTATTTACTTTCTGAAAACTCTGAAGGAGATACTAAGAGGTATAAAATGGATTTACGAAGAATAATACATTTAATGTGATACAAATTTTATACAGAACAAGATATTTTTAAACTGCGGAACAAGTAGTATTTTAGCAGTGTAGGTAGGTAGGTACTTGTCATGGCTGAAAATTATTTTGATGATGTTTGTTGCTTACTTTTAAGTCTTCATATGGGTTGATCCTGGGTTGATCAGTTATTTCAACTTATTTGTGTGCTAGCCACTTGCTGATTTATTGATAATTCGTAGGTACCTATTGTTTAACATCTCGCGTTTTAGATATTATCTCGCTTACCTAAAACCAAGTGTGCTATAATAGCTAAATTGGTGATAAAAATTAACAATATACTCGTACCAAACGTTATGCTAACTCGTTTGTAATGCGAACGACTAAGGAGTGGAATGCACTGCCTGCCGATGTATTTCCCGAGCACTACAACATTGGTCTCTTCAAAGCTAGAGTGAATAGGCACTTTCTAGGCAAACATGTACCACCCTAGGCCGCATCTTGCTTACCATCAGGCACGATGGCGTTCAAATGTTTGCCTAGCTAATTGTAAAAAAAAAATGGAATTTGCAAATAATAAAGTTAGTGTAGAGTAAGTACCTATATGTATATTTTTTTATTTTTGAAATTATGTATAATAAAGTTTTATTTTATAAAATCACGCCCAAAACAGATAACTTATACAGGGTGTAACAAAAGGGGTATGTTAAGCGAAAAGCTATGTAAATAGCCCACTATAGAGAACCTATTTCCAAAATTTCAGACTCAAATTCACATTTTTATTTTTCCAGATAGTAAGAATTCCGAAACAACTCAGGAATGTCCATACAATCTTGAAAAATATAAATGTGATTTCGAGTCCCAAATTTTGGAAATAGGATCTCTATAATGGGCTATTTACATAGCTTTTCGCTTAATATACCCTTTCTGTTACACCCTGTATATTCGTTGAGGTTTATTGCCTGTTTTGACAGCCATTCGTAAAACTTTTATAAGCGATAGGATCTCCTTTCTCCAATGAATACATTAAATATTATATGAAATTTAACTTTCGACAAACTTTTTCAAGAACTGTTAGACATTTCGATTAAAATTGAAAATGATTTCGAAGTCATCATCTTGGGTGAAAGTTAGTAAGTAATTAAAATTCATATTGAAATCAACGTTATTGGACGATGTCGTAGTGACTGAAATATAAGCAAATGATTTTGGCCCCTTTACAGCTAATGATTACTTTTAAAGAAACTTTTCAGATTTTGTCAATCTTTTCACTGATCAGTTTTCCTCTTAGAAAAATCATAAATACTTAATCTTTTTCATGGTGGAGTTGCTGGCAGTGTTTTATTCTTTATTATATTATCCACCCAAATGTACAAATTGAAATAAATTATTTATTTACATCTCGTTCATTTAGAATTCTTTCATCCTCAAATAAAAGCAACAAAATATATCTTCCTCCTTCCTTCCTCATCCTAATAGCTACTTAAGACATGAAACTACCTATACTAGTACCTACCCTTATCGTTTTAAATTTTTCGGAATACAAACGTATATAAATAGTAAATATTCACAACACATTAACCTAGTCACACATTAACATCCCTAAGGTTGTGTCGTAGGTACTAAATAACGGTATATAAATACATAGATAGGTGTAGAAACATCCATGACTCGGAAACAAACATCGATATTCATCATATCAATGTTTGCACCTACCGGGATTTGAACCCAGGACCTATGGCGTCGCAGGCAGGGCCACTACCTACCAGACCAATGGCCGTCTATAATTTACATAGGTATAAAATATACGTATAAGTAAATAAAGGTATATGAGCAATATTTCCAGGTGATCAGCATTAATTGCTCGATTCCGTAGATGGGTTGTTTTAGTTCAATTTCGATTATCGACGAAATGAAGGAAGATTATCTCCGCCGCAAGCAATAATTAAATTCGTTCAGGCGTGTTTGCAATAATGTGAGAATTCAGCTATAATTATGTTAACACATACCCTTCCTCGATTATTCCTATATTTGTATGCTAAGTCACCAAGATCGTTCCATTTGGTTTATCTTGTAAAGATAAGAGCTTTGCTTTGTGTTTTTTTTTCATAGCGGAATAATCGCCGATTTTTCATACATGCATATAGGCAGATCATCATCATCAGCCTATTGCAGTCCACTGCTGGACGTAGGCCTCCCCCAGGGCTCGTCACAAGACTGCCATGGGGGGTATTTGCCAAAAGTCACCACGCTGGGCAGACGGGTTGATGACCGCAGTTTGTATTTTGGACTATGTTGTCAACACGGAAGGCGCTGCTGCCCACCTCCCGGAAACCCTTAATCGCCTCGTACGATACCCACGGGCAGACATAGGGTGGTACGAATTCTACTCTGCCGGCACCACGCGGCCAATATAGACAGATACAGATACAGCTTAGATACAGCTGTGTTATCGGATTGGGGTAACTAGAACTCAGAGGATCAAAAAAGGAGATCTCACAGACACGCTTAGCTTAGCGTGGAGAGATGTGAATAATCAGTAACAAGTTTCATGCTTATCGCCTGAGAGAATGCCCGAATTCCTTAGTCGACTCTTACGACATGCACGGAGGGAGCTGATTTATTGTGTGACAACTATAAATCACATTTTATCAGTTATCGTGTAATACGTTATATTATTTCATAAAAAGTTAGAAAAGCTCGGATAAGCCATAATAGCAAAATAGGGACAAGACATATCCGACATTACTGTCGACACCGAACTACATAGAAAATATATTATTATTATCGACGTGACTAGAATACATACTAGAACAGCTAGAGAGACCTTTAATATAAAATTTTATACATACAAAGGAATAAAAAAATATAAACTGAGTTTTCTAATCTTGAGCTCATATCACACACGAAACGCCATAGTCTATTTATTAAAATGAGTTTACATTTAGGTTAGTTAGTAGTGTATTTCAGGCCGGAAACTGGACGTCTGTGATTTGCGGGGTGACGGCGGCCGCGGGGTGCCTCGACGTCAGCGGTCAGATGGTTTGTGTCGCGGCGATGAAGTGTTATATTTGGGGAGTGAGCGTAATGTCCATACGGCGGCGACATCTGTTGGAACCGAGTGCTTTTGTTTCGCACGATTTACTATGGGCAAAAGAAGATTTTCATCCATTATCATATCGTAAAAATCTATATACAAAGAGGAACGGCACTACGTCAACTTAAAAACCGCAGGGAGATCGCTTGACTGTCGCTCGTTGCTCGGACGCCGCTCTCCACGCCGCCGCCACGCCGCTGCCATCCAGTTCCCTTCAATAAGAATCTATGTGTGAATCGTACCGCTCCCGCCCCGCTGCCGCCGTCGCCCCGCAAATCGCATACATCCAGTTTTCGCCTTAAAGTACCATTGATGCTTACGAGTTTTTCCTCAGTAAATTTAATTTACATCCTTTCTTAAATCTTTACTTTATGTTTCATTAGAAAGAAGCTATTAATTGTATACTTGTGTTGTTTCTTCCCAACTCCTAGCGCGCTGTAGCATTACTACGAGCGTAGCATATTTCGTAGTCGTAGTCCTGCTACGAAGGACCTGCTATACGCAGCTATTTCTATGTAACCAAAACGTGATTAACAGCCAAACCAATCTCGAAAGATTTTTGGCATATTTCAGATTAAATGTTTCATTGTTTTCATGCAAAATTTCTTTAGAATAAAACAAAAAAAACCGAGATTTTTTATTATCTTTAGTGTAGAAATTTGCCGTAAGTGCTTCATTGATATACATATAGGGAATATAGGGTCATGGAAAATAGGATTTTTTTTACGGAAGTTATAGCAGTAGTTTAAGAATGATAAAGAATAAATTCTCAAATTATAAACATTCTTAATAAGCTCTCAATAGAAAAAAACCTTCGTATTCTTATATCATTTTTTATTTTTTTATATGTACATATATTAACAATTCTGCATTCTAACACCAAGCTCTGACAATACCAATACGAAAGGAATATTCCAAAAGCCGTCTAACAATGTTGTCAGCCATTTGTATGCAAACTCATCTATGGTAGTCTAGTTCCGACGTGAAGTGATGACATTGCACTGTTTACTGCCTTCAAGAGGTTTTGTCTTATCGTAACAAACGATATGATACGAATCACTAGGTACACATATAGGTAGACCCTTATGCAATAAATTAGGAGAGAGCTTTACGCCGGAAGATTGACTTCATTCACAAAATCAGTTTTATTTTATAAATTAATATAAGTTTAACAATTTAATTATGTACTACAATGCTCCGATTCTAATCGATTACATGGTGATCTCAAAGTTCAAAAATATGTGGGTGTGTATTTTGCACACTTTCGCCCAACCTCTTTTGGGGATAATGGGCGTGAATATATATGGATGTACTGATGTTTGTATATATACCTATAGCCTCGAGTCGCCCACATTGTCTGCAGATTGGCTATTTGCCGACTATTCAGGCTGTCATCGGCAAACGGTCGGCATTCATCCCGGCAGACATGCTATGCTAATAACAAAAGCACATTTTCCAATCTATTTAGTTTGCAATAGAGATTCTTATTTTTTGAGATAGTAATATACAAAGTTAATAGTACATGTTATGTATAAATTATTTTATAAAACACATGTACTTACTCGTATGTATCCAGGGTACAACCCTTTTCACAAGTTAAACAAGAGAGTAATGCGAATACAGTGTATTATCTAAACGTACACTGGTATAAAATAATTTATGCAGCTTACTTTAAAAGCATTATGCCTAAATGTAAAGATGCTTTTCAAAAGTTAATTTAGTTTTAATGGTTTGTTAGTACCAACAACTGCCAGATTACACGATTATTTATAAATTTTACGTTGCTTTTTCCAAACGAATTTACATTTTAATTTAAATTGATCGAATCCATTTTATTATAGCACCAGCATTGTCTGTAAAAAGGTATCAGAATAATAACGAAAAAGCAAAATTTTAATCAATTATCCTTATCAACTCTACGTATGACGAAGTGGCATTTTATTATGAATAATGATTTAATTACTCGCTACGTCTCATATAACATTTTAGGACTGTCATTTGAATATAGTATGTACTTTTAAAATACCTACCAGAGATTAGGCATCCACGTGTCCGTAACTCTTTTATATACTGTTTTTAATAACCTACTAAGCATGTTCATTATAATGAACCTATAGGTTTTTTTTACAAGTCCATTACAGGTCCTAAAAGACAGACAATCACAAGGCAAACACTGTAATTTTTCACTCAAAATCCAATGAAATGCCATTTACGCCGATCATCACTCACCGCCCTAGGCGACGACGTCGACGGAGATAGATCTGTATCCGAAGCGATGTATCCGCCGGATCCGTATCCGATGTATACAGAACCCTCATTACGTCCTCTAATCAAGTGCGGCTGTTCGGACAAATTAAACTGTGTATCTTAGTCACTTTCGGGGAGAAAATTAGAAGCGATACGACCTTCACGCTGATAGAGTGTTAGGATTAACGTTTAGGTTGGGTACGATACTACTTTATGTATAGAGAGCTCGATGAGTGTTTGAGTCAAGTTTTGTGAAGCTGATATCTTAAATACGTAAGGAATATTAACTTTTACGATCCGATAGTTTATTTTTAAATATTACCTTGTAACACTAAATTAGACTTTAACCGGGTTATTACAAAATAGTTTAAACACTGATTAGGCTAATCATTCTTATTCTTATTTTTTATTGTACACAAAATATTAAAAAAAATTACAAATGTACCTACAATGGCGTGCTCATCTCTTCAAGAGATTTCTTCCAGCAAACCAAGCAAGAGTGAGGAAAATAGAACATTAAACAATGATTTTTTAATTTTGAAAGGGTAGGGGAGATACCAAATCCCTGGGTATTCCATATGAATTGCTGTCAAACGTCATTTTTAAAAAGTTTAAACTTTAGACGCGGTTTTGTGATATCGTATTTTTTGTTAATGACAGTAATAAAATATAGGCGATGTGAAAGAGGACGTAGTGACAAGGATAGAGAAAGGTATGCTTCGATGGTTTGGACATATGGAAAGAATGGATGGAAGACGATTAACGAAAGAGATATATATGGCAGAAGTGAATCGCAATAATGCTGGGAGAGCTAGACGAACCTACATAGACCAAATTGGGGATATGCTAAAAAAGGGCTAGTCAAGAGCACCCGAAACCGGCGAGCATGTGTGAAGATGTTAATGAATGTGGATGAGGCGAAAGAGGTATGTTTGGAACGTACTAAATGGAGATCTGTAGTCTCTGCCTACCCCTATGGGATATAGGCGTGAGGTTATGTATGTATGTATGTATAAAATATAGGTAGAAATATTAAATTGTGTCGATATATTAATTAAATATCTAAATATTAAATTCTCAATTAAAAATAATTGATGTGTATATTTTTCACACGGTATAGTACCTATACACCCAGCATAAATGTATTTGAAAATAGTTTATACAGTGTTTTCATAATAGTGAAAAATGCTTTGAATCCTTTGATAATACGCAGGATTTTATATTTCACAGAGCAGAAAACCGTTCCGTGTTTATTCCACGCATTTTGATATAAACATTGTTTTAAAGTAAAACCAACCTTACACCTTTATGAGTAGCACCCTATTGAGAATAAACCTTTTTAGTGCAGTAAAAACATTTATGTTTGTCACCATGCATAAATAGTGTTATTCATGTATGTGTGTTACTCATGATATCGTTTAATCACAGAAGATTTATATTGTGAATGTGTGCCTTTTTAAATTTAATTTCTAACCTACTAATTGATATAACAGTCAAGCATGTCTAGCAAATATCACACTTTTATAAAGTACTGACACTTGTCATCATCATTTACAGCCCTGAGAAGTCCACTGTTGGACATAGGCCTCCCCCAACAACCTCCACTCCGACCGGTCGGAAGCAGCCTGCATCCAACCGACGCCCGCAACCTTGACCAGGTCATCCGTCCACCTCGCGGGTGGCCTTCCCACGCTGCGCTTGCCGATACGTGGTATCCACTCTAGAACTTTCCGACTGACACTTGTACTGTACTTGTACTGTATACATATACAAGGTGTAGCAAAAGGGGTATGTTAAGCGAAAAGCTATGTATATAGAAGGAACCTAGGTATCTACAAAATTTTAGACTCGAAATCACATGTTTAATTTTCCAGATACATAGTATGGAAAATTCTAAACAACTTAGGAATGTTCATACAATTTTGAAAACTAAATATGTGATTTCGAGCCTCAAATTTTGGAAATAGGTTTCCTCGGGTACCTGAAGGGTATATTAGTATACCACGTTCACGTCCTCAGCATGACTTGCACCAAATACTTTCCGGAGATAAATGAGGTAATATGTCACAAGGGACGCATCATTTTCACTCATCACTGACCAAATGACTAAGCACTTTTTAGGTTTCGTTATTAAAAAAGAAACCTTATAGTTTCAGCATGTCCTTCCACACTTCCGCACTTTAGCATAGAAGAGAATAGTTTGTGGTAAAAAGATCTCACATTCGTGTATGGGAGTTTTTTTGCGAGTTAACTCATGATGGTATGTACCTATATATTTTAATGCTCTCAAGTTGGTTAAAAATAATGTCACAGTGTTGAAAATAGCCAATTGCGATTAACAGGATCGTTTAAAGAAATCTGCTGAATTATCTTCAAGACTTTATAAACTTCATTGTAAACTTATAGACAGATGCGTAAGATAAAACTGATTTCTATGATACCATTAATCTATAACTATTAGGTAGAAATACTGCATATATTTTCAATGTAGAAGGACAGTGAAGCTGTTTGCTCAGGGCTGGCTGTCTACATCGGAGATAAGAAAGGGTCTGGCAATACTAGGTATCTTAGCCTGATACAATCTTAGAATAGATAAACAAAATTAATCTGTTATGTAGACAATAAGTGGATAATTTTATGTTTATTTCTAGTACCCGGGGGGCAATTCTTGAAAATTTTTGAGCCGAATCGCAACCACTAACGAACCGTTAACGAAACGCGGTGCGAAGCAATATATACTTATAGCTTAAGTATTAAGGTATATATACATTTTGATTTATGATGACATGATTCTGAAGCGGAAAATACTGAAAATTTTCGCAGGAAAATTCCAAAATTGTTCGACATTTTCTTAATATTTTCAGGAAAAAATTGTTTTCTCCGTTTAAATAGGCCTTAGATAATGACTTAAAAATAAAATTTTAACCAAAAAATGATTTTTAAAAAAAGTTGCCCTCAAACAAGTTCAAATAACTGATCAACACTAATGGAGAGTCACAAGTGATCCAAAAAACAGCAATGTGGCACCATAACCAGTAAGCCCATTTAATTAGTCACAGGATCGCCCGATACAATTGGCGCGGAGAGCAAAGATTACTGATAATCAAATTAAAAATATATTTCCTGCGAGTAATAACATTGTCGTATAACTCAACACAATGGTACTTGTTCAGAATTTCCATATTTGCCTGGCTGTCACTCACATCCTGTTTTTTAAGATTGAAAACATGGTATGTATAATATTGTATTTCCATTTTGTATGTTTAATTTTTTTAATCAGTATACCAACTACTTTTTAATTTAAATAGCAACTACACAATGCATGTATTTAAATAATAAATCAGTTTAAGAGTACAGACTACAGTTTAGAGTAATCCTAATGGGTTCAGTGTTATCCTCATTAAAATGAATAAAATATTAGTAATGCTGAGAGGTTTCTGTTTAAACAGTCTTGAGCCGCTCTAGTTTATTATACGACCATTATCTGTTGTCTAGACATAACGTATGGATAATTTATGCTAAGGCTAGGTCTAGGTATTCTGAAATCTTTAAACACATTTATTAAAACTGAGATCGCTTGTGCAAGTTAGACCTCAAGAAATCTATGCTCTATTCCACTCTTATCTATTGTTTAAATGCATCAATGGATTAGATTCTGCTTTTAAGTACACTCTGATCCACTCCTATAAAACTGACTCGAATCTCGGCCTAAAAAATCAAATATTATATAAGAAAATTAAAGATGTTTTTGTGCAAAAATAACCTCCCTACTATTCCGGCTCTAAATTACAATCTATTGCATAAATTGCGTGGAAACATATATCTAAGTACATTAGAAATAGAACGGATACAGGAAGAAATTCTCTAAAAAGAATAATATGAGAAAAAGATCCACTGAGTAATAATATGCCACCACCAACCAACCACAAGTAATACTAAAATGGAAAAAGAATGGCAAACAAGAAAAAGGGGAACCTAAACCAACAACCCAGACAAAGGCTAACAGTATACCTGCTGATAAAATGGAAATACCTATACTATACGTGTATGGTATACATACAGGGTGAAAGAGAATGCCAGGCTAATATTAATATGCCGACTTTAGACCATGATTCTGAGGCAAAAACCCCTGAAAATATCGCAGGAGATTCCAAAATTTTCTGACGTTTTTCTTTTTTTTCAGGAAAAAAAAATAGTGTACCTAGTTCGTTTATGTAGGCCTTAGATAATTACCTAAAAACAAAATATTATGCTAAGTATAACTTTAAAAAATGCGTTAAAAAGTTCAATGATTGATCAGTAACCACAATGGAGAGTTATAAGTGATCACACAGTAACCAATAAGCCCATTTAATTAGTCACAGGATCGCCCAATACAATTGGTGCGGGAAGCAAACATGACACTGTCGTATACTTGTTCAGTATTTCAGTATTTGCCTGACTGTCACACACATCCTGTATAATGCGCGTACTTTCTGAGTTATTGTGTCAGTGACCAAGGTGAGGGAGTGTTAAGGTGTGGCATGACGCGGTATTTCTGCGCTCGTATATCAATGTTAGCACAGGAAATTGCGCTCTGTCAACGAACGCCTTGAACGTGAGGTTTGGTTATTGATTCTAAAACTTTGCGATCCTGCGATATTAAAACAGAGAAGCGGTAATTAGGCTATGCGTCAAGCTTCAGACGCGAGTTTCTCTCAGAGTATGTACCATTTATTTTTCATAACGCACACAGCGCAGTAATCCCGAAATGGGATAGCCAAAACTGCAGAATCTTAAAGGAAATTCCACGGCCACGTTTAGCCACGGCTATATTCAGTAGCAAGAACTGCGTCGAATTTATACTTAATTATAACAAAATAAATGGAATTTATCGATTCGTACCTGGAACTACCTTTAGAATCATCATTTACAGCCCTGAGAAGTCCACTGTTGGACATAGGCCTCCCCCAACAACCTCCACTCCGACCGGTCGGAAGCAGCCTGCATCCAACCGACGCCCGCAACCTTGACCAGGTCATCCGTCCACCTCGCGGGTGGCCTTCCCACGCTGCGCTTGCCGATACGTAGTATCCACTCTAGAACTTTCCGACTCCATCGGCCATCAGTTCTTCGAGCTATGTGCCCTGCCCATTGCCACTTCAGCTTGCTGGACTGTTCAGCTATGTCGGTGATCTTTGTACGTCTGCGGATCTCCTCATTTCTGATTCTATCACGCAGAGAGATCCCAAGCATAGCTCTCTCCATCGCTCGCTGTGCGATCCTGAGCTTTTTTATGAGGCACATAGTTAGAGACCACGTCTCGGCACCGTAGGTTATCACCGGCAGCACGCACTGGTTGAATACCTTCGTCTTTAAGGACTGGGGTATCTTGGACACAAATAAGCTTCGTAGTTTCCCGAACGCTGCCCAGCCGAGTTGGATTCGCCGAGTTACCTCCTTCTCAAAGTTGGACTTACCTAGTTTGACCGTCTGTCCCAGGTAAACATACTCGTCAACAATTTCAAGCATCGAGCTCCCAACCAGTACAGGAGTGGGCGGCACATGGACGTTCGACATGATCTTCGTCTTGTCCATGTTCATCTTCAGGCCCACCTGTTGGGAGACTCGATTGAGGCCATCGAGCATTGTGCTTAGATCCTTCAGCGATTCTGCCATGACCACGATGTCGTCTGCGAACCGAAGGTGAGTGATGTATTCGCCATTGATATTGATGCCGAGTCCTTTCCATTCGAGAAGCTTAAAGGCGTCTTCCACTGCATTGGTGAAGAGCTTCGGAGAAATAACATCTCCTTGTCTCACTCCCCTCTGCAAAGAAATCGGCTCAGTGCTCCGCTCCTGTACTCGTACCGACATGGTGGCATTGTTGTATAAACACTTCAGCACTTCGATATATCGATGGTCAATATGGCACCGCTGGAGAGACCGCAACACTGCCCACGTCTCGATCGAATCAAAGGCCTTCTCATAGTCCACGAACTGTTATGAGCCTCGAGGGAAATAGCTTTTTAAAAAAACTACAATTTAGAATTAGAATAAGGCAGCCGTCTAGCGGGTATGGAGGATGGAACGAGACTGGGAGGAAACGTGGGAATGACGAGCACTATGGCGAGGAATTGCTGACGGGGCAAGATTGGAGCTTAGTAAGCTTAAAAGGGTACAATACGTATATATAACACCTCCCAGGGGTAGACTAAACTTCGGGGATGAAATTCGAAGTTTGGGAAAATGAACATTATATCTTTACTCTAATACTAGGAGATGGAACATCTTCCACTATTGGTCGATGTTGATGCATCTTAACAGGGACGATTTTAGGTTCAGGTTTAGGAGTCTGAATAGACTGAAGCTCAGTTGAAGCTACAGGATTGGATTGAGGTAAACGGAAGGAGCGACAGGATAGACGGCTGTGGGATTTAATTATAAAATAAAGTTTACACATACAGTATAACACAATTAGAGAAATAATCAATATTAATATAATGGAGTAATGAGTCTCATATTTAATTATTTGATGTTGATTTATCAGTTTATTAGTTTCGTGAGATAATGATTTTAATTTTAATTTTGATTCTAATGTGAAAGTATCTAAGTCAATATTTTTTAATTTTATATTAGGCTCATTCTCCGTATTTATTTCTAATTTAAATTTATCTAAAGTACAACATGAATCATTTATGATGTTGAAATCAGAATTAATTACAGATATATTAAACATTACGTTATTGAATTTAGGTATTAATTTTGTAGTTTTACAATAGGCAATGCAATTGTTCGGAATAGTTACAATTCCTGTTCCGATAATATTAATTTCTTGAATTTTCATATTAATACATTCGACGTATAATATTGTAGTTTTGGATTGTACATAAATCCAACTATTACCGGATAGAGATTTCCAGATATCTATATTTCCATGAATAAAGTCCGTTTGACACTGCACTGGTAAAGCACTTATCACATTTGACAGTAGTTCACTTTCACAGATGGGATTTGCACTCGTAGGGAACACCGTCATTACGTCACAAATGTAGTTGCGGTAACTTATCGCTCTGCATTTTTCTAGTGACTCTAAGTTACAATATTCCGATTTATCTTTGGTCATTGCGATATACTTAGTACTAGGAACAATAAAACTGAACATATTAGGTTTCATATTATCATGTGGCGTCGGGAGAGCAAATGTATGAAACAAATTAAAATCTTTAGATGATACTAACGGTATCCTAAGAACAAACATTATCTTATTGTGCAAACTAAAGCACACTACATTAGAAATATTTAATAGAATATGTATATTTCTTAACTCTAAACTTACAGGTAATTTCATATCTATATCTAAATGCCTATAGTTATCGACAAGCTCTTGGTATAACAACGCGGGAGGCAATATCGCCGGATGAAGGATGTTTTGACTGCTGAACGCGATAGCGTTTGTTATGTCTTCTAACTGGAAAGATAAGGTGAGTAAAGCTGCTTCTAAGCTATTCAGAATCGAGATAATATTGGCTCTTGTATTTAAATCATTAATTAATACTGAAATATTTTTTATGTTTCCCGAAAGTTTGTCGATAGCATTATTAAGTCTAGCTTCGTTAATATTTAAGTCAAATAAGGTTTTATTAAATTTACTTAAAGTAGAAATCGTAATTAATATGTTTTCGTTTACTAATGAGGCTAGTCTTTTATCATTATTCTGTAAATTTTGCAAGGCATTGTCGTATTTAATAGCATCGTCTTCGTCTAGAGTCCCAAAGATAGTTTTGGATAACTTGCCTATGCCACCTATCCATGCTTCACGTCTGAGTCTATTATTGGTTACTAGATGAGAGATAGAAGAATATGCTGAGACTAGGTCATTATATCTAATAGTAAGCGGCTCTAAAACATTATGACATTCTAGGTAGTTTGGGACTTCTATTTGGACTTGATTGCAAATAAAGCGTGTCGTACCTAATATAGTATTGATGTTTTGAATATGGTGTTCGACATGCGAAATATCGAAAGGAGTTACAATATCTAAGTGACCAACATTAATTTTAAGTTCTCCGATTGAATCAAAGTATATACCGGAGCTTGAATTAATTGCTCGGACATATTCTTGTTGACCTTGGGCCGGTACGCTGTAAAATAGGATAAGTGTATGATTATAATAAGATTAAGTGTATAGTATTTAGGATATCTATTCTAACTAAAATATTAACTCATAAACTACGAGTTTTGTCAATCTATTCTTAAAATTAATCTAAGGTATGTAAGTGTATAAAGTTTAAGGGAAATATAATTGTACATTAAATAATATGTAGGTATATATTCTAAAGTAGGTATAGGCATATATAATAAAAGGTGTAAACTTGATGTACCTAATAATTATTTACGTAGGAGTTGCTACGTAACGTTTAACTTCATCATAGTGATGTTTTACATAGCGTCTATTTATAAGTAGAGATAAGGTATGGTTGCCATGTATTTTGACAACCTTGTAGGGACCTTTCCAAACGGGTGAAAGGGCCTTGCGTAGACGAAGATGATTCTTTAAGAGCACAAAGTCGCCTACTTTGTATTCTACAGGACGAGTGTGCGAGTCATAATAGTTTTTGGAGTTTATCTTAGATCGATTTATATATTCTAATGCTTTGTTTCGCGAATGAGTCATTCGGTGTTGTAATAGCTTTACATACTCAGGGTAGGTAGTATTAGAGTTATCGTCGTATACTGAATTAGGGATATAAGGTTTGTGACCGAATAATAACTCATATGGTGAGTAATGCGTAGTTGAATGCACGGCGGTGTTGTATGCTAACATAGAGGTATAAACATATTTAGGCCAGTTATCTTGGCCGTTATTTACATAGGATTTAAGGTATTCCTTAAGAGTAGAGTGTGATCGTTCTAGTGCACCTTGTGTCTGCGGGTGATAAGGTGATGACCAGAGTTGTTTGATTTTTAGGAACTCGCATGTTTTCTTAAAGAGATCTGACGTAAAGTTAGTACCTTGGTCAGTAAGTATATGTTTCGGGATACCGAATAGAGAAATGAAATGGAGGAGACATTCGCTAGTTTCTTCAGCGGTAGTGCTGCGAATAGGATATGCTAACGTAAACTTGGTTAAGTCATCTTGCATGGTCAAGATATATTTGAGTTTAGCTCTGCCGGATTCCGGTAGAGGACCTACAATATCAAGGGCTAATCTTTCGAATGGAGATGAAGAAATTGACGTTATAACCATCGGTGCTCTATTTATTTTACGGAGAGCTTTGTTGGTTTGACACGAGGGACATTTTTTTACATAATTTTCAATGTCACTTCCCATGTTTTTCCAATAAAATTGTTCTTTGATGCGGTTGTACATTCTTGTTGAACCTAGATGTCCAGCCATTGGAATGTCATGGTTCTCTTTTAGAATTTTCTGAATTTCGCTGAGTGATGGATATATAATATTATTATGGTAAATATGTACAGTTATATTTTTATTTTGAAATAGATAGGCTAGCATGTTGTAAATCTTTGCGAATGAATGTCTATCGAAATGATTTTTGAAATCGGAAATGCCAATTTCTTTTATCCAAGGATATAAAGTTATTTCATCACGTACGGCTTTTATAGATTTAAAAATATCGGGATATGAGTGATCATCAAAGTGATGAACTTTTGTAAACATAAAGTAATAGACTTTATTAAAAGCTGTAATGGTTAAGAATGAGCACAAAGTTCTCTCGGATTTTAGGAATTCATCGCGATCAGGACTAGGGCAAGCTCTAAGGACATCTTGGACGTAAGGAATAGATTCATCCAAATCTATCGAGGTAGGTATTACTATTGCTTGTTGCACTGCTCTAAGCAGACTTTTATTATGTTCGGATATAGGAGTGGAATATGATTTTGAGTTTGATTTCAGGAATGTGTTATAGGATTCTTCTGATGATAGTATATTTTCAGGTGTTGGTGGGACTTCTTCTTGATTTGGATACATGGATTCAGGTAAGCTTACAGGGCTTTGACGACTTGTTGAAGGTTGAGGTTCTGGATTTTGACTACTTGTTGAAGGTTGAGGTTCTAGATTTTGACTTGGTTCATTAAACGTTGAAAGCGGATCAATAGGAATCGTGACAGGGTCAGTAGGCATTGAAAGAGGATCAATAGGAGTAGGACTCAGAGGTTCAAAATCAAGGTTTTGGTCATAGACCGGACTAAAGTCTACTTGGGTTAGTTCTTCCAAGGTTTCTTGTGGAATCACAGGTAGGGGTTCTATGTTTATATTAGAACCCTCAATAGGATCAGAGGGATTGGAGTCAAGGATAGGATTCACAGGATATCGAGAAAGAGCATCAGCAGCAGAGTTCAACTGGCCTTTGCGGTATACTATTTCATAGTCGTATTCTTCCAACTTTAGCCGCCAGCGTTGAAGTTTGCTGCCTGGGTCTTTGTGATTAAATAACCACTTTAAAGGCCTGTGGTCTGTTACGATTTGAAATGTATGTCCATATAGATATGGACGAAAGGTTTTACAACCATATAAGATAGCTAACAATTCTTTTTCTGTTGTGCTGTAGTTTATTTCGCTTTTGTTTAGAGTACGAGACGCAAAAGCTACGGGTTGATCTTTACCGATAGGTCCTTGTGAGAGTACAGCACCTACGGCATAGTTAGAGGCATCGCAAGTGAGGACGAAAGGTTTGGAAAAATCTGGGTAAATAAGTAAAGGAGCAGTTGTTAATTTTTGTTTTAAGGTTTCAAAGGCGAGTTGTTGTTGATTTTCCCAATTAAAGGGTACATCTTTTTTCAGAAGACACGTAAGGGATTTTGCAGTTTTGGAAAAATCTGGGATAAATCGACGATAGTAAGATACCAAACCGAGGAATGATTTGATATCCTTGGGTGAGTTTGGAATTGGAAATTCAGTGACTGCCTTGATTTTATCTGGATTCGGCTTAACACCTTTTTCAGTGATAACGTGACCTAGGTAGCATACTTCGCGCCGCAAGAACTCACACTTGTCGGGTTGAAGTTTTAAATTGAATTCTCGAATCTTTTGAAAAATGGATTTAAGATTACTAATATGGCTTTTAATATCATAAGCATAGCAAACGACGTCGTCTAAATAGACAAAGCATCGTATACCTTGAATTCCCGATAGGGCAGAGTTCATAAGTCTCTGAAATGTGGAGGGGGCATTTTTAAGCCCGAAAGGCATTCTGAGGAATTGGAAATGTCCCTCAGGGACGTTGAAAGCCGTTTTAGCTTTGTCAGCTTCATTTAGTAAAATCTGGTGAAACCCAGATGCGAGATCTAGAGTGGAAAAGTATTTACTGTTACCAAGTTGATCCAGTATTTCCGCAATTTGTGGAATGGGGTAAGTATCGCCAATGGTGACGTCGTTTAATTTTCTGTAGTCGATGACGACTCTCCATTTTTGGGTATTGGAAGCATCTAGTTTTTTAGGGACAACCCATATGGGTGAGGACCAGGGAGAATTAGAAGGTTCTATGATATTTTGTTCCAGCATTTTGTTAATTTGATTTCGGACTTCAGGTTTATGGATTTCTGGGAAACGGTAGGTTTTTGTGTGGATTGGTATATCAGTTGTGGTTCTTATTTCGTGTTTTAGGGCATTAGTATAAGTGAGGTGCTCTCCGGGTAAATGAAATATGTCTGAATATTCGGAGCATAATTGGAAAAGCGATTCCTTTTCCTCTATATTAAGATGTGAAACGCGTAATTGTTTCAAGACTTCATCTGTACGCTTAATATTGTTTAACTCGGTATGTATATGATTCATAGGGTATGAAGGCGTTTCTTTGAATTCTACCGAGTTACACGGAATTAGTTTTAAATGTAGATTCGATTTAATTGATATGGGTTTTTCTGAAATATTAATAACCGATATGTTTATTCTATTGTTTTTCTTTACACGTACTAGGGAATTAGCGATCAGGAGGTTATCAGACAGTTTTTGGTCAAGAATTAATCCTTCTTTAATATGTGGATTTTGGACTGAACATTCAATTACTGTTTCAGTCCTAGCCGGAATTATATAGGCAGGATCATGGAATAGCAACTTCAGAGACGACTTACCTATGTAAAGAGCATTAGTGGTATAATCTATATTGCAATTATGAGCGTTAAGCAGATCGGAACCTATTATGCCATCATAAGGTAAGTGGATTTTATCAATAACGTGAAATTTATGATAAATATTATGTTTAGGTAATAGTAGTTTTAATTGAAAGTGACCTCTGGTTTGTATTGATTCTTCCGATGAATCAATGCCTTTTAATTGGATAAGTTCTTTTGTAAGTTTAGGTTGATTTTCTATACATGAATATTTCAGAAGGGATACAGAGGATCCTGAGTCTACAAGGAGGGTTAACGGAGTATTGGATACAGGGGATTCGACAAGAACATGGGGTAATAGCATTAATGCAGGATTATTCGATATTTCAAATATATTTGATTCCAAATTTTGTCGCATGTTCTGCTCGGGTATAGAGGATTTAGGAGGGTCAGCACATACGTGTGGTTGTGTGGAAACAGTGGATTGTGACAGACCAGCACTTCTGTGTGGCTGCACGGATACAGTGGGTTGTGACAGACCAGCACTTCTGTGTGTCTGCACGGATACAGTGGGTTGTGACAGACCAGCACTTCTGTGTGGCTGCACGGATACAGTGGGTTGTGACAGACCAGCACTTCTGTGTGGCTGCACGGATACAGTGGGTTGTGACAGACCAGCACTTCTGTGTGTCTGCACGGATACAGTGGGTTGTGACAGACCAGCACTTCTGTGTGGCTGCACGGATACAGTGGGTTGTGACAGACCAGCACTTCTGTGTGGCTGCACGGATACAGTGGGTTGTGACAGACCAGCACTTCTGTGTGGCTGCACGGATACAGTGGGTTGTGACAGACCAGCACTTCTGTGTGGCTGCACGGATACAGTGGGTTGTGACAGACCAGCACTTCTGTGTGGTTGCACGGATACAGTGGATTGAGACAGATCATCATGTAGCGATGTCGAGTAGGATTTAGAAGGGGTATCGATTTTGTTATGTGTAGAGCGTCCCGTACGATACCGAGACGAGACAATTATTCGTTTTTTGTTTCAGCATCGACAGTGTCGTAGCCATCGATTTCGACAGGATTAGTAGGATATGGTTCATTTGTATTGGAGGTAAAATTGATTCGTTGGGGCTTTGATTGATATTGGTCCAATCTAAAGCGGTTATTATTATATTCGCGCTTACGGCACTGTTCCAGTGTGTGTCCTGGCGCTTTACAATAACGACAAATGGGCGTAGAAGGGGTGTTAGCATTCGGAGATTGAGAAGGATAGACGTTTGGTTTAGGCTTAAACTTAAAAGGATTTGGATGAAATTCTTGATTTTGTTTTTGACGCATAAACTGACTGGACTTTAAATAATTAGGCTTTTCTTGACGTGTGCTAGACGGATTTTGCTTGAATAAGAATTGTTGTATTTTTTCTTCAGATATAGCTATATTAATAGCTTCGTTAAGTGTTTTGGGTGATTTGCATCTTACGATATTAGAAACACGGGGTGTCAAACCCATTTGGAAATGATGGAGGGCTAATTCTTCCATGGCTGCGGTACGACCAATCATTTCCCTACTTTTATGACCGTGGGAAATAGAAATTTCAGTAAGTAATTGTGAAAGATTTGTTTCTAATCTGAGAGCATATTGGCTCACAGGTTCGTTAGGTTGCTGCTTGCATTCCTGTAAGTCCGTTAGTAAATGTGCATAATGTTTTCTCTCGCTGAATTGTGTTTTTAGAAATTCTCTCAGTTGTAACCAATTTATAAACTCTTTGACAGAGCATGCTATCTGTGCTTTGCCGTGTAGTTGACATAGGATATATTTAAATAAAATATCTTTCTGACTCTCAGAAGCAAGATCATGAGCATTATTACAATTGACTAAGAAAGAATTTAAGGATTCTCTGGACCCGTCATAGGGCTTTATGAACTTTAAGAGAATTGACAGGTCTAACTCGACCTTATTTGCGGTTGCCAACTTCTTTTTTGTAACCGCAGATCTAGTAACAGGGCCTGAAGGCTGAAGGCCAGCAGGTGGAAGAAAGTATGCGTCGTCGTCTGTATCTGTGACGGCGACCTCAGGCTTAGGGCTTAGGCTTCTAGCTTCAGACATTTTTAGTCAACAGTGAGAATAGGAATTAAACAAATTAAAATTACAATAAGCGCAATGACCACAATGTATGGTTAACTTACTTTAGTAGTAACAGAGCGATAAGGGCAGTGAGCATTCCTGGAATTATACTGTAGAGATGAACTGCATAAGCGCCTTGACGTGGCGCCGGATGATTGTGTCAGACGGGCGTCTGAGCAAACAGGATATAGGCTCGCCTGGGGCCTACTGGATCTTGTAATAGGCTCGTCTCGAGCCTGCTGGATAAGTATACTGGATAGCCAGTACCGGTCAACGGGTACGGCTGATCAATAGTATATTGATGCGTGATTGGCACTAGCACTTTTTAGCACTTTCACTGTTGGCACTTGCACTTTTAACGCGCACTTAAGATACGGAGACGGACCGGGAATCTTACTCGAGATCCCTTTACGCTGCCACCAAATGTTATGAGCCTCGAGGGAAATAGCTTTTTAAAAAAACTACAATTTAGAATTAGAATAAGGCAGCCGTCTAGCGGGTATGGAGGATGGAACGAGACTGGGAGGAAACGTGGGAATGACGAGCACTATGGCGAGGAATTGCTGACGGGGCAAGATTGGAGCTTAGTAAGCTTAAAAGGGTACAATACGTATATATAACAGAACGCTAGGCATAGTGGCCGATTATACTCCTCCGTTTTTTGTATAACCTGCCGTAGCGTGTGGATATGATCTATGGTACTAAACCCTTTTCGGAAACCGGCTTGTTCGGGAGGCTGGAAGTCATCAAACCTGCGAGCAAGACGATTCGTGATTACCCTTGAAAACAACTTGTAGACATGGCTCCTTTAGAATACACAAACTTAAGTGATATTTAATCAAATGAAAATAACTTTAATTTTATTTGGAACTTGAAGCGCAACTTGATTGAACTAAGTAAAACTTGATCGAACTCAGTAAAACTAAGTTCCAGATGCGGCACGAGCTATAACTTGTGACGATATACTCGTATCAAATTGATAAGAACCTTGTGATAAATTTGTATTATGTCAAGGAAAAAATCAATCGCTCTTAGTTTTCTAGTACTATTCACCAGCCAATAATAAAGAGGCCCACCCACTAACACAAGGATTTTCATTATATGCCTACCATATTCAAGTTTTATATAGACAAACGGTAACGGAAATCCAGTTTTGTAGACGTAATTTATATTTTATATTATAAAAGACCTTACCTATGTATCTGCTATGGCTATGCTATACCTTCGCCTTCGTAGAGTACTTATCTACATATTAATATATTATACCTTTGTATAATTAATGTACTGTACGTACAGATTTAATTTGAACCTCCTTCGCGAAACAAGTTAGTAATTACAAACAGGAGTTCGACTTTGATTAATTTAGCATTCATTATGCGGATTGCGAACGTGAGGGCTTCACTATAGGTACATGTGATTCTATTATTGATATACTAAGCGGCTTCCCGTGACTACGTTCACGTGTTGTATGTGGGGGTGATGAAAAGGGAAGCGCTTCCAGCTCCACCGGGCCACTAGTTATTGTTTGGCCCACGTATACATTCCAATCATGGTGAGAAACTTCTATATCGCGTTCTAGGATTTGTATTGGACTGTGTTCTATCTTAGGTACATTCGATAGGTGACTCCGCTACACGTATGTAATAGCTAAGTATAACTTTTTACAGTTTAATCTATCCAATTTTTATAATTTATTTTCAAGAATAATGAAATATCCCTGAATTTTCACTACTTTCTCTATTGAACTATACTTACCTTACTTACATTTTTTTCTGTATAACCTATCAACGAGGTATACAAATCGTCTCACAACTAATACTCTCAAAAAATTTATGTCATTTTTTCTCAGAAGCCCCGAATAAAAGTACTTTTAAGGCTAACGTGATTTCCGGAGGTAATGTGGTCCCCGCACGGCGAGGCAGCGCACAAACTCGATTTGTCCGAATCGATTACAGGCTACAGCCGATACTTTATCGATATCTCAAACCTTTTATTCGATAAGACATCTCTTAGCTACGGTAATAGATAGTTTAGTTATGATTTCAACTTCTTTATTGTCTACCATAGCAGTAGTTGGTATCAGCACACCAATACATGGAAATCTAACGATATTATAAAATTTTATGATATGAAAGTAGTAAAAGGGTTCCACATTATCCGATCTGATAACAAGTATGAGTACGATATCGTAACGAGCCACGTAAAGTCTATGAATACGATATCGGATAATAAAAAAGCTAAGATAATTATGTGCTTTTATTTAATCGATTTTAAAGGATTTATCTGATAAAATAACGTATCGCTAATAGAATTCTAGAAATTGGTCTTTAAAATAATTTTTTTTCCCGATGTATTTGTTGACACGGAAAAACGAGGGAAAAAAGGTTTTCCTCGATCACCGGTATCTCGGTTAAATCTTGATTAAGTTTCGAATTACCATTAACCGTTGCGTGAAATTATTCCCGCTCGGTACAGCACATATTAACGACAGCAGCCATTTTCCGAGCCAATACCGAACGGGCTCAAATGTCACCGCAAACGCATTGTGATTATGTTGTGCTCATTAGGGTCAGCTAACATCGGGGCCCGACGCTTTGCGCACATTTTAATAAAGCGTCTCAAAATATACTTTATTTACTGCTCAAAAACTACGCGAGATGCAAATCATTATATGCGCGTGTGCAAAAGTGCCTTGTAAGACGCAGCACTTCGACGCCACATTTGTCTCTCCGACGAGAACTACCGTTACTACGATGTACCTAGATATTTTGTTTCACCGCGCGCCGCCTCCGCCTTTTATTTACGATGTTATAAGCAGTAAAATTATCGAAATTATTTTCATATTTGTGTTAAGTTAGCATGTTTACTATTGCTTACACCCGCCTAAATTTTGAATCTGATTTAATTTTGAACTGAATTAAAATTTTTAACTAATCTCCCAGCTCTTGAAGCCCATTCAAGCTCTACTCAAGCTTTTTATATTTCAGCGATCTTAAGTTACCTACCTAAATAATCTCGGGCACTTCGAAGATAGGCTTAACACTCTGTCGGAATTATTGAATAGGATATTTCTGCACCCTGTTTAGAATGCTTTGATATCATAGCGCATTGAAATAAAATAATAATATAGCCAAATGACTGATATAATATCAATATCATAATAAACGCCTACCAAGCTCTACAAACGCCAATATAAATAAGAAAAACAGCCTAATAAAGGTCCCAAGATCAAAAGGAAAAATCGTATAATAGAAAATCCAATCAACCTGTCAATCTTGCGGATCTCCCTCATGAAAGCAATTCTCTAAATCGTGGTGTCTTGCAAATGCTCATTTGTCTTGTTCCGGTAATCACGTTTTCGGGTCTCGGGAGAGGTTGGGTATAAGTGAGGTGTAGCCAAGAAGTAAAGGCGCAAAGGAGGCGGCCTTACAACGTTTATACATAAGAACGAGTGGAGACGACACGTTTCGAGTGGAGTGTAAAAAAATTACGAATTTTTTAAGAAAAAAGTATTCTTCAGTGATGAAAAGTGTGTCAATATAATTTTAATAGGGTAAGTAGTTTTGGCGTGAAATCGCAACAGATATATTAGATACAGAGTTACTTTTGTATTCTATAGTATTAGTAAGGAATCATCATCATCAGCTTATTACAGTCCACTGCTGGACGTAGGCCTCCCCCAGGGCAAGTCACATGGGGGGTATTTGCCCAAAGTCACCACGCTGGGCAGGCGGGTTGGTGACCGCAGTTTGTATTTTGGACTATGTTGTCAACACGAGAGGTGTTGCTGCCCACCTCCCGAAAACCGTTAATCGCCTCGTACAATACACACAGGCAAACATGGGGTGGTACTAATTCTACTCTGCCGGCACCACGCAGCTAATAGTACCTAAGTAATGGCGACTGAGAAATATGGGCGGTGATTGGGGTCCATATTTATTTGGTCTGTGCTGCGTACGTCATAATATGTGGTCGCAGTTTTACATTGATATTACATCTCCTCAATGGCCTTTCTTCGTGGGTGTAACACAATAACCGCTTACGGTTAAAGGCGGCTACTAAACCCAGGGACGTCCCGCCGTGGAGGGACGCTTAACACGTTTGAAATACAGTTAGTGTTGCCATAGACTACCTTTTTGAATTAGGTTAACTGAATTCAGTTACCGAGTTATGGCGGCGATTTGAATTTCTGTGCAGTATCTACAAATTTTGATGTCTACGTCGTAATAAGCGTTGTGCTGTGGTTACGAGAAGGTCCATAATAACACAATTAAGGTATTATAGAATATTATTAAGAAATGAAAAATAATTCACGCGAGTGAGACTTAAACTCACGACCTCTCGCAAACCGTGCTTTCGCTCTATTAAGGTAATAAATCCCTTTTGGGATTTGAAGCTGATCTAAAATTATTAAAGCCGAAACGACTGAAAAATTGCCTAACATCGCACAGCATATACTGATGATATTCAACTATACCTGCGTACCTATCCACATATGTATATCCCATAAAATATCAAATGTGAAAGATGCAATAAACAAGGACTTAATCAAATTCGTATGTTCCAAGCATAGAACATTCGTTATTTTGAGGTCTCAAGTATGTTCCTGTTACTACGTGATGTTACAAAATAAGTAGCACTATGATGTTAAAACCTTTTTTTAACACAATTTAATTTCATTTTCGCTCGTTTGTCCAATAAATCAGCAATGAAGAGGGTAGTAAGAATATTCAATCTGTATTTGCTACAATCTCGGAATTAAAGCAGACCGCCCACCTGCCACTGAGATCGGTTTATTACTTACTCAATTTCGGTCATAGAATTAATTTATCAAACAAACCATCTAATCAAAAGTGTTGTAGGGGGAGTGGATTTTTTTAATCTACCTATATTAAGGTTTTTAGACGCGAACACTACGTCATCATCGTTTTCAGCAACTCAATTTATTTCTGTAAGTAGGTACGGTTCTTACTTTCAATATATAATTTAATTATATAGATAGGTTGCTTTTAATTTTAACAATATATTTTCTAAAAACTAGACTTCTGTTACCTAGTTTCGTGTTTAAAGGAACGTAAGTAATTAAAAACACATTATAAACTCGTTTTCTATAGGAGCAAATATTTTTCACAATAGGACGTCAGTGTGTGAGATTCCTAAAGTGAACAATACAGATGAGAGGGGCCCGGGGCTAATTGTCAAAGCGACCTGCCCATGAATATTTAGAGCCGAAAAATAATTAGTCGTCGTCTAACGAACCCTTAATACTTATGGAAATTATTGAGATTCGTTATTTCGAATTTGTTTTCGTTTTTGGATTACAATGAATTATTTTGTTTAATTAACGAAATATCTGTTACATAAAATTAAAAACAGGAAATTGTAAAAAAAATATTGTTTAAAAATGCTACAGACAGGATTACTCTTACTAATTATTAAACGATACATATAAAATGCTTCGCCTGAATGACTGAGAATTTACGCACAGCCTAAAGCTGATCTTAGGGACCTGAAACTTGAAAATTGTGTGGTAGGATTTTTCGAAATTCCCACTAGCATATCTACTATAAAGGTTGTTTTTTGGTCGTCAACGTTCCCAAATACTACGGAGTCTCCCCATTATCACGATCATTTTTCTCCATGGAAGCATACCTGGGATATGTCTGGTTCCCATGATATTAGGGTCCAAAGTTGAGTAAAAAGACCGCGTTTTTGGCATAAATGCACATAAACGCGTGTAACAACATTTTTTTACGAAAAATAATTAAAGCCTGGCTATGAGAAAACTAACACGGTAAATACTATAAGCTTATGCCAAAATAAATGCTGGGAAACGATGTAAATTTTATTGATTTTATTTTTTATTACTTGATCGGGTGAAATTTATAGTGTCCAGTGTTTATGCTAGTTTTTTCATAGACAGATATTAATTATTTCTCGTGAAAAATCGTGCTACACGCGTCAATGTGCATATGTGCATTTATGCAGAAAAATGCAGTTTATTTACTCAACTTTGGACCCCAATATTTTTGAAACCAGACACTTCCCAAGTATGCTTCTATGAAGAAAAATGTTCGTGATGATGAGGAGATTCCGTAGTTTTCGGGAACGTTGATGACCAAAAATCATCCTGTATATAAATTTCGCCCGATCAAGTAGGTAATTTTTTAAAAAATAATTAACATCGTTTCCCAGCAAGTTTTTTGGCATAAACTTACTTAATTTGATGTATAGAGTACGTACGTACCCTTCGGTGGCAATGAAAAAACATCCTGTATATACTACAATCCTTTTCTTTCAATAAGTCTATATTTACAAAATATAGCCAGTATCGAATACAAACATCGCTCTACAAGCATACTGGTTATCCGGTTCTTAACCCAAAATAGGTTTCCGAGACATCCCTGAATTAATGAAGTAAATATTTACCTACGACACGACTGTTACAGCCAGCACCGGTATGATGAATTTGGTGAGAGCAAGATGTCTCACTTTTAAACGTCAAATCCACAGAGCTAAGTAATAACTAGACAAGGCAAGTGTTTCTACTTGGTGTGAACATTTTAATTCTTAAATCTATTTTTAACATGCAAAATAACATCCACTTAGTTTATCTAGTTATTAATAGCTCTGTGAATTTGACATTTAAAAGTGAGACATCTCGCTCTCACTAAATTACGGGTGCTGGAATATAGAGAGCCTCGGTTACTTACTACTGGGATATACATATTGGAGGATACGGGATAAGTTTTATTACACATTTTTTTTTAAAAAAAGGCACACAGCTTCGTATACCTAATGATTTGTTCATTTCATTTAGGCGAAGTGCCTAGATAATAAATTTTGTTTTCCAAAATGCATGTTACTTTTTCGGAATAGGTACCCAGATAGAATGGCAGATTTTACCAGAATTATAAAATTCTCGTGTCACAGTGTTAGTTACCATACTCCTCCGAAACGGCTTGACCGATTCTTATGAAATTTTATATGCATATTCAGTCGTCAAGAGAATCGGGGACTATCTATTTTTCATACCCCTTCTAGGCAATAAGCGACGTCCACGCGAGCGGAGCCGCGGGCAACAGCTAGTATTCATATAACTATACTTACAGCTATTACATAAAATAACTGAATTATGTTGTGAATTAGTGTCGGACGGTACTAAATGGGAAATTATCGATTACACTTTGAAATTGTTCAAAATAGATTACAACACAACGACAACGCAGCACGGTGGCAACGCAGGTAGCCCCAGGCAGTGAAAGGTTGTACTGCGTTGACCGCCGAAGCGGAACGGTTTCTTTTGAAATGTACAGTATACAACAATTATTGTATACTTTATATCACCTTTATCATACCATTATCATTGTAAAGTACTCACTTTGATCAAGGCGTGTGTACTTTTGATCTGATAAATTAAGATTATGCCAGAGATTTTCGGAACTATCTCAGCTGCTCCGATAGCCGTGATCGTCTAGTGGTTAGGACCCTACGTTGTGGCCGTAGAAACCCAGGTTCGAATCCTGGTCACGGCAGTGTTTCACTGTCACGGCGGAGCTAAATTTTTTTGCAAGTATCTATATATTTTGTAAGACTAATCAAATTGCACATAAAAGAAACTATTTGACACTAAGGCGATTATCACACTGCCTCACAGCGTAGCACGTGAATGCGTTTTCTAGCGTTACTTATAAGTATCTCCATTTGTATAGAAAACACGCACAGTCCAACACACAGAAAATGCATCCACGCGCATTCATGTAGGTCCGTCGACACGCAGCATGCAGCTTGGTGCGTGGCAGTGTGTTTATCGCCTAAGCCTTGTGATATGTTACGGGTCTAACGAAGAAAATATTATGCCTAGTAGCTAACTAGTTTCAAAACTACTGTACAAGCATATACTGTGGCATTACCAAATCCACTGGATCAATGTAAAGCTAGCAGCTTCATTACAACGTCTAGACTCTCCAGCAGCAATAACAATTTTACTAGATCTACTTATCCATCTCTAGCAAGTACGTATATGATAACCTTAATATCTAGGTATATAAAGGAAAAGTATTTGAACTTTGAAACGAGTGGTAAACTATATCCTACGCTTATGAACATTAGGTTTCGGCCTAATTATAGTAGAATATGGAAATATGCCGTATATACCGCAATGAGTATGTTAAAAACGGAATGCTATGAAACTGGGTTAGTTTCACCCCGCAAATATTTCAATAAATGAGATATGACCGCATATTTATTAATTACATTTAAGTTTTTATTTCATGCTTAATTTAAATTTCGGAATATTTCCTACTATATTCGATAACGACGGATAACCGTTACTCGTTAAGGCGTTAGGCCTACCCCTTACTAAGTACAGAATGATTTTTGGTCGTCAACGTTCCCGAAAACTACGGAATCTCCTCATCATCACGATCAATTTTTCTCCATGGAAGCAGGAAGTGTCTGGTTTCCAAAATATTAGGGATTATATTATGGAGAAGTGTTTTTTATCTTAGTCGAGATATTATATAATATAAAGTTAATAATAAAGAAATAGAAAAAATTCTTCACCCCGCTCGGGGTGCATTTTCTGCATAAATGCACACTGACGCGTGTAGCAAGATTTTTTCTCGAGGATTAATTAATATCTGTCTATGAAAAAACTAGCATAAACAGTGGACACTATAAATTTCGCCCGATCAAGGAATTAATAATTTTTTCAAAAAAATTTACATCCTTTCCCAGCATAATTTTTGGCATAAATTTACTTTATTTGATGTATATAGTACGTTAAGGGTGGCAACGAAAAATCACCCTGTATATCGAAATTAATTCATGGCATAGGTAATTAGTAAAAATGGGTGAGTCAATTCCACTCGTCAGCCTACCCCTTTTGGGATACTATACTGTGAACAAATAAATAATCATTTCATTTCAATAAGCGTTATTGTTTTTAATTTGATGATATTTATAAACATAAATGTGTAATTGAAACTGTCATGATAATGTTAGAATAAATAACTGTTGGTTTGCAGGTTGTACGGTATCTCCGTATATGAAGTTGTGTATCCCGTTGAAGGCTTATCGTTGCCCCAGGGCCCATAACGACCCCTGCTCGGGGCACGTGTCTGTTTAGATTCAGCTCGGTCGCAAAAAATCCCATTAATACCAATTTTGCTCGTAGTACATTACGTAAACCTTTTGGTAGGCTGCGTATTACAATAATTTTTTTTCTCTGTATACAAGTTATTTTCAATTTAAGCCGCATTGCACGTGCTTTTTTTATTCTGAGTCTTATATTGGATTACAGGCAGTCATTGTTTGAATCGTTATTTTGGTTAGTGTGATTGTCAAATTTTGTCTTACTTACGGCCAATTTCAATACGAGAGATCAAAGAGAATCTCGGATTTTTCTATTCCTGATTAGAAATTTTGTATGAAAACAATTAAAGATTAAATCTGAGATACGCAACAAATCTCTCAAGATCAGAGGGGTAAGCACGAAACTTTTGACGCGGCGTGACGCTAGCGACTCGCTAACAAAATCTATGTGATTTGACAGTTTGACGCTACGGACGGACACGTTACGGACTATCGGGAGGTTCGTGCTCACCCCACAGTTATAAAAATTTGCTGTTACTCACATGTGGTAGCCATTATCGCTGATGGAAATATAAATCTCTATCTCTCTCTCTCTTATATCGCTTAGGTCCAATATATCTATAGTCTCAATATAATCAGAATTTCTTGTCCCCAGATGCCCGATGATGCGTCGCAATGTTCGGTAACTGGAGCGAGGGTGCGCAGGAGTCCGCCAGCGAGGCGCCGCTGCTCGCCGCGTACATCCTCGTCTCCATCGTAGGGATTATAGGCAAGTAAAAGAACCTTATTAATGTAAAATTGAACTTACATATCCGAAGCCTATTACGATTATATTACTGTTTAAAATGACTTAGTAACATTACTTTTAGACTTGGTGCGGTCTCAAGATTTTTGTTCCCAAAAAGCAGCGGTAGGATTACCCTTAACTATGTGAGATCCAGAATGTTCGCCTATTCTGGATCTCACATGGTAAGGCTGATCCTTCAGTGAATTTACACAATTCCGCCCTACCGTGGAAAACATGGGCGTGACCCGCGTGACTGCCGAAAACGCATATCTTGTACAAAAGGCACAGCAAATGAATTATTATGTATCATTGTAATCCTAACCGCAGGTAATGTTAGTCTAATGGCCGCACTGGCCTCCGCCGGCGCTGCTCGTCTACGAACCCCGCAGCTGCTGAGCGCATGCGCGGCCGACCTGCTCGTCTGCGCAGCCAGCGCCCCTCTAGCGGCTACGAGGGTTGGAAAACTCCAGGAGATACCCTGCCCTGTCACTTATTATATTGAGGTAATTGATATACGAGTGGTCATCTGCCTGGAACATACTAAATAAGAGCCGGCGAGTAGGTATGTATGCACCTTTTATGGCTTCATTCTTTAACTTTAATGGCTAACATTTCAAGCAAAATGTGCTTCATGAGATATTGTTCTCAGAACAAGCGCTGGAATTTTTTTAGGGATTTTCTTATGCACGTCACTTAAAAAACGTAAGGGCGCGTTTGGGTTGTCCGTTCACTAAAAAAATACGCGTGTTCTTAATATATATTTTAATATACCTACACGCTCTTGCCAATTTCCATTTTTTCTCTGCCTTGTTCAGGTTATTTTACTTTATTGTAGGCATGCAACTTGACAACATCATTCTAATAACACAATTTTGTCATTTAGACGCGTCCTTATCTACCTTGTTTCTTCAAAGAGAAATCCGTCTTTTAGAAGCTTCATGTCTTCGCGTATTACGTCGTTTTATCCTGTCTCCATTGAATTATTTTGGGAGAGATTTTTGACGTTTTTGAGATTTCTTTGTGGTAAAAATACTACCCTCGTTCAAAGTTGAAATTACAGAAACGATCAAAATGCGCGTCAGTTACGCGTCATATCTTATTTAAATCACCCACATCATGTAGGTACCCTTAAATTTAAGTACCTGCCCTTTTATCTATAAACTGTCTTTAGGTGAAGCAACTTACATATGAATAGTATACGTTCTATTTATTTTAAGTTTATATTAACAAGATTATCAGAGTTATTTAGACAGCAGTTAGTTCCTACAAGTCGTGTTGCGTCAATTTTATATCTAGTTAAGGAAATCCGTAACGAGAGAAATCTCTCCCAATCAGATGCAATCGAATCAGAGTGCCTAGGCGATATATACTAGATAGCGACACGTCCGTAAACTTTGCGAGGGAGGAAGCAATTTGTAAGGAAACGACATCACCATATCTCCCTCGTAGCGATCGTCTGCACAGTAAAATATACTGAGTATATAGGCATCCATAACGTTGTTCGCAGTCGTTTCCGGTGGCAGCAAGTACATTGTCGCTGGTAGCGATGGCAGCGGACCGTTGTGGTGTGGTGCGGCGGGGGCGAGACAACGCGCTGTGCTCGCGACCGCTGCTCTCAGTCATGGCGGTTTGGACCACTGCATTTTTACTTGGTAATAAACTACCCAACTAATCTGGTCTTAAGCATATTAGAACATTGATTAAAGATATTTCTTTTTGCAGGTGCAGCCGCAGTGATAGCAACCTGCCTCTCCTTTCCGCCTATAGCAGCGGCACACGCACTGCTGTCGTATTGCTTCCCAGTGGCGGCGGTGGCGCGCTGTCACTGGGCCGTCCGCGTCAAGTTGACAGCCCTCTCGCTCACGGCTAGGGCGGCGCACGGCGAGCTACCTCTCCCCGTCCCGCTCATGCGGAGACCGACGCACGTCATCATCGTCGCCGGCGTCGGGCCGAGGGAGAGACGCGACGCTGTAGACGGCGGTGACGGCCGGTCAAAGAAGAAACTCCAGCCGAGCCTGCTAGGGCCTCAGCCACAGACGTCCACGCTCCGCTCGCGACGCCGCCTCGGCAACGTCCTCATGGGCATTGCCGCTATCTTCGGCGCGTGTTGGTGCCCCTATGCGACTATAGTGATATGTAGTGCGTTTGGACTAAATGTGCCGGCTGTGCTGGCCCAGTACGCACTTCTGCTCGGACATGCACACTCCGCTATCAATGCAGCAGCGTATTGGGTGCTGAATCGACACGCGCTGACCGCCGCGTGCGCCGCGTGGCGCCTGCCGCAGCTGCGCGTGCGCGAGGAGAGGCCCTCCTCAACCAACGAGGCTGCGCTGGGTGCATTCCACCCGCGACTGGCCCGCCCCGCGCCCTCGCCGCGCCCGCCTCCCTCTAGCTTCCTCTATTGATGTCCATGTATCTTCTAAGCTCTGTCGATCTGTGATTCCTGTCTCTCAGTGCCTCGTATAGTCTAAGGCGCCCACCTCGGTGCGCCGCTCGTTTCGTCGTTATAAACGTGGTTGTTTGAGATTTTATGGAGAATAATATCCGTGAAGCAATAAAGTGTATGAAACACTTATAGTCGTTTTATTGTAGTCGTGAATGCGAACGTAAAAGAGTGATGACGTCGTATTGTCTGTCGGTATACTGTGATTTTACCTCGGGGAGGCTAAATGGGTCAATAAATGGTTGTTTTACATAATGTTTTATATTTTTATTCAGTAACAGAACCATTTTTAAGCTCAGTTGAAGTAAAACTTTGATAAAGTAAATTAGATCTATACAGTATAGTACATACTTATACCGGACCTTTGCAGTTATAAGCATATAACTAACTTAGCTAATATTCAACTTTGTCACAAATTAAGTTTAAGAACATATAAGTTTGTTTACCAGTCTGGAGTTCTTTGTTCTCATGGGACCAGGGTGCTTAGACAAAGAAGCATCGTTTGGCATCGACGTTAGTTGTCACATTCACGAACTTCCTATTGGAGCAAACATGTCGGCTTAGAGAAACAAGAAGCCGCGTTGCTCTAAGCGTGTCGGTGACGATTGGGTCGAAGTAAGTATATCTACTGTTATGAGAAAAAGGTTGTTTAAATTTAATTTTACTATAAGAAAAGAAAATCTGTTAATAAATAAACATAATAACTCAACTCAGTTTTAAGACTAGGATTCTCATAAAAAAACCGTATTACTGGAAGTTTACAATAATGACAAATCCGAATAAAGCCTTAAGTCTTATAACTTTAAAGCCATAATCTCGGCAAACGGCGCAAAGTTAATAATTTTAATGTGCCATGAATGTTATAAGTACCCGCAACGCATGAGTCCCACTTTCCATTAAAAAGCACGTAATCCGAGTTTGGGGCACGTAAAACAGTTTTAGTGATGGCTGCCGACTCCCAGGCTTACAATTAGTCTTTGTAATGTCCCACAACTTGGTCGGGTAAAGTAATAATCGAAGGACATCGTGATGATTATTAAAATCAAAATAAGCAATTGGAAGGTTTCACATGCCCTTTAAGAAATATAGTTATACGTAGCATGTTTAGCATAGCGGAACCAGATGTAATAGATTAGTGATTTGTTGCTAACTTACCGGGATTGCAATCCGTACCCCGCGTCCCTGATACTAGTGAAGCCCCACATCAGCATGGCGATATTATTACCTACTCGTATTATATTATTTCACATCATATCGTTTATCTATCTCTAAGGTCTCCCCTGGTAAGAAACATTATTTATCTATCTCCAATAATACTGCTACTAATACTAATATTATTAGTAGTATTTTACTAGTAAGTGTCAACATTAATAAATGCTTTATTTAAACAGATTTACTAAAGATTCACTTCATAGATCTATGAGCTACTCAAGGTAGAGTTTATTTGAAACAAAAACTCATTATGAAAATATACATGATACGATCAAGGAGGAGAATTAATGTAGAAACTTACTGCTAGATCAATCTTATTTTACAACATTACATTAGCTATTAATTAGATGTCCCTGCTTACTGGTAACGCCAGTTACTTTTATGAACTTTCTGAATATCAATTACCTACCACACATTTTCCATCACGTGTAAGCGCCGTTCAACTTAACTAAGTCAAAGTCCATATGCTAATAACTTAGAAACTCACAAGTGGCACAAAACGTGCCTCGCGACGAGACTCTGATGGCTCGAAATAGGTTTCCAATAAATATGTTTCATACTCCTTATATTTCATTGCGCATTTTGAGTTTTTCATTAATTTCTATGTTTTCATCGGTCCCATGCGCATTGGGCTTCATGCGGAAAAGGTTACAGACAAAACAAACATTAAAAACCTTTTTCTTACTTTCGGAAAAGTTGGGGAAAGTTAATGTTGTTATGGTGAAAAAGATTTCAAAGTTCATTCCGAAAAACGGCCTTATTTTCAATTCGCTTCACCATTCTTAAACTGAGCCTAAACTTTTGCATTGAAAAAGTTACGAAAATGTTTAACAGCATTTACTGTGTGATTTGTAAAATATATTTTTATATTTAGGTACTTTATATTTTGTATTATTATAGTTTCATCTAACGCAAGAGCAAGCGTAGCGTTGGGCGCCCTCCAGCCAGATGGAGGTCGGCTGGTAGTGTCTGGATGGCAAAAGCGGGAGATTGAGCCAAGTGGCGTACTCTGGGGGAGGCCTACGTCCAGCAGTGGACTGCAATAGGCTGACGACGACGACGACGACAATAGTTTCATCTATATTTGCCTTTAAAATTAAAATACTACACGAACGGTATCTACGTGAAATATTATGTTGCAAAGTATTATTAATTTTAACGGATTATATTAATGGAGAAGTGTTTTTATAAATTTATCTTAGTCAAGATATTATAAAATTATTAATAAAGAAATTAAAAAATAACGTTGCCAATATGTAATTTAGAAAAGAGATGGTAAAATTCGTCATCCGAGTAATTGACCCGGTAGCTCAGTGGTAAGAGCACTATCACGGAATGCAGAGGTCGTGGGTTCGATTCCCATCCGGGTGAAGATTTTTTTCCATTTCTTTATTAATAACTAGTGGACGCCCGCGACTCCGTCCGCGTGGACTACAGAAAAAATAAAAAGTAGCCTATATGTTAAGTGTAAAAAGTAGCCTATATGTTATCGCGGTTGTCGTAAAAAATTAATTCACGTTTGTCCCCTTCCCGTGGGAATTTCGGGAAATCCGTTCCCAGTGCTTCCTCGGGGTCCCAAATAAACATATATGCTCAACTTCAGATTCACATGTTTAACCGTTTTCGTAAAAAATAAATAATTCCCGTTGGTCTCCTTCTCGTGGGAATTTCGGGAAATCCGTTCTAGTGTTTCCTCGCAGTCCCTAATGAACATATATGCCCAATTTCAGCTTCATATGTATAGCGGTTTTCGTAAAAACTATGAATTCCCGTTTGTCCCCTTCCCGTGGGAATTTCGGGAAATCCGTTTTTAGTCCTCCCTCGCTGTCCCCAATGAACATATATGCCCGATTTCAGCTTCATATGTATAGCGGTTTTCGTAAAAACTATGAATTCCCGTTTGTCCCCTTCCCGTGGGAATTTCGGGAAATCCGTTTTTAGTCCTCCCTCGCTGTCCCCAATGAACATATATGCCCGATTTCAGCTTCATATGTATAGCGGTTTTCGTAAAAAATATAGAATTCCCGTTGGTCGCCTTCCCGTGGGAATATCGGGAAATTCTTATAGCCTATGTTCATCCAGGTCCAATAAGGATTCTAACGGTGAAAGAATTTTTGAAATCGGTCCAGTAGTTTTTGAGCCTATTCATTACAACCAAACAAACAAAGTTTTCCTCTTTATAATATTAGTGTAGATTTTATTAAACCTTTGTAGATAGATAGGAACTGATCCAATTGAATGGTTAACCAAATTAAGAACGTTCTCAAACTGGTCAAGATGCCGCTTCAACTGGATAGTTTTATAACTATTGAACGTACCTACCTAGCTATATCTCACTAAATACAATTCTTCAATATGTCTATCATGAGAAGATCTTCGCCTCGCTAATCCCGAAGAACAGAAGTGGAATGAGGCTCGTAAGCGGCTCGGAGCTAAGCACATACTAGTACCAAATATACTTATATATACTTTGGTGCAGTTATTAATTCTCAAAGACTCGGATACACTAGAAGATAAAATGTCCCAAAACAAGGCCCGTCGCCCTTTTACAGTTGTCCAAGATAAATACGGGTATCGCATAATAATAGAAACAATCGCATTAAAATAGAAAACAATAAAAAAAACAATTTAGTCTTAAAAAACCCCACTATTATACATAAATAAGATTTGTTACAGGGCCTTGCGTACCCAATATAATAATGTTTTTAGGAGACTGTTGGGTCTGCGGCGTCACTGTAGTGCATCTGGCTGGGATGCTATCAGGAGCCAAAGTGGATAGCATCTGGGATATTATCAAAAAGCGCATAGCTCCAGCAGCCTCATGCACTCGGCGTTTTCGTGACCATTTTCCACCAACACGATTAAAAATAAATGAATTTTTCTCAAAAAATATTAAGTGGAACTAACTACATGTTACGACTTATTATAGTATGCTATTTGAAGTGTGTTAAGTCGCTGAACTTAAGCCACAAGTATAAGGACATAATATTTGACTTATCCCATTCATGTTCATGTAGGTAAAAGGTTACTTACCCGACAACGTGACCGTATCAATCAAGTCGAGTTAGGTCCAAATGAACTTGGTTAGGAAGGTTATACAAAACTCATTTCTTTACAAAAAATAAATAGTGAACGATCTACAAGTCAACATTGAAAATGTAAAATATGAATAGGTATAAGAAATATAGAGAGCAATCACTAAATCAGGAGATCTACTCTGAAGTGACGATAAACGAAGTATCGGCCGAATATCGAGGTATTTCCTACTACGAACTTCCTTCGATCGGATCAGTCGCGCCAATTTTTTATTCAATCCGATCGAACTCTATTTGACAGGTATAAGGCTAGATAATAGAAAGCTTATAATATTAGTCAATGTGAATTATTCTCTATGGTTCCGAATGAGTAGTTAACTCAGATGAATGAATCGAAGCAATTTCGTACTAGGGTCAAAGGCTGTCAAAGGCTTCGATTCGGTCGGGCTTCGGTCGGACCGAAAGATTAGAGTAGACCCCCAGAATCCATAATGTTTTAGAATACGTACATATTTATGATAGCCGTACATTATAGCCAACTAGTGGACGCACGCGACTTCATCCGCGTAGACTACAGAAAAAGCGAAATGTCGAAATTATCCGGGATATATATTTATAATATTAGTAGAATAATAGGATTAGGATCTTGAGAGGTTATTAAGTTTTTAATGTTCAATTGTTTCATACAATATTTCAAAATAGGTAACAAAAGCATTAAGATTCTTTTTAATCTCTAGTATTTAAATTGGTCAAAATAGCCAATGTAGAATTGGAGTAAACGATGAAAAATACCGCTTTCAATTACTATTCATCTCTTCACCAAGCAAAAAAGTAACCTACTTTATATTTTTACAGCCAATGCCAAAGTTACCCTTGATGGATAAACCTCAGGATAAGGTCAAAAGGGTACAGAGTCCCGGTGTACCACATAGCACTTTAACCTGCCAAATTAAAATTAATCACCACAGACCCTGGACCGCAAAAACCACTCGTACCTGAGGCCGTATTAATCAAACCTAGTTGAATGGTCGGAGAGGCGTTCACTTGTCCATTTAGCGATAAGGGTCGTAGGGCAAAGGGAACAGGCGTCCAAATCCGCATACTATATCTCTTATTATGACAATACACCTGTATGAATGATTGAAGATAAGAACTGCTATGGAAAATATTTCTTTTGTTTATAATAAAATTTATAAATATTTATTTATTTATTTATTTTTTTACACACCATCTTTACAGGTAAACTTAACCTAATGCGATAGTGCATCTACTTAATTATAAATAAATAATCTACCTCTCTGATCTAACCTAAACCTAATAATTTTCATAAAACTAAAAATCAAAAATAAATAATAAATATTGTGGCGTTGAAGTATGATGGTCAGACTCGTCCACAATATCTGTAACAATTGTATTTTTTATCAATACATTATACCATTTACAGTCAAAGCATCACATAGACCAAACTAGAAAAAACAAAATAATTTTATCTAAAAGAACCTACGTACATAGGTACTTATCTCTATATTCCACATTCTTGAAGTCGCGGCACGTAAAGTGAGAGTTGTAAAACATCCCGCTGGAATAACTCCCGCAAAAGTTAACAATGTCTGATCAAATACATGTTAACCTAACCAAGATGGCTAACGAACCAACTTCAAGTACATAAGGATAATCTGCAAACATGCGATCATTACATGCCGACTTACGAAACTTTGCGGCACCAAAATAGGAGCTTTTATTGCTTGTTTCAACCGCTCGTTATGTTGGGAGCCAAGCTTACGTGAAATAATACTGGCTTTCGACTAATTGGAGGCGACAGGGCGCTAGTATCGATGTCAAGTCTAGTTTGTGTTACCTGACAACTTGGATGTGAGTTTGTCGAGCTGAGCAAATAAGTTTGCCACCTTGTCTTCACCGTAGGTTGTAAAAGGCGTCGTTGATTAATAATGAAACTGATCGTATTCATCTATGTTTCAATAGAACAATTTAAATTTGAACCTATAGGTATAAGGTGTTTTAAAAATTGGATCTCAATAATTACGAATAATTACTCTCGAATAATTACTGTACTAAAATTTTAAAAAGATAGGATAAACATTTGCATAACAACTAATGTAATTTAAACAGGTAGAGCAGTACATTTCTCAAATATTTAAACGTAATATAAAGAACAAGAAGATTATGTTACACCAGAGGTATACGCTGTATGCTGAGCTGGGTCCATTTCAGCATAATTATGTTTTTCTGATTGGCTGTATTATGAAACATTTTTGAATGCTGAATAAATAATTTCTTTCTTTTTTTCTTTGTCTTCTTTCTTTTCTAAATGGGTTTACATTAGTTATTTATTTAATAGTCATTCCGCGAGTTTTCTGTCAACTTCGAAAATAATGAGATAGTTTTTAATTACGGGAATTGAGGACGGGGACGAATGCATATAAATAAATATCTTTAGTAAGTACGTCCGTAAGTATTTTCTAATTTTGACGCATAATTATTAAAACTTGGGAGAATAATTGTTAATATTTTAAAATAAGTAGATTGGGCACAATAAGACTAAGTGGTGGCTCTTTAGGTAAGTACCTAAGTACTAGTTATTTCTCTGGAAGCCAAACTTTTTTATTTTTCTGCTATCTTAATAGCTTTTTGTTGCACACGCGCTGGACCATGACATAATGTGAAAGGTTTGACACAAAAATGGATGAGAAATAGCCACTTTTCGTTACTCTACCACCAGCTCCGACAGCCGTGATCGTCTAGTGGTTAGGACCCTACGTTGTGGCCGTAGTAACCCAGGTTCGAATCCTGGTCACGGCAGTGTCACACTGTCACGGCGGAGCTTAACTTTTTTATGACTTTCAATTGTTCACTTTTTACTGGTACTTATTACAGAAAAGAGAGAGAGGCAAAGTCAAACTTACAAGGTGATTGAGATCAATGAAAGACTTTATTATACAATAAATCTATGATTCATACAGCGTTGAAACGAGATTACCATGAATTGTTTCCATGGAAGCGAGGTATAGGGTTAATAGCGGTATCTTGCGTTTATAATAATGAAAATAATCCTGATTTTAGAGGTCATGGTGACCCCGGCTAAGGTATGTAAGTATATGTGTAGAGTAGGTACATAGGTATACGTTTTATTTCTATTTATTGATCTAAGTTCTTTATTTTTATCTGGGCTTCAGATCTGTACCTAAGTAGGTATATAAACATTTGTCCCGTTATATATATAAAAAAAAAATCTTCAATACATTGTACATATTGACGAAAGCATTATTTTTAATGCACTTTTTTGCAAAACTAATAATAAGCTTTTAATGTATGTAGAATTGTAGATTCATTAGGTATATTTACAGAAAAAGATAGCTTTATATCTTTAATCACAACAGAATCAAATTAAAATATCCCAAATCCTTATTGCGTCTTAACAGAAGGCCGTTTAACTTCTGTGAGCCCTCTTAACGAAAACTTGAAGGAGTTATCTCGACCCTTCGATAATTCAATTAACCTTTGAATTTATTTCAGTCAGAAATAAATTTAGATAGTATGTTTAGTTGATGTTATTTAACCGCAAAGTAGTGATAGCTATAAGAAAATTTTTCCCTTGAGGCACGGAGGGAAAACATTCCTCTATGTTTGAGGTCAATGGGGTAATGGTAGGTACTCTTTGAATTTTTTTGCGTGTGTGTATATACAGGATGTTTTTATTTGATTATTCGCAATGTTCACTTTCCGCGGCAATTATATCGGTCGATTCTGTGTCAAGTTAATTGGTCTTATTGGTCATTGTATGATAACATTGTTGTTTTGTTTGTTGAGACTGAAATAGTTTTTTTGAAAATCATTCATTGGTTAAGATTTTGTTATTAAGTCATTATCAAAGACCTTTTTAAACGAACTATACCTAAAATTTTTTTCGGAAAAAATAATATAAGTCAGAAAAATTTAGAATTTTCCAGCGAAAGTGGTACTTAGTATCAATAAGTGCCAGACTGCCACATACACTTACTTTTAATGTTAGTTTCGTAAATTAATCTTGAGAATAAAAGAAACATGAAATATTTGAACACTTTAATTGATATTTAAGACCAGCCTGAGCACTGAGACATGCATTCCGCTTCAGACGCGAAGTTATTGGTGCATGAGTCAGGAGCGGGACAGTAGGAGGCCCATCTCCATACGATGCACTTTTGAGTCGCAAAATCAAACACATATCTGGAAGCGTTAGTAGCATAAGTTAGTAGAATAAATCATCATCATCTTCCTGCCCTTATTCCATAATTTATGGGGTCGGCGCAATATGCTAGCACCAGCACAGAATAAATTACTTTCATTCTTCACTTCACACACTTCAGTCTTTAGGTAGGTGTATGAAGTATTTCACGTTGACGGCTTTATTAAGTCTTATTTTAAAATATAAACATAAAAACACACTGGCTTCAGTAATACAAGTAAGTACACTACTTACTCAGTTTGTTGGAAGAACATTCTAAACTAAATAATTGACAATACATCATACCTGACCGTATGATCCACTCTCGACGCTGATGCTGCTTCCACAAGGCAGTGCCTCTGTGTTGGTTTTACCTTGCATATTTCTGAATCGACTAAAACATAACATTATGTAAATATCAAATGTAATATAAATTGTCATATCTGCCAGAAATACTGAATCTCTCTTCAATTATTATATATTTACCGAAAGATTTATAAGGTTTCTTTTTTGCGTTACCATACAATCAAGGTCCATAATTCCGAAACCCTATATTCAATAAGCTAAAAAGATTCCATACCGCTTGCGTCTTTAATAGTCTCGTGTTAAAAGGAACGTGTATAATTTAAAAAAACATGCTATATAATTTATAAAGACAAACAATTAAACACAAAACCATAATCCAAACTTACTACATGCTTCTAGATTTTTATACACAAAAGCGAATAAGAAGAACACAACGCATCGAAGTTTCAACATGGTGGAGCGACTGCGGAATTGCATTTGAGATATTGTAGAATATTTATTTCGATATCAAATAATAACTACAAGACTTCAAGTGTGAAAAAACTGAGAACTAATTCTACATGCTATAAATAATTTGAAAACTGTAAATGTGTACAGCTGCGCGACTTTACAATAATCATAATACACATCTAAGAAATAGGTCACGGCACAGATATGATAATGTCGCGGTCAGAAAATGTTTCATTATCAGCCTATTTCAGTCCACTGCTGGACGTAGGCCTCCCCCGGGGCACGCCACAAGACTGCCATGGGAGGTATTTGTCCATAGTCACCACGCTGGGCAGGCGGGTTGGTGACCGCAGATTGTATTTTGGACTATGTTGTCAACACGGGAGGCGCTGCTGCCCACCTCCCGGAAACCCTTAATCGCCTCGTACGATACCCACGGGCAGACATGGGGTGGTACGAATTCTACTCTGCCGGCACCACGCGGCCTGAAAATGTTTACCAGTTTTCAAATTCGATTTTTCCTTACGCAGTTTTAACTGAAGTCTAATGCTATGTCAGGTTACTTATTACATTTTATAAGAATTTAATATGAAACAAGGAGATTATTACATACTTAAAGGAAATGTAAAAAGGCTAAACCAGTGAAAATAATATTAAAAGTACAATACGCACAAAGCAACAACGTAAGAATATATGGAAAACCATGCAGCAGAAATAAAACATTTCGACACACTGAAAAAGTAGAATCTTAATCAGGCATATCATTGATTAAATACTGTTACTTATGTATTTAAATGTAAATAGTAGTTTATACCTATAATATTTAAATTAAGGTAGATAACCTACTTAAAAAGTATAAGTAAATTTGTAATATAAAAATATAGGTAGGTAACATGTAGGTTAAATTAATATTATTAGGATTATACGTCTATGCACTAATGCTGAACTAAATTACAACCTGTACTTGGAACTAACTATAAACTATTGCAAACTGTTTAGCAAATTAACATGATAGATAGTGTGTGATGATAACCCTAAACAGTTATCACACGCAATATAATATGCATCAGTATAAAAAATATATAAACACCATTCATGAAATATTTGCTTCTACCAGCATGCTAAAGCTGCTGGGTTTGCTACCAGCGTTTAAATCCATCAGGCAGGGTCACTAACTAACTCTGTAACTGCACATATAGAAAGAATATAATATTTATCCACAAGTTCCAAACGTGCATTGAGAAGTGCTGTCAAAGTGTGCGAAAATAAACAGAAACCAATCTGAAACAAAACAAACGAGTAGCGCACCGTAATTAGGCTACTTGTATACGAATACAAACACTCTTCGGTGAAATGAGCCGGCACCTGCGAGGGGAACTAAACGCTCCCTAATTAATCACGGGAGAGGGTAATTGTGTACCCACTGTGATCACAGACTGCGATTTACTTAGAAAGTTGTTAAATAATGGCGGCGCACAGCGTCAGGGGATACCGCCAAAAAGTTTGTGATATTTTTCATTCTTTTACCTATGGAAATTACTACATAATTATATCTACCGGTCCTGAAATATATGCGCCTGCTGTGCTTGAACTTCTGGACAGCTTTATAGTAAAATGTTTATATTTATAGGTTCTCAGTTAATAAATAATAAGGATGTGATTTGGTATTAATATAAGAAGGTGAAATCGTAGGAATCACGACTATGAAGATACTTTAATGTAATGTATTTTTTTTAATCGTAGAAGAGATCTCTGGTAGAGATAAGCTTGCCATTGTACATGCATCTCTTCTTTAATGTTGTATGGCATATTTCTTTTTGTGTATGTGCAATAAAGAATAAGAATAAGATTATTAAGGAAAGTGCTGGTAACAAAACATTGCTATTATGCAACAGATTCCTTTGGACATCCATCTTACACTGAAAAGTACTTTATTTTGCAAACGGGATTGGCAAGTGTCAAGTTGATATTCGGATATTGCAAAACATTAAAATTAAACTCCGCCGTGACAGTGAAACACTGCCGTGACCAGGATTCGAACCTGGGTTACTACGGCCACAACGTAGGGTCCTAACCACTAGACGATCACGGCTATCGGAGCTGGTGATAGAGTGACGAATTACAGCTTGAGTAGTGAATATTTTGTTGCAATTCCTTTCACAATTTCGATTGTTATGGTCCAGCGCGCGCGCAACAAAAGTAATTGAATGTGGCAAATAGATTAAACTAATACAATGATACCTTATTTTAATATACGATACTAGTTATTTCATCTCTCAATTTTATGGCGAAAATATCGGCTGTAGTGTGAATTATATGGACATATTTAAACTTCACTTGCGTATAAAATGGATTTTTAAATTTGTAATAGATTGGTACAATACGTTAAACAAATAAAGTTTTAACCACTTTTACACAAATTAATTTTTGGTCTGGGTTGGTCACCAACCCGCCTGCCCAGCGTGGTGACTATGGGCAAATACCCCCCATGGCAGTCTTGTGGCGTGCCCAGGGGGAGGCCTACGTCCAGCAGTGGACTGTAATAGGCTGATGATGATGATAATGACACAAATTAAATGAATTCTGTCTAAACAGAGCTGAAATAAAATAAAAAAACTGGTGAATTTTTTTTTTTAAGTTCTGTTTAGACAATACTGTTTGCAAATTTTAATCATGACTCTCATTCATATAAGAAATCATTACTATACAAATTGGACGTGTGCTCGCGATAACATAACACTTGATAACCTTACCCAAGTTTAATATCAACATGTACAAGATTTGGTGCATTATTATACTTGTACTAATATTTGTTGTTTGTCTACAAGGGCGTGAGTATGAACAACATTAACTTTGCCCTGTTCTTATTATTATTAGTCACAAATTAATTAAGTGTCTGTAAACAATTAAACATGATATTTTATGCCTCTGTTAAATAATTGCAGTATCCTCGGAACAATGCAAGAAAAAGCCGATGGAAAGACACTGTCTAGTGGAATATGCCTCTAGATTTAGAGTGTCACATACAACAAGGTAGGTTTACTAGGCTTTAATAATATTTTTCTAATGTAACCTATACTATAACTAGGTACGTTGATAAATTTTTTCGAGTAAAATCAATACGAAATTAAAAAGTAGATATTACTCGTATAACCCATGAAAACATTATTCATAACGAAAAACATTTCGCCAATTTTCCAATGCATAAAACTATTGATATGAACGCAGATTATAAAATATTTTCATCTCTGTTAAAGTCAATATGGAATACATTCGATTTATTCAGCTAACGAACTCTGACCTATTTGATCTATGTTTGCTGAAATCAAAATGGCCTTTATGATAGGTTAGGAGTTAATCGAATAACTCACCGAATAGATCGTAAATCAGGATATCACATCACATCAAATCAAATCAAAAATAATTTATTTGCACAATAAAACATACATGTCTAGATAACCCGCTGCCTCCCACACTAGGTGGAATTTAGCGTCATTCTCCCAAGCTAACAACAGTTTATTACATTCATTTGTATACTTATATACAAAAATGACATGCACATAACCAGTGACCATATAACAAACATATTATGAGCAGGTTTAGCTAAATTATAGTAATAAATTGTGCAATTTTTCAGATATGTCTTTGACTGGGACACTCAGAAGTGCATAATATGGAGATGGGCTTCATATTGTCCCATTCCTGAACCACTGACCAACAACTTTGACTCGGAAAGGGCCTGTTTGTATGAATGTAGGGGCTGGGCGTAACATGTGTTATTGAAATGACAGTAAAGTTTCTTATTTCATTATATCTAGACTAAATTTTGACTCTTTATAAATATCTCTAACGGTTGACACCACATATACCAATAGTCTTCTGCGTTCCCTGAATGGGGCAGCTAGAACTTTTTTAAGCAGGTAACCGGGGGTGACCTCTAGAGGAAAGTAATACGTAGAGTATATTATCGAAGCAAATTGTAATTTTATACTATCGGTACCTACAAGAGGCCCTCTAGTAGGTATCTATAGGTATATAAAATTACAATTCACTTTCAGCAACTAGATAGAAGACAATAAGGGTGTGATACCCATGTGACGTAGTTATCCTAATATTTGTACACATTTAGTAAACATCAAAATGCTTCCCTTATTCTCTTATGAAATTCGAAACGTGATTTGTTTGAGCTGCCTTTTACAAAATTGACTGTTGCAAATGTTATGGACCGTTTTACTCCCTGCCTATGAGTACATGACATTGTGAACAATTTTGTCTAAAATATGGTATGTTTTTTATCAATAAGTTTTATGATTGAACGATTGGACCGTATATTATAGCTCGAAGAACCGATGGCCGATGGAGGCGAAAGGTTCTAGAGTGGATACACTACGTTTCGGCAAGCGTAGCATGAAAAGGCCACCCGCGAGATGGACGGACGACCTAGCCAAGGTCCTGCTGGATGCAGGCCGCTTCCGACCGGTCGGACTGGAGTTTGTTGGGGGAGGCCAATGTTTAGCAGTGGACTTCTCATGACTGATAATAGTTTATAAATTAAACAACATGCAAGACCTTACCAGCACCGCCACGACCTCGACATCACCCAGGCTGACTCACTCACATCACAGATCACGAAGCGAAATATCACAGAAAAACACTTGAGATTTTCTTAACCTTGCAACACAAAACATTAAATGAGATTTTATTACCTATGTGAATTTTAGAACATTTCTAGCTTTCAAGATTTTTTTATTAAGCACAAAATTAACAACGCGACCACAATGTAAACGCGACTGAAATTCGCCCAAGCGCGGAAGCATTCCAAATAGAACAGTCGAAATTCAAAATTCAAAAGTGGACGTGGCCTGATATCTCACACATCCCAAGATAAAAGTAAAATATCAAAGAGTTTTTATTCACGCTTACCTAAAATAAGAAAAACGTTTTGGTTTAATCTGTGTAACTAAATATAAAAAAAACGATATCGAAGATTTTTAGTGGAACGACACACCGACATAATAGTCTAGGCGTCATTCTTTCTGTTGTAGAGCGTTTCAATATATAGTTCTACTATTTGTCTCTATTTGCATTGACTACATTATGTGTCACTGCAAAAAATATTAGTTCAGAAATCAGACATAGGATTTATTCTAGTCTCGTTAGTGACTTAAAGTTAAAGGTACTTAATAAAATAATTGCATTCATTCACAAAAAAGTAATTCATATGAAAGCTCAATTAAAATAATGAGCAATGTTAATTACTCACGCAGCAGCAGTCTAAGCTGAATGATAATAAAGTGTGCGTCTGAGCGAACGGCAGAGGGCGCGGCGGCTAATAGGCGACCCACCCTGAGGGCACAGACAACAATCTATTCAGTAGGGTAAGCATGTCTCGTACTAACTAACTACATGAACATTTTTACGCGTCATATCGACTCGCAAGCAAAATCTATAAGAAATAACCGTGTGACGATAGCATTACGGACTATCGAGAGGTTCCACTGATTTTTACTTCACCATGGTATAAGACCTCGGGCCTCTGTCAAAGCAGCTTTATCTCATATACCTACCCTATCCTAACCTTTACATGGTGTCGAGAAGACGTATTAGGCTCTATGCTTCACGTTGTTTTGTCATCAAACCGTAAGTATTCTGTTGTCAGGAATACATAATATGCCAAATGTAGGATGTTGCATGATGGTGCCCTGGCATAAATGAGGGTTAGTTATGAGTTAGAGGTATCAGGTAATAGCTGAATAAAATTATTACTTACGAGTACCGATACAGTTCAATTATTAGCAAGGGGTTAATCATTATGTATACTGTGGCTGTTCTTCGCATAATCCATACAAGTCAGCCATATGTGGAATAAGGGTAAATACTTGCTAATTATTAGTCTATGTCGTCCCACTGAAAGCCAGGTCTTCGAGTACCAAATCACAATAGATCACGGCAACTGGTCTCTAGGCACCTACATAACATCATATCAACCAAATCCTAAGAATAATGCAAAATAAAGCCTATGTACCTCTCTCATTAATTTAATCTTAGGTACCCCACATAAGTTTTTAAAATTTCATTCGACTGTTATTTGGTTGCTCTGTGTCGTCACGCCTTAATCCACCCCGTGGCTGACACTCCAGTGTGCTGTGGTCTGCGCCGCAACAGGCTGCTTCATGAGCAAACATCCACGGAATATTACCGGTTTGCGGAAACTTACCGGCACTCTGCGAAATTACCGGTAAACTGGAGCCACCGGTAACGCTGCCGGTGAATATATATATATACCCGAACTACAACTCATATCCGGCTTTCGGGAATGGGGAACAAGGTGGTCACGTTTACTGAACAACAGCTCGAAGATTATCAAGTAAGGCATAATATTAATTATATTCTCAGGGTTTCATTTCAACATTAAACTCAACATCTATAGGTACAGAGAATGCTTTATGCTGAATGACTGGCTGACGAGCAATGCATAGCACACGTTGATATTTTAAATTAGGAGAGTGTCTTCCTGTGCACCCGACACAAAACAATTATCGAAATTCCCATGGAAACGGGAAAATTGGAATTTCAATGTTTACGCGGACGAAGTCGTGGGTGTCCTCTGGTACAATCTATTAATTTTAGTGGGGTGTTTATTAAATTATAATAGATTGAATGTTATTAAAATAGTTTTAAACCTTTATGTCAGAAAAACAAAGGAAGCGTGCGTTTCTCCAAATATGTAGCTCCTTTAGAATATAAGAGTCGCGCATAGGAGTTATTCAACGAAAAGGACTCTAGGTAGGTAATTACTTGCTTCTCAGCACTTTGTACATGTAGGCATAATCGTATAAAGAACAACGGACGTAATGCTGTCACTGCACAGATTGAAGCACCGAAATGGCGGCGCGTTGGGCAATGTGTAGGGGAACAGAGGGTAATGGGAGCCAGAGGGCAATGGGAGCGGTGCGCCTAGAGCCAAAACTACAGCTCGTATTTACTCGGTTGCCACTCGGGCCCCTTCGGCACGCTGCGATCGTATTTACCCACGGCGCTCGACTCGCCAGTGCCACGTGTTATGTCACTCTGGACGCTTGTCAATTTTTTAGTTCGCGCGTATTACAAATACGAAATTTCATCGGCCAGGTATGTATGAAGTTATACGATTGTTACAATGAAACCTTTATTTCATTTTATAGGTAATGTTATCAGTTTTGAGTATCTGTGCGTATAATTTCGTTACAAGCTAGATTCAATATATCATTTTATTTTATTCCAAGATGGTGGCAGTTGGGTAATCAGAGCTTATTAGGCTCTGATTACCCCTTGTAGCTTCAATTACCCCATATACTTTTTAATATGTTTTTTTTAGATCACAATATGCCAAGAAAAAGGGAACGCACCACTACGAAAGCGTCTTGGACCGTTGAAACCCTAGAAAATGCTGTCAAAAAACTCCTGCGTGGCGGTACATCAGTATACAAGATATCAAAAGAGACTCAAATACCCTACAGCACCTTGAAAAAAAGATTCAGATTGGCTAAATCCAACGATACTAGCTACAAACATCCTCCTAAACTAGGAAGGCCATCGGTGTTCACTGAGGAACAAGAATCCATTCTGGCCAATCATCTTCGTACAATGTCAAACAAATTTTACGGACTGACGAGGGCTCAGTTTTGTAAGGTATGTTACGCCATGGCTGAAAAATTTGGTGTCGCACATCGATTTAATGAAACCAAGAAGTCTGCCGGCAGAGACTTTCTAACTGGCTTTTTCCAACGACATTCTGATCTGAGTATTAGAAAACCAGAAGCGACAAGCATCAATAGGATACTTGGGTTCAATAAAGTTGAAGTGAATCGATTCTTTAAAAATCTGGAAAAAGTCATGTCAAAATACCACTTTCCGCCGTCTCAAATTTACAATATGGATGAGACTGGCATAACTACGGTCCAGGAAACAGAAAAAATTATAGCGCCTAGGGGACATAAACGTATAGGAACAGTCACATCATGGGAAAGAGGTAAAAAAGTCACAGCTATCTGTGCTATGAGTGCTTCAGGGTCGTTCATTCCGCCTCTTTTTATTTTCCCTCGACAGCGTCACTCACCGCAGCTAGAAAAAGACGGTCCACCAGGAGCTGTTTACACATGTTCTCATAATGGTTGGACGAATGAAAGCATATACATTAAATGGCTGCGACACTTTATTGAGTACTCAAAACCCACTGCTGAACAACCTGTTTTACTTATTATGGATAACCACAACAGCCATTGTACTTTGGAAGCTTGGGAAATGGCTAAAGCTAACCATGTTGTAATGCTTTCCCTTCCACCACATTCATCACATCGGTTACAGCCCCTGGATGTGACTTTTTTTGGGCCGTTCAAGAGAGCCTACAACAAGGAATGCGACATATTTATGAAATCCAGGAATATGGTAAAAATTACACCCTACGATATTGCAGGATTGTTCAACAAAGCTTATGCCAGAGTAGCAAGCTTAGACAAAGGAATCTCTGGCTTCAAAGCCACGGGAATTTTTCCCATGAATCCTGCTGTATTTTCAGAAGACGATTTTGTTGCTGTAGATGAAGTTCAAGAACTTCTTGAACAAGAGCAGCCTGATATTGATCATGCTGTTAGTCCATCTATATTAAGTGAGCTACGAGAGAAGGCAATTCCAGCAAATAACACACCAAACTTGTCGCCAAATACAAACCCTTCTAAAGTCTCGTTCATATTGAATAATAAAACAGTCCCGGAGCCAGCTACTGCCAATCCTTCCACGATCTCGTCTACAACAAACGACGTTCAAGAGCAGTCACTCGATACAGATCCAACCACATCAAATGATTTTGCGAAAGTTCTATCAGTTGTGAGTCCACTACCTAACATACCTAACAAAAATAAGGCTTCTAGACAAAAACAACATTCAGTAATTTTATCTAGCACGCCAATGAAAACAGTATTTGAAGAGAAGGAGAAGAAACGTTTAGAGAAAAAAAAAAAAACTGAAATTACAAAGAAAAAGGGAGAAACCAGCAACAAAAATAGAAAATGTACCACAGAAAAAGGAAAAAAACGAAAGATGGCAACTAACACAAAAGAAAAAGTAAAAAGAGTGAAAAAGAAACTTTTTGAGGATGAAACTGACACGTCTGAAGACGAAAACCTTGAGAATATTTGCGAAGATGAGTCAGAATATTCAGATGAAGAGACATTGTGTGCTATTTGCTGTGACACAGGAAAAAATAATGAGATGTGGTACCGTTGTAGAAGTTGCGGTAAATGGGCACATAAGCAATGTTCTGGTTCTGAGAGGCCGGTTGATTATATTTGCGTTTTTTGCTTAGATCCGTAAAGTTTATTGTTACACGGTTACGTTTACATTAAAATTTATATGAATAAGTGAGATTTCAGACTGATATGGAAATCTTTGAGGCTGATTTAAAATTAAGTAGCTCCCATTACACATATGCGAATTTATAGGTTCTCATTTCCCGCAGAGTCGGGTAATGAGAGCGATTCTGATTTTTTCTTTAAAGTTTATTTGCAGCCAAATGCCTAATTATGTAACTATAACGCTATGATTAAATTATAGTCAAATGAGTAAGGATTTAGTTTCTAATAAAAAGTTCATAAAGTATCCATAAATTTGCCTTTTATTGAACTTTTTCCTTAGTAGGCTCCAATTCCACCCTTCTCCCCTACGTATTTTCCAGTAGGCGCCGAGCTTACTATGGTTTGTATGTGTGTGTGAATAACACAATGTGTGAAAATAAACATCCCTACTCCATGGAATATCGTTGCCGAGCTTACTCTGTGTAGTCACAACACTCGGTCCGTTATTCTTTATATGTTTATGCTTGTAGGTATGTAGACAAGTCCATAACTAAACGGTTATTATTCCAAGTTGCAAACCGCAGTGAAAACTATAGCATCCTCTTTATTACCTTTAACTTCGTAAGAGATACCCTATGTTTCAGAAAATTTACAATTTTATAGGAGGTTAGACCTTTGTTGCGTATTTTATCTATATCTATTCTATACTAATATTATAAAGAGGTAAACTTTGATTGTTTGTTTGTTTGTTTGTTTTTTTTGCAGCGAATGGGCTCCGAAACTACTGGACCGATTTCAAAAATTCTAACACAGTTAGAATCCTTATTGGACCCGGATGAACATAGGCTATAGGGTTTCGCATAATTTCCACTGGGCTGGAATAAATATGAATTAAATACTAAAAAAATTGCCATTTGACGCATGGAGGTATACGTTTGACATACACCATAGAATAACAAGTCCCCAGAAGGAGTCATCAATGACAGATGTATTCCGAGTAGTGAAGCAAAAACGAGTGAAAAATCCCGCATCTTCCGCTCATCTTACCCGCCGATTGTTGCCAAATCGATAAATATTATCAGTTTTTTAGATTCACTAAATAGGTTGTAAAAATTTTACATACTAAAAAGTTGCTTCAATTCAATTTTGTTTAATGGCCAACATTGTGTCGGGCACAATAATTCCGCCAATGTCACAAAAGTGTGCGTGATCACGGGTTCTGGGAATTTATTATTCTGTGACATACGGATGACATAACACATAACAGATAGATTTTTTTTTGTTTTCCTCAAAGAAAGAGCATGAGGAATACAGCATCCATACAGCCATTGTTTTTAGTACTGATGATTTCTGAATTTATGATGGATGATAACGATGATGAATGGAAACTGATCGGGAAAATCCTTAAAAACGAGTGTAAAATTAGTCAAAATCAAAAAGAATTGCGAAAACAACATACCTACATGACCCCACGAAGAAACGGACACATACAAATAAATTTTTAATTTCACAAGTAAATTACACCCACTCCCTTTTGGTGTTATTGTTCGTTAGGGGGTGTATGGACGGAATTCCCGAAATTTACCAAAATTTCCACTGTACCGGAACAAAAGCTTATTCAATAAGTATAAAAATAAACTGTTTGACGTACACAGATGAAATGTGGTGTGTATGTTTGTTAGGGGGTGTAAAAGACCATTAAGAACGGGTTTCCCGAAATTCCCATGGGAACGGCACAAACAGGAATTTCAAGTTTTTAAGAAAACCAGATGACATATAGAGATGAAATATGACAGGTATGTTCGGTTGGGAGTGTAAGAAAGAACTGAGAACATTTTTCCCTAAATTCCCACCGGAACGGACCAAACTGGAATACAAAATTTTTAAGAAAACCTATGAAGTTGAAATCGAAGATGTATGTTCATTAGGGACTGCTAGGGAGCACAAAGAACGGATTTCCAGTAATTCCCACGGGAACTGGACAAACGGGAATTCCCAATTTTAACGAAAACTATTTGACACAATATAATGATGAAATTTGGTAGGGAGTGTGAGTACGTATTTCTCGAAATTTTCACCTGAACGGGACAAACGGGAATTCCATTTTTTACGAATACCGCCATAAATATTAAGCAAAATCGGGCATTTATATTCGTTATGGAGTGCGAGGAAGCACTAAGAACGAATTTCCCGAAATTCCGACGGGAATGGGATAAATGGGAATTCCAAATTTTAGAGGATATGTACCGAAGCGAAGCGAGGGCGGGCCATTAGTATTTTTATAAAATCTTAAAGCATCTACTTGTCTATACTATTTATATCATGTATAAAATACATACGTAGGTAAGCTAATAAATCTCAAGTTTATTTTTTACTAAGGGCCGATTTTTCTAATGGTCACATAGCCTATCTGAAGGATAAAGTTAAATGTCTATATCTCTATAATGATCATACATATACATATAATACATATAATTTGTAATGAATTTATTTCATATACAGATTTTATTGTTGTAAAATTGTCACTTAGCTCGTGCCTCGGAAAGCACGTAAAATCGTAGGTCCTGCGCCTGATCTCTCTCCGGTCGTGTCGGCTTTCCGTCCCATCGGACTATGAGAGTAACGGAATAGAGAGTGCATCTGTGTTTGCGTACACACTTGTGCACAATAATATCTCCAGCATACCTGGCCAATCTTCGTAAAGATTAGTCGCCTTGGCCGAAATACGGTCGGAGATCATTATTATATTATAATTTGTATTATGATAAATTAATCCTTCAGATAGTCTACCTGACTGTTAGAAGAATCGGCCCTTATGAGCATTTTTAAATTAAAAATAACATTTTTTAAACTAGGACTGCACGTTTTTTACCAGAAAGGAAATACTCAGGTACGTATGTAATTTGTTGTCCATTATAAACTTTACCTATTTACAACTTTACCTATTGATTTGGCTATTTTCATGAGAATAATTACCTTTAGTAGACTCTAAGAGTAGACTTTACGTAGAAGCAAACATTTTAACTGACCTTCAGGGGTCTGTGACTTTTCTAGTTATGTTCTCTTTCACATATTATAGCGACTATGCTTGACTTTGCATTTAACGGTCTATGGTCCCTATCTACTTCCGATATTACAAGTATTTTATATGAAAACATGTACGGTTCGATTAGGACAGTTGGAGTGACCCTGCTTGCGCGCCATAGGTCCTGGGTTTGAATCCCGGTAGTTGCCAACATTGATATGATGAATATCTATGTTTGTTTCCGTCATGGATGCTTCTACATTTAGCAATGTATTTATATGTATACTGTTGCTTAGTACCTACCCGCGACACAAGACCTTAGGGATCTTAGTGTGAGACTAGGTTAATGTGTTATGTAATTTATAAATGTGTATCTTCTTCTTCAGCCTATTGCAGTCCACTGCTAGACGTAGGCCTCCCCCTGGACACGCCACAAGGCTACTGCCACAGGGGGTTTTGCCCATAGTCACCACGCTGGGCAGGCGGGTTAGTGACCGCAGTGTAATTTTCGGACTATGTTGTCAGTACGGGAGGCGCTGCTGCCCACCTCCCGGAAACCCTTAATCGCCCCGTACGATACCCACGGGCAGGCAGGGGTGGTACAAACTCTACTCTGCCGGCACCACGCGGCTAACTACACTGTGTCCTACTCATGATGTGCTATCAAAGTAGGTAGTACCTAGAATCTGAGAGGAGCAACTTATCTTATGATCTGTTATTAATCTAAATGCCTTCGAAACTAAACAAACTTAATTCAGGTATTTGTCAAAGTCGGCAGTATCGATATGTGGGCTGCAACTCCTAGTAAAACTCCTTTGTAAAGTTCCCAGAGTCAAGTGGTTGAGTTAGAAATTCTGGAGGCTCCCAAGTTGAACAATGTTTCTAAGTTATTGTACCTAACTACTAAGTTAACCAAATCGCAACGCTATGCATGGTTTGCATGTAACGAAATTGTTGAGAATATTATAATCTCTATTCCAACTGATGCTCTATACTATTTAGATTGGTACACTAAGACTTGGTTGGCTTTGGACACATCATAAATTTTAACATAAGACTGTGACCCATGTGTATTTTTTGTACTAATTAAGTACTTACAATTAAAGTATCTTTATGAACACTTACATACAGTTACTTTAACTAATGCTTTCTTTTTTTTGCAGAAGAATTTAGCAAACCTTAAAGGAGCAACGTAAATAAATAACATTTATTGGACGTTCCGCGAATGTAAAATAAAAGACATTACGGAAAGATTTATTAAGATGCAATATTTTCTTTTGCTACTTTAGTTCGTGGCGCCCCGTCGACTGGCGAGTCGAGGGTAGGGCAGTTTTTATACATTTCATTCTGTATTTTCCATTTTCTCTGCATTTCTTCTGAAAAGAAAATAAAATAAATGCTTCCAACAGATGCTTTAACTTTAAATACCTAACAATAGCGAATGTCAACGTACACAATTGATATTGAAATAAAGGAGAAAATGTAAACAAAACACGAAAATATCGTTGCAATGAACGTTCACAACACTGTCGTTGACCTTAATTTTCTATTACTGAGATTAAAGTTACAGAAGACTTTTTCTGTAAAGAACTGTAATGAATGTAGAGAGTAAGAGCAGATAATGTAAAGCTTGAATCACAAACACACCATGCGGGTTAGAAGCTGTTTGTCCGCGGGTGTAATACTGGTATACCCATTTCTATAGATGTTTATTTTATTTTATTCTATATTGTACACACAAAATAACAATTCTAAAACATGATACTTACTTTGTGTATGATGATCTCCGACCGTATTTTGGCCAAGGCGACCAATTTCTACAGAGATTGGCCAGGTACGCAGGAGATATTATACACAAGTGTGTGCGCAAACACAAATGCACTCTCTATTCCGTTACTCTCATAGTCCGATGGGACGGAAAGCCGACATGACCGAAGAGAGATCAGACGCAGGACCAACGGTTTTACGTGCTTTCCGAGGCACGAGCTAAGTGACAATTTTACAACATTAAAATCTTTACATGCGACATAAATTCATTGGTATAGGCCCGTGACTGGGATTGAACATACGTCTCCCGCTTGGAAGGTGCACGTCTTAACTACTGGGCTATCACCGCTATATCTAGGTAGACCATAGATCATCATAAAATATTACAGATACCTACTACATACTGTTTATTTCGGAAAAAAATTATGACACATTAGTCCATTAACAGGAATGATAGCATATCTTCTGCAGAGTATTCAAGCGTTTCCGAGACGTGAACCCCGATCTAGTGCCGCGCCGCATGACGCAGGATGAGGCGCACACCATCGCGGTTCCTGTGGACGAGATTGAGAAACTGCCGGAACTCAGGGTAGGTATTTACTAGATATATTATCCACTACCATTTTTCGAATAGTCGTTGATGCATATTTTCATTCGAAGAAAGACAGTATTAATTTTATCCTTCAGATAGACTATCTAATCATTGGAAAAATCGGCCCTTAGATAATATAGGTAGCTGAAAAACATGTCCACCAAAATTAAAAGAATGATTATTTATTTTCTCAAAACATAGTACCATAAAGTTATTATTTATGCTACCTATTTGTAGGGTAAATGATTTACATTTTTCTTAGATATTAGGTTGTATCTTTTTAAGTAATTCCAGAGATATTGGAAGTAGGCACCTAGCCATATTATTTTTGTTTAGTAGAATCACTTTCTGCAAGATGCTTTCACATTAGGGCTCTCTCGGGAGAGTATCTTGGATGCTTGCCAATAGTTCCAAACTAGAATCTAATGGTGTCAAACATTAAAGCTAGCTTTTATATCGAAAACATTGCATATATTGCTTCAGATATAGTAAGTCCCTAAGCTGTATTAAACAAATAAACACGCTCAGCACAGTCATCAGCATTTGTGGGACCTTGCTTCATGCGCCTACCTTCAGGCCTACCTTTCCTTACCTGTAGCATAGAGGAACAATGACATCTTATTCCTCTATGCCTGTAGATAGACTGTTAGATTTTTTCCCATAGAGTTTAGCTCGTTTAATTTCATGATATAACATTAGTCTTTTCAAAAGTATAACAAAAGGTGTAATCATTCTAATAATCCCAGGAGAACCCATTTAAGCGACGGATCTGCCAAGTGTTCTCCCACGACGGCTCCGGAGATCTCACATTCGAGGACTTCCTCGACATGATGTCCGTGTTCAGCGAGGCTGCTCCCAGGGATATCAAGGCTTGGTGAGAGTGCAATGCATCTATACATGTGTTTTTTTCTATTTAGAACGAAGATATCTGAAACTCAAAAACTAGAGCTGATCAAAAATATATATTAATATATTTGAACTTACCATACCATAATATATAGTCAGCAAAAGCAAAAAAAATTCCGGCAACAGATGTAATTGTAAACTAGTGTTTTATTCCCATATTCCCATATTCCCATAAGCTTCTGCTATAATAAAATCGTGTAAGTATACAATATTCGATATGTTTATCAAAAAACCAAAAAAAATTAAGGCCACAAAAACATATTTTGTCAGTATTTAATTATGCTATGAAAAAACATCTTAAGATCTAACGAACGAGATAGCAAAATACCACGCAAATAGGTACTTGTATCTCTATAACCTTATTCTGTAAATAACTTTTTAATAAAAATTTACTCCTACTGTTTTCTTAAAATTAAGCTAGACACAATTTCAATATTTGTTGTTTACCAGAGATAGATCTATCATTATTTAAATTGGTGTTTTAAATTTTTAAACCAAACGCGCAAATAATCACTTGATCCTTTACGAAAGGTCGAAAGATCCTCAAATACAAAATACTCGCCAAGTGCTATCAGGACATAATCGTCCGGCAATTCCTTTTCCTGACAAAGATTTATAACGGATCAAAAACCTTTCATCGCACTTGGGAAGTTGAATGGAGCGCAAATTTCAGAGGTGATTTTTTTTTATTTTTCCTATTCTTTTTCGGACATAACACGTATGGATTATATTTCATGTTTGTTTGGAATATATTGTGTCTGTGTCATTATACAAAGAATTTGTGTAAGTAATCGTTATTAGAAACTTGCTTGTATAGTTTGGTAGGTAGACATGTAAGCTCCTACCTTTTCTCGAATTGGAACACACATAGATTTCTCAATAAGCTACCGAGACGATGCAAAGTGCACTCCCTCGCATACTTACCTAATTAAACAAGGCTTCCAAGGGCTACATTGAGTGACCTCCTCCCCCTCCACTCATCACAGTCTACCTTCTGCTATCTGTGCCATGGACAGCGATCAACCTAGTTAGATTCCTACTTATTACAATTCCATTATCTGCCACGGAATAGCAGATAATTAAATTAACTTACAAATAATCATTTTGCTTTTTTCGTGGGTCTACCTATTAAGTAGGGACAAAAGGTACTACATCTCTTACTACAAAGTAGGTATAGGTACCAAGTCCGCAAAGCCTTTTATCTTACTTCATTTATTTAAGAAATGAAACATAATGGGTTGTATTCTTCGCTAAATAATTGCTACGACTAGGGTATGCATAGGTAGGTAATCACTTTCGCATCCGTTTCCTTGAATTTGGTCAAATTTTCTCCAGCACCATAATCGCTTCACAGTATCTTGAATCCTGACATCACTATCGAATCTTGTGTTCAAGACAAAATTTTCAGTACTTAACCTTGAGGGAGGCCTATGTTCAGTAATGGACTTCCTATTGCTAAAATAATAAATAACCGGTATTTTACTAGCACTTAACCATTTCACTGGCTGATCAATACTTATCTACATGCGATTGTTTCAGGTACGCCTTCCGTATCTATGATCTAGATGACGACATGTACATAGGCCGTGAGGACCTGCTCGAAGCCACCCGTTTGCTCACCAAGGGTGAGCTGCATCCTCACGAACGTGACGAGATCGTCGCCAGCGTCCTCGACGAAGCAGACGTGGACGGCGACGGACGCCTCTCGTTCATGGACTTTGAGCATGTCGTAGTCAGGGCGCCTGACTTTCTATCCACTTTTCATATACGAGTGTGATGGAATAAATGCTTTAATAGTATGGTGTGTGTATTTTCTTTTGTTTATCTAAATCCTATTTCTTTCCCAGAAGTTATATCAATATTTAAACGCTGAGGCGCTAAGTCCACAACCCAAAATTCCGGGGCCGTCGTGGCCCTTAAAAGCTGTCGATTTTATTGGTGCGTATTTTTCCTTAGGACATCACGGTAAAAATATCAGAAAATCTATGAGAGTATCGACAAAAATTGCAAATAAGAAATCCCAGGAAGGTCGAGAGGTGATTGTCAATCATGTGGCGGGTTCGACCCTGCGTTATCGGAGCTTAATAGCCAATCAAGATACTTATTGTCTCCGGCGGCGCCCTACGCAGGGGTAGATTGGTTTCAGGTAACGGACTGGAAGTGAGAACACGTTAATTTCGTGCTTGTACCTAAGTAATTATTTTTTGCCTATACGTTGACTGGATATACAGGATGTTTTTTCGTTGCCACCCTTGATTAAGGGTACGTACTCAAATAAAGTATGTTTATGCCAAAAAAAATGCTGGGAAAGGATGTAAATTACAAAAAAAATGACTTAATTGGGCGAAATTTATAGTGTCCAGTGTTTATGCTAGTTTTTTCATAGGCAGATAGGTATTAATTATTTCTTGTGAAAAAATCTTGCTACGCGCGTATATGTGCATTTATGCAGAAAAACGCAGTCTACCTATATTTACTCAACTTCGGACCCTAATATCTTGGGAACCAGACACTTTTCAGGTATGCTTCTATGAAAAAAATGATTGTGATGATGAGGAGATTCCATAGTTTTCGGGAACGTTGACAACCAAAAAACATTCTGTATACTCGTAATGATGGTATTTTAATAAATAGCGGATTGTAATTTGTTATAAAGAAAAATATGTATAACTGATACTATAAAATTCGCACGATCAAGGAATTTAAAAATTAAAAAAAAAAAAAATCCCAGCATTTTTTTTGGCATAAACTTACTTTATTTCATTTAAAGAATACGTACCCTTCGTTAAAGGTGGCCACAAAAAAACACCCTGTATGTATATGATTTCAAATTGTTTCGAACATAAATCCCTAAGTTGCCCGCGAATCCCTAGCTGTCCCGCGACTTCGTCCGCGTGAAGTAGTGACTTTCGGCAGCACTTTTAAATTCTTTTAGGCTAATTATTTTGCAAGTAAAACACATGTACATTAAAAATAAGTTATTAAGCTTATTTAAGTACATTTTTATATGCGACGTTTTTAGTACGATTTTTAAAAGAGCTGTTTGTTGCATATTGTCCTACTTGATAATCATTATGAAGTTGTACTCGCATATTTGTAGTGAGACAAAACTTTTAAAAATGACGTAATTTCCATACAAACTTTCATCTTACATCCCTTTTTTGCATATGGCGCGCAGTGTTTGGCAAGTTTCTTACTTAATTCTCTGTATTGTTCTGTTCTATATTTTTATTTTCTGAGCCCTAAGCTTTTTTCCGATGTCACACAAAATTAAATTTTTCACCCTATTTTTAGCTCCTTTAGGGTATTCTTTTACAAACTTTGAATGTCGTATTTATTTATATCTAATGAAAAGCCTAAAAAATAAGTTTTAAGCTTCTAGCTTAAAAAAATTACGTAATTTCCATACAAACTTTCATCCACTATTTCAACCACTTACATCTCTTTTTTGCATTAAAAAGTAGCCTATGTCCTTTCTCAGGCTCTAGACTATCTCTGTACCAAATTAAATTAAATTGAAATCGGTTCAGTAGTTTAGGCGTGATTGCGTAACACACAGACAGACAGAGTTACTTTCGCATTTATAATCCGAAGGAAGAATTTGAAGATCATACTTTAATACCACTTTGGTGTAGAAGAGTTATAAATAATAATGTGTATTATCCAGCAACTGCAACCTATAACCGACCATAGTTATTTGTTTAGGAGATATTTTTAATTGCACATCAAATAAATAATCGCCCATCAATTTAATTTAATCTCATCTTTATATACTTTATTACATACATACATACATATAATCACGCCTTTATCCCTTACGGGATAGGCAGAGTACCAAGGGCCGATAGAACCACATGGTGCCACTTCTGACCAATTTTGAGGGTATAGTTGAGATATACAAGTTCGGTTAGTAGTGACAGATGGTCAACCCATCGCCTACGAAACATCAAGACCCTCTTGTTCCTCTACTGACTTGTACAGTATGCCCTTTATATACTTTATTACAGCAATTAAATTATTTTAGTACTAATAAACTCAATGTTTTACAAAACAATTACAGCAGATAATTCGAAAATACATAATATCAGCCCAACATAAACTGTTTTCCTCGAATGCAAGACAAATTAATACCTTTTGGTGCAAAAATACTACAATCTCATCATAAATACTGACTGCACATCAAATTAATCTTAGCGCACAACTAGTATAAGGCGAATGACGTTTTGTCGGTGTGACAGTTCCCTTTTCATACAATGATAAAAATAATAAGTTAGGTTAGGTTAGAGTATGACAAACAACGCACGAGCCGAGCGAGCGGAACTGCCGGCGAAGTTTCAGAATCGAATTAATGAAACGATATTTTAGTGTTGATCTCACTCATTATGTTATGTTTTGTTTATTTAATTCGGCCTTAGAAAATGGCTTAAAAACAAACATTTTACCAATAGACGATTTAAAAAAAAACCAGTTACGCTCAAAAAGTTCAAAAACCTGATCAACCTTAATAGAGAGTCACAAGTGATCCAAAAAACAGCTATGTATCACACAATGAAGTGGCAATGGGCAGGGCACATAGCTCGAAGAACTGATGGCCGATGGAGTCGGAAAGTTCTAGAGTGGATACCACGTATCGGCAAGCGCAGCGTGGGAAGGCCACCCGCGAGGTGGACGGATGACCTGGTCAAGGTTGCGGGCGTCGGTTGGATGCAGGCTGCTTCCGACCGGTCGGAGTGGAGGTTGTTGGGGGAGGCCTATGTCCAACAGTGGACTTCTCAGGGCTGTAGATGATGATGATGATCACACAATAACCAATAAGCCCATTTAACTAGTCGATATCGCCCGATACAATTGGCGCGGAAAACAATCATTAGGTACGGATAATCAAAATAAAAATGCATTTCCTGCGAGTTATAATATTGTCGTGTAACTCAACCCTTGTAGTACTTATAGTACTTGTTCAGCATTCCAGTATTTGCCTGGCTGTCACCTACACCCTGTAATTTTTTTAATTATATTTACAATTTACGCAGTAAGCAACCCAGTTACAAAATTGATACAGGAAAGAAATTAAAATCCCCGGCAATTAATCCCGAAATCAACCAGAATACGGATGGCGACAGAATAAGGACGTCCGCGGCAGATTGCGCTGGTTGCAGGGGGCGCCCCGCAGTTACGTCTACCTCAACCCCCTCAAATACCTAAAATTCGTCTATTGGAGCGCCTAAACGCTGATGCGCTAAGTCCACAACCCAAAATTCCGGGGCCGTCGTGGCCCTTAAAAGCTGTCGATTTTATTGGTGCGTATTTTTCCTTAGGACATCACGGTAAAAATATCAGAAAATCTATGAGAGTATCGACAAAAATTGCAAATAAGAAATCCCAGGAAGGTCGAGAGGTGATTGTCAATCATGTGGCGGGTTCGACCCTGCGTTATCGGAGCTTAATAGCCAATCAAGATACTTATTGTCTCCGGCGGCGCCCTACGCAGGGGTAGATTGGTTTCAGGTAACGGACTGGAAGTGAGAACACGTTAATTTCGTGCTTGTACCTAAGTAATTATTTTTTGCCTATACGTTGACTGGATATACAGTATGTTTTTTCGTTGCCACCCTTGATTAAGGGTACGTACTCAAATAAAGTATGTTTATGCCAAAAAAAATGCTGGGAAAGGATGTAAATTACAAAAAAAAATGACTTAATTGGGCGAAATTTATAGTGTCCAGTGTTTATGCTAGTTTTTTCATAGGCAGATAGGTATTAATTATTTCTTGTGAAAAAATCTTGCTACGCGCGTATATGTGCATTTATGCAGAAAAACGCAGTCTACCTATATTTACTCAACTTCGGACCCTAATATCTTGGAAACCAGACACTTTTCAGGTATGCTTCTATGAAAAAAATGATTGTGATGATGAGGAGATTCCATAGTTTTCGGAAACGTTGACAACCAAAAAACATTCTGTATACTCGTAATGATGGTATTTTAATAAATAGCGGATTGTAATTTGTTATAAAGAAAAATATGTATAACTGATGTAAGGTAGCTGCTGAAAGAACACAAAACTGATTGTAATATTTTTTCAATGGCGTACAAACATGGCTTATTTATTCCACTGCGAATATACACAATACATTTCAATACCTAAGCAAATCATCCCATTCACATCGCTGCCACATTTACAAGGGGAGACAGGAAAAACGACAATATTGCTCACCTGCGACATATGGAAACCGCAATTCCGAAACTTACGGAGCTTCACATAAAGTTTATTTAGTTCGGCGGCGTAAAATGGAATAATACAGTATACTTGGCTATGTAAATCATTCTAGCTCACAATGTAGGCAATCACGGGAAGGAGTGCGCCGAAATCGGTGTGTGGAATAAACGGACCGAATAGGCTGTTCAGAATGAGCGATTTGGGGTCCCGTTGTAATTTCCCCGGAGCGGGGTAAACGTATTTTTCGGGAGACTCTACATGGGTGTGACGCGCATTTTTTCATTAGGTACGTAAGTACGTGCTAAGTAGGTAGGCATAGGATACCTAAGGTATTTTGTTAATCCTACGTTAAGTTTATATATCTTAAGTTCGATCATGCTGCAAAGTTATTATAGGTAATTAGGTCAGTTAATTCTTTAAAAAATGTGAAAACCTGATTATCTACTGATTGTGTACCTCTGCCTCCTAGCCGCGTCTAGGTAATTAATCCAACTACAAAATCCGACCATAGGACTTTTCATAAGGTGCCTGATTTCGAAAATAACATTTTCGTATGCAGTTGCACAGATAACGCATTCTTACACAAAGCAAGTAGAGTAGTTGTTCGTAGGAACTGTGAGTGAAACGTACTCTACTCAGTGACGTAATTGGTTTCCTTTAATGAGTTAGTGTACATCTCGCCCACGAAAAACCACGTCCGCGGGCCAAATGTCTACTTTTAAAAATGTATATGGGTAGATTCGCCCGAAGTGTGGTCAGTGTGGAAGATTGAACCAGATCTATCCTATATATAAAACAAAAGGGACGTTCCGGTAATAGGTACCTGATCTTAATATTCAACCTAACAAAATGTTAAAACTAGTTAATCACGTATTTATAAGATAGTTATGATGGTTAGGTGACTCGGTATATTTTTTGTTTATAAATAACTATAATTTAATGCTACTAATTTACCTACAGGTATCAGATTAAGAAGTAATTAATGTAAATATAAAATTTTGCCGAAACATCCCTTTAGTTTTTAGTGGGAGACACTGATTCGGGCGATTCTACCCATATACATTTTTAAAAGTAGACATTTGGCCAGCGGACGAGTATTTTCGGTACCACTCTGAGCTTCCACTTTACCTTCTAACTTAACTTTTAATTTAAACCATTATCTATCTGCATGGTTTTATTTATTAAAACTACGGCTGCTACTCGCCAATAGATGGCACTATACACATTATACCAGAAGCAATTATTTTGTTTAGGAATATTTTTTACGTTCTACATTACGCGGTCTAAAATAGTTTATATTATTTTTAAGCTTTACTTACACATAAAGTATTTTATTTCTTGTTTAGGTTAATTAAAAAATTGTTAGCTTTATTTTACTACATCATCGTGGAAAATATTAATCGCTGCACGTGTTATCTCTCACAGGAACGCAGCCAAGTTTACTTGTCTATGGTCAAATTGAAGTACTTTTTCGCTTTTGTACTCGCGTTTTTATCAGTATCATGGGTAAAATGCTTTTATAAATTCGTTAAAATATAAAATACGTGCCTCATAAATAATTGATAACACGTTCAGTGAAAGAAAAATAGTTAATTGAATCAAATTATATGATTACTTGCTTTCATTTGACAAATTGCGCTAGACCGCATTAAAATGGCAGCCCTACCACGTAGAATAATCAAAGAGACACAGCGATTGATGCAGGAACCTGTGCCGGGAATAAGTGCAGTGCCGAGCGAGACCAATGCACGTTACTTTCACGTAATCGTCACTGGACCAGAAGATTCACCATTCGAAGGAGGCTTATTTAAATTAGAATTATTTTTGCCGGAGGACTACCCTATGTCAGCACCTAAGGTTAGATTTATAACAAAAATATATCATCCGAACATAGATCGATTGGGACGTATATGCTTGGATATATTGAAGGATAAATGGAGCCCGGCTCTTCAAATTCGCACCGTGCTATTGTCTATTCAAGCACTTTTGTCTGCACCTAACCCTGATGATCCTCTGGCTAACGATGTTGCCGAACTATGGAAAGTAAACGAAAGTGAAGCTATCCGAAACGCGAAAGATTGGACGCGGAGATATGCCATGGACAACTGAGCATCTAAGCTGCCCCCCAAGCAGATCGCGGTGCCTTTCCACGCGATATACGATGTGGAAGATACATATATCATGATTTAAAGAGTGCAAGTTATGTTACACACCCTAGACCGAGTAACTTGTGAAGAGACAATTGTGGATGAATTTTTATTATTAGTGGACAGCTGCACATGCTGTCTCAATGTCAAGGCTGTTCACGTCAGCTCAGGTTAACCCCTTGCATTTGTACCTAGCCTCGCTGTTTTTTGTTGAAATGGTCTGTGCGTAGTTTCCTCAGAAGTTGAAATATGCCTTCAAATTTTAGAACTCACTTAATTTTTAATTAATTTGGAAAGCAATCTCCACACATATAGTAATAATGTAGTATTGCAGTGATTTGCTTCAACTAGTATGAATAGGTAATAAATGAAGTAACAATTTGTTGGCATGTTCACTCTCTGAGAGCCTCTATCAACAGTTTGAACAATCATTGTTTATCTGTTCACATGTAGCTTCGTTATATTACTAGGTATGCATATTTTTTTACTGTCATTAAAATAGAGAATACAATAGGGAGACTTAAATGTATATATGTCATCATTGAATTTAATTAATTTTTTACAAGGAGAAAATAAATATAATGTCACAAATATGAGAATTTCCTTATCAAACAGCACATATTGTAATGTAATTAAAACACCTACCCGCTTATATTCATTTTCTGATCTCTTGTGATACTAAAATGTTGATTTTACTCTTTTCACAATAATTGAAAGTGAAAGGAAACAATTTCATTTAATTAATTCTGCTGCTTCAACATAATTTCTTATTGAACTGTGTACTGTATACATCTTGTATAAAAGTTATCTTTTAATTGTATTTATGTAAATTAAATTTGGCTTTGTGAGCAAACTTCAAATACATAAAAATATACAAAAAAAAGCTAACAATACTATTTTATTTCAGATAGTTTTCTATTCAATTACACTTCAATGAAACATGAGGATCTTATCTTTATTGGTCTAGATGTGACATTTTCAGAATTTTTATAATTTACTAATACACTCAGTATTACAACTCATATTTGCTATTGCTGCTGTGAATATTTCACTAATAACAGAAGGACAATGTGGAGATGTCATAGTCATCTGCCAATATAGGTCAATATAAACATGGCTAAAACTTGCCTCCTTTTGCGATGTCCAGAGTAATAACAACAAATTTTTTGGAATAAACTAGCAGCTGCCCACAACTTTGTCAGCGTAAACCTTAATGTAAACTTTTGAATTCCAATTCCTGTTCTAGGAAATTCTTATCAGATGCCTATCACTACAAAGAACACACTCCTATTTTCAGGTTTCTAATATCAGAAGTTAAGGTTGTTTGTTGACCTGTAAGTCAGGACAAAGCATTTTTTTACATATAGATGAGGAATCCTCTTTTTTCTTTGTGGTTTTAAACACAAGATTTTTACATAAATAACTTTACAAATATGGCTGCACCAATAGAAATATAACCTTATTTAGTTATATTTCTATTGCTGCACCATCCATGGACTGCAAATAACATTCAGAAGAAATTTCGAGTAAGTATAAAAATTGTATGTTCACACAAATCCATTTTGTGCATGTACTATACACATCAGATAGGTTTTTAATATTGGTGATATGGAGTAATAGGTTTTCCTGAAATCTGATATTCTTGAAAATAATAATACGGATGACTGCATGATAATACATAGTAATTTCGTAGGTACCTAAAGAGGACAGTGTTAGACAGCAACTCCATGACCGTTGACTGATGAATGTGTTGCAACAAGACTGCATAGAATTCAGTTGCAGGGTGGCAACCTATAATTACCTCTTATCTGAAATACGATAATAAATTGAGGGTAGCGATAGGACGACATTAATATGACATTGTATTGACAAAAAAGTGCACGAAGAGCAATAAACCTACTGTGTGAGGAAAGAGGGAGACAAGCGACCCGAGAATGACTCGGCCACGCCCCTAGAGCATCTTGCGTCCTTTTCCTCTCGATACCTGCGCACGCGACACTTTGTGTGCTGCTTTCACTCGTCTAGTTGTCTAATGATGACAACATCATCAATATTATATTTTATTGTTGATCTATTTGAGCCGCTGCTTATATGTAGAGTGCGTTTCCCCAAATACCTAGTTCCTTTGAATGATAGCGCTAGTTACTATGTGTAAAACGTTAGTTTCGAAAACAGACATAGGGACTTATCCTATGAAACGGCCTCTAAAATTCTGTTATCCTAATACTTTCTGAGCCTGGTAGACTAAAATTAATCCAAATTAAACCAGAGTTAGTGGCACAGACTAATGGTAACACTTCTCGGTTGTAGTCGTGTAAGTAGTTCTTAAGTTATTTTATTTTTTATCAATGTTATTCGTTTTTATTGTACAGCCCTAAGCTTTTCTCCAGTAATTGGGTTAACTGGTAGAAAATGCTATATTGCACTAAGTTCGCCCATGTACCAAAATTTTTTGTGTGTACAATAATGTATTTTATTATTATAGTCTAAATTACGACTAGTAATCCGTTGGCCGCGTGGTGCCGGTACCAGTAGAATTCGTACCACCCCATGTCTGCCCGTGGGTATCGTACGAGGCGATTATGGGTTTCCGGGAGGTGGGCAGCAGCGCCTCCCGTGTTGACAACATAGTCCAAAATACAAACTGCGGTCACCAACCCGCCTGCCCAGCGTGGTGACTATGGGCAAATACCCCTCTTTATGCAGTCTTGTGGCGTGCCCTGGGGGAAGGCTTACGTCCAGCAGGGGACTGCAATAGGCTGATGATGAATCCGTTAGTAAGTAGGGGAATAGACAAGGAAGGATAATGAATTATAATGATTAACGATGATCATTTTGTGGAGAGGGAAAGCGAGTAGTAACTTTTAGCTTGTGTAACGTGCCCTGGCCACTACTACTAAGTACCTACATATTAAATTGTGAAACATTCACTTAGAGGGGGGGAGGGGGTACCTACCTATTTTGCGTCGTCCTTGTTACAGTGCAGGTAGATAACTAGGTGACTATTTGTTATTAAATTATGGCGGTGGGTGGCATAGTACGAGTATTTCTCTAAGTAGATTTGGTATCTATGCCCCATTCAGTAGGTGTGTACAAAATTATACAGGTAGGTGAAGGTTGGCTGGCATAATAACTTTAAATATTATGTTTTGTGCACTAGTTTGTTTGCTTGCTATAGGTAGTTAGTTTAGCTGGGCTGTTTCCGTTCTTAGCCCCAAGCACCATAGACCTAAATAGAGTTAAAATTACCTCGAGTCAAATGGAAGTGGCATAATGTAATGCCGTCAGTACAGGTAGGAGTAATTTACGAGTACATATAGGTTTAAGTGTGACTGCCGGAATCGTCCATTCTACCTACCTACACTACACCGACTTCCATTTCTCTTAAGTTTCAATGGGTGACAACTTCATGGTTCTAGTCCGTAATACGAAGGTACCTAGGTAATCTTTTTTTTATGGCCTCATAAAATGTTCGGGCACAATAATTCCGCCAATGTCACGTAGAGAGGTACCTAGGTAATCAATGTTGCTCTTCGACTACTAACCTAACCTAGCCTACGAAGCGCAGCATGTACCAATCACTAGCTGAACCAAGCATTCGCCTGTACCTAACAGCCAGTCATCATGATGATACTTTCTAAGATAATTCCCTCCTCGTCTAAGGAGATGGTGTTTCACATGAAGTATGAAATCATCTATATCTGTGGTATTTTATGACCTTATTGCGTATCTATTGAAAAGTTACGGGAGTTAAATAACTAGTTAAACATGTGACAGGAATATCCTTATAACAACATAACTACTACATATTTGTTGAATAAATAAAGAACACCACACATTAATTTGTTCAGTTTATTCTTAACTTTAATGCAGACTAGAATAATACTCTTAGAAATGAGAACAACAATAGTTATTTCACATGTTACAGTGTACCTACCAAATACCAGCTTCACAATAAAAGGCTATTTATTATCTGTGGTTTCAATGTAAATAAATCTTATTCACAAACAGCTACACAGCTAGCAATATAAAATTACATCAGACTGTATACCTATCATGTTAAACTTAACAGCATTTAAAAGGAGCCAGTGACTTCAAATTTTGATAGACATGTACTTATAAATATGCTAAGTAAGGACAGGCACTGGCCGAGACAGCGACTAATGATCGTTAATACGAGTATGGATAGGTAAGGAGATACACGTTTCGAAAGCATTAAGTTATCGGTGATAGAAATTCAAAAGCGGAGTAAATAAGTTACACCATCGACGAGTTGCATTCTCAGTACATATATCTGTCTCTTTCTAGTCTAAAATGTAAAATACACCAATCACAAATATTACTTTAAATCTTTAATGCAACTCGCAATAGATCCTGTAATTTATACACTATTTTATAAATAAATATATAAACTCGTCCTCAGAGCGCTATGCTTAGCTAATTAATAACAAAGGACATATATACTTAGTTACATACAATAATATCAGTAGGTATTATAGCGACACTATAAAATTTACAAAATATGATATATTTATCTTCGAAATGCTACACGAAATAATATTTTTATAATATCGTCTAATCAATTCTTTAAATTGTTTAGATCACCGTGGTCTAGAAGAGTAATTAGCGGCGGTATATTCCGCGTTCACGTATTTTGTCAATTTGTACATGCAATGGATAACTTTATGAAAGGTAGGTACCGCTATATGACAATTTAATTAATCATGTAGATAACTATTAACAACAATATGAAGGCATACAATATAGATGCAGTAATCAAGTTATGTCGGTAGATCACATAAGTTTTCTTCTGTCTCAAATTGTTAAGACATACTTAACTAGAACTATATTTGAGTCGAGTGAATGTCGAATATACCGCTGAATATCAGGTAACAGACACATAGAATAAGTCTGTACATCGTCCACGTAATTGTAGATTAAGGTAGACACAATACTCACCTATTCGAGGTAAATTGTACCAGTCGTAAACTCAACGCAATGGCCATAGCAACCATTTAGTTTATATTCAGGGTAATTTTTGGTCGTCAACCTTCCCGAAAACTACGGAATCTCCTCATCATCACGATCATTTTTCTCCATGGAAGCATACCTGGGAAGTATCTGATTCCCAAGATATTAGGGTCCAAAGTTGAGTAAATAGACTGCGTTTTTCTGCATATGATAACGCGCGTAGCAAAATTTTTCACAAGTATATGATAAAACTAGCATAAACACTGGACAATATAAATTTAGCCTGATCAAGAAATATATATATATATAAAAAAGTAACTTTATGCCAAAAAAAAATGCTGGGAAACGATGTAATTTATATATATATATATATATATATATATATATATATATATATATATATATATATATATATATATAATTACATCGTTTCCCAGCATTTTTTTGGCATAGTTACTTTTTTGATGTATAGAGTACGTACCCTTCGTTAAGGGTGGCAACGAAAAAACACCTGTATAACGAGGAAGTAGATATAATTGGCTCCAAATAGTTTTTTGTGTATTCTTCCTTTACCTACAATTTCGTGACTTCGCCAACACCTTTCTATAACCTCTAATATCAAATGTTTATTTTAGGCATTTCGGTGTTGACTTTAGAACTTATTGAGTAAGATCCACTCACTTTAATCTAATATACATTATAAATATATACGAGTATAATATACATTTTATACCATCCGAACTGTATGAGGGATTTGAACTGTGGTGCGTAGTAATTGTTACGTTTTACGTGGATAGCGGTGGTGTATTCAACTAGCGTATAAAATAACATTTATACTAAATAAATTATAATAAATAAAAATATACAATAAAATAACAAAGGTCCAATAGTTCTCTTAAATATGGAATGACTTCATGAATAAAATAAAATAGGTAGTAGAAAAATCAACAGATCTAACTAATAAATGGCAACCCTGAACAGTCTATTTTACATATGGCAATAATAGTGGGAACGCTAAAATACACATTCATAGTACCCAAGAGATGTAACCATGATCTACATCTTTACTCTGCATGCTATGATAAGATGATAATCCCTTCCATGGGAAACATAACTTGGGTGAAAATGTTTACAGGCAAAAGCGATTTTTTATTAATATTAACTTGTCTATAATGTTACCTAAATACCTGAAAATCAGTACAAATTATATTGAAGCAGATATGAGTGTTTTGTTTATATAATTCAGATACAACAATAACAATATGTATGCAAATTGTCATGACAATAAAATGTATGCTGATGTTTTGTACTCGCTACAAGGATTAATACTTGACCCATGAGATACGTCTTTTAACCAAATATTCATTTATTTTCAAAGAACAATAAAAAAAACATATATTTCCAAAATTGTAACGAGTACAAAATCCACAGTAGAGAGAAATTATCCTAAACTTATCTTAGCCATGTAAGCATTCGTAAGCATTCTCAACTCAGACATCACATTACTTAGTCCTCGAGGGGACGAATGAGTATTATCCGTAACCTAAGCTAGGGTGTTGGACCCCGTCCTTGTTGCCAATATGAAACCTAGGTACTGTCCGTTTCATCGTATAGTTCCGATGGATGATGGCGCTAGTTACTATGTGTATGACCTCATTTTCTGATTCACTGCATCCAAAAAATGTTAATTCCGATATCAGGCATAGGAATTATTCTATGAAACGGATTCTACGGAAGCCGCGACCGTTTTCAGAAATCGATTGTTAGTTTGTGCTGCACGTAGTAACCTATATTCTCCGTTGAGATTGGCCGCCATTAGCGAAATTCGGTCGGAGACATGTATTTTATATTTATACGTATATTCGGAATCTAATTTTCAGATACTTGCGGAAGAAGGCAAGCGAAAGGGACTGCGTATCACACGTCTAACTCCACAACCCACAAAGAACAGTCGTGTCTACTGTATAGTTATTGCGATCGATTTCATACCAAATTCATAACACTCGACCGCGGTTAGTTTAAAATTATTGCTATTTTTGTAGAAGAGAGCTAGGTTTAGACAACATTTTTGTCTTTCGCGCTAACGTTTGATATTGCCATCCTGCTCTGCCTTGAATCACGTGTAATCGATACTGTTTGGAAGAAGAGTATGTAAGAAAGCGTCAGTTGTGAAAAACATTTCAAAAATTTAAAGTAAAACTGTAAAATCTAGTAGAGTAGATCTTCCTTCCTCCAGAAATTTGGTAAATAAATTATGCCTTTTATGATTTCAAACACACAAACACCTTAACAATATGATACTGATTTCTGACAAATTTAAAAAGCGTTGATATAAATATAACGCCTTCTCTATTATGATGTCACAATGATATAGTTTAGATGACAGATAAAACTATTGACCCTATTCTTATTTACCCAGACTAATGTATGATTCCAAAAATAGTTTTAGATTAGAAAATATTCAAGTTTCTATATCCCGATATAGTATCATTTATTACAGAATTAGATACTTACGCGCCGACAGTGAAAGGACTTAGATTTAGAAATAAACCGAATAACAACGGCAGTGACTAGCAATTCTTTACATGATAAATGTTACAAAGGATAATATCAACTCTTGCGCAAGGCATAGACTATATAATACAACTTCTACATAAAGCCGAGACGTCAAGGCATGAAAATTACGTTAACTTCGAAAAAGTCCATAGACATGCATCTTCTATTTTAAAAAGACGGCATAAAGGATCTATTTATTTTAGTGAAACGTCTAGCAGTGCTATATGTAGAAGGTTTAGAACGCACCATAGCAGCATTAGAGGCGTGTCCCTCCCTTGGAGCAAACACAAAGAGGTTAACTTAGAACTCGTCGGTTGGAGTGAGAGGGAAGGATAGACTAAAGCCTCATTTAAATGATACCATTTTCTTGCCTGTTACATATAATTTTATTGAAGCAATAAATAACTGGCATGGTCTAAACTTCCATTTTTGACACATTGTCAAGTCTTTACTAGTAAATAATGGCATATTAAGAATTGCTCTTACATACATACATATAATCACGCCTTTATCCCTTACGGGGTAGGCAGAGCACCAAGGGCCGATAGAACCACATGGTGCCACTTCTGACCAATTTTGAGGGTATAGTTGAGATGTATTAAGATAATTGCTTTTGAATGTTCATAAAAATGGTATCATGTAAATGGTATCACTTACATTGCTGAACGTTAATAGATGAATTCAACTATTGTTCTTGAATTTACAAGAAAATAGTATTATGAAAATGAGCCTTAAGGTTTGAAAGCCAGCATTTGCCGCGTAGACTGTATTGAATAATGGGAAAACCCCTCGTGGCTTTGAATACTCAAATATACATAGAGTATCACAGCTCCAGTTTGCATTTGCTAAATTCTTGCAATCTCTTGAAGAAAGTGGTATCATGTAAATAAGCCTCAAGGTTTGAAAGCCAGCATTTTTTACGTAGACTACATTGGCTTTTGGCAACTTCCCTCACGGCTTTCAATACTCATCCAAACACATAGACTATCAACCAGTCAGCGTTTGCTCCGTGGACTGACGCGAGCAAGGACCGGGGTTGCGTAGTGAGGCACTTGTCAGGTTCAGATGAACACGGGGTTCTCCTGACCGGTCAGCAGACGGAACATCGACGTCGGCATCGTCTTCATCAGGATCTGGAACATTACGTGTTGCACGTGTTTAGATATTATGTGATTTCAAATCAGGCCAATGTTATCTACGTTAAACGTGTCTGTAGTATCTCCCTCGTGATCCCGCAGTTCTGGCTAAGTCATTTCCACAGAATGTATGAGAATCATGTTATGAAACGGTCGGTAAGTTTAGTTCGGTACCATTAAATGATTATTCAATATTATGATATGGACAATATTGGCCATTTCATGATAATGATCACTTCAACAATATAGCCACGACATATACATACCCATACATTTAAGACAGAGCGTGCTAATATAAGTATGAATAGTAGAGTATGCTCTGCGCGTTGATCTCTATGTGATCCGGTGTGGACGCACACTATGATCCGGTGTGGACGCACACTATGATCCGGTGTGGACGCACACTATGACCGGTATGGACGCACACTATGACCGGTATGGACGCACACTATGATCCGGTGTGGACGCACACTATGATCCGGTGTGGACGCACACTATGATCCGGTGTGGACGCACACTATGATCCGGTGTGGACGCATACTATGATCCGGTGTGGACGCACATACCTCCCCCACCGACGTGGCCAGCAGGTTGACGATGCGCTCGTGCGGTACGGCCACCACACTCTGAGCGTTGATCTCTATTATCCGGTGTCCGACGCGCACGCCGCCGCGCTCTGCTATCCCCCCGCGAAGAAGACTGCATATCTATATAGAAATAGCATGAAATTAATCACATATCTATCAAAAATTGAGCAAAGAAGCGATAAAGGAGAAGACCGTATCCTTGGTTACATAATTGGTTTTTCCTTCACATATTATTTAAAAAATTACAAGTAGCAAAGGTTTAATAGCTAGATAGATTAGGAATAAATATGACGACCGCAATAAGGTTGCGTGGAGCCAATTACAGGACGCAAACAGAACCACAAAAATCCTAGAACGCAATATCGAAATTTCTCACAATGATTGGAATTATACATGGGCCATACAATAACTAGTGGCCCAATGGGCCTTTCGCTTCCCTTTTCACCACCCCTACAAGGTCATGTTACACTATATCGACACCACAACAGCGAGCTTGCACCTTGCGGACGCCCCGCTGGGCTATTACCTAAGTAGTTACGTAACCAGGGGACCGTAATTATTGCGCTGGCAGTTAGCCGTAGCCTAAATTCGAGGCCATACCGTACAACGGCTGTGCCGTTAGGGTGATAGGTAGTTGCTTTAGCTTACCTATACAAAACCACGCCCTCTTTACGGCGCCGATATAAAACGTTCCTTCAAATTGTCACTTGAATTTGTAACAACATTACAACCGCTACATTAGGAAACAACTGCTGTAGTATAAAACCAGTGCTCACCACTCCGTTCTGCACACTAAAGCCGAACTGGTAATTGGTGTCGTGCCGCCTTACGTATACAAAACCACGCCCTCTTTACGATACAGAACGTTACTTCAAGGCATATGTCGTTACCGCTTACAAAATGTTACTTCAATACCGGTATATGACTTATCACTACCCTAGGAAACCAAAGCTTTATAGAACCAGTGCTAACCGCACCGTTCTGCACGCTAAGGCCTACCGCCTTACGTATACAAAACCTCGCCCACTTTACGGCGCGGGCACAAAACGTTCCTTCAATACCTCACCGTTATCCTCGGAAACCCACAGCTTTATAAAACCACTATCTAGCCATAGCTTTAGTATTAAGCCAGTGCTAACCACGACACAAAATGTTCCTCCAATACCGCTATATAGCGTCACCGCTATTCCATGAAACCGTTATAAAGGCAGTACTAACCACTCCGTTCTGCACACTGAAGCCGAGCTGGTACTTGGTGTCGGGACGCTTGATCTTGACCTCGACGACGGGCGCGCATGGCACCACCGTCAGCTTCACCACGGTCTGCGCCTTCGAGTGCTTGATGTATGTCTGACACGTGGACAGCGGGAGGCCCACGAGCGACACGCCGTTTATCGCTATTATCTGGTCACCTGCGGAGACAAGAGGGGCGTTTGACAATCTCATTTTTAGCGTGCCATTACCTAAACCTTTGAAGACCTCTGCCAATTGATCGTAACATACAATGACCAGTGCCGTAAATAGGGCGGTGCCACCGGTGCCCAGGCGCAGGGCGTAGACTCTGGGGGGCGCAAGAATGGTCACTTGGCCAGACCAGGCAGGACTAAATAGAGCGCAGTTATAGACGCTCGCACAGGGCGTAGAAAAGGCTATTTACTACTCTGACAATGACCGTAATAGGAACGTCAGTGTCAGGCTCTACAAACTGCAAAAACTGCAGGATCATTCATGATACCATAGCACGTTTAGCATAACCGGTTACGAGTATAAAGCTGTATACAATCAATGATAAGTTGCTAGGTTATACTCTGAGAAACTGCCCAAGTTCTTTATTGGACTCTTGCATCATGCACGGAAAGAAATGAATCTGATGTATTCTAGTAAAGCCTCGCATCAATATGTAACAAATCAGCTACGTATAAATCTCGAAAATATACTCGCTATGTAGATACATAATACCAAAACTACTTCATTCATGTTTTACTCCACGCACTTTAATATTATTATAATCTTCTCACCTATATTGAGTTGTCCGCACCTAGCGGCCGCGCCCGCCGGCGCCAGGTTGGCGATCACCACGGTGGGTAGCATGGAGCCCCACCCCGACTCCACCACCACCACCCCCAGGATCTCCCCCTTAGCCTTCGGAACCACCACCTCCTTCTGAAGCTCCTTCTTCGCGAACATCTGCAGCTCGTCCCCAAATATCTCCTGACTGTTCAACACTTCCTGGTAGTCCATTTCCTTGACGAAGCTGTGGTCTTCTATCCCGTTCGCTTTGAGGAACTCCATGTACGCTACTTGGAATGCTTGGCCTATTGATTGAGCTATGAATTGTGCCTGGAATAAAAAATGTTGATGCATGATTACTTCAACTTACAACTAAGTTAGTTGATTAAGGCGTTTCTAGTATATTAATATACCGTACAAAATTAACTAAGCCGCGGTTATTAAGTTAAGTACAGTAATGAATTCTGTCTTTCGTTATAATAGTAAAAAACCAAACGGTTATGAGTATTCATAACTAGCCGTCATGAAAGTGTCGTCAAGCGTCCAAAATTAAATAATTTTCCGGATTTGTAAACAATTCCTGATGCATACTACGACGCTAATGGCTTGTTACATTATTGTAGGCTTTTATGCTATTAAATTAATGTAATAATCTACTCGTATTGACAAAGTAGGTATCTATTTGAATACTGTAGCTATAGCGTTTAGTTATAGTAGGTATACTTCATAGAAAATATGGTGAAAAAGATTGTTTAAACTTAGACGGACAGACACATATTTCAATTTAAATTAAATCTCACAAATCACTATTATCATACCACATTCAACAGACAGACACCAATTTTGAATCACTTAAGCCATTAAATACAAAAATTCACGGCTCTAACAACTGTAACTAACGCGAAATTTACCGCATTTCACCGTAACAAGTACCCACCTCTTCGCTTTCAAAAACGTGGCATATCATCTTCGGCGTACGGTTCAGTTTGGGGGGGTCGGAGTCGTTCTCATGCGGCACAAATCTTCGCCTTGCCATCAGTACGACTAAGTCGCCAATGTCCGCGATGTATGAGATAGTTCTAAGCGCGTGGTCCATCATGATTTCTTTCAGCTCTGTGTTTAGTACCATTATCTTTTCGGTGGATATGAACAGGTCTACTTCTGTACTTGGCTGGTTTTCTCCTTCAGGTGCCTGGAATAGACAGATAAATTATAATGATGATGATCTTCTATTGGATTGACAGTGGCTTCTTACGTGTCTATGGATAAGTAACTTCTTTTTGTTTGCACGATTTTTACTTTTGTGTATTATATAGATTCAGTGTTCAATAAGTGGTCAGTAGTGTATCATTAGAATGAAAGACATTATAGAATACCTAGTGAATGAATGAATGAAAGCTTTATTTGAGACAGAAACATAACAAAGAATAAAATAAAATATTTACAGTATTGCACAGAAAAAAAAATTCAGTGTTAACTAAATCCCCATTTGAAGTAAGTATAGGTATAATTAATGGAATATGTATTGTGTCAGGTTTATAAATACTTACCAAAGCCTGAAGTGCACAAGCCAAATATGCGGCGTAGAGGGAAAAATGAGATCGATTAGTGAATGTAACACGGACATGTAGATGTTAAACATCATCATAATCGACATGGTACACAGAGAGACAATCACAATTTATAAATTCAGTCTACAATAATTAGCCCCACTTGTAGCAAATGCGTGAATCTAGTTTTAGTTTTTAAGTGACATATATCACATACGACACCTCTTACTGTTTAGGTCAAAAAAGGTAAGATAACATGTGCTCATTCATTATTAAAATAAATCTAGTTTTATGCATTTACTGCAGGAAGGCGTTTATTTTTCTAAATGTACTAGCAAGCTCGTTTTACTATTTGACCCTACCAGTAGGGACAAATTTCACTTTTAAGCTATGTAATTCAAGTTAGAGAAACTACTGCATTTGTTTCTTATTTATTCGACCGTCAATTCAGTGAATTATAAGTCTCGTATATACTTAACATCTCAATAAATTACACAAAGTTTAATCACTTAAAAATGTGGCAGAATTTTCGTACTTCCAACAGAACACAAGTCCGACAACATAACAAAAAAAAAACACTCTATCTACAACATAACAAAATGAACCAGCCAAACCACCTTGATCTTACTGACGGCCTCTTCTACCATGTTCTTTTTGAGGCGCTTCTTCTTCCTCCTAGAGTCCTCTACCTCGACCGAGCCCAGGAAAGTGAGGCGAAAGACCGCCGCCGGGGCCGCGTACACCCCCGAGTACGGCCCGTCGCAGCCCCACTGCAAAACCGGCTAGCCCCCTTAACATCTCACTTTGTAGTGTGTGTTGTACGAATTGTTTTCTTGTTACGATGTTTGTTTTTGGAAATTCCTTTCTTTTTGAGTTATTAGTTTTTTTTATCCATGAAAATGCGCGTAGAAAATATTCTGTTTCAGGGTAAATTACTCGGATTCATTATGGAAATCTCCATAAAGTACTGTTCAACGAATACGAGTATTGGTGAAGGCATACGTTTTTCCCTCGCCATCTTTTTAAAAGTAATGTTTTCTATATATAACTGGAGGAAAACTCATAGACAGATGATTGTTTATGTGCTTGTTTAATTATTTTATCTCCAAACACTTTATATATCTTTTATTAAATATTTTACACGATATAATTTATAACGTTTATCTCTTTTATAAATATTGCATAGGAACATTTTGATAGAGTAAGGAATCCGGACTTTGTGTTTTCGAATAATTGAAGCGCCGGTGGCAAGCCGAGGCAATATACTGCTCTTTCTTTGCTGATTACCTTTTATTACAATATTTAGTTTCTCACAAACAGCTTTAGGTGAAGCAATACTAATCGATTGATGACGATGGTTTTGAGATTTTTTATCTTTTTATATTTTGATGTAGGCAAATGAAAAGCCATCCCATAACCCACGCGAAAGCAAGCAAAACAACTCCCATACAACACACAAAACCATGAATGTGAGAAGCGAGGCAGATCCGTCGTAGTTAGTACGAAAGCAGACCTAAAACCTTAGACAGAGGGATTCGTTTAGTGCGCAGGCGCAAGCTAGTCCGCGAGTGCTGCACTGTATACTCTGTGGTCAGGCCACCGTAGCCTGTGTGAATCGGGTCGTGTCATGCTGTGTGCGATATGATAACTTAAAACTGTGCATTGGTAGGCGACTGGCAAAGTTGAAGCGACCCCATAGTCGCAGGGCAAAGATGCAAATATGAACAGTAGGGTGAGTTTATGTCTTACTGCCGTCGTACAAATGTTCATATTTACACAAGCGTGCTTAGCATCGTACAAGCACACGTTCTCAAAACAGGTAACTAAAATAAATTAATAACTGCGTCTCACAACCGTTGCGACGAATCGATGTGGATCCAATATAAACATGCCACAGTATAGTTTAGATATTTTGCATTTTCGCTTTTAACTTACCTTGGGACAACCCTAGTTTAAAAAGCATAGCATCAAGCGGAATAGTAAGCTATATACATCAAACTGTTGAGGAGGCTAGCCGGTCAGTCTTCCTGGGTCAGGGGTGAGGTCTCACTGAAAAAAACTCTAGTGCCAAGTCAATAAGAGCAAAAATGGTATGGCGGACAGGTTCAAACACTTGAAGTTTCAGAATTAAGACATTCACAGGGTTGCAGTTCGACCTCTTGCGTTAGTTATCTATTTATCTATATTAGCATCAGTAATTCGTAAGGAAGTATAGGAATAAGGATATCCCACTAGCATTCTCAATACACTATAACTAAATGAGCATGAAATTACATCATCTTGAAGGGTAAAATGTGGATCAATCTGAAGTAAACCTGACCAATTAAAAAACAGCATGTACTTAATTTTAATTGGTCATTTATCAAACTGACATGAGTTCTGGATTTTGAAGGGTTAAAGATAAATGTGCTCAAGGTAAAGAATAAAAAAAGGGTGAAAGAGGTTCCTTTGAAAACTATGTTATGTTATTTTGTACATAAACGAAGAACATCAGTTCCTTTGTTGGTAACTGAATTTTCCTCTATAATTTCCAATTGTCATTATACAAATATAATTTATACCTATTATATGTTAAGCGAAAAGCTATGTAAATAGCCCACTATAGAGAACCTCTCTACAAAATTTGAGACTCGAAATCACATGTTTATTTTTCCAGATAGTATGGAGAATTCTTAAATGTCTCAGAAATTTTCATACAATCTTGAAAAATAAACATGTGATTTCGAGTCTGAAATTTTATAGAGAGGTTCTCTATAGCGGGCTATTTGCATAGCTTTTCGGTTGAGATACCCTTTTTGTTACGCCCTGTATATTAGTATAAAAAAAATTTTATACCCCCAACTGCAGGAAGGCAAACAACAATAAAATTAAATCTTATTTACAGCCGAAAGTGAAGTATATGTTGATTTAAAGCTGTATGTATAGTTCTAACTGGTCAGTCAAGTTGTAAAGTGCGAGCGAGACAGATGGTGACAGAGAGAGGGACATACGTATAGAAGTAATTTCATGCTCTTATTGTACAAACATCTAGATATTAGACATGAGTTTACAGTAAGATTCCGATTCACACGGGCAAACAGTGTGTCTGGTACTGAATAAATAATATTTTGGTATATAAGACACACTAGTATTACGTATAAAATTTATACAATGAGAATGCGTTAGAATGTTATATCGTAAATGCAATACTAAGTACTGTAATACTGTAAATACTGTAGACTATTTATAAAATGGTATCAAGTATATTATTCACTTTAGTTACATAGCAGATCTAGGCGTGAAGTGTGAACACAGTATATGAAATGGTAACAACAATGTCTCATCTTTACCTTAGTTAGTTTACCCTCTGCTACAGTATATAGGTATACTCATTTTGTTTTGGTAAATTCCGTTAAAGTTAATATGCAAACGAACAAACTACAGATAAGTCATTTCAATTAAAAAATTGTACACATCAACACCTACTCGTACCATAGAAATATTTAGATACTCAACATTAGCCAAGTATACAGGGTGTTTTTTCGTTGCCACCCTTAACGAAGGGTACGTACTCTATACATAAAATAAAGTAAGTTTATGCCAAAAAAATGCTGGGAAACGAAGTAAATTTTTTTGAATTCTTTTTTTTAATTTCTTGATCGGGTGAAATTTATAGTGTCCAGTGTTTATGCTAGTTTTTTCATAGACAGATATTAATTATTACTCGCGAAAAAATCTTGCTACTACTTGTTAATATTTTGGAAACCACACACTTCCCAGGTATGCTTCCATGGAGAAAAATGATCGTGATGATGAGTAGATTCCGTAGTATTCGGGAACGTTGACGACCAAAAATCACCCTGTATAACCCAGCAAAAATAACAGATATACAACCTTGCGATACACAGACGGACAGCAAAGTTAGTATATGGACCCATTTTAATCATTTGGACATAATCGTAAAATAGACTGAATTAGCACGATAGTCACACGTCACGCCTAACTGGCCGCAGTACCCCCCACGCTACCTTAATCCTGGACACGGCTTCCTCCGCCTGCAGCATCCTCGTGGCCTTGGTGGGCTGTCCCTCGCACGCCAGCTGCGTGGAGCCGAGATAGCGTGCCCGGAACAACACGCCCTCTATCAGCACTGAGCGCATGTCTGCAAGCGATTGGGGTGTTAAACTACTTTTTTACTGCCCCGATTTTTACCATGCTCGTGAAATTTGATGCTGGTTTTCTCTGTAACTTGATAGAGAAAGTATCAAATTTATTCTAAGCTATCTAACAATTGGAAAAATCGGCCTGTAATGCAAAGGTGAAGTAGTATCTCCCATTGAAAAATACCCCACCTCTAGCAGTGTTTTGTTCATTTTATTTGTAGCTGTTCTTAAATTGAAATGTCCAAATTTAATTACTATATACCATACTGCGCCTGAGAAAATAAATACTCAGATTTCTTTTGCATGTTAACCAGTAAGGATACCAAAGTTAATTAATTTAGTTTTTGCTTATTTTTTTAGCTATTATCTATACTTTAGGTAACATAGAATTTTATGTGTAAGTAATTTAGTTTGACTTTTACACCTGGCCCAGACGTTGCTCTAGGATTATGATCGCGTAGTTCTGGCAAGCTATACCTATTTTGTAACACAACCGTGTGATGTATGTTTCTTTGTAATTTAGTTTAAAACAGTGAGGAAGTAACGACTCACCATAAAATTAAGTCCAGAAAGCCAAATTGGAAATAAAAAGTATTGTGTTAATTAAACGTTTCGATTGTTTTGTTAACTTTATGTGCAATTAATAAAGTAATTATACTAACCTTCCTTGTTTTTGCTCTTCTTTTTCGCGTCTTTATCCTGTTGAAGATAAAATTGTATTTAAATAATATTAAAATACATATATTCGCTGTGGAGCCCGTTCTCTAACTTGTGACCGGTCGCAATTTAGCTATAGTCGCTGTCACACATAACATTCGGCGCTAATCAGTCTAAGTATAACTCGATAGATAGGATATGATTCTGAATTGGTTGCGTAGCCATCTTTTGACGTTTAGCAGCCAGTTACTGGCCGGAAGCAAGTGCTGACCTGGCGGGTTTACGTTATTTAGGGGCCTATGCAGGACTATTGCGTAACTTGTAGTAGCAAAAATCCTGTGCTGATGCGGGGCTTGAATACATCAGCTGCATCTCCTTCCGTGCATGTCGTAAGAGTCGACTACGGAACTCGGGCTTTCTCTCTAGGACGATAAGGTAGTAAACTCAAGTAATAGTAGATAGCTGGAAGAGAATGCTTTGTAGCACAAGTTCGGCCTTGTATAAAGTTAAGTAGTGCAATAAAGAGTTTACCTATTTAAAGTGCGTTTCACCGTATAGTTCCGCTGGATGATGGCGCTAGTTACTATTATGACCACATTTCTGATTCACAGCATACAAAAAATGGTTATTCCGAAATTAGGCATAGGAACTATTCTACGAAAGGTGCCATTTATTTATTACGTAAGACGATTTAGGGGGGGGGGTGGTCGATTATGTTTTATTTTGGTTCGGCTAGAGGGCCGATTGGTGCCGGCAGAGTAGAATTCGTACCACCCCATGTCTGCCCGTGGGTATCGTACGAGGCGATTAAGGGTTTCCGGGAGGTGGGCAGCAGTGCCTCCCGTGTTGACAACATAGTCCAAAATACAAACTGCGGTCACCAATCCGCCTGCCTAGCGTGGTGACTATGGGCAAATACCCCCCATGGCAGTCTTGTGGCGTGCCCTGGGGGAGGCCTACGTCCAGCAGTGGACTGCAATAGGCTGATGATGATGATGATGAGAGGGCCGGGGAGGGGGTAAACTAGCGAAGATAATCTTACGTTATAAGTAACTAATCGGACAATAAAGGTAGGGACAAACTGAGCCCACGTACGCAATGTATGCTACGCATTATGGCATCTAGACTACGAAATTTATATGCTTGGAAACACACTTATCATACGCAACGTTGCGTACAAGTGTGTTTTAAAGTCATATATTTTCATATAAAATTCGTAGTCTAGATGTCATAATGCGCAGTATACGTTGCGTACGTGGGTTCAGTTTAGTCTCGCTACCGGCGTACCTTGCCGTTGACGAGCAGATCGTCCGGGCGGGCGTCCGGCTCGGGCCCGGACGGACTGCGCGCCGAGCCCGCGCTGCCGCCCGGCATCACCGTGCGCGACTTCGGCTTGCGCCAGCCCTGCACACCACGCGCTTATTGTACCAGGGGCTGAACTATTAACCATGAAATAACGAGTCGCCAGAAGGATTTATTGATAAATGTATGCCGGCAAAAATCCCGCATCTTGCCTCTTCTAAATCGCGGATTATTGCCAAATCGAGACATATTTTTTTTACTTTTAATGTAGCTAACGGCACCGGTATAATGAATTTGGTGAGAGCGAGATGTCTCACTTTTAAACGTCAAATCCACAGAGCTAAGTAATAACTAGATAAGGCGGCAAGCGTTTCTACTTGGTGTGTAAAAAGGGATTGCAAACCACTTCTATCAGCCCTAATTCCTTCAGTTCGCCTCGAGAACGAGTGTCTATTCTAATTCTTAAGTTTATTTTTTACATGCAAAGTACATCCACTTAGTATATCTAGTTATTAATAGCTCTGTGAATTTGACGTTTAAAAGTGAGACATTTTGATCTCACCAAATTCATCATACCGGTGCTAGTTACGAATATAAACCATATACCTGTGAATAGGGCATACTAGTTGAAGATAGAATAGATAGGTAGATAGATATAGAAGATGATGATGATTTCGGCCAAGGCAACCAATCTCTACGGAGATTGGCCAGGTACGCAAAAGATATCATAGTGCACAAGTGTGTGCGCAAACACAGATGCACTCTCTATTCCGTTACTCTCATAGTCCGATGGGACGGAAAGCCGACACGACCGGAAAGAGATCAGGCGCAGGACCAACAGTATTACGTGCTTTCCGAGGCACGAGCTAATTGACAATTTTTACAACATTAAAATCTGTACATGAAATAAATTCATTGGTACAGGCCCGTGACTGGGATCGAACTTACGCCTCCCGCTGCGAAGGTGCACATCTTAACCACTGGGCTATCACCGCTATAGAAGATATAAATGTTATTGTACAGAGTCGTAACTCTACCACTAGTAACGATTAGGCTTCATCACGTGAATTGACGAAGGAAATGAAGGTGTCCTATTGAAGCAAACGTTTCGATGATGTTCCCATTTCCCACCGAAATGTCTCCAGTAGCTAACCGCTACTAGACAGCTTTTCTGATACAATCAAACTCAGCAGTCAAAAGAGAAGAAATAAATTTATTCCTAGGCCTGTTTGACTGTATATAGATGAATGAAAAAAAAAATCAGCTGTTCCATACATTTCAGTGCAGCAATTATTCGAGATTGTATAGAACAGCTGATTTATTTTTCACTATTTCAGAGTAGGTCCCATAGTGATAGTTTTTTCTTTTTACCTACCTAGTTTCATGTCAAAAGATAATCACTAACTGTGAAAAGACTATATGTATAATGAGTAGGCCTTTATTGATTGTACAAACATTTACTTATTCTGTGCTATGTGTTTAGAACTCAATATGATCACTAAATGAACTCGTATGTTGAAAATATTCCAGCAGTTGCATTGTTTAAACTTATTAATTGTATGATTCACCCAGATATCTTCTGGTTAGATAGAGCAAGAATTTAAAACGAATATACCTACAACGTACAGGTATACGTTTTTCTTGCAACCTCACAAAAACTAATAAAAAACGCACCTTTTCTTTTGCATTTCTTTCTCTTTTGCATTCTTCGTCCCCGTCATCTACACTATCATCTTTAACACTGGAGTCATCAGCACTGTTAAAATCATCATCACTGCCCTCATCACCGCCAACTTTATCACAAACCGCACTATCGATGTTTTCGCTTCTCACTGATAACGTCTTACTACACGTTACTTCGTTAGCATATAAACATGGCTCGGTTTCTTCGTCACTCATGTTAGATACATACTACCAGTTATTACAACCAAATTAACCTTAATTGGCACTTCCTAATTCATCCATCAATGACGAAACAAGGTGATTGGTGACAAGTCAACGGACGTTTATCAATGAATTAGCTGTATATACGATAAGGATTAGTGAATGAAACGGCCGTGCGTCTGTTTGTGTAGTCGATACACGACTGCCACTGGGTTAGGTACAGACGTATGTAAACAAAATGAGGATCAAATATTATGCAGACATGACACTTGAAAGATTATACCATAATTAGTGTGACTGAAGTTAACAAGTCACTTTCTACATTTTCTTGGTAGATACCTATATGATAACATAATTTTATTCCTTATTAATGTGGGTGATATCAATTAAAAAACTAGATTGTATTACATTAGTAAATATTAAAATTGCTACCGTCACAGATTTCAAAAATTTATATTAATTACCTATTTCTTAAATATATTTTCTTTTATTGTACACTCAAAAACGGACTTACACAAAATAGAAGGTAAGTGAAAAATAATCTCAGCCGTAGGCAGTATTACGCAGTATGCATAATCTTTGACAAGAGCTAAGCGCGCAAGGTCACAGTCCATGCGCCCGCGCAGTCGGCGGTTGCGTCATTGTGGCATTGGCTAATGGCTCATTCTGTATTACATACTCTAGCTGTATGAATGTCGTATAGTTACTCGGAATGGTTGCGAGTGATCTAATTAGATTACTACCGTTTTAAGATATCACTTTAGTTTTGTTCATACATGATATTTCAAGCTTATTTATTATCTATTATATCAATTAATTAGTGTTTTATTTTTAATAGAACGCCATGGTTCATTTACGAATTGTTATTAAAGGTTGTTATACTTAGTTGTAATGTAAATGATTAACATACTAAGAAATATTACCACTTCCCTTCAAGCATTTTCAGATTAAATACTATTTTGATAAAAATTTTGGATTATAACATCATGATCTTACCTTATCATCGAAGAAGCCCTGATCATCAGTACGCTGCTGACCCAGAAGCCGGTCTGTCTCCAGATCTGTGTCAGCTTCATCTGAAAATAATCACATCAAATGTAAAAGTAAAAGTAGTTTGTACCTAATGTTACCTGCTATATTGTAACTAAAAGTGGAAGTTAGTAATTGGCATATTGTTTCTGTCTTGATATGTATATAGTCGTAAGCTGTTAACTTTCCGAAAAATAAATAAATTGTTTTATACTCATACCATACATACCTACATACACAGTACTACAAACTAAAGTAGCGCTACATTCATATAACGGATTTTAATTGAATTAATTCAAAATTAATATTTAATTACAATATAATTTTAATACACCGGGGCTTTACTAGAACACATCAGCGGCTTCTTTGTATTAAAACACACTAGAGTTAATACGAACTAACGTCTTTTATTCCTTTGACAATATTTTACTAGCAAAACACCCTTTTACTTTACATGCGAGACCTATGTATGACTTTGGTTTAGATCATAGCCAGGGATTTAATAATCCCTTTTACATAAATAAAAACAATCTTAATAAAAAAAAGTTCATCTAAAAACCGTAGTTGTAATATCAAGAGATAGGCATTAGATAAGAGTTTTTTTATTATTGTTAGTTACGGTTGGAGTGATTCACAGTTCATTATCACGTCAAGCGCCTGTAGTACACAACAAGAAATGGCTAAGTTCAAGGATTGTCTGTAAATACCGATCTCTATACACGTAATAGATTTGAAAATTTGGAAAACAACATACATTTTATTTTTATTTTATTTTATTTTATTTTCTTTATTAGGAAAACCAACAGCATTTACATTTTATAATAATTACAGGTAAATTTAATTTATAATTAGGCCAAGAATAGGTTTTCACAATATTTCTGTGTTAAAGTGGTACGTTTAGAAACAGGGGCAAAGACAGCTTCCCACCCATACAATGTGGACTTGTTTTTTTCAAAGTATAAATATTTCAAAGCATCAAACAATTTGTATGAGTGAGGAACCGCCTCAGCAAAGAGATTAATAACAGAGTAAAATGACTTACTATTCCTTAACTTAAAAATAAAAACACTACACCTAGGTCAATTGATTACCTATATATTTGATGTGATAAGGCAAAACGAATAATATTATTTACCACCAACATATATTACCATCAAAGGACGCGACAGCTAGAAAGTATATGCAATTTTGGGATCATGATGAGAATGAGAACCAATGTATACAGACTGGTATATGGCATTAAAAATACAAAATAAGTCTCAACGAACAAAAGATTTTACAAGATGACACTTGAAACTATTCCTACTAAGATTAAAGATATCAATAGTTTTGAATTGTTTATTGTAAACAGACAAAATGCGGGGAAAGATGGCATTTCTGGCATAATTTGTACTTGTCAGCGAGACCGAGAATAGAGGAGTATGTCTTGTGCGACGTCTTGGTGTACAAAATTGAATATTTTTTAGAAGAGAAGGACTAACAAGCCTGCCATGAAGGACATCATATAGAAACATAGAATCGAGCACCATTCTTCTTTGCTCCAGCGTCAATAAGTTGTTATGTGTGCATGTATCTTCATAGGTTTTAAAGTACTTTTTTTGTTTATAATTTAGAAAACGTATGAATTGAATTTGAATATGTTCTATCTGATCTATGTATTTTCTATATTGAGGTGTCCATATGCAGCTAGCATACTCTAAGATACTTCGTACATAGGCAAAGTATAATGATTTAATACAGTACGGCTTGTTAAAATGCTGGCAGATTCGCTTAATAAAGCCGAGGTTCTTATAGGCTTTGTTAGTTATAACATTTATATGTTCATCCATCAGACATTTGCTGTCAAAGATCACACCCAGATCACGCACAGAAGAAACTCTTTTAATTATGTTACTATTAAGGCAGTAATTAAATTTTATTGGATTACGACGACGTGTGAAAGTAATTGTCTCACATTTATTGACATTGACAGTAATTTTATTTAATACATAGTACTCAGATAGTGCATCTAGGTCTTGTTGAAGATTTTGACAGTCACTTATATCATTTACCTTGATGAATATCTTTTTATCGTCAGCGTACAATAGGTGCTCAGAGTGCGAAAAACATTCATGAATATCATGGATAAATACGTTGTAAAAAAGTGGTCCCAGCAGTGAACCTTGCGGCACACCAGACGAAACACCAACAAAATCTGACCTGTAGCCACCGACCACCACAGCCTGTGACCTATTTGAAAGGTACGATTCAATCCACCTCAATAGATTTCCACAGATCCCTAGTTTGTATAACTTATTGCGTAGGATGGTGTGGTCCACGCGATCGAAAGCTTTTTCAAAGTCTGTATAAACCACATCCACCTGACCACCATTGTCCATACCATGCAATATAAAAGATGAAAATAGCCCGAGATTAGACAACACCGACCTACGTTTGAGGAAGCCATGTTGGTTTTCGGGAATGCCACCACAAATTATGCCATAAATATTATCAAATACAATTTTTTCTATGATTTTACTGAAGATGTTGAGAATAGATATGGGACGATAATTATCGATTTTACTTATTAGACCTTTTTTATGAATAGGGACAATAAGGGCTTGTTTCCATTTCGATGGGACGATGCCTTCTTTAAGGGAGCGGTTAATAAGAATAGTGAGAGGAATGGACAGTTTTTCGGCACAGTTAATTATGTATATTGGGTGGATTTTGTCGCTTCCAGCACCTTTGTTGCGGTTTACGCATTTCAATTTTTCATGAACTTGTTTCTCAGTAACAATAATGGACGCAATAGTATTTAATGTTGTTGGTGGGACTGACGGCAGAGGTGTATTTTGGGATAGCGGAGAAGTAGATTGAAGAAAAACACTTTGAAAAAAGTTATTAAACGCCCGTGCAACGTCGTTACCATCGGTAAAAGTCTCAGTAGCAAGTGTAAATTTACATACATAATTTTAAAAAATCACAATGATACAAGGATATTACGAATTTAAACCCACTTGCAGCAAATACTAAATCTAGGTTTAATTAAGTTGAATTAAAGGTTAGCAGACATGGCAGCTCTTTCTATTTATATCAAACAAAGCAAGACGACATGATTGCTATCGTGGTTTAATTTAATCTAGATTTTGTTAGTGGTCCTTAACAAATGCGAAAGAAACTCTGTCTGTATGTCGCGCTTTCACGTCAAAACTTCTGAACCGATTTGAATGAAATTTTCTTATTCTTTATTGCACATACACAAAAAGAAATATGGCATACAACATAAAAGAAGAGATGCATGTACAATGGCAAGCTTATCTCTACCAGAGATCTCTTATTTTTGTGAGAATCTGGTACACGAATAGTTTCGCTAGAGCCTAAGTAAGAAATTAGGCTACATATTATCTCGGGAAAACATTTATATCCCAAACTATTTCGACATTTTGTTTTTTCAGCAGTCCACGCGGACGACGTCGCAAGCGTCCACTAGTTACAGAAACCTCACAAAATGATGGGTATAGTATTTTATTTATTTATAAAATTTTATTTATTTATCAATATTAAATATTTAATATTTACAAAAAGGTACATACAAATTTCTATAACTAACTTAAAAACTACTTAGGGCTAGCGTGTATAGTGTATGTATATTGTAAATAATAAAACATGAACATACTGTTACCTTCATCGCCGCTGGCCGGCTTCACTTCCACCGACTCGTTGCTACCGTCAGCTGAAGGTGGCCTTTTTCTGGAAAATATATCAATCTTAATTAAACTAATCCAAAACTTATCAACAGTTATATGTAATTAACCTAGTAATCTTTTTATGCGATAAAAGAAACACAATTTCTTAAATCGAAATAAGAACAGAGACTCTTACAAAATGAACCTTTATCAACCCCATAAATAAAAGATCAAATTGACGTGACAATTTTTACAAAATCGTTTCAATTTTTTTTTGTGTGGAATGGTTCCTGTTAGCGTAAATAAATAGGTATCTCGACCGGTTTGACATGTTATGTAGTTAGAGTATTTAAAAAAAAATTGTAAGTTCATAGTGATTTTATATTATGTAGAAGACACATCAACTGGCCCTTGTCCGGTGTGTACCGGGTGTAGTATGTATCGGGTGTGTACACATTATGCACACCACACCTCATTTCAAACACCCACCTATTGTTGGCATGCGGCGGCAGCGGCGGTGCGGGATACATCTCCTCCACCGGCACGATGGTGACGGGATGGCTGTGCGGCGGGTGTGCGGTGTGCGTGGTGTGCGGAGTGTGCGGGGTGTGCGTGGTGTGCGTGGTGTGCGTGGTGTGCGGGGTGTGCGGGTAGGGCTCGGGCGAGAGCGGGCGGTGCGGCGCAGGCGCGGGCGGCGGCACAGAACTGCAAGCTGTAATAAAAACATACAACAATAAATAATAATCCTTACTAAAAATGCTAAAGTAATGCCGATTGAAATGAAATTTGGTACACAGGTAGTCTAAAGTCTGAGAAGAACATAGGCTACGCATAGGCGTTTTAGGAATATATCGACAATTTGTTTTTTCTGAAGTCCAAGCGGACGGAGTCGCGGGCATCCAATAGTAATCGATATTACCTAACTTGTTATTGAAAGTCATCAGAATTGGTAAATAATATGGATTACAAAATACACGAGCGTGGCCTAACAACGGACACTGATCTTTCTGCCACCAAAATCAATCGCGAAGCTTGCTGCTGACTTTTTTGGGAGTGTTGTTTGGTTGGAGTAGTTAGATAAAATACTACATACAACGGCCGCAATACTAGACGCCAAGTGCGAAAAATCCCATCTAAATTAAGTAGGTAAATAATAAGACAATAATAACAAACGAAATATTTAAGCACCCATTTTGATTTTCTGACAAAAAATCCTCAGAAAACTAGAACACTGCTATGAGTTGCATCATCTTAAAAGTTCACATGATCGTAATCTAACATCTTAGGCGTCTTATTTCGTTACCAGCAATTTCCTTTCATAGTAAAAGAATCAGCCCCCCTAGCATGGCCACGCATCGTTGAAAACATATCGTACGATATCGTATCGACTGTATACAAAATTCAACATGGCGGCTATATTTATCGTATTTTGACAGGCTAAATGTCGATAAATCGGTTTATCATATCGTGTTTTGCAGGTCATGCTACTTGGCCTGGTGTGAATAGGGCTCACCTAACGGGTCCAAAGAACTTAAGTCTGCGTCAGTGAGTGTGGCGTGCGTGTCGTTACTCGTGCCGTTCTCAACTATCTCCTCTATTATCACGGACGTGCACACCTGCGGAGAGAATAGACATTATATAGACACAGCTATGTTGTGGGATAGCCACTGCTTTGCTATTGCTTTTACGTAATCCGGGGGCGGATCATAAGAGATCCCACAGCTACATACATACATATTACATACATACATTATACAGGATGTTTTTTTGTGGCCACCTTTAACGAAGGGTACGTATTCTATACATGAAATAAAGTAAGTTTATGGCAAAAAAAATGCTGGGAAAATTTTTTTTTTTTTTTTTTTAATTTAAATTCCTTGATCGTGCGAAATTTATAGTGTCTAGTGTTTATGTTAGTTTTTTTATAGACAGATATTAATTATTTTTCGTGAAAAAATCCTGCTACGCGCGTCTATGTGCATTTATGCAGAAAAACGCAGTCTATTTACTCAGCTTTGGACCCTGATATTTTGGAAACCAGACACTTCCCAGGTATGCTTCCATGGAGAAAAATGATCGTGATGATGAGGAGATTCCGTAGTTTTCGGAAACGTTGACGACCAAAAATCATTCTGTATGTATATAATCACGCCTTTATCCCTTATGGGGTAGGCAGAGCAGCAAGGGCCGAAAGAAACCACATGGTGCCACTTCTGACCAATTTTGAGGGTATAGTTGATATGTGCAAGTATAGCATACGAATATAATTATCAATAATATAACAGAACTAAATCTATAACTCAAGCTTTAATTTCAATTATTCATAGAATAGTATTCATTATGGTCGATTCTGACCATCACACTTTAAACCTAAACGCCAAATTAGTCCTACCTGTCCCTTTCTCTTTCAGCCATTTATGTTAAGAACGGAGAGGGACAGTCCTCATTAAGGTTAAGTTTACCTTGAAGTGTGATGGTCAGAATCGACCATATTATTGCGAAAAAGAAAAGGAATACATTAGATTCGATTTTAATTATCTTATATTCTTTGTGCTACGTCCACAGTAGATACTTCTAGAACACAATATCGAAGTTTCTCACAATTATTGGAATATATACAGGGGCCTAACAATAACTACTGGCCCGGCCCCCGGACATTACCTAATTTGTAATAGCAAAGCCGAAGCAAAGCGATAGCGAAAATTGTACAATTTTCGCCTTGAAATGTCAAAGTTCCTTTGAAATTCATTTTACGTAATACGAATTTGACAAGCAATCAGTGATTTTTGTAAAATTTTCGCTATCGCTTTGCTTTTGCTAGTTAGGTAATAAGGGGGCGGGTGTGGCCGGCAGCGCTTCCCTTTTCCCTGCACACGTACCGGTACAGTTTTGAGCTGGTTATTGTTATCCGTATCGGAGTCGTGTCCGGACGACAGTCCGTCCACTAGTAGTGGCAGCGGGGCGCGGCTGCGGGACTCCATCGCTTCTGGAAACCACACAAAAAGGACAAATCAAGACCACTTAACCATAAACGGTGTGGAAGCTACATGTTATAAGGAAAAATTTATTGGCATTAAAGTCGGGATTTCCTGGGGAGAACGCCTCTACAGAACGTCTCTTACTAAAGCTTAATGTCCATTTATATACATAGAAGGCGCGAACGTTCGGAAAAGGGCGTAAAGTCCAAGTCAGCTCAACTCTTTCAAAAGACGTTCTTTTGCAAAAAGTCCCACTGGTCAAATCTCGAATCCACTGGTCAAAGTTCCATAGGCAGTGTCGAGAACGCAGCCTGCAGGACTAACGTGTGGTGGCGGCTCGGGCCCGGTAGCGAGGCGGACAGTGCCTGCAGGACTCACGTGTGGCGGCGGCTCGGGTCCGGCAACGCGGCGGACAGTGCCTGCAGGACTCACGTGTGGCGGCGGCTCGGGTCCGGCAGCGCGGCGGGCAGTACATGCAGGACTCACGTGTGGCGGCCGGCTCGGGGTCCGGTAGCGTGGCGGACAGTGCCTGCAGGACTCACGTGTGGCGGCGGCTCGGGTCCGGCAGCGTGGCGGACAGTGCCTGCAGGACTCACGTGTGGCGGCGGCTCGGGTCCGGCAGCGTGGCGGACAGTGCCTGCAGGACTCACGTGTGGCGGCGGATCGGGTCCGGCAGCGCGGCGGGCAGTACATGCAGGACTCACGTGTGGCGGCCGGCTCGGGGTCCGGCAGCGTGGCGGACAGTGCCTGCAGGACTCACGTGTGGCAGCGGCTCGGGTCCGGCAGCGTGGCGGACAGTGCCTGCAGGACTCACGAGTGGCGGCCGGCTCGGGGTCCGGCAGCGTGGCGGACAGTGCCTGCAGGACTCACGTGTGGCAGCGGCTCGGGTCCGGCAGCGTGGCGGACAGTGCCTGCAGGACTCACGTGTGGCGGCCGGCTCGGGGTCCGGCAGCGTGGCGGACAGTGCCTGCAGGACTCACGTGTGGCAGCGGCTCGGGTCCGGCAGCGTGGCGGACAGTGCCTGCAGGACTCACGTGTGGCAGCGGCTCGGGTCCGGCAGCGTGGCGGACAGTGCCTGCAGGACTCACGTGTGGCGGCCGGCTCGGGGTCTGGCAGCGCGGCGGAAAGGTCGCTGACACTGCCGCTGGAGTCGGACGACAGCGCGAAGGGGCGGGAGGGCGCGCGCGGGGGGGACGCGCCGCCCCACGCCGCGCCGCCGTACGCCGCCAGCGACTGTAAAAGGCCCTACCATATAGTATGCTTCGAAGGCACATGGAAGTTCGGACATTGACCTGCGAACGACTAACAGAGAAAACCATAAACTTGTAACATTATAGTTTGTTTCTGGGGTACGTGGAAATGAAGTCATTGACCTATCACAGAGATACCTGGATTCATTGCAAACAAATTTTAAAATTCCTTTAAACTCACATACCACTGAATAATTCAAGGTCTTAACATCAAATAACCATTGCGCACCTAAGTTGATTCAACCTTACCTGCAAGCCTTGCAGGCCTAAGAAGTCAGTATAACTGGCGTCCCGTGGCGAGTCATCGCGCGGCAGGCGACCTGGACCAAGGCACTGCACTGTCCACACTCTCCGGGATCTCCGGACTCGCCTGCGTCTGGCGTCGCAGGGAGTAGTCCAACTCCTGGAGCAAAATATTGTCTTTTGACCAGACGAATTCGAAGACTTGCTACCGATACTAATATAAGCATACATTACACGGCTGTGTTTCCCAAAAATAGTGTAGCCAAAACCGCAGGATCGCAAAGGAAAAGTGTACAGCCACGTTTTACACTTAAATAGAGCCAAACCACGTCAAAAAACCTCAAGTTAGCTACAGGATGACGACAGCTAGTGTCATCCACCCTGATTATGTTTATGGCACTCAATATGTTCGTAATCACACACACGTGGACTATTCTTGGTAGCAATTGATATCTTTTAGGTATTGCACAGTATGTAGTAATGTGGTTAGAGAACTAACCTGAAAGTTGACCACCTCATCCGTCGTGACCTGCTGCCCCGCCATGCCGGGACCCTTGAAGAACTCTTCCAGAACCTTCCGCGTCTCAGAGAACTCGTACAAGTAGTCAAACGACGTTGGGGAAGGCTCTCTACTCTCTGCTACTACCCTCTGCAATGAGAAACAACAGATTAGATACATACGTAGGTATACACCTATAGGTACATTCTACGCGGTGCCAAACATTATCCCGTGTCGCTAATGATTATAAAAAGGTAAGTCTGTATGTTACCTCTTCACATTGTATTTACTCAGCCAATCTTCTTGAAATTTAGCAATAATATAGTTGGGAGTGCAGAGAAGGAAATAGGATACTTTTTGTAGTCCACGAGGGAGAAATTGTGGTTTCAGTTTTAAATACTAATGAAAAGGGAGTCGAATCTGTGAAAGAAAACTTAGTTACTCAAGAGCTTGATAAAGTCTGAAATGTAGCACTTACTTTAGGAAATCCAGGCCTCGGTGATCTGTTATTCGTAGGGGCAATGATCTTCTGCGAGCCCACGCCGTATCTTCTCGGGGAGCCTTCGTACTCCGCTATGGGAAGCTCCCCTATCACCCTCGTATATCTGTTCTTGTCATCCTCCCCGCGCCACAGGCCCGGGCTGGTCCCACTCAGTCTACCCTCCCTCGAAGGCGTCGACTCACTGTCGCCATCACAACTAATCTCACCCTTATTGTTCAGTTCACTATCACCATTTTTAATACTGTCTAAAGTCCTTTTCACACTCATATCTAACTCATCATCACTAACTTCAGGGTCCATCCTGAGACCTAAGGACACAGAATTCAATATCACTGAAAATAAAAGAGAAAGGAAAAAGGTTCATAATGATGGTTAATGGAAGGCTAGATGAAAGGTTGATAAAATAATAGCACAGAAAATAGTAAAGAAATTCGTGTTCTGATAAAACTGTATTTGAAGTAACAAATCACAAAGTTTTTAGATGAATTGCGGTTCAGAGATCTTCATTTCATTTTAAAACTCAACAGATAGAATTTAGTGTATGATTTAAAATGAGTATACTTAAAATCGAAGAAAGCAATAAACAGTAATGGTAGAATATAGAAGGAGACTAAGGGCAAAATGATGGGATAAACCAAAGCGCACATAAACACACAAAAGACAACAAGTTATACAACACATACATTATGAAAATAAAATTATTATCATGACAACACATTTGAATCAAATTATTTATTTGATCGACTACACTGCGATCGCTAGCGAGTATGTACCTATAGCCAAGTACATCAATTGTAAGTTAGTCTCATGATTTTATAAAGGTTATTGCTTTTTGCATGGTTTTCTTTCTTGCCCGATATAACAAATCTTTGAAGCTCTTTTTTGCATCTAGGAAAAGGTGCATATGTACAAATGCATAAACGTTAAATATAAAATGTAATTCACCTTTCCAATCATCATTGTCATCAAAGACGACCACTTCTCCGTCAGCCACCACCGCTATGGGGCTGCTTTTGGCGCTGGCGTCCGTGGTCTTCTTATGCGGGTCTAAAATAGGAGAGCTGTTCCTCGGTATAGCGAGGCTACTGGGCCCCACTACCGGCGGCTCTCTATCGCCATTTCTGTATGATGGTGATGTGTGCCGGGATATCTTTTTCGGCTCATTGATTATTCTTTGTGTTGACATCTGGAAGGATGTTATGATACAAAAATTCAGCGTTTCAGCGGTTACCAGGAATCATTTTGCAAATACCAAAGTTCGTATATAAGAAACGGACATTGAATCTAAGTAAAATTCAATTCAATTCAACTTATTTATGCGACATAAAATCATACACAAACTATGTTCGCACCTTAAAATGAAACCGCTACCAAACCAAAAAAAAAAGAATATTTACCTCTAAAACCGGGTCCGGCTCGGCCGCCTCCCTAATCCGTTTACTCCTGAAGGAGTGCTTGTGGGTTCCGTTGTTGTGCCGCAGCTTGCGCACCGCCTTCGCCCGGCTCTGAGAGTACAACTCCCTGCCTCCCGCTATTTCTATGATCCTGGTACCAATTTTGAGAATTAGGTAGGTCTATTGTAATAATTTACTTGGTTTGATTTGATTCATGCTAATTACATGCAGAGAAATGTAGAATAATTAAAATAAATTATCGGCTAAGGACCATACGAGTAGAAAGAAATGATAAATTATGTACTAACGCATTCTCATACTAGAACACACAATATAAAAAAAAACCTATTTATCATTGAATATATCAAGTTTTCTACACCTCACCAGGAACATTCGTACGTTATGCAAAGAAATAGAATCGAGTCGTCAGTGCGCTAGGAAGGGAACGGATATTATAATGCGCGATTTACAAATCTAACCTAAGCTAATAATTTGATGGACATAATATCTCGATATGTGAGGGGAATTGTCCATGAGAGAACAATGAATCAGTTACAGTAAGGCAATATATAATTGGTCTATTTCTATATTCAGATATCTATGTTCTATTTAGATAACATTTAGACGTGGCCAAGTCTATATGTATATAACTACAATATGACAGAGAAAGATAGCTTCTTGTCTTTTTCATATCTCTATCAAGTATCTACGGGTAAAAAATGTGTAAAAACATTATATTCTGAAAGATGTATTTATGTGCCTCTGTCTAGTATAGTCTGGTTTGAAATTGTCATTTTTTTATCTGATTTAGCTTAAAGGAAATGACTTAAAATAAAAACTTACATACAAAACACACAAGATATCTACTTACCTAGAATCCCGTAGTTTGTAGCCCTTGGCAGGATGCGGGTGCTGCTCCTCCTCATCTGAGGACGCATCGTTCAGGTTGGTCTCGCGGCCGTCTAGGCCAGAATTCAGTCTGAAATGAGTACTATACACATTTCAATACATGCTTGAGTGATACAGAAATATTTAAACTGAATGAGACAGATACCAAGACGCTGATATCTGGATGGGGTAGGCAATACTCATATTGCAAAGATCGAGAAATAGTAGAAGTAAAGTGGTAAGCGTCTCCAAATCAAACAAATATAGGGTCATTATTCTAGTAGTTAATCACCAGTTTTTAAACCAACAGTTCGTTAGTATAAACTTTATTTATAACCTTCCCACTAACACTATTGATCCGAGACGACATAATCCTGCAGGGCCGCAAAGTTATAAAGCAGGCTACTTCATTAGTACGTCTACGGCTGACACGAGGCGCATTACAGCATAATCCAGTTGTAACTAGGCCTTTAGCCGGCCAGTAACGATCCGTTCGCGTGAGTGACATTTTAATACTTATGCCCGGTTCTTTTATATACCTTTATACAGCCGAGTTAATACACTGCTATAGCTTTTATTGAATACCCCGAGCTTTATTACACTACATTTACCGAAAGCGTGGTTCACTTCCTAACCGCGTCGTTATGTTAAAAGGTAGGCTATCTTTATCGTCATAACTTTCGTGCGTTTAGTTTTCCTTGTGTGCTATATGATATTACTCACTTACGATATTTCTATACAGCCAATTTACATAACAAAATAACGTTATTACAGAATTTAAACATTATGAATGGAAAATTGGAACTGGATCGGCCACACGCTCCGAAGGGATTCTAACCATATATCTACTAAGGCAAGACCTGCAGGCCTGCAATGCCTTATCTAAAGAAAATTTTGACAACACACACATACATGTCACTTCCAGTTCAATAAGTTTCAATGAGTGATCATAACTATGAACTGTAAAAAAAGATAGCCAATACGGGGGCAGGACTCGAACCTCACGGCCGGCGGAATTTCATCGCAGAGGCGAAGAACAAGCGCGAAAGATGGCGTCACACTGTGGAAGCCCTTTGCCCACACAACAGAGCATCAAGTTAAGTAAGTCAATGGAAATTTTAAGAACCGCATCACATCGTTCCATTGGAGGCATTCCTTCTACGCATATAATACAATAACTACTACCTTTTGACCTTCGTAGAATAAGTACAAGTTCACAACTCGATATCAAATATTGGATCATCAGACAACGACGATAGTACGCCAAATGATACGTCGCGTCGACACGGTGCCGGTGGGCTCTAGTGAAATATGACTTTAATATTCTCCAGTAATCTCGCTATTCAAAATGTGTGTACCTCAGATAAATCTGTGTTTAATTTATAACCCGATGTAATCATGCACGTCACGTTTTCTAGAAATGGCTTTGGCAAATTGGAAACACCAAAAGGGTCTCTTCGAAATAGCGAGTTCAAGGTCCCGTAATGGAAGTTGACAAATCAAGACGTTTACGTTTGAGTCTTTATTAAAAACAATTGAATACATAATGAATTTTAATAATTTTGGACTTGCCCTAATTAAAATAAAAAAGTTGATTGAGGCGAAAGAAATAGCTATTGTTGCATATTACTGCATAGGTAATAATTGGTACTAGTGTTGAGTAGGACACGACTTGAAAAAGAGTTTGTAAGAGTAGCCTCTTTTTTGTCCTGAGCCAGTACAATGTCCCACTTCAAATGAGGCGAGGCATACCTACTGACTGAACCATTTGAAGTTATTATAGTACGAAATATGCGCGCCTCCTGACGCCTCAAATGTCAGACGCGACGTGCTTTTGTCATGTCATTTGTTTGTTTAGTACAAATATTTTTAATTATAAATCTTAAGATTCTTAATATATCTACTTCAAAATCCGAAATATCAAAAAAAAAATACAAATTAAATGGCACTGACTCTCTAAACAACGTTAGATTATTATTATTTGAATTTTAAATACCTATTACCTACGCGCCTCCTGGCTGGCGCCTCGCCTCGCATGGAAGACAATATATTTCTCTCTCGCTCAAAATGTCAGACGCGACGACCGTGACGTGATCACGTGACGTGCTTGTCGTTTGTCTGCCTGCCTCGCTCGACCGTTCAAGCTCGACCGCGACAAGAAAATTGAAGTAGTACAATTTAAAATTTCGAGGCACTCTTACATTTTGACGTCATGTCCGGGACAAATGAAGTGCCTCTTGTATGTCCTACTCAACACTAATTGGTACATTAGTATGAGGGTCGTATAATCAGTATCACGAGCTTATAAACCACTGGACCTCTCCTTATTCTAGATCAGTGGTTCCCAAAGTGGTCTATTAAGGGACTCGATGGGGGTCTACGTTGGCGTGAAAAAATGGGATTTCACAATAAATTTGTATGTGTTGTAAGTATGTAGGGGGTCCACCAGAACCAGTTAACTTTTGAAAGGGGTCTATGAAAAATTAAAGTTTGGAAACCCCTGTTCTAGATCAAGTATATGATCACACACCTAATAGTAAAAGGGTATGGTAGGTACATCATCCAGAAAATTAGATTTTCTGAATTCACTAGGGGAGAGCAACTGTTCAGGCATACATACATACAAATACATACGGCTGCGTTCCCAAAATGGGGTAGCCAGAACCGCAGAGTCAAAAAGGAGATCCCACAGCCACGTTCAGCATAGCGGGGACAGATGTATATCACTGACAAGTTGCTCGCTCACCGCCTGAGAGATTGTCCGAGTTCCTTAGTCGTAATACACTATGCTACAGCTAACAAAAAGTTGTAGATGTGTCGGATACGCACAGGTACCTCTCGTGGTGGTGCTGCATGTTCTTGGGCCGGCACTTGGGGAAGAGCCGCGTGATCCGCTCGCCGACGTCGGAGCCCGGCGTGGAGTCGCCGGCGCCGTCCGCCCGCGGCGCCGCGCCGCTCATGTCGCCACGGTCACGCCGGTGTTAGCCCCCCTTCTGGAAGTAACAATCTAGCTTTAGATACCTGCCCATTGCCTTAAAATTCGACGAGATATCAAGACTAGGCTAAGTTTTACCCCAAAAAAATCAATATCAATCTTTTGCACATAATATGAGTTGGTATACAAGTTGTTACGTTTAACATTTACATAGGTAGGTACATGTTCCTTAAATGGTGTAGCAAAAACTGCAGGATCATAAAAAAGATCTATCGGCCACGTTTAGTATACCGGGGACAGATGTAAATGATCAGTGACAGTTGCTATTTTATCGCCTGAGAGAATGATCCAGTTCCTTAGTCGACTCTTACGACTAACACGGGACGTTTAACATTTAGCGCTACATATTTCGCCATGGGAAACATGCAAATACCTACAGAAATACAATGTTTTATTTTAATTTATTTTAGTGAATTTATTAATTTAATTATTTTATTTTATTTATTTTCTTTTCTTATCACCTAATTTCTTTCTTATTTTGTTTCTCAAGAGTTACACATACTTCTCATTTCTACTCCAGTTACACCAAATGATCGTAAGCTTTTTATCACCAGGCTAATAAACCGGCAGGCATATTTTGATCACTACAAAAGAAATAAAGAAATTGAAGGGCCTATCAAGGGTTTGGCATTAACATTAAAACCAAACCATCACAATTGAAAATAAACATACAAAACTACAAAAATCTTTAATCAGAAACACGGCTGTGACTGCAGCAATCCATCAAGCCGCAGCCTAGCGCTAGGAATACAAGTCGCACCCCGGTCCGCAGACACATTGCCCCAAGTTTCGCGACTGCGGCGGGACCGCGCCGCGTGGTACCGGCAGCGGTGCCAAACTACCCGGTCGATACGGCATTAGGTAGTGCTGGGCTATGGAACTAGCGTGCTTATACTATATTAGGAGATGAAGAAATAATCAACATGTGCTAAAATTTTATCTCAGAATGATACTCAGATTTGTCGTGTGTTTAGATCTAAATCATTGTACCTAAATTGTTTATTGAAACGAAATATGTCAAAATCTTGAACTTCGTTTGCAAAAAAAGCTCTCCAGATCGCGCATTGAAATTGGCCGTAAGAGATAGAATTTTCAGCAAATATTGAAGTAGAGTTTAAATTTATTATGTGGAAGACCAATATTACAAAATTCTAACTACTAGGTACTACATTTACTGTTACAGTATCCAAAATGGGGGTCTCAGGACTACCATCTACGTGTATACTCGTACAACAAACCGTGTAACAATACTCATCAAACTAAAAATATTCATGTAGGTATGTCATAAAAAATAAACAAGCTTTTCCTAGCTGCAACACCGAGTCGCTGGCACGCTTAAAAGTGGTGGCAACGACTCCAGTCCTAAGGGTGGATTTATATGTAACGTTTTTATTGCCCGAACACACGAGCAGTCCGCGCTAGCACAGCAGTAACGTGTCTCTAAAAATTAACGTGTCTGTGAATTTAACGACCTCACTCAGTTCTTCGGACGGCTTACATTTTATTGAGAATATAATTTACAAATATATTCATAAAAAGGCATAACATTGTTCAGAATAGATCTTTTTGATTGACTTATCTCTAGGTTAGATAATAAGTCATCAAGTACTGAATACTACCTGTAGTTTGAGTAACTCTCCATTGAGATGGTAAAATTAGATCGCAAAGCCAACGAAACCGTGAGAACTCAGTTACGAGTCTACGCCACCCCTATTTAGAACTAGGGCTTAGTTCTAACGAAGCACTGCGAGTGCACTACTCCTAACAATGTACATACAGTGTTACAGTGTCGTCGTGACCGATAGAAGCGTAAACTGGATTCCAGACATTTCCAGAGAATGGCCGTTTTTCCCTAGATGACACGACCACGGCTTTTCGTCATCTAACTATATTATACTATCTGATACATTTTTGCTTCCAACAAAGCCCTGGTCGTGTCGTTGCAGTGGTCGTATCGTGTCCGGGTCTTCTAGTGGAAAATCGCCCAATGTTTGTGGTTATTGCCGCTACCAGGTTCGCCACTTTACCACACCACTCTAAGGACGTGTTCCTTATTACGGTGAGATCGTAATCGAATTCGGTTTCATTGAGATTATGTTCCTTAGATATTTTCTTTAGAAAAATACCGATTTCTGAAGAGACTAGAAAAATTAGGTACCCAGTTACTAATATCGATACATATAAATTAATATTGATTTGTCAAACAGTGTGCACCTACCTTGTATGGCTTACTGGACAAATGCCTAATTCTTAAAATGTGTAACATCCTAACAATTACTAATTCCGTAAAATGACAATTCTGAAAGTGGCTAATTTTTACATAGGTAGGTACATACACACGGCTGGGGTAGTCAGAACTGTAGAATCAGCAAATAAATCATTCTTACCGCTACCAATATTCGGTCAATGGTATACTAAAATACCTTCTTACAGTTAGATCAGATTCATTCGGTACGTTTTCCTCTTTATTTTACGACTGAAAAGGTCGGCTATTCTACGACCTTCATATTTTTGTGAGCGACGGGATTTGCTAGTTTACGAGTTCAGTTCCACGTTCCGAGCTTTTACTTACATACACTTTAGGTAAGATACTATTGATCACTTGCTATTGATTGTATTGACACACAAAGGATTTTTATGGATCTACAGAAAATACAGTGTTAATTACATTACTGTCAAAGACTTACAAACATAGTGTCCATGCCATCTGATCTATAGTACTATGCCAGTGTATAAGTACTACTTATTAGTTCTTATCATACAGCAAACGAAAATTGTAATATATTTGTTTCTTCAATGTTCGGTGTTTCCTATTTAGTCTGACTGCTTTTTTATTTTCACAAATTGTTAAAGATACAAGGTTGTCGAAAGCCTTGGCTCAACTCTTACATTTGACGTCATAGATAATTGGCAGTTTTCCGACAATAATGTAACCGAAATTCAAGGCCTCTCCAACCGGGTATTCCAAAACCAGCACTAACTCCCATATCATCATCATCAGCCTATTGCAGACCACTGCTGGACGTAGGCCTCTCCCAGGGCACGCCACTAGACTGCCATTGGGGGGTATTTGCCCAGTCACCACGCTGGGCAGGCGGATTGGTTACCGCAGTTTGTATTTTGGACTATGTTGTCAACACGGGAGTTGTCCCATATAACTAGAATAATTTATTTTTAGGGTGAACGTGATTCGAACTAAAACTTACATAATTTATTCGCAACAAAATTTCACAATTAAAAGAAAACAACTGTGCAGGGCAGGAGGTACTGACATTTTCATCCTTAAAATAATTTTATTATTCTCATATTTTCTTGCTCAATCAAAAAAGTATGAATGGAATTCCGTTAAAAAGTGAAAAGGCCTATTCCGTAAATGGGGTTTTAATTACTGCCGGAATAAGAGTATCGGCCATTCTTTCACGAAATTAATTTAAATGTCCGTAGAGCTAGGGCCTGTAGCAGACGCGCTAATTGCACAAGTGACGTGACGCTCAGCCCAAAGGCTTGGTATCCGGGCCAATTTCACTCTCGTCAATTACTGAATTTCAAACGAAGTTAAATCATGTCGCCTACATTTAAAATTCCCATTTCGAACTTGTTATAATTCGAAATGGAAATGCGAAATTGACGTTGGCAATTGAAATTGAAGGCTCTGATATGCATTTCTCATTTTTCGATGTTTATACTCAAGAAGTAAATTTTTTAAAAAACCTTTAAATTTTATTACTGTTTATTTACCCGAATTCCAAGGAACTTCCTTTATATCTTTCGAATTCTGTCTCGAGATGGTAATCTTTTAAAATAGTCATTTGAGTTTATGAGCCTACTCGTACCCATTACTGGGATACCTTACCTAGATATGTGTGATGGATTTCATAGGCTGTAATCTCGTAGAAGCCGTCTGCCGCTGCCGTCGCAATAATACGGAGTGGTGTAACTATACTTTTATGCCTGCCTCAGATCCACTGAAATATATATTTCTTTTATCTTTTTGGTATGACAAATTTATTTATTTTATATGAAAATAGAGATAATATATTTCATTTGGTAAATTTGTAAACGCGAAATGATTATGGTCATATACAAAATCTGGACCTCCAAAAGCATTTGCTACCAAAACGAATAGTTTTCTTGAGTAATATTTTGGAACAGTCCCATCCATACCCCATACATCGAATCTTGAATTTTTATAGCTCCCCTTTCTCGACCCTATTTCTCGATTGGCCATTGATTTTCATATAGATATATTTTACGGCGGTTACTGCGGCAGGTTTCGGTCACTAATCCAACTGGGTCAACGAGTGTTCCATCAACGACATGTCGCTTGTGCTACATATCTTCTAGATTAGTCATCGGTTGACTCTCGACAGTGATGTCCAGTCTTTCTTTATGTTCGAAAATAATCTTGCAATTCGGAATTAATTTTACGCTTTACAACTTATATCGTACAGAGTAGTCAATTCTTGTCGCGGTGAACTGAATGGGTATGAATAAGACACATTGACTATATCATTCTGGTCAACATCATCACGATTGTCGCCACCGAGCTCATGCTCTACGCTAACATTATAACGATTATGAAATAAATAATTAGTTTCAAAAATAAAAATAATTATCCGTTGAATTTCGTCGTTCGCTGGTTCTCTACGAACACTTATAAAAACTGGGTCATCGCAAGAGGGTTGTCAACGATGTATCCCTTTAAAGATCGCTCAGTAAACTTGAGATTATCGATAAATCAAGTGGAAATCTTTTGTAAGTAATTTTAATATAAATACAGGTTCCGACATCTTACTAAAAGAACCTACAGGTTCCGACATCTTACTAAAATATGTAAGGTATGTATGTACTTATAAAGATTTATATACAAAATCAGAATAGCCCAGCTAGTTACAGTTAACAATCAACTTGTAGTTCTGTTGACATTGTAGTTTCTGGGACCAACATGTGTCTCTCAAAAGCCACGTCATATCTCAGGCTCCAATTAGCAACATCTCAGAAACTCCCTACTATACATACAATACTGCATATAGCGAGATAGTTTGGAACAGCCAAATGCTGTATTATTTGGGAATAAGATGTGTTCATAACTATCCAACCATTTTTACATAACTTCAAAATGCAGTGGCGAAGTTACGAGTAGGCGGAGTACCTACCTATGACTTTCAAAGTGGTTGGAGCCTAGAGTAAAGAATATACAGATATAACAACTTGTAGATTTGAGAACCTTGAGAAGATAATATACTATCTTTAAGATATCGCGGAAGCTAACCAAGACAGTGTGCAAGTAAGTTATTTTATCAACAAAGTATAGTCAGTTTACTTACTTTTTCTAAACATGTCCATCTCTTTATTGTACCTGTAAATGATAAAAACATAAATTAGTTTTTATTCGATATTTTATTCTAGGTAACTTTAGCGACAGATAAGCTATAAAATCTTTCTACACTTTTCATAAAAATAGAAAATTATTTTCCTAGAAACAGCAAGTCATACCATCTGCGAAATTAAAATTTGAGTAATGTTTTACCCTAGGTTTTGCCATAGACAAGGTACAATTTCACCACACGTTCACAAAGCGACATCAGCGCTTCAAAAGTTGTGCTGAAAATTCATCACTCGCACCGCGAAGTGGATGGATGGAGTGAGAGGAGAGTACCTACGTGGCGCTTTGTGCTTTAAGATTGCGTAACAAGTACTCCGACCTCAAACCACATATATTCCCGCCTACTATTTGTCGTGCAAAAAGGCGGCGTGACTTAATTGGATGGAATGGATTGAGTTTTTAAACTGCAATAAAATTGTGTAGTTAATATACTCAATATACCAAAGGCGGTGGCATTTTGTTGGATGTTAAAAACTATTTTATTTTTACAATTAGCTAGGCAAACATTTGACCGCCATTGTGCCTGATGTTAAGCAAGATGCGGCCTAGGGTAGTACATGTTTGCCTAGAAAGTGCCTATTCACTCTAGCTTTGAAAAGACCAATGTAGTAGTGCTCGGGAAATACATCGGCAGGAAGTGCATTTCACTCCTTAGACGTATTTCAATATATTAAACCTTTCATACATATGCACACGGCTGTGTTCTTCAAATAGGATAGCAGCATAGCGGGGACAGGTGTAAACAATCTGTGATAAGTTGCTAGCTTTTCACCGGAGAAATGCCCGAGTTTCTGTCGACTCTATAAGACATGCACGGTAAGAGATGCAGCTGATGTAGGTATTCTAGTAGAGCCCAGCTTCAGCACAGCACAACCTTAAAACTTTTCAATTAGATGTATATTCTTACTTTACTTTATATTCTTATTTATATCGATATTCAGTTTTTACACTGCAGTGATCAATTAGCTTTGAAGTCGTAAAGTTTTCATATGCATTTGCTTCTAGGTCTTCCCGTAGTAAGGTTTACATAAACTCAAAGTGCTCAGAGCGCTTCAAGTACCCTTCACGTTCAATGCAGACAAATGGAATAGCAAATATTGCATATAAGTGGAGTGATACTAAATAATATACATACAATAGCAGGTACATATACACAGAGACACGTACGTATAAGGCTATGTAGTTGTACAATAAACCGTTGTCTCAGTTCAATCAAAGATAACATTTTAAAAGTTTAACATAATATTTTTGAAGTACGAGTACCTACACGTAGTTGAAAGAAGAAAACTTAAAATAAATATAGATAATTATAATATTTTTCAACAAACTAGAGGAAAAAGGAGTTGACATTTCAAACGAAATTAACACGCAACTTTAAAATATTCTTCGCGACAAAAGTTTCTTTTAGGGAATGAAATCATAAAACGAAATGACTGGAGAAATAAGATGTAATTTTCCAAGGCCTATTTACGGAAGCAAGGATGAAGAGATGGGCCTTATTTACATTAGGTACCTAATTTTGACATAATGATTATATTCAAATTTTGCAGGTCGCAATGTAAACTAATGAATCTACTAATAAGAGACAAGTATTCATTGGAAACATTTAAATACAAAGAGGATCAGTAGTTAGGTGCATTTTGGTCCTATTTCTTACATTGTAGTTAACATATATCGTTCTAGTTGTAATTAAACAATATTATTACCAAGGGCGATTCCTATAACTGCAACTATTTACATATACGACCGCAGATACGTTTTCGTTAATTCTCGGTGACCAAAACCGTTCTAATATTCATGTTTGTATAGGTATAATATAATATCGCTCACGCTTCTCTCTCGAGCCAACCCCTCCGTAATTCCGGAGTAGATTGTCGCATACGACCACCTTATTAACCCAACACGGGCCGTAACAGGAAAATTTAATATTTGCCCGGCTAAAGTTACCTGCCCGCCGCGTTATGACTTTATCTAGAGCTAGTTTCATTACGGGAAGTCGTATTGGACAAAGAAATTGGCTGTAAGAGATTTCCATTCCTTTGCCCTGTGAAATAGTTTTATCAGGATAATGGGATCAATTTTTTTTGACCGAGCATAATTGGCTCGTGTAGAATTAATTACTACTTTATGAACTACTGATTAAGGATTGCTTTTTCCTGAAAATATTTGCAGAAATCAGCTATTTCAGAGTTAAAGATGCGTTTTGACCGTTGCGATGCGAATTGAATTGTCAAAATAAGAAAATCTATTTTCGATTTATTTCAAACTTCTTTTGTATATACCTAGCTAGTTCATACATTCCGCTATAACATTTATTTGCTTGCAAAATTTTATCGTCTTCTCCCTCCCTACGGTAATACTTACGAGAATACGCACCAGAGTAGACAGATACTAATATAACGGCTACGAGTATCATGTACCATTAGGATGATATCAAAGGCGACGCCATATGCCTCTACATTATTACGATGTTTGATGAAAGTCACGCTTGTACTCATTATTATATTTGCACGGAAAAGTAATAAAATGCCATGAAAAAAGAAGAACAGATACATTTTCAAGTTTATACATTTTTTATTGCAAAGGACGTAGTTTTTAGGCCTAAGAACCTGAAAACTGAAGATCTAAAACACCGTTTTTGGAAAAAGTTAGGTATTATACAACTCAGTGAAGACAACATGCAACAAGACGATTACCCTAACTTTGTTAATATTAACTTCTTCGAGGACTTACTCGTACATCTATCTGACAACTACTTAGGCCTTTGGTCTACTTGCTTAACGTTTCTGCTAAAATACGGAAATGCTATAAAATAATAATTCAATATGCTTTATTTGCACAAAATAAGATAATAAATAGGGGTTCAGTCCATTATAATTGGCAGGTATCTCTTTTTGCCAAGATTAGATAATGTTCGACCCTTTAGGTCAGACCCTGCTAAAATTTGCTTAGTCTTCGCTCGGCGCTTTGTATCATCGAGCCACCCCTGCTCAAAAGTTTACGCTTTACCATTCCGAAATCTATAGCGTAGTTCCTACAAAAATAATTTTCACATCCGTCCGTGATTACGTAACTTCGGCCCTTTGTAGGTTTCACCCAAATTCCATAAAGAAATTTTCAAGGTGCGACCAGCGCTAGACTTCAACGGTTAGGGTCAAGGCAGGTAGAGGTCAACTGTATTGATCGACGTAGACAATAGACAATTTTATGATTCTGCTTCGTCAAATTCGGGCACATTGTTCATTCACGGTCGCAAGCTCTTATGCTATTTACCTAAACCTGAAAATTATATATTTACGTAATAATTTACACAGAGACTTTTGATGATGGTTAACGATAAAACCACGTTTATTCAATGATAGTATGTTGATGTGTAGTTTTTGGTCAACCTTCGCACTTTTTTCAATATTCGTTGGCTTCGTGGCATTCGCCTCATTTTTATTTTTTGATATATTTTCCTCGTGAGATGAAATCGAACATATCTACCACATAAAACTGAGATATCTGCCTGAGTGACTTACACCATTACACCAGTATCCGGTACTTTCGTTAATAATAAATAAACGTTCAATTTTGAATGAAAACACAACCATTCAACCAGTAGTACGCGGCAACTCACAAATTTTATACGTGATTATTATTTCACGACAACCTTCTGCAAGTCGGCAACATTTCAAGTTACAAAATTCAGAAATTAATTTTAATGAAATTATCAGCATGAGAGCAGACAGGGATACAAAACTGGCGTGGACCTTAGTATGGCGTAGATTAAGATATGAGAGCTTATTGCAAAATGCCATTTATTTAGGGACAAGGTTAGATTTCATTGACCTAACGATTGTGGAGGTAGCACTTAGTACTACAGATACCAGCAACTCAAGAATCACATACAGATAAGTTTTACTTTCGGTTTTATGCAGAATATCGACCCAAGGTCAGTATTAAATCACAGCACGATATGTCGCATAGAGGCACACGCAAACCATACGGGCAATAGAGAAAAAGCCTTTAGCTGTTGATAAATGTCCCTACCCTGTTGATAAGAGTGCAGTTTCAACTATATCATAGAAATAATAGTTCATAAAAAGATCCAAACTTCAGTTAGGTAACTGAAAGAAATTAGAAAACTTTATAAAATTTTACACTTATATGATCATGCCCATCGTAGAAACGTAGTACCAACCTTTATCTACCAATAAAATAGGAGATAGAATATTAAGTGATACACTTGAGCCCCTTCTGTCGTATCAACATGCAAAGGGTTGTTCAAAATATCCTGTTACAAAATCGCCCGTGTCAGAATCAGAAACCATACTCCACACTAATAAGGCCGCAAACAAACGAAACCGTCCGATACAGACTGTCATCTCAGTCTCACAATTGGCCGTAGTTCTGCAGAAAGCGACCAAAGTCATTTTCGGCCAAAATGAGTTAGCTATGCCATCACAAACTAGATTTTTTTAACGATATTCTGGTAAAATCGACTGATTTTTTGATAAATTGCTGAAAACGATCAACAAGAAAAACAAGTATTAAATAAGTTAAAAGCAGCCACCTTGGTCGAGTTGGTCTGATTGAAGAACTATTCTTCAACTAAAATATGTACCTTTAAATCTGCAGAACACAGCCATTTTACTCGGTCGATTTTGGTAATAATAACCTATAGTACTAAATGTTCACAATATTTTATTCTGCATAAAACTACATAGATGATCGCTTCTTCGATTTAGGTTTTCCGTTCGTCCCGTATTTTGGTCGTATTTTGCTTTTAATATTTAGTAATCCACATAGAACTTTGTTGTCATTCCATTACCTATACTAGAACTCTATGGTCACGACCATTCATCTGAGACCAGGGATACGACAATTTAAGATTGTCAAATTCCAATAAGTAAAGAGAAATGTCTTGGTTTTTTTCCTTTTTAGCTAAGTATTTTGGTAAGTTTTTTAAACTGACGGGTTTGTTAATTACTAAATGTAATTATTTTCGGACGCCCCGTTCATAACAGTTTCAATAAAAATAAAATTTGTGATATCATATTTAGCAGAAAACAACTACAGTTTTGGTCGTTTTCATTTGGTCATGGTATTATAAGTATGTTATATTCTGCAGGAAACGACTACTTGTTTTTAAACCAAGATTATTACATGAAAAATAACTGTAATCTCTGTAAAACCTATTTAATATTCTGCACGAAGTTTATTTCTACCAAATGACATAAATAACTTTCAAGAAAAACGTAAGGGAACTTTAAAAAAAATAAAGAAACTTTAAACGTCAATATCTCGAAACTCGTTTTTTATTATTGGTCTCTTTCTGCAGAACTACGGCCAATTGTGAATTCAAGTAGTGAATTGAATCATCTTAGACATGTACAATTTATACATATATATAACCCCATTATTACGCCTATCATCCCTCACACACCTGACCACCGACAGAGGTATGAAAATTACACACGCACTATTCACCAGTACAATATATAATATTAAATCGGAAAAAGGTTAGATATTTGAAACTTTCATCTTCACTTATTTGTGCCATCCAGTCACGAATCATAATGGCCAAACTTATCACGTCACTGTGGCCAAATAAATGAACCAGTATGTACTAACAATAATCAACAATGAAACAACATTTAAACAAAGCATTTGATCGAAACGATTTTCACAGCTGCTTATGTTTAGTTCGAGACACCGAAACGACTTCAACACGTTTTGGGAGCATCGGGTGTAAAAACAGCCTAACAGCAGAGGTCGCCCCGTCAAACTTCGCTCGCACCCCTGTATACACTCCCCTTATTAAGCACCTAAAAGCACTTAACTGCTTAAAAACCCCGTTCAAATGAAGCAATAAACGGGAGAAAATTGTTGTTTGCCGCACAGAACAAACACATTTTTTTCTGGAGTAAATGTTTTGAGTCTGGGTTCTGCATACCTTTGAGCTTGTCTTGCAATGTTATGCTTTAGGAACATAGGTAGGAACAGAAAGCTACCAGAGACCTTATGCTGCACAATTTTTTTATTAATTGCATTGACATCTCGTTTCAACTATAAATTATATTTCCAGGTACCTACTATAATTATAAAAAATATATATGTACATACTTATCTCTTATTTTAAATATTACACGTAATAGTCAAAGTATAAACAAACGAAATAGCGTTTCCTCAAGCATATAGTAAGTCAAATTCGCATAGTCCGTGGCTTGTTAGTCTCAAGGGAAACCGTTCTACAATAACTAGGTATACCATAAATCCATGTACCTCACCCGAATCGAACCCACGACCTCTGCAGCGGAGCCATGTAAGGTAGTCAGAACTACAGCATTACGAAGGAGATGTAAAATATCTACGCCCGAAAGAACGCCCCCAAGGTTCTTAGTCGACTCTTATGCCTTGCACGGAAAGAGATGTAGCTGATATATTCAAGTCAAGCCCCGCATCAGCACAACTATAGGAACAGAAAATAAAATCATGCAAATATTTCTACGAGCGCTGAAGTTGATATATATTCGAAGTTTCTCTGAGTTCATTAGTAACGTCTTGTAACATACTACGAAGACAGCATTGTACAGATTCTGCGGAAAATCTGCTAATGAGCCTGCTCGTGTAAATTAATTAGATACATAACAATGTACGCAGCATAAAAATGGAGGAAAGTACGTCAACTTATCGCAGCACCTTGCAAAGGGAGATTTTAATGCGTCAGATTCTGTATACCTCTACCTATAGCTTCAGAACATTTGGACTTGACGGACTATCTGCTACTGAATGATTTTGTATTTAGCTTAATTTTTTTATTGTCTTACATTGACTAACCTTTGGTATTCATCGATTCTACTATTTGGTAGAAGTGCTCTTGGTCTAGAGTAGAAGTATCGGGAGATAATCACGAAGTAGGTTATGTACTACAACTTTGAAGTTATATATCTCTCCATGAATTCAAAACATTTTACAGAATCTAATGCACTGTTATCTCTGTACTATGGAATAGAGTGCACATAAGTCCTACTACGTACAGTTGGGCTGTAAGCTCATTAAGGAGTTATAAACACTTAATTAACTAGCAACATGCTTGCCTGAGATGATGTAACATATGTTTTAATAGGATCTCTCCAAGTTTCATGTCACTGCTAACTACGAGTATAGTAGGTAACTAACAATTTATTTAGCCAAGATGTAATACTGCTGGGAAAAGGCCTCCCTATATTGCACTCACAACTCTACCACGTCCATCCACTCTGGCAGAAATAAGTGGAGGTTCTCTTTTAGAGTCTATAAATCTTTATTTAACATGCGGCTAAACCAGCGTCTATTTAAAGTGGTTAAAATAACATATCATGTAAGTCTCAAGAATTTCGATGGTATTTCGAAGTATCCAATGACTGAGCCAATACGATGAATTCGTATATACAGAATTGAGCCAGACATCAACCTACTCGTACTTGTAGAGAATATGGCTCCGATTTCATTGTATTTATATAAAGCTCTGGCTAGACAAAACTTACTGGTAGGTACCTATTTGGCAGACCCAATCAATACAGATATACCATGAACTCGCAAAACGGGACTGGTAACATTGTGGAAGTGGAACGCCTTTATAAGCAATGTAGAGCAACATCTCGTCTTTACAATGGGAACGTTCCTTCTCATTTTGAACTCCCTAACTCTAGCTACGAGTAACAGGAAACATAAAATCCGACTACGAAAGAATCTAAACTCATTGACCTAAAAAAAAAATCCGTATGCGTAAAATTTTTGACTTAGTGTCACTCTCATGACTAAGACGAATCTAATGATACCTTTCAAGCGAAAATGCGACAAGCTGTTTAGGCTCTAGACTCCAGAGCGAGTCGGGTAACGCCAAAGATACGTGCAAACAACCACTGCTCTAGACTGACTGGCATACATAGGTACTCTTTCTGGCGTAGTCGGGTAAAAAATACGGCAAACACTCACTGACTGGCATAATCCATTAGGGACAGTGGGAAAAGAAGTAAATGCCTACTGAAGTACTTGCAATCAGCCACTGTGGCGCACTCGCCGGTTGTTTACAGACAATTTACACAAATTCCCACTTCACTCTCCCACCGCTCAACTCACTACTCAACGACTCAACTTTACTGCGCTTTAGCCCTACTTATCTGGGACAATGTTAAGTTTACAGAAAATATGAGTTACTTTCGCCCTGTTTTCGATGAGAAAAAATATTTTTAAATACAATATCAAGTTGTTATATGTATTGTGACTTTTTATTTTTGCTTGATTGGCTTGTGAATGTTACACGGACATTTTTTGAATTATCAATCATTCAATTAACTTACATTGCGACAACATAAAAATATAATACCCATCACAGCATTTTGGCAATTAAAGCACCCTTTTAAATCGGTTACGCAGAAACTCTAAACTTCATTTTCATAGAACGGATAAGCAAAAGAAAAGCGTTGGAAAGTATCTAATAATTTCAGCTTAATTGTAGCAGAAGGGCGTTTAGGGGCGGGCATTAAATATGATTTACTGTACTAATATAGATATACCTACAAACCTATAGGAGATATGAATTAAGTCCGGAGGAAACAAGACTTGGCGCAAAATGCCTTGTAATAATTGTCACGTGGTAAATCCCATTATACGAGTAGCTTACTTGTGTGGCCTATTTCCATAACGTTAAAAACACTATAACTATTTCAACTTACTTATAGCCGTGATATCAACAAGAAACGAAGGGGAAGATAGATTAGGTGATAACAAATACAATAAGAAATCATACGTTATTATTTATATGGCCGTGAATTTTAGAATTTTATGCTTATAAAATTATTAATAAAGAAATGGAAAAAATTCCTCACCCGGGTGGGAATCGAACCCACGACCCCTGCATTCCGCGTGTCAGTGCTCTAACCACTAAGCCACCGGGTCAATTACTCGGATGACGAATTTTATGCTTTTAATTTATGCTTGTAAAATAATAACGAAGTTTGCGTGTCTTCTAAACGTGCCCTAAAAAGGGCTTCGTAAAAATGCGTCTCTGGTCAGAGCATCCCTGACCCAGCTCTCACTGCAGACCGGGCTACTGCAGTGCCATCCATCAAGATATTTGGAAAGTTTGCGATCCAAAACTTACACTGTGAAGTTTTGTCACATCTGTGTATAATGTATTCTTAGTAATAATAATAAAACACTTTATTGTACACACAAAAAATGTTGGTACATGGGCGAACTTAATGCAATGAAGTATTTTCTATCAGTTAATCATGACATCAATAAAAACTATCTACTACGCGTCAGGTCTCCGAGGTATAAAGGCAATCATGTCCCGCCTCACCTGGCCCGTCCCACAACACGTCCACTAGGCCTGATAAAAACAATAAAAATAAAATGAGACAACCTCTTTTTTCGCGGGATTAAGAAAAACGACCTGTCTTCCGCGGCTATCTTGTAAAGCCTTTTGTTTTTCCTACGCAATATACTTCAACATAAATAACCTTGTTATATATCTATTTATATTTCGGGGATTATTAAAAATTTTATGCTGGGAAGTAGCCATTTTTCAGAAGAAAGGGCGTTTAGCTTTATTAATTCAACCAAGAAACTCGCTTATTAGGAGAGAAAATAAAATTAATCTTACAACGTATTCATTAAAGTACCTGCCTCAAAAAATAAATTTAAGTGCAGTACACCATAATTACGGTGTGGTTTGCCAATGCAAACAAAATAAAGAAAGAAAATGAAAGTATTATGTACCTACTCTTGAGGTTTTACTAATCTTATTTACCTATCTAGATAAATCAGATTTAGTTTAAAATCTGGATAAAGAAAGTAGGTGACCAATTCAAGTATGATTATTTACTACTGTTGGCGTAGGCAAACATTCCTTCTAATATTTCTAAACATTTGGTACAGTTTTATGAAAATAGACGAGCTCAATGAACTTTTAAGTTCATCCTGCGACCTAGTAAAACGCGGTGTCGTCGCCTACTTATTCATATTTAATACCTGCCACTAATAGATCTCATTATGAGACAAATCTTGGTGTAATTTACCTACATACAATATCTAAAAAATGAATAAGACTCATATGCTAAATATACTATGCAACCGCTCTTATGTAGGCAGACAGTATCTACTTATAGAACAGTAAGAAACAGTGAGAAACCCTAACCAAAAAAGCAAATAAAAATAGTAACAAGAACACTATAAACGGGACAAAAACGGTGTTCGTCCGCGGCAAACACACATTTACTGGTAGAAGGGGGTAGCATACTTCGCCCACCCTGAAAGTGCGCCTCAATAAAAACCACCATCAGTTAAGTCTGTTTCTTTACCGACGTTTATGGGCTTGAGTGCGTCAATAAAATCACACAAGACACTTTTTTAACTTTGGCGTACACGAGCGTCTTTTCGTCGGGTAATTCGGCCCCCTTATTACCTAACTAGCAAAAGCAAAGCGATAGCGAAAATGGTACAAAAATCGCTGATTGCTTGTCAAATTCGTATTACGTAAAATGAATTTCAAACGAACTTTGACATTCCAAGGCGAATATTGTACAATTTTCGCTATCGCTTTGCTTCAGCTTTGCTATTGCAAATCAAGTAATCAGGGGGCTGACATACGTCGCAGTCTCATAAATAGGTAGAACTTCAATTAAACTCTATACATGGTTGTGGTCCTAAAATGGGGTAACTAGAACTGTAAGATCGCGCAGTACATTCTACAGTTACGTTTAGCAAAGCGAGGCCAGATGACAATAAAAACACATAAACAAACCCTGTAGTAGCTTTTCCAACCCAATAAAAGGTTCAGAGAAATACAATAACGCGCACCTATCCAGGTAGGTATACCCACATACGTTTTGCTTTACCTATTCACCGTGCACCCAGCAAAGCAACGCTTGTCAGTCCAATTTAAATCAATGCTTGTTTACCCAATAGTTTCCAACAGTGAGTCCAACAACGGCACATTGAATTACTTACTAAATTCAACTCTATTTTAATCTGACAAATCAGCTTTACTCGTAACAATAATAGGCTGGGGTTCGATTCCCGGTTGCCACAATACCTTTGTACCATTTTATTTACTTAGTTCTGAACTCTTGAGCATCTCTGATGGGAGTTATTTCCGTTTGTCACGTCCTCACACGTGGTATTGAGTGAACGATTTTTCCAGCATTCTCAGACTCTATCCACTGTACTGAATACGTAAGAAATTAAAAACAGAAGTATCAACTTTTCTAGTATCTGCTTGCATGAAGTATTGTATTGGCCAATGCAAATGCCCGTATTACATTCTCTAGGTACATCAAAGTTCATAAAATAGCGAATAAAAAAGTCGACCGTATAGTCATATACATCCATTAGGTACTGCCGGTGTCCCAGGGCGAGTCGGTTAATTTGTATTAACGACTTAAATATCCGTCTTAACAATTAATTCGGACCCAGCTTTATGATCCTCGCTGATCTATTTGTTGGCAATTAGTGCAAATTCACATCTACATTAATTTGTCATTTGATATGACATAGGTACAAAGATTTAACTTACAAGGTAAATTTTTTGAGTAATAAATAATAATCAAATAATTTAAAGAACATTCCCCTTTCGTTTTCCTATGACAAATTTACTTTTTGAATAAAATCATAAAATCAAAACTAACTAATCCCTTATTTTAACTTATAATTTGTAAGTAGCAATTTCAAAAAGCCAAATTATCTTCAAAAATGAATTGCTGATGAGCTTCATTCGCAAAACAATTACGTGACACCAACACGCGGGAGCATTCATCAATGTCGCGTTGATTGTTCATTAAAAACGTTGCGTTGACACCCACGGTAATGAGTGTCCACTCGAAACAACACTCAGCGGAGCGAAGGCTGGGGGACTGCGATAGAAGTAAAAATTGGTAGTACCTGATCATCCTCCCTCTAGACAGTTTTCAGTCATAAACTTAATTGAAACATATAGACCCTTTTCAAAATTTATCTCGTAAGCAATACAGAACATCAACTTGACTATAAAATAATACTTACCACATTTATTTTAGATAACGTGTGCACAATACAAGTTCCCATTTATCAAAGTCCTACGTCCAAATGCACTATCAAACTTTGCTAGCTTGTTCCAACGTAACCCATTCAATATTATCATAGCATAATGGAGTTAATAGTCTACTTATGAACTGTCTTTCTTATATTGTCTGGTAATAAACCAGATCTCTTAGCCTCCTATCACTTGGACCACTAGATAAATTACAAACGACGTCTTAACGGCTCGTCTGGTTCCATTTTAATGCACCGTGCGCTTATTCGATACTGATATCGGTATCGTGTTGATAGCTTGCTACTACTCCATTAGCTGTTTGCCAAAGCTTTGATATGTCAAACATATCCCATTTCAGAATTACAATCCAGTCCAAAACATGAGACATCTAGTTCGAATGACACAAAGTGATATTGCAATGAATGTCCGTTTATTTCAGATATAAGCCCCTAATGAAAAAATACTCTAATCAACCTTATATTAAAAGTGGTCAAAGCTGTGCACGCAGTTTCCGGGACCTCCTACTAACATAAACGCAGCTGACCCAAATCATAGAGGAATAAAATATTCCTCTATGCCCAAATTAACAGCGGGAACACATTATCATTTGTGTGATGTTGCAAACTATTTGAATTACCTATTAATCAGACATATGAATTCGGCCGGGTCGGGCATGTATTAATCTGTCGCATACTGAATGGAATACGGTTTATAACCACAGACTGGCATTACGAAATGCCGAACGACGGCATGTAGGCTTAGACATATATGCATATTACTATATGCAAACAATGTAGCTACTGAAACATAAATAGGAAGAAAAGGAAAACATGAAAGCACATGGTCTAGACTAGGTAGGTAAATAGAACGTTTCTCCCGACAACTAGTCAAAATACTGCATAGCATGTAATTAAAATTTAGACAAAAACACCAGTTCAGTAGACCTGCATGCACACTGCACAAACTACTAAGTAACTCTACCTCAGCTCATCAAGCATGTAGATGACTCATTTCATCGCACGTCTACCCAAATCCAGTTTATTTCTCATACACATCATGAAGGTATTCTTGTCTGTTGCCTCTACCATCGCACTTACAGTTATCTGAAGTCATAATAACATGCAAATTAGAATCATTTGCATGAAGCCTTCCATTCCAGTCTAGATTACAGTGTAAGCATCCCTCGCTCCAAAATTTAGCACAATATTCATCAGATTAGATTCGAATCAATGGCGCTTCGTCTTATACTGTCGAGGCAGAATTTAATCACTTACGGTAAATTCAATTTCATTAAATTGTTAAATGGTACTGATGTTTCACTAGAAAATGCGCTTTAACTGAGTTCGCATTATCTCTACTTCATTATTGCATTTTCTTAATCATTGGTAGAACCACTGGCCAAATTACAGGCAACAGTAACTAACGCATTGTTCCATATCTTCGTAGTTCAAAGAGAAGTTCAGAACTTCAGACTCAGTGATAACTTGATTGCCGTATACACCGTAGTCGGCCGTAACTTTACCTATAGAGCTATATGTCGGAGATTATTTATAGAACCACCCGTCACGTCTAGCTCGATAAGGCCTTATACAGATGACAATGTTTTGTCACCTTCAGTACGTATCCGTAGAAAGCCGAAATGGCAGTTTCCATTAAAAAACCGTCATAAGAAAAGTCAAAATGGTTATTACAGTACTTCGAAGAAAAGATTAGCCAATACAATTAGGAAATAGGCCACTTTTTACAAATTTACCCCACAAACTGACCGAAATATTCTTGTATCGTGAGAATGCGCCCTAAATATACAGGCACGCACACCCTGGATGGAAGTAGGTACACGGAATGTATGTAGATGAGACCCTGCGCCAAATACTCGTAAACCCGGATAAATATTCAGCATATAACTCCGCCTTACGAGACGCATTGACACTCTTTTCGCTGGATTCTCGGGAAAATTATTGCTTATAGCGAATTGGGGATTTTAACAATTTCCTTAGTAGCTAGTTACAGGTGTAACGACTTGTCTAGTGATTTTACTAGCTCTTTGAATTAATTTATTTTCAAAAGAGGTTTGCATAGTTCATGGATGGTTTCTCACTTATTAAAAGGAAGACCGGATTTCCAACCTTCCTACGAAAAATTGAAATCGTTAATGTCGAGACCCCAGACGCTTGTTCCTAAAACAAAGGCCCGAAGCATTTTATGCTGATCAGGTATTAACCTATTTGAGGCGTTCTTTTTTACTAACTTTAGGTAGGTGCTTGGGTAAAATTGGATCTTTGCCGAAGTTTCGTTAACCGTCAATTTATTCTGCACTTAAGAAAAATAAAGGTAATACGTAGATGTAAATGATGTACACTTTGGCGCTCATGTGGTGGACATTGTACCTATGTTACCTTTGAAATCTAGAAATATTTTATGTGTTCTAGCCTACAACCCACATACACCACTTATTGCTTTAATAACGGGATGGAATATCTAGAAATTTTCTCAAAATAAAACCACAAAATTTATTGAAATAATAAAGGATATTCCTATAAATATTGCCAATCAATATTTCATGAACTGTCTGGTATAATGCTCGATACACCAATTACCGACTACCAAAAAGTTTTCATTGTTGTCGATCCACCATTAACAGTCTTAAACAAATCGATTGTTCCACCAGAGACAGGCACCTTGTTTGGGAACTGTCAAACTTTACGGTCATCAGTTGCGATACGGCCGGCTTACGAGAGAGAGCCGAAAGAAAAAAGAGATTTTTATTAGTTCCCTGGGATTTAAGATACTCAGGGCTTCGCGAAGTTAAATTACTTCCATAATTTAACATGTATTATGTGTCCTTGCGTGTTTAGGGAGAAAACAAATAGGTAGTTTCGATATAGTTACTTATTATTCTTCGTGACCCTAAAAACTGTTTTTCGAAGTAATAAACCTCCTTGATATAATCCTGCCCTTTTCTCCTTTGATATTTACGGAATCAATTTGTTAAATTCCCTAAAATACACCCGATTCTGTAAGTTCATAAGTCATACATCATAGCCTGCATAACAAAGGCGAGATAACAATGTAGCTTTTTATATTTTGAAGCTGAAGATACCTTTTACAAGTCAACATCCTTCTATTATACGCGTAAAGCCCTTTATATTACGTTGGAGATCTCAAAACAAGCATAAGGGGGAAGAGTATGGAGAAACCCCCGAGGAACCAAACATGTTGCTTCCCCATCTTCGGATGTGTCAGCAAATATTACTAAGGTTTACCTAATACACGACATAAATATCATACATTGGCTGGCAAGAAAACTACGTATTGATATACCAAGGGAATGTATTGGCGTCATATATCATTTTCCAGTGATGGATCATGCGGAGATCAACGACATCACAGTTTATGAGGCGAGGCGGAGATGTAAGGATGATTGAAATGAAAGTGTTCGACCCCATAAAACATCCAGGAGGAAACATGTGTCCGCCGCGGAATTAATCTACAGAGTAATTTTCATGGGGTTACAATTTTAAAGTAAAGCCTGCAATAACGTTTTCATATTCATATCAGTAAAACATATAAAGTAAACATACACGTTTAACGTATGTTAAAATTTTATTGCAACGTCGAATATCTAATGAATAAATGCACGGCCAAATCCAGCTCTAAGAGCAATAAGTATCTCCTTTAGTATAATTCCTGGAAAAGAATACACTAGTAGGTATAATACCAACCTACTATAGAAACCGAGGACATAAAACAAAGAACAAAAATTTCCCAACAAAAGAAAATTACAACTTCAAAGGGACCATCATGGAGGCAGCATAAATATATAGCTGATTCCTGAAATTACATTACTGAAAAATTAAGTGAAGCCCACTCATCGGAGTAAGAATGAGAGAAACTTTGAGGGCAAAGGTAATTTTATTAAACCCTTAATTATTACATGGATTTAACATGAAAAATATAAGGCACATTAATTTTATTTTAAGAATACTTTTGCTATTCTTATTTAACATTAAAATACGTAATGCCGAACATTTTGATATAGCATTTATATTCTAGTAATTAAGTAAATAGACATCCTACCCAGTTCAACTTTAATGCACAAAGTAAGGAGACAGATGCTCAGTATCAAACTAACAAAAGGTCGTTCGTCATGTGCCTGCCTATTTGGATAATATAACCTAAAATATAGGGAGATTCCTAAGTAATAGACGAGATACCACATATTTTGTTGGTTTGTTCGAGTGCGACGTAAAAAAGTTTGTTATCTCGCTATATACAGGATATCTACAGGAATTTCCTTGTGGCATGGAAAACTTGATCTCTCCACGTTTCAATGCAATCGTTGACTCTCCCGTGCACAGCATCCACACTGCAAACGGCGAACTTTGCTCGCCATCTTGAATTAACAATGAACTTGAATTCCGTCTATATTACACCGATTTCCGAGAATTTTACACAAAGTTTTCGTGCTAAATTATCTTTTTGGTGGAAGCGAAAAAAGGTGATGCTTAAAAATTCAATCTAACGATACCGTACCGAGAAACTAAGCAATATAAAACCTTACTTAACACTACCGACAACTACGTATTGCTTGAAACCTCGTGCATCGATGCAACGCTAGTAACGAAGCCACAAATGTATCAAACTACCTGCTCCCGCTGAGTGTAGTAAATTCCAGTTGGTCGATTTGTCGCATGTCACCCAAGTTAAGGTTCTTAATTCTTACTTACCTGAAACAAAAAAAAACAAAGTATGAAACGTCTTCTTTTGAAGATAAAATAGATACTGGTTTCCGCCACCAACTTCGTAAATACGGTTTTTGTAGGTACAGTTTGGTCTCACAGTAAATAAGTACGAGTACCGATACCGTGTTAAATCTACATTCAGATCATATTCAGAAAGCAAATCAACAGCAACTTAACTAGTACCTACAGCCCAAAACTCAATGATTTTCAAGTAAAACGTTCCAATTCGCGAATGAACCGCATAATTCCGGTAGCAAATAAACGTGAATGCGAAGTCACCCTGCTCAATACACGATCGTAGCACAATGCGGACCACAATCGACATCGGTCCACCCCAGACGAGTCAATGGCCCCGCTAACGATCTAGGCTCCAGGCAAATGTAGTGGACACAACTAGGGTAAGTCAAAGTGTGGTAGGAAAAAATATTTCACCCAACAATGCAAAGAAGTTAGCGCACTTTTACATGAAAGCTGATGGAAAAATAGGTTTGGTCATTAATAATTGCTCAAATGTAGTTTAATCGACCAGTTAATGCAGTACGAATTTCTAGATGAAAAGTAGGTAAGTATCTTGTGTCAGAGAGTTCAAACTCTAGTAATCGTAAGAGTTCAAATAAATGGCCATTTCTAATATCTAAAACACACAATCCTGTAGCAACATATTCACGGTGACGCTTTGATGTTTGTGAAAATGAACCCATCTTTAAACTCGAATACTTTAAGCTATTCAGTCCATTTCTACCAAATCCTACATATAACTGAAATTGTATTTCATATATAGAGAAAATGATAGGCAAAATAAACAGTGGATTGTAATCAGTTGTCAATCTCCAATATAGAACAAACATGAAATTTAATACAAAATATCGAACGAACTTTACCGGAGAACTTTAGTGTTTAATCCAAACTAATAAGCGAGCATTTAGTTAGTTGGATTTAAATGAAACTTTAATAGAGGATGAGGGAGAATGTTTTAGCGTCGGATTCGGGTTATATTAAACGAATTTTTAATTTGATTTGCCGGAATTACACAAACCTACCTGACCTAGTAATAAAGTCGCAAATTTTGCCGTGAGATTCTATGTAGAAGGGATAAAGTGTTATTTAAAATGATGAACACGATGATAAAAGTAATGTATAATATCATAAGTAATATTTTTTTAAATTACTAAGAATAAAGGTATAAACCGTCTGTCAGTTCAAATTCCGTGCAACCGGTGGTAAACACATCAAAATTAAATTTTTGTTCTGACCTTAATCAAATAGCAAGTTTCAGAAGGAATATATTCCTACCTACACAGAAACAAGATTTATCTATCAAAGCAAATAAATCCAAACTAGAAGGATGTATAACGTTTTGTGTTGGTTTAAAAGCTTTAGACAATTTTATGAGAAAACTTTATTTTCCTCGTCAATAAATTTAAAGTTTTGATCACATCAGAGGAGATTTATCGCCGTCATTGTAAAGTCTAGACTAGACTTAATTTATACTGTTTCCACACGGGCTAGACGCCCGGTAAGTCCAGTCAGGAATTAGACCATTAAAGATACCTGGGGGCTGGATGGATTTATACCATTAAGATCTTATTCTACTAGGGAAATCTTTGTTTAAAACACATAACATACAAATGTGTTACTTCATCTGCACTATATACATAATTTATAGCATTATTTCAAATATTTTCCAACCTTAATCCAGTCAACTAAGTCTTAATCCAGTGCTGATGCGGTGCTTCACTGGGACACATTAGTTGTATCTCTTTTTGGGCATATCATAAGAGTCGACTAAGAAACTCGGGAATTTTCTTAGGCGATAAGCCTGAAACTCATCACTGATCATTTACATGTTTCCCCGTTATGCTAAACGTGGCTATGGGATCTGCTTTATGATCCTACAGTTCTGGCTGATCTATTTCGGAATACATCCGTATCTAACTAGGTATGTATGTTTACATACATATAGTCACGCCTTTATCCTATACGGGATAGGCAGAGCACCAAGTTACACCATAGCACCATAAGACGCATATGTATACTTAAATTCTTAAATTTCATTACAATAAGATCAAATACCATAAAAAATGCACATTACCCTGCAAATAAAGCTGAACCACTGAAAACAAATAAACCACCTCGAGACTGAATGAACTCAGAGCCGTGATATAAAGGTAACAGTACACTCGCGCCCCACACTAACCGACCGTGACGCCGAAGGGGGTCCCTCCCTCGGGAATAAAATTACAATGTCGACGTGACTCATGCGGCATGATGTATGTGTCTCACGATTTCATAATTAGTTTAAATCATGGCGGAGGTGCAGAAATCTGGAATTAAATTGATGGATGACTCTTCATATGAGAATATAAAATACATAATATATACTTATCCCGTTAAAATTGTATTTTTTAATCAAAAGCGTTAAAGAGAGCAAAACGATGATTCTGTTAACAAAACCGATAACGAATAAAACGTGTTAGCACAGCATGCCGTATCAAGTGGCGTCAGACATGTACCTATATATTAGCTTTTAAGTTGTGCCTTTATACCTAATACAAACAAAACATTTAGAATAGGACACATACGAGTATCACCGGCCCGACTTTCTTATATTATGTCATGCATGATGATTAGATTATGCCACCAATTTTAGGTACCAAATTGACATTAATTCGGTCCAATGTTTGCGGCTATGTAACATTTTAATAACTTACAAACAATAATTTACAAACAAAAAATTTTTCATATGTTGCGTTTCTACGGTGTTACTTGAAATTTATTTTTGAGGAACAATAGGAAAACCAAAACAAAGTTTTAAAATATATTTTTTTATAATAACTACGTAAGTCAATACCGACAATGACAATATTTCGCTATACTATTGACGTCACGACCCGAAAGTCTTATATAGCTAATAGGTAGTTCCGATAGTTGTTTTCGCGAAAAGTTAGCAAGTGGTACTATGCCAGTTTGAAACTATGTCCGTCGAATCTAAATCTGCTTTATCAAAGAGGAATCTTGAGGAAAACTTACTATTACTATTTAAAACATTGTTGAAACTTAAATAAAACTTCAAATTTCCAAAAATAGGCCCTTGGTCAGCTCTCAAAATATAAATCAACCCGCAAGTAGTGATGTACCGACGAACAGTATCCGTATACGTAATCACACAACCTCTCATATGACAAAATAAACTTATGAGAGTACAAGTTACTACGTCATAATCCAGATTACCTCCTTCAAACCGTTATTTTCCAAACTTCACAGCATGTTGTAAATATTTACAAGTACTTATTCCGATTACATTTAAGGACGGCAAAACATTTCCGTTAACCGAAATCAGTGAAAGCCAAGATTAGCGCCACAAAGGGAGCTTTCACGTCGAATTTTGTGGGCAAGTTGTCGTCAAAAGACATTAGTGTACGTATAATATTGGGCGGGATTAAACGCGGAAGCCTTAATATCCGTCAGCTTCGGAGAAAAGGGATAAAAGAACATAAGTACAGAAGGGCAAGGGTAGGAGAGAGCTTAAAGACGTATTGCGACAGCTTCGGCCGAATGTGTTCAAGATTTTTTGTAAGGGTTGATTTGTACCAATCGAACCTTGGTACAAATTTAATTTAGCCATAGTGTCGTCTCTTTCGTAACCTTTTTTTTGTGGACTGCAGAAAATATCAATAGTTCGTAGTCTTTAAGCTACAAAATATTAACTAAGATTAATGCTTTAGCTTACAACTTCAGAATTTATCCGGATTAACTAAGATGTAAGACAACAAATCAAGATTCATTGTTTACTCGCAAATCAAGTGAAGTTTGATTGGAGTGACGTATTTATCCAGCGAGTTATGCAAAACGGAATTAGCGACATGTTTGAACATGTCGGCAGTTACCTACGACGATAAGTAGTCCAAATTGTTTACTTTAACTTAATTCCGTGCTTTCGAAATAATTTTAAGGATACAAAACCCTAGAAATCTGGTATTTCACCGAGCTAAATTAATCATTCAGGTTTTATAATGTAAGGTCCAGTTGTAGTAAATGCGTTAATCTAGATTTAAGTTAATCTAAAATTAGAATACATAACAGCTCTCTTTTTTATTTGTATCTATCAAAAATAAAAAAGACAGCATGCGTGCTAATTCTCAATCTAACCTAAATCCAGATTTGGCATTCACATAGAACTATATATGACATGACGGCCTCTGTATTACGCAAAGGATATTGCTAGGTACCTTATAACCTGGTCCCAGGAACCATTCTCGAGTTAGATTAAACGGATACGATATTATACTAGTGAACATCACGTGTTAGGTACCATCTGCTATACTCGTAATAATCTACTGCGTACTGCCTGTATTACGGATATCAGAAACATCCGAATATGTCAAAATCTCGCTTGGGACGGATACAAATGATGTTTTGTTCTGAGAATATCTTTGTGTATAGATCTGATTCGAACAATAAATTTAATATAGATATTTCGAAAAATCTCGAAACACAACATAATTTCGAAAACAAATTATTACCTACGTACTTAACTCGTTCGGTACAGTTAATTATAGCCACCACAATAATAATGACATGTGTTCAAACGAAACCACCGCCTGTAGGTACTTACATCACACTTGCTGGAAAAAATTCTTCAAAAACAAAATCCGAATTACGATAACATCACTTCACTATCACACATTCGTTGGTTTTTCTCAGATTTTTCTCGAAATACCTATGCTGTAGTTCAATGTTATTTGGTTATCTTTGAACGTCACTAGTGCTACGGGGTGGCTACGAGGCTACGAAGTGCTACGCGCGACAGTAGCGACTCCTGGCGACCGACTGCGGACCGCGCCGATGTTCACGCATGCGCTTTCGATTGCGTAGATGGATTCGTAGTTGCTTTACTTTTAAAATTCCTACGTATTTTAAGGCAATGGAATATCGAATACAATACAGATACCCACAAAGTGTATGTATTGACAAATAATAAGATTACTATGAAGATTTATCTTTTCAAAAAGCCACGTGAAGTTAGAGAGGAATTAATAGACATTTTTTTCATTAAGGACGGGTGCTGTTTTCTTTCCCTAGCAACAAAATGTGTAAATCATTCCTACTCAATAAATAAATAGATGTTTTAATCTGGTACGATCAGGAACATTGAAACTTTCAATTCAATTCATTGTCCCACTTAGGAATCTAACAATTTCATGGCGTTTGGTAACAACAAGCCTAACCACGCGATTGAATCATGATCATGTTGACATTAATCCCTCTGTAATTAACCGAGTGATTGGTCGGTCTGCCTAAGCTAATTGAATAATATCTAAAGTGATTTGGCTGTCAATATACAGATCAAACTGACAATCTTAGTAAAAAAACGGAATTCATACCCCATTTTTTTTAGGACAGAAATTACACTTTCGAAGTAGGTACCTAAGTTGTAAGATATGAGTAACGTTTGACGTTTTTCCATATTAACGTACCTATCCTACTAAACAGTTCAGTTTAGTGTTTGCGAAATTATATGAGTTAGATTGAGTAGCAAACTAAATAATAATACAATATATTCACACACTACACAACACATTAACCTAGTCCCACACTAAGATCCCTAAGGTCTTGTGTCGTGGGTATTAAGTAACGGTATATAAATACATATATAAGTATAGAAACATCCATGACTCGGAAACAAACATCAATATTCATCATATCAATGTTTGCACCTACCGGGATTCGAACACAGGACCTATGGCGTCGTAGGCAGGGTCACTACCTACTAGACCAATCGGCCGTCTAGAATCTGTTTAGAATCTTTTGATAACATTAATAACACAAAACTGTACCTAATTATAAACCTAATTTCGTTCTTTCGGATTCTTACTACTTCTAAATAAAATGAGGTAAGTACTTCTAATTATTGCACTCGATAGAAAATAAAGTCTTATTGTTTCTCTCTGAAATCAATAACATGCTAGCAGAACAGTTTGGTCTCTTTGTGTAAAATAAATGTTTTTAACAAATAAATTATTATTTCATTTAGTTAATGACCGAGACGTCCAGAGTTAGGTCTTAGACCCTAGAGGACATATTAATTTAAACAAAATTAATATTTAATTGCATTTAACAATCAACACTTTACGCTAAACATTTATAACACCGTTTCCAACAAGTTCGACAGTTACGTTGTTTTTACTTTTTAAATAAATGGGTAAAGTATAAATAATTTACGATATGACATAGTTTGTTCACTTTGTCCTAAGTTTCACCTTTAGTTTTGTCCCGTCTTTATTTAGTTTTGATAACGTTTCGACTTTCGAGCTCTAACGATATTGTAGACTGAATGATAGTTACAAATGAAGCATTGTAAATTCGATGTAATTGTTCAGTGACTCTGTAAAGTATCTCATTATAATATTATTAAAACTTAAAATTCTGTAGAACAAAGGACTTTTATTATTTCGCGAATTATATTCAAGTTCTTTTATATTGCAGTACGTATTATTAAGTTTTGCTATCGTCAAAGCTAAAATAGCTATAAAAGTAGATTTATTTAATGCATTATATAAAATACAATAAATGAAAATAAAATTATAATTATCATACTAAGATACATACCTACATAAAACGCCCGTTTTCCTTTAATTATCAATAAAAAATTATCTGAATATCCAGTCGAATGTTTTATCTAAGAAAAGACTACAATTCTCACGAAGTTCTAAAGAAGTACGGATATTCAGAAAATGAGGAAGCTATGATAAATCCATTAATCGCGAGATGGAAAACTATCTCATTTCAATTTGAACTGAATGAACACTTTCACAATAGGTATTTTAACAAATTAGTTTGGAAAAGTCGCGATATTTAATGTCTCAAACATTGTCTGATTTTGGTAGAGTTTTGCCAAGTACCTACCAATACTTATTGACGTACCTATATACGGTGACCAATATACTCGTATCAACATTTATATAAATACCAAAATCATTACTGCCTATTTTTCCACATTGTCTGTCCATCTACTTCTTTCATCACAGAGCGTCATCGTCCTCCTTAGAATCCATTAAAAATATAGCGCAAAATACAGAGAAAATAACTTTTTAAGTGTAGCGAAGGATAGTTGAAAATTAAAAGCCGTGCAGTGCGACCTAGTTGCGGTGACGGAGTAGCGAGTAACTGCTCCTGTGCAACAGAATAATGTCTTATCTTGTATTTATGCTCGAATAAATGCTGTAATACAATCTAAGCTTCTCTCTTACTCGACTAACTCTTTTAAGATTTTTTTAAATAGCAATAATAACAATTTAATCTATTTATAGTAAATACAGTTTATATGGATAATAGTTAATAGTGCTAGTATGTACAGCCATAAGTTATGACTGTATGAGGATTATGGCCTAGGTTATGTTATGGCCCATAACCCTCATTATCTATCTATACATATGATAAAATTGTAACGGATCGATGTTTGTGCAAGCTATTCTTAGAAACGGATGGACCGATTTCGATGCAGTTTTTAGGAATACATATATTGAGACAGGTCCCACTTAACATATAGGCTACTTTTTATCCCGAGAAAATGTTTTTATCCCGGATAATTTCGACATTATGTTTTTTCTGCAGTCCACGCGGACGGAGTCACGGGCGTCCACTAGTGTAGATAATACTTTCTTAGAGGGTAAATAAGCTCATATAATAAACACTTAAAACACTCCAGCATTTTTTCCATAAACTACACTTCCTTTAAAAATACACAGTGGCATTGCGTTTTTAGTTTTATTCTCACGAAATTCTCTTTCAGTGCCCATGTTTTTGCAACTAAATGCATCTAGTTACGTTTTCCGCCAGTTGATTCAGCCACGTATTTAAATCGCGGCATATTTCTATTGTGCAGAGTTCCCCTCTGTACTCGTCAGCTTTTATATTTTGTTTCATTCCTCTTTTATTTGCGTGATAAAGTTTACTACCTATATACTACATATTATATTTTGGGGGTATTTCAGTATTTGCTTTAAGGCAGATTTTTCAAAAGACAGGTAGTTCTGAACTGATAAATTTATGCAGTCTCTCTAAAACTTGATCAAGATAAAGACGGCATCAATTTTGTCCTACTAATAGTTAGACATATCTGACTATTGAAGAAATCGGCTAGGGCTATCCGTTTTATAGAGTAGTGCACCTCGGACAGGTGATGTAGTTGGCTTCGTAAAGCCTCGAGCACACGGCAAGCGGTGTGTTCTGTCTTATACAGATCCATACATTACAACTCAGGGGTACCTACGTGCACGTCTACACTTACGTCTACGCATACGCATCCGGTGTGCTGGAGGCTTCATAGTTGTACCCACCAACTTCTTGTTTTTCAATTTCTTGTTTTAAATCGACATCAAAGTAGAAATGGCACCCGTACATTCTATATACAGTATATGATTAGTTAGATAGCAAAGCTGATTACACGTTGGATAAATTAATCGGCATTCAGCTCACTAATGAGATCTTTGTCAAGTGTTTTATTTGCTGTTTGAAGCTTACATTCATCATGACCTTTTACAATCTAGCCCATAGAAATTCCGTACTTTAATATTTACTATTTTAATAGTGAACCATCATTCCAAATTTAATTCCACAGAATAACACTGAAATTGGAAATGTTTATACAGGATGTTTTTTTGTGGCCACCTTTAACGAAGGGTACGTATTCTATACATGAAATAAAGTAAGTTTATGCCAAAAAAAATGCTGGTTTTTTTATAGACAGATATTAATTATTTTTCGTGAAAAAATCCTGCTACGCGCGTCTATGTGCATTTATGCAGAAAAACGCAGTCTATTTACTCAACTTTGGACCCTAATATTTTGGAAACCAGACACTTCCCAGGTATGCTTCCATGGAGAAAAATGATCGTGATGATGAGGAGATTCCGTAGTTTTCGGGAACGTTGACGACCAAAAATCATCCTGTATGTAGAGATGGCAATAAAATATATTTTAATACCGCATAATGGTAAGTGTTGTGGTCAAAGGCAATTCCGTCAGCCACAAGGCCTTATTTTTTAGAAGAAAATAATTTTGTTATTCTCTACCTTAAACAAAGTCACTAGCAATCAAGTCACCTGTCTAAAGCAGATTGTAATTCTACCCTCCATTGACTATCATAGCGGATTGTTTGAAAATCAACGTTCTGTTTACCGTTTTATTAAAATATTCTAAGATCATTCAAACAAAACTCCCTTTACAAGAGATTCGTTTTCATTGCCAGAACAAGAAATAGGGATGCTGTTGCCAGGGCTCGCTAATCGATAAATAAAATATCGATATACCGAGCATGAGTAGACACGAATGGGACATAGATAACATCACGTCCCCGAAGGCCGGCGCTGCACTGGCCTGCCAAATATGGAATCTTTTGACGATAGTTTGATTCGATCTTTAGGGAATTGACCTCTTTTTAGTTGCAAGTCACGTTTCAGTAATAGTAGAACTGATGGAATATCAAAGTATTACATTATGTATATTAATGCGTCTATGCCGTCCACCCTTCGAGGACATGGATTACTTTTTTAAATTATTTGAAATGACTTCGTAAATTTACTGAACAATCTGTAAGAATAAGTAATACTCGTAGGTGGGTTCAATAAAATGTTTAGTTATTGTTTAATTCACCTAGAAAGAAAGTAAAAAATGAACTTTTCTAAAAACATAATAGTAGAATACTTATATTAATCCTCAAAACTAAATATGCAATACAAAATATTTACGGTGTTATTACAAAAGAATATAATATAAGCATCATTTAAGCGAAACATTGCCTAAATTTGACGGATATTCTATACATTTTGCTGTCAAATGTCATATTTAAAACGAGTCTAACTTTAGGCGTAATAACACCGTTAACGTCTGTTACATTACACCTACTATATTCTTCTCATCTTTCAACATCATCTTCAAGTACAGCGAAGGTTCGCTCAGCATGAGAATGACACATGATCAATAATTAACGTGAAAGTAGGACATAAAACAATACCACCCCTTTGACAGTCGGGTAAAAACCACTGCCAAATCCGACAGCCCCAGGGTACCCAGGAGCCAGCAGTGCGGCCCCAGCCGGTCGTCGACCGCCATCGATTGCGCTCGGCACGCAAACTGCACTCACTCGGTACATTGATCAACTATAACGTTTAGTAGCCATAACATTATCAAGCAATCTAGGGACTATGAATTTGAAATACATACCAATATACAAATACATACTACACAACTTTTTAATCCTTTTTTTCTTTATAGTTAGCTGAAATACGCCTGGGTAACTTATTTTGTGATTGATATTGAATCATGATGATCTGAAACTGTAATACTAGGTAGAACTCAGCATCATTTGATTATGACGTTTACACCAAAAATAGAAGTTGCAAATACTCGTAAGTAAGGTATCAGGGAGCGACAGTATTTGACGCACGCTTTACCGGATGCAAAAAGGATTACAAACGGAATGAGATCATTTCATTTTGAAAAAGATGTTGCATTTCTCATTAAAATAATCAGTGCATATGTTACTGCTAGTTTCACGGTTGTCTCTGCTTACATTATAGACATGTCACAATGAATAAAATAGACATGAATTCACATTCACAGTCATTCACACGAATGGTGGGTTAAAATTAAAACCATTACTACCTACCTTTGAAGAGAAAAGTTAAATGAAAGAATAATTTCTCGAAAAACCTTCTTATTACAGGATAAGCTGCTAGATTATTTTACCATTACCTTATAACTTTTATTGACTTTTTACTATGACTTGGTGTAATTCACACATTGCCTGTAAGTCTATAACATAGTCTAACAACCGTAATTTAAGTTTTAATAACACAACTTCCTTTTGAAGCACGCTAAGTTAGTACTTGCAGAAATTACCTAAGTACTACTAACACAAAAGAATATGTACATACTTACCTCTACTAGGAAAATCACACGAGTTATATTATCTTTCTACGAGTATGTATTATAGAACATTTTTTGACTCTCTCTACTCTTAACATTACATACATACAAACTATAGTATAGGTACTACACATGTTCCCAAAAAGGGGGGAAAACTTATCGTCGATAGGCAAAGGATTTGTAGAGTCTGTATTGCCAACAATCCATGCTAACACACATACCTCCGGTTTGCTAAAACATGCAGTTAGAACATTAAGCCCATAAATTAACACATGCACTTCAGCCAAATAAATTAAAGCCTCACACAGAACTTAATAGAACCGCCTCAGGTTAGTTTTCAAGGATATTTCAAATAGTTATACGAATGCAATTTACGGGCGTCGAGGGACATTTTTCCCCCACCGTCTGGGGTCCTGACCCCTAATGAGATCTGCTGAAAACTTTCCTGGGGGTAAAGAAACCGTAAATATAGTGTGAGCCGTTTTGGTTTGGCGAAAGCTGTGGCCAATGGCGCCCACTCGATATATTACCAAGTTTGTAGTTTACCTACTTATAACAATAACAATAGTTGTGTTTATTTATACAGTAGAATCTGGATATAACGACCTTCAAGGGACCGGCAATATTATGTCGTACTAACCGGATGACGCATAAAACGGATACATACATAATTATGTATTATAAGTGTAAAAGTTTGATTTTCCTATTTAGGTAAAGAAAACATGTTATAGGAATCACATATGCTTTATTTTAATTATTCTTAAACATTCTAACTTACAAACATAGGTACATGGTTACATATTTTGAAATATGTACAATAAAAAACGAGTTTAATATATAGGACTAAATTTTAGTCTAGTACTACTGTACTCAGGGTCCGCCGGGTTATACACGCAATACACGAAAAAACTTCCAATCTGTGTAATATTGCACTTTTTTCTTCAATTGTAAAACACTTTCTCTTCCCAGAACTCATTTTATCGAGCTTTATGAACTTGTCATAACAGGTGACAAACACTAACTGTGATTTACGCGCGCAATTACGGTGGCGAAGCGCGCGGGGGAAGTGCGGGGGCCGAGGTATCGGTGCGTACCTAAATTGAAACAAAACACTGCGCGTCGTTTTAAACGGATGAATTATCGTAAAAAATGGTTGCTATAAGCGGTTGTTCGCTTAAACAGGAGTCGCACTAAATGGTTATATTTTCTCAGTACCTAACTATGAAACCGAACTTGAGTAAACAATATCGTCACTAAAAACGGTTAGTCGTTATAAGCGACGTCGTTATAAATGAGTTCTACTGTACTTCATTAAAGCTGCACCATATATGGCCTACACACATTGGAACAGGTAGGCAAAGTAGGTTTCGTAACATTTTTGTTATGCCTTAAAATTGTTTTGTTTTATATTTGTGTTTGTAACAATATTTTTTTTCTCTTGTTTCAGGAATATGTTACTGAAATAAGGTAATTAAAAAGAAAACCACATTAAAGCTCCTCCGTAAACACTTAAGTGTACATAATACAAAGCTTTATCATATGCATATCTTAAAACACAAAATCTCAATTTATTTATGAAAGTAAGTACCTAGATAAGCTACTAATGGTACATAACCTAGCTTGCCTCCACAATAAGTACCTACCGCTTGCCGCACGGCACCTGAATGTAAACTACCTTGCCTTGGGGACCGCGTTGTCTTTTACTAGTTTCAAGAAATATTATAATGTTTCTTTTGTGTATTGTATAAAACAGTTTATAAAATCATATTTTAAAACCAATTTCCCTCTTGGGACTTTTCTACGTGGCACATGTGATACGCTGCTTGATAAGCATCGAGAAATGACAATCGATTTAAATAACCGAAATGTGCTAACTTGAAATATAATTAAAAACCTGCTTTACACACCAATTTCCTTCAAATAAATAATGTGGCTTACCTGAAACAAAAAAATACACACATTAGCTTTACTTATTTGATATTTTTGCAAATAATCAAGAGCTTATTCTCGCAGGAAGGCCAAGAAGTTTTAGATCATGGGAGTACAAAGTAAAAACATGATCAAATTAATTTGTTAAAACTTAACATTAGAACTACTTATACTATACAAGTAGGGCATTATTATATCTAGTTAACAGAAATCAAAGACAAAATTAAAAGTGTACCTAATGTATAAGTTTTTATACATACTTGAAACTCGAAAACTCATAAGATAAAAGCAAACTTTTAAATTTTGTTAGTGTACCTAATAAATTTCCAGGACACGCTTAATAAACTAATTAATTCGTTTGGAAAGGACAAGTGACACTAGGTACAAACAAATGTCCTAGGCATTACAAAGAATAAGCTCTTTTTCATAATTAAAACCATTGTAATATAGGTACGTTCACGTAGAGGCTATACGAGCAGCACATAAAACTCTGATTAATGATGTTCATAAAAATGTTAAACTAGAGCAGCCATCCAATTTGTAAAATTTTAATTTTTTTTAGTTAGAAGTTAAAATTTTACAAACTGTCTGTATGCAACTAATACTCGTATGCACCGGCGGCTCGTCCTGGAGAGATGGACCGACAGTGGCATTCAATTTTTCAATCACAGCCAGTTCGGTGACATAGTTAGGTAATGTACCTTCAATAAACCGACGTGATTAGCGACCAATGGCAGCTCAAATCATCCCGATCGCAAACAGGGAAATCATTTAACTCAAAGCTTAAAACCGCTTTAACCGGCTCCGGAAAATTTGAGATTTATCACTGCACTCCGTTATTACAATCTCTTTAATGCCTTCGATTTGTCGCTATCGGATGAGCGGTGTTTTGTGAAATCGATCGGTATAATGGAGACAGGTGTTCCGTTTTAGTACATCACTTTATTAAATCTATTGCATTTTAATGCAATCTAATGATTTGTAATTTTCTTTACATATATTTATCTTAAAAGTTCAAAAGACATTTCACCTAATCCAGATACGAGGCTAATAAGTATAAAATATAATCATATTCATTGAAGTGTAGAGTCGTAAACATCGCTGAATTGATTGGCCATTTCATGGTCACTACTTTGTAAGCTAGATTCAATATCTCCATCTTACATTCGAATGTTCTCGGCCAGCTCACATCCAGGTATCCAGATCATAGTAATCGCACCAGGAACTGCAGAAGAAATTTCGTATTCCACGAATGTTTAGCTGTATTCCAAAAAGTGCTTTACGTAGTAAAATATAATAAAATGCATTAATACCAGAAAGGGTGGTATAAAACTTGGCGACTATAGCGTTGCGTGACTCGCCTGCCGAGCTGCCAGTGACTACCATAGTGTAACGCCAACGCGGCTGGGACAACCACAGAGTATCCACTATGCAGAAGCAGAGTAATAAAAACTACTATGATGCCATTGTACGCCAATTGTATAGGATAGGTAAGCATCAGTAGGTCCCATCTGATGGAAAATGAAGAAACCATCTAACATTACAAACATGTTGATATAGCATATAGCAAATATTGAAAAATTTAAGGATACGTAATAAAGTAAAACCTAACGCCATTATTAACAGATGTAGTAGAGACAGAAGACCATAATAACTTCGAAATGAAATAGTCTGAATATAAAACAGAAGTATACCTACTGGGACTAAGATAGAAATCGTTATCATTTCGGCTTGAGCACAATAACATTCATCTACATGTCTACACTATGGCTGTCTCATGTAATGTAGGGCAGCAATTCAAAAACACAATTAATCATTTGTATTTACATATCTACTGGAATTCTGTAATCAGTGTTATGGAAATATGGATTTATTATGACTTGCGTTTTGTTTCCTGCTGGCTATCATGATGGTTTTGGCCAAGTGGCAACAAGACTGATATGGGTCGGGCGGACTTATATTAATAGTAGACAGAATCAAATAATCGATGCTTTTTGTGTATTTTGATTGAATCGGGTTTCACTTGATCTTTTTAGTCGTATCGATTTCATAATTTACACCACAATTTTAAATAATTCTGTAATAATCATAATAAACTTAATTGAAATTTAAGCAAGGGGTTGGCGCATTCACCTCCCCACACCACAATCCACTAAAATAAGAACTAGGTAAGTACCTACATTCTGTACACCTGCATAATTTTATTTTCCTAATTTTAATTACATATAATAGAGTACCCAGTCACTTCAACCTGGCTACAATGAAGAGTTTTGATGTACCTTTCTCAATTGATTGGCCATTTAGCAATCAAGTAAACGATCTAAATGTGTTTCGTCTCTACTACAGCCAATAAATTGTCCATTTCGTCCCACGAACCAAGTAAATGTCCTTAAACTATAAAAGCCATTTACAAAATAAACTAATTATCTCGGAAGGCAATTCTCAGTTTTATCGCTAAATGTAGTATCTTTATCAGTACTAATGCGAGAACACACCACATAGTATAAAAACCTTGACGACTAGTAAACCAAGAACCAAGTAAATCAGTTTAGTGGGTTTATCGCGAGTTTTAGGCTTCTACGATTGCAAAGGACTCTTAATACTGTGCACAGGGGGTAATTCTTGAAAATTTTGGCGGTGCGAAGAAATATCAACTTACCTTATTACTCAAGAATAAGGTTTATTTTCGCCCGCATCGGTCGCGAGTACCTATGACAGAATAAAAACAAATATCTGTCTCGTGCTCAAAATGTGTCTAATTACGTCAACGTAAAGTAATTATTGCCTAGTACCGAGCTTCTAGAACAGTTCCGTTTCGGCTTCGTTCCAGCTCTAGACTTTTCGAGAATTGCCCCCAGACTTACATACAGGCTGTGAATTATACATACATTTTAATGTCCTATCATTACAGCACACATTTACGGCGCAGGCGAACGCGTGTTATAAACTGAAGACACTGACTGAAGTCGTTTATTGTCGCCGAATGCAATTAGACTACACCAAACTTTAATGTTAAGCAGTTCAACACCGCGACTCCGACCGTAAGGCCTGCGTAAGGGAGCAATTTAAACTAAAACAGATACATAAATCTAGACTTCAGCAGGATTACATCGCATCCTGATGAAGAAAATCTGTAGAAAAAATAGAAGCCTCCCAGACGGAATCCTTATTCTAGGGTGAAATACATATGCATACACTCGGCTGTGTCGCCGAAATGGGGAAGCTAGAACTACAGGATCGTAAAGGAGATTCTACAGCCACGTTTAGCATAGCGGGGCCAGATGTAAATGATCAGTGACAAGTTGCTAGCTTATCGCCTGAGAGAATGACCGAGTTCGAGTTGTCTGAAGTCGACTCTTGCTGTTCGGAACGAGATGCAGCTGATGTATTCTAGTGAAGCCCTGCATCAGCACAGGAGATATTATATCAGAATAAATTGTATCAAATACTTAGGAATTAAGTAGGTACCTACAGATAAATTGTAGGGTAAGTACAAGTATCGAGTTTGTTTTAGCGAATACGAGCCCTTAAACCGCCCAATAAAATTAAAGGCGCATTGAGGTCGGAATATCCTTTACTCGAGTCATAAACTCACTTAACGGTTTTAATTTGTCACCTTATTAAATTCAGCGTAGCGGCGCTATAAATTAACCGAGTCAACCTTTTCAACACTTAATGAAAATATATTGGGACGTGACGCCAAAAGCATTGTAGCGTTAAACTGCTAAAGGGCAATCAAAAGGTGAGAATGGTAAGTTAGTTTATCTATTAGTATACCTATTATACAGGTACATGGTACATGAATGAGGTTAAAATACAAGCTTCCTCTAAAGAAGACATAAATAAGAAGAACTTGTATGTGGTGCCAAAATTATGGGGCCAACGGGAATACATGTATTATCTTTTTGATTATTATAAGCATTTCATAAATCCAAATGAGTGTGTTTCACTGTATAGTACATTTATATAAAATATATAATATAATGGCGCTAATTACTATGTGTATGATTACATTATCTGTGTTACTGCATACAAAAAATGTTTGTTCCGAAATCTGGCATAGGAGTTATTCTATTAATCGGAGTCTACCTTGGTAAAATGATCATTGCGACATCATTTAGGTTACAGCACAATACCTAAACATGGTTAGGTACCTACTAGGTCTTTCCTATACTATTATATTAGAGTTTATAGATAACTGCCAAAACGCCTCCATTTCGCATGCCAAATACAAACGACATTAATATAATTTAATCCGAGAGCCGAGCTTAATGTAGCGCTTAGGCTAACGGGAAAGAACAATTAAATTAACCTAATATTTTGAGAAACAATACTAACCCCTATGGGACTATACTTATTGTGTATCAAGTCGGTATGTTACGATGAAGCAACATCTTTGTATATTACCTAGAATATATAAATATACATATAATTACGCCTTTATCCCTTACGGGGTAGGCAGAGCACCAAGGGCTGATAGGACCACATGGTGCCACTTCTGAACAATTTTGAGGGTATAGTTGAGATGTACAAATTCGGTTAGTAGTGGTCAGCTCATCGCCTACAAAACACCAGATACGTTCACCCATTCTAGCATAATTAAGTAGGTAAGAAACATACACCACCAGCTTTTCCAAAACGCACTTAAAATATACGTAAGATAATGTTATTCTCCCCTTAAGCTGTCATTAGAAAATTAAGGTTGGAAATGTTACCGGCGGGGAATCCCCCTTCCTTCCGTTTGGGTCAGTGATTGCGTTCGTTTGCCATTGTCAGATCCCCGTACCTGCTCCGCCATTTGCAATCTATTCGCTGTGGCTATACCTACTTATAATACGTACCTAGGTATCTTTCTGTGCCTCTCTGTGGGCTTTTGTGAAAGAATACGTAGGCATGGCTTAGACTATTTATAACGCTTCTAAAGGGAATTTTCTCCAATTAAAAGGTGAGAAATATGGAAATAACTAAAATTAAACGTTGAATTTATTTTCTAAATAATCAAAAATACATTCAATACAAACATACATACAAACATACATATAATCACGCCTTTATCCCTTACGGGGTAGGCAGAGCACTAAGGGCCGATAGAACCACATGGTGCCACTTCTGACCAATTTTTAGGGCATAGTTGAGATGTACAAGTTCGGTTAGTAGTGACAGGTGGTCAGCCCATCGCCTACAAAACACCAAGACCCTCTTGTCCCTCTACTTGCTTTTACAGTATGCCCGGGAAGAGAAGCAGCTGTAGTATTACACGTTATTTTTTCACTCCCAGACCAGCATAGAAGACAATACATTCAAAGATAATGGAAATAAAGTAAAAATTTCAATAGGGCCAAATAAAGCTCAACCTACAATTTTAAGTAGGTACTTACCAACTCCAGAAAGATTGCTAAAAATAGTTCGCAATAATTTATGTAGGAAACCTTCCTGAATCCGATAAGTTAAAATAACTAGAAAAAAATACCTAAACTATGAATATCTCCCATATCTCGAATAGGCCGACATTAGTTAAATTCGAGGCGTGATAATATGCAAATTCAGACCATTCATTATACGCTAGCAGGCTGCGAGTCAGCTCTTGTATTAATCGACCACTTTAATTTTAGCTCTACGCTCAAGTAATATATTCTACTGTAGTCGGAAATTACTGCAAACAGTCGCGTGTTGCCGGCATACGCTGGATTTATGTAAAATAAAACTGTATTACAGTCAGATTAATAATTAGATACTTTACTAAGTATTTACAATGAAAGTAACATGCAGTAATAACCAAATGAAATGTGTGGTAAATCGTATTTAACTATGTTTATTTGTGTGCGGGGCTTCACTAGAATACATCAGCTGCATCTCCTTCCATGCACGACGTAAGAGTCGACTAAGCAACTCGGCAATTCTCTCAAGCGATAAGCCAGCAAGTTGTCACGTGTTAAACGTGACTGTGTGATCTCCTTTATAATCCTGCGTTCCCTTTCCCTTTTAGGTACGTCGGTACGTATGTTTCAGAATTTCTGCCATGTAAATAGAACTGCCAACATAACAGCAATCAAGCGATAAAATCTAAGTGGTCGAGTTGTAATTGTAACAAATGAAATCTAAGTAACATGCGACAGTACTCGACGTTTGATGGCTCGGTAATAAAATTACATGCCGAATACAAATTAACCAAGGACAGTCTCATGTGCGTGTTACATTAAATGATATTAAAATTGTGACGGCCGGCGCTAAGGGGGAGCTACAAAGAATAATGCATTCACCCATCTACCAAATTGATGTCTACCTATGTACAGTAGGTACATACACAATGGCTTATGCTCAGTCATAAATTTTATTGTACTTTTGTTTTTATCGCTTTCAGCTTAACATTAGATTATAGGCAACATTTATTCTATGGAGTGGACTTCTGGTGACCTGTACAGGCTATCTTCTACATCAGGCACCAGCCTCTCACAATACGGATTGATACATTTAATCTTACTATGTACTTTTGTTACATACCTTATGAGGAGATATAGATAAATTGAAAATTAATTCGTAGCTACCTTCCAAAAAGTAGGTAAATTAGATTAGGTGGGGACGAACCTACTCTTCTAGACATTGAAGTGTCTGGCTTAGATAGGTACTTAGGTACCTACCTTAATTTAATGAAGAAATTAGTGTAACACTCGTATTTGCTTGATATTATTTGCCAAGCTAGTAGGTAAAGATGTTGTAGTTAGGCGTTCTTTTATATAGGTATCACATATTTTAACAGAGTTATTCAATTAGTATAACATACCTAGTTATTTATCTATTATATTGACAGTATACTTACCAAAAGCTCGACCAATCTTAAACTTACAGAAAAGATTTTTTTAACAAAATTACTTATTTATCAAAACTGCATATAACTCTTTATTAAATAGTGTATAGAATAGACATCTTGATTGACAATTGTTACCTGGTTAACTCCTGCCCAGCAGCAAAGCATCCTTATTAAGACACTCAAACTATGCAATGATATGTCATAAATTTTCACCAATTTACTAACACACAGACCGACTGTAACGCCCAATTGTGTCGCTAACTACAATGGCCGACATCTGTCACACACACGACCGTACAACTGATTTGTAGGTTACAGTGGACTACATTTGGCACTGCATTGGGACCGCTGATGGTCCTTGTTAAGGGTGTGATAAACAGGCCAGTGCACTGTAAATAACAGTAATCTCTATAGGAACTAGATCCTAAATCTGGAAAGGAATTAGAGCTATGTTCTTGGAGATATATGTATATTCCGAAATACCATAGGTGGATGAAAAAAAATTTAGGCAGTTGACGCTATTGGTTTTAGTGACGCTTCCTAGACTAAAACCTCAAGGATAGCATAAGCCAGGCTGCCTTATCATTGGACAATCATCGGAGAGGTAAAATTAAGACGCGAACTACGAATTTAAACGCGAAGTTCAAGATCGAACGGGTTCTTAGTACAACGACGTACTATCTATTAGTGATGACGTGGTAGGTACATAGAAAATGTAAATAAAATATTAACAGAATATTATGTAGGACGTGGGTAAATATGCCAGAGCTGAATGCAATTGTTTTGGCATCCCGTCCGTATCAGTTTAAAATAATTACTGAAATCTGATTACAAATACGAGTACGACTTGCAGCTAGACTCGGTGTGGTCACGCAATGGGCGTTTTTCCACTTGACGACGGCGTTTTTCCAATTGACGACAAGACAACGACGTCACGACCACAACATTTCGTCATCTAGTATAGGGGGCCGTGTCGTGGTCGTGTCGTCTAAAGGGAAAACGAGCCATACAATCTAATACATTTTTGCTTCCAAAAAAGTCGTGGTCGTGTCGTCTAGTGGAAAAACATCCAATGGGTATGTCGCCAAACTAATTATTTATTAAACTGCATTGACCGGTCGCATTGATTTTCGCGTCTCCTCTCTGTTTTTACTTCATGGGCTACTAGGGGTTCAGTTTAACCCGGATAAGATCTCTGAAATCCAGACATGTCCAGCCGACCCTACTCAAAAGACGATTATAGGGACTCATTTTAAACATTTGCTGTTGAAGTGATGTAAAAATAGAAAAGCTTTTATACCTAACATTATCCGTTAGAAATAAACTCGAAGGTAATATTTTTTTTATTTGAGAAATAATCTACGCAACACAGCCGAAGAACAAAATCAAGCCAATTTTAAAACAGACTTTAATTGCATTGAGCTCAGAGAGAAAAAATAAATTGTATCTGCTCCAAACATACAAATATTCAGAGAAAAATACAAATACATTCAGGTCTGTAATCCTATTGAAAAGCACTTTAGATTGTACGTGGAGCTGATTATCTTGGTTTTTTATAGTTTAACAATGTACACTCGTAACAAAGCACTTTTACACATGTACATACATAAAATCACGCCCCTTTCACAGGAGTAGGCAGAGATCACGGACCTCCATCTGCTACGACCTCCTTACTCGCGCTTACTCGTACCTCACATACCTTTACTAAAACGATGTAATCATTAGCACGATTGCAAATTAATAAAACCGGAGCTAGTAAAGTGACGATAAGGATTAACAAAGTTCATTATCTAAAAGTTGCGCGCAGTAAAAGTTATAAAATCTCTCCCATACAACAAACTACAACAGGCAACTTTCAGGCCAACTATATTAGTTGGTGAAAAGTTTCATTAGCTGGGCTATTAGGTGAGCAGTTTGCGCCAAGGTTGGCCGTATTGCCGAGGTGAATTTATAGCCTCAATACAATTTATAGACTAACGCTTGGCGCACATAATGTGGCTGCCTATACTTGAGATAATTCTAGAGATGAGTTTTGTCGCAGATCTAATTACTAAGTAACTGAAAATTGTACAACTATAGCGTTTCAATTGCAAATATCAAACGTAATATGAAGAGCTATATTATTGCATTGCACTGGACGTAAGAGAGTGTGTTCTAAACTACTATCTTAAAACATATTACACAAACGACGAATAAAAACATTCCGTTGCAGCCCGGAATTGACTCTGACCTCTCGCTAAAACTCCCTGAGAATTTATAATCGTTGTGTTTCACCCCACACTAATAATCATGCAACTAGCTAAATCCATTCTATGTAAAACATAGCGACTTCCAACCATCATATTTACTCTAGTTGGGTAAACAACGACCAACGTACGCATTGCCTAAGACAGGGTGGGACGACCAGGAATGTCGCGGACGTGCCATTAGACGCCCTATAGCTGCGTATAGAATAGATATTAATGAACCCGGCTTCTAGCCACTTATTATTCAATACATCTTAGGTTTCTCTTTATACTGCGGCTGGTTGAGGCAGGGGATTAAGCGTATTTAGAATGTGCTGGACAGACAAACAAGTATGAGCTGTCATAGCTCTCGCGACTCCACTCTGCCCGGCCGGCGAAGGCAAGGCAGAGGCGGGGGAGCTGTTCCTCGTCAGACCTCACTCCTGCGCCGGAGATGAGGAACAGGGTCTTCCCCCGGGAGTACTTCAGGTCCGTGAGAACGCTACCTCTCATAACAGCTCGCCACAAGCTGCCCTGCGGGCTTATTATTATTATTGATGATAACACTTGACACGAGATTGTAATCCATTGCTTGTTTGAATTAAAAATATAAAAAGATGCCAATAAATGCCAATTATCATTATTGGTAGTTTACCGGTAAGTTAAATAAATCCAGACTGGGATTAGGTTTCTAAATTTTAATAAAAGTTACTTACTATAGTAAATACTTTACATCATAAAAATAATACGCGCTTACAAAAGTTTGAAAAGTTCACACAGTGGGTATCACAGACTCAAAAACATTTTCATTTCACATGTAGACGTAAAACAACTTGGCAAAGAGCCTCGCTCACCTTGACCTCGGTGAAAATCGGCTTATTGAAAAATATAGCTCGGTTTCTAACTATAAAATTATATTATTCATCAAATAACAACTAGATACCTACTAGAGGTACAAATAGTAACCCAGAAGTGACTAAAAACTAATAATTGTATTTAAAATATTTTAAACAGAATGCCGTGGAGATGTCAGTTGCCTTGTTAACAACCGGTAGTCCCTTTCTTCTCCGAATTATAACAAATGTGTTAGGGATTATGATTTTCGGACAATCGATTGTCCGCAAATCACATTTGCTATAATCATCACTTCACATAATGTTCGCGTATACGAAATTGTATATTACCTAATTGTCTTTAGTTCTAATACTTTGGTGTCATAAGATCGTTTGCTATAATAAATTAGATATACCTACTAATTTTTCTTGTTATAAAGTCACATGTCCTAGGTGTTATATTGTATGTTAGACCGAATGGTGGTTTATAATAATATTGTTAGCTCTAATGATAGTTTTTACAATTTTTTTTTTACAATCAGCTAGGCAAACATTTGACCGCCATCGTGCCTGATGTTAAGCAAGATGCGGCCTAGGGTGGTACATGTTTGCCTAGAAAGTGCCTATTCACTCTAGCTTTGAAGAGACCAATGTTGTAGTGCTCGGGAAATACATCGGCAGGAAGTGCATTCCACTCCTTAGCCGTTCGCATTACAAACGAGTTAGCATAACGTTTGGTGCGGATGGGTGGGATATCAACAACATAAGGGTGATACACTAGTCTGCGTCTAGTATCCCGATAGTGAAAAGGGGCTGGTGGAACTGTATTGTGAAGTTCCCACGCACACTCTCCAAAGTGTATCCTGTAAAATACTGACAAGGCAGCAATTTTACGGCGGTGGGTCAGGTCCTGGAGTTTCGAATTTGCTACGGTTTCATCTCCAATAAGTTTTATTGCCTGTTTTTCCACCGAGTCCAGTGCGGCTAGCTGATATTTAGCAGATCCATCCCAAAGGTGGCAGCAGTACTCCATACAAGGGCGAACTAGCGTTTTATATAGCGCCAATAGTTGCTGTGGAGTAAAATACCGCCTAACCGTCCTATCCAAGATAGGACGCCTAGTTTTTTAGCTGAGTTTTTGCTATGGACTCGATGTACTTGCCAAAATTCGACGTTGCTGATATATCCAGGCCTAAGAGTTGAAGATGGTCAGTCGTTGCCAAGGACACACCCTGGAAAGTCGGAGTCAGGTCGAACTTACTCCGTTTTGCGGTAAATATACACGCCTGCGTTTTAGAGGTATTAAATTGGACTAAATTGGCTTCGCCCCAGTTTGTCTTCAACTCTCTCAATCTCTCAATGTTTATAATAATATTGTAAGTCTTAGTAGGTTTATCTTAGTAGGTTTATCTTGGTTATGTATCAATATCTAGAGTACAATTTCAATTACATTTGTAAAAGAGTATTATCGCGTGTGCATAATATACTTTCTTTAGTAGTTTTTTACTTTAATTTAAATTTAACTAAAATGTTGTTTTATGAACCTAAACAACCGTTGCGTTTTAAAATTCTGGGAAATATATCGCGAGACACCACGCGTCTTGCCCCTAACCCTAGCAAGTAAAAGCTGGCGCGGAGGAGGCGGCCCGCGACAGGTGGTTTTAACGACCGCCGCCGTGGCTGAGGACGATGAGGTCGCGTGGGACCGCCGCGTCGTAGCCCCCCATCGCCGTAACCGTGACAGAAGCCATGCATGCTGCTTGCTTGCATGCTTTAGGCTTGCATGCATGCTGCATGCTTTCTTTCATTTTTGCTAGTATACTTCCTGCTTGCTTGTAAGTTGCCCTAACTTAAAGTCTTATAATATCACTTTCCCGAAAACCGAAATCCCTAAATATAATATGACCTAATATTTTTTGCTATCATTGGGACACATGATGTCACAAATTAAACGTTAAGATTATTGATAAAATTATGAGACAAAATAGAGAACCTTAACAACCACCGCGTGAACCTTTAACATACCTACATATTACCTTGCCCTATGTACGTATAAACAATCTCGCACGAGTGCTCTCAGATACTTTTGCGAACACAAACAAGAATATAGCTGCTTTCCTTCGCGTACACTCTTTAATGTTACCTTACTCAATTGGGGCGTAATACATTTCTAAGCTATTTCTTGAGAAATTTGAAAATCTTCGTTATTGGGTTACTTAGTCCGGTCTTAGCGCATAGTAACTTCTTAATACAAACCTAAATAAAGCTGTACCTAAGTTATGTAGGTATGACTCCGGACTACCTTATATATCCAGTACTAACTTAGTTTAGCCCAAGATAACTCAGACTAGTTGTCAATGTCAAAGAGAATATTAAGCGCGGAGATAAAGGAAAGTCGCTTGCAAGCCTCAGACACTTTCCAAGTGAAACTCGAATTCCCTAGGGTATATGTGTCAACAGTGCACCGGCACCCAGACTATCTGCGAATTGCAGCGCGGTATCTGGACAAAATGCGATTTACTTTATTTACATTACAGACTTTGCTTCAATCTGATATGTAAAAATGCTCTATTACAAGCTAAACTGTTTATCTAATTTACACCACAGATTTAAAGTAGAAATCATTTCTTCTACCAAAGTTACATTCGTCTATATAACAAATGAGTGAAGCCCTCGCACCTGCCTCGCACAGACACCATATACTGGGTGTAAAAAGACAACTTTGTTCTTTTAATACCTCGTATTCTTTGTACCATCACGATCATTTTTTTCTATGGAAGCACCCCTGGAGAACCACGGGTTTCCAAGATTATGAGGTCCAAAAATACATTACATTAATCATTTTTTTACATAAATCCATCTGAAATCAGTTAACAAGTATTTTTTTCAAAGATACCATGTCTAAATGTTAGTTTTGTAGATACATTTGTACTTTGCGCATCAAACGAATACATTGCTTGCAATAAAATGACAGTATTTTTTTATAATTTTTTTGTCGTTTCCCAGGGTTAGTTCCATAAAAGAAAATGATCTTAACCTTACAAAGAATACGAGGTATTAAAAAAACATTGTTGTCTTTTTACACCCTGTATATACTCTCCCCCTTCGCTCTCGTTACTAACCTATTACCTATTTCGGTGTAGTAAAGAATTTAATTCATCTTCTAACGATCTTAAATCAATATCAAATCACTTATTTTATAGCTCATAACTTTTACTACATAAGTTACTCGTATTCTTTATTCCTATGGCATAAGGTAGACACCTCAAAAGCTCATTGAGACTTCAGCACGGCGACTAACCGGATTACACCAGCTTTGCGGTATCCTCGCGCTGAGAATGTCGGAATGTATTATACAAATGCATTCAATGCGTTTTTACTGCGAACATTACACCACAGCTTACTGCAAACTGAACGAAACTGATATTATGGTTTGTGAAATGGTTATGTAAGTACCTATGACGAAGCAAATGCAGGTTATAGTTATACTGCCTATTTTACAATGGTGCCAACTTACCCCCAAATTATATAGAGTGCAGTAACGTACCATGATGTACAGTAATCTAACAGATGTAGTCATATTAATCTGCCACTTTTTGTTAGCAACCTCTCCATGCATGTCATGAATGCATGTGACTATTCTAATGTAACATGATACAGTTAGGTAGGTAGGTAATAGTGAAATAACTGGTTAACGATTACCGTATTGCAGATCAAAGACCTTGCATCGCACTTATTATTTCTATGGTCTCTGATCTTGATTTTAACTGGAAGTGATGATTGCTTATAATAATGCTGATAACATACGAGTAACAAATGGTGCGCTCCTAATAGGATAATAGGTTAGCAAGAGAAAGTGGACACTTTATTACAAAAAAATATAATTCCTGAATTCTACGACAATTTACAGTGTTATCGTGTAGACCACGCAGAGTGGACAACATTGAATAGCATGTTTATTTAGGCCGGTCCTCCAAGCTCCCTCTCAAGAGATTCAAAAAATCCTACAATATGCATGGATATTCTTATCGCGATATAGTACATACTCGAATCTATCAGCCGCAGACGATCAGCTGGATCACGGTTTTGTGTAATCTCATCGGCCACATTTTTTTTTTTCAAACTTGTATTATATGAAATTGGGGGAAGCCTATGTTCAGCAGTGGATTCTTATGGTCGAAATGATGATTGGTACAGTTGAATTTTTACCATTTATTTCCTTTTATGAAAAACAAAATTGTTAAGGTCCTTTCGAGGCTATGTAGCATCTGGATTACACTGAGAATCATGAATGTTAAAATTAACAATATTTTTCGAAATTTTGGTATCCGTTCAGGATATAGCAAACAACATTCACCGAGAATAGATCTACCTACTTAGATCAGTTCATCGAATAAACACGACTCGACAAGTCAATAAAACAAGCAAATTCAATCGGACCGGGTGTCGCTGTTCATAACGGAGGATTCGTCTTCTTTCCTGGCCGACTATTTTAAAAAACCGCTTCCAGTACATCCGAATCCAAATGAACTCCAAGAAATCGTTTCCGAGCTACTCGTTTTGCATGGCAGATTGGGCTGTCGCAAAATTAACTCTCCCTCTCTCTCTCCCTCTCCCTCTCCCTCTCCCTCTCCCTCTCCCTCTCCCTCTCCCTCTTGATATCTCCCTCTCCATCTCCCTCTCCCTCTCCCTCTCTCTCTCCCTCTCCCCCTCCCTCTCCCTCTCCCTCTCCCTCTCCCTCTCCCCCTCCCCCTCCCCCTCCCCCTATTGTCACACAATTAGAAACTTCAAAGGACGGGATACTTCAACTCCTACTAAGACTCAGATAGAGTTTACTTTATGAAACTGCGTATCAATGAATTTATAATAATAAATAAAATAAATAAATAAAAATAGCCTTTATTCTGTCACAAATATACATAAAAATAATTCCATAACATTTCATTTTTCGGTAAAAAGTAAAAATTTATATTTAATTTATTTATTTACTATTTGCATGCATTATAGGTAATTGATAATAATAAGTATAATTATATTAATTTTATTAATTTCGTTAATTTCTGACAGTCGCCTCTCCGGCGAATAGAATTTATAATAGTAACTAACAAAGCCTAACTTGAACAAAAAAAAATTTCTTTATACAATTACAAAATCTTAAAACTAGACACATACACAAAGATAATCTTACATTATTTTATAAACCTATGAACAAACATGATAGTTCCCATAAACAAATCTTAGATTCTCATAAACAACAGAGGCTCAATACAATAGATATGAAATAATTGTTATTTACTGGAGAAGGCACATCCTGCCTCATTGTAATACATTTACGAGTAGCCTTTAGTAGCTCGGAGCTCCCATGTATCTTCGTTTGGCAAATCGCTAGAGATTGAAGGCCTAGTGATATGGCCCGTGAAAATGTATTGGAGAGATTGGATTTGAACTTACCTATTGAGAAATAGTAAAGGTCATTGTGCCCGGTTGAAACCGAGTATTTTTTTATTTACATTTTTTTTCATAATATAGAAAGTTTAAATATTAATGATCGAATAGTGGTAGTACTGCTGGACTGAAAGCTCCTAGATTTTGTGTTTTATGTTCTAAAATGTATTCATCAGACTTGGAAACACCAAGAACACCAACTATCTTTATTTACTTTCAAAAAATATTCAAAGATTTCTAAATATACAGAACAACACATAGTTCGAGATAAACTGTACCAAAACTCTCATCCGCGCGAAGTTCAGACGGTATCATGCACAGATAACAGAGTTGTCTATGGTATCATGTCACATTACAGTCAAAAACCAAACTTGCCAGTATTAAAAACTCGGCAGGAAACACGGAAAACACCCATGAATTTGCATGAGCGACGAAAGTTGAGGCGAGACGAGCTCTGCTTGACAAGTCAATAAAACAAGCAAATTCAATCGGACCGGGTGTCGCTGTTCATAACGGAGGATTCGTCTTCTTTCCTGGCCGACTATTTTAAAAAACCGCTTCCAGTACATCCGAATCCAAATGAACTCCAAGAAATCGTTTCCGAGCTACTCGTTTTGCATGGCAGATTGGGCTGTCGCAAAATTAACTCTCCCTCTCCCTCTCCCTCTCCCTCTCCCTCTCCCTCTCCCTCTCCCTCTCCATCTCCCTCTCCATCTCCCTCTCCCTCTCCCTCTCTCTCCCTCTCTCTCTCCCTCTCCCCCTCCCTCTCCCTCTCCCTCTCCCTCTCCCTCTCCCCCTCCCCCTCCCCCTCCCCCTATTGTCACACAATTAGAAACTTCAAAGGACGGGATACTTCAACTCCTACTAAGACTCAGATAGAGTTTACTTTATGAAACTGCGTATCAATGAATTTATAATAATAAATAAAATAAATAAATAAAAATAGCCTTTATTCTGTCACAAATATACATAAAAATAATTCCATAACATTTCATTTTTCGGTAAAAAGTAAAAATTTATATTTAATTTATTTATTTACTATTTGCATGCATTATAGGTAATTGATAATAATAAGTATAATTATATTAATTTTATTAATTTCGTTAATTTCTGACAGTCGCCTCTCCGGCGAATAGAATTTATAATAGTAACTAACAAAGCCTAACTTGAACAAAAAAAAATTTCTTTATACAATTACAAAATCTTAAAACTAGACACATACACAAAGATAATCTTACATTATTTTATAAACCTATGAACAAACATGATAGTTCCCATAAACAAATCTTAGATTCTCATAAACAACAGAGGCTCAATACAATAGATATGAAATAATTGTTATTTACTGGAGAAGGCACATCCTGCCTCATTGTAATACATTTACGAGTAGCCTTTAGTAGCTCGGAGCTCCCATGTATCTTCGTTTGGCAAATCGCTAGAGATTGAAGGCCTAGTGATATGGCCCGTGAAAATGTATTGGAGAGATTGGATTTGAACTTACCTATTGAGAAATAGTAAAGGTCATTGTGCCCGGTTGAAACCGAGTATTTTTTTATTTACATTTTTTTTCATAATATAGAAAGTTTAAATATTAATGATCGAATAGTGGTAGTACTGCTGGACTGAAAGCTCCTAGATTTTGTGTTTTATGTTCTAAAATGTATTCATCAGACTTGGAAACACCAAGAACACCAACTATCTTTATTTACTTTCAAAAAATATTCAAAGATTTCTAAATATACAGAACAACACATAGTTCGAGATAAACTGTACCAAAACTCTCATCCGCGCGAAGTTCAGACGGTATCATGCACAGATAACAGAGTTGTCTATGGTATCATGTCACATTACAGTCAAAAACCAAACTTGCCAGTATTAAAAACTCGGCAGGAAACACGGAAAACACCCATGAATTTGCATGAGCGACGAAAGTTGAGGCGAGACGAGCTCTGCTGATTTATCGCTCTTCGGGGAGACGAGCTGGCATGGAAAGATGACTCACAGAATAAGAAACAGCGTTGAGACTAGGAAAATTAGTAACTACAGTTTGTAAATGAAGTTAGTACATATTAGGCGAAACTCATTACTCAAAGAAACCGTGTCCGTGTCCGTTCGCATATATAGATAGAGATGGATAAAACAGTCAAGGATATAATAACCGATGGAACCAAGAATCCAACGAACTAAAGCAAACTCTTAACTAAATACCTTAGCATACTACTTCCCCGTAAAACGAGTAAGCTACACGACTAAATCCAGTTTCCAAGGTAGTTAGCGATTCCAGTATCATGTCGCATTACAACCGAACTTGGTCGGATTAAAAAGAAACACTCATGAATTTGCATGCGCCGAAAGTTGGCGACGAACCAGGCTGATTTACAACTCATCGGGGAGGCAAGCTGCTAGCGACGGGCGGACGAGTCAATTCATATTATGTCTGTGGAAAGAAAAGACTGGAAATACATAAAGTGCGGCTTTAATAAATAATGTGGGTATTACCTACACTTTTATAAGAATAAGAATATTTATTGTTCGTAGTGCAGTATTCAAATCAAGTAAAATTAACCATAAGCATGATAAAATCAATAATCTAATTCGTTTGTAATATTAGGTACGTAAACATGTCAGATAATAAGCAAATAAGTAATAAATATACACATACAAATGGTCAGTGCTAATAAATAAGTTTCAAGCAACGTAGAAATTCAGTAAGTATGTCAAAAGGATGTCAAAATACAAATGGTCAAGTGGTAAGAAATAAGTTTCAAGCAACATTGAAATTCGGGTGTGTCAAATGGTATCTAATACGTAATAATATAATTTTTTTAAAACGAAAAACCGACTTCCTCCCAAAACTCGAGCTTACCAAAGTAAAATTTAACTAAAGGGCAAATATATATTGCGTTAAGCCGTGTACGAAGTTTAGGAGGCATAATATTGTCAGATTTATATATTTTTTATATAAAATAGGCCACATGACAAAAGAGAAAAAGGACTAGGCTTCGAAACTTTACGTCTGACAATATGATGATTATGATGATAATGATGACCTCCGACCAATTTCGGTCATGGCGACCACTTCTACTCCTAGATATTACTAAGTTGGCGTTCATGCGCTCGGAGATGGCTTACATTAACATAGCCAATCTTCGCCCTGAACGCCCGCGCACACAGAGGACAGGTTAGTGCGCCATTATTGTATTATAGATAATGGCAGCAGGAGGACGAGTCTTTAGTTCATCACGTTTAGCATCAAGGTCAGCTTGACGCTGCTCCTCGAACTCGTGTACTTGCTTTATCACCGTCCTGCGCCACTCTGGTCGTTGTGCTGACAAAACTTCCCATTTAGATGGATCTATATTGCATCTCTTCATCTCTTTTCTGAACATCTATGTATCTGAGGAGTTGCCCGCCGCGTTTCCGCTTGCCCTCCTCTAGTTTAGAAAAGAAGATGATCTTAGCCAATCTCTCCTCCGCCATACGAGACACATGACCGCACCACCGAAGCTGCCGACGCATTAAGTAGGCCTCAATGGCACTTACATTGGCTCTTCGCAATACTTCGGTATTACGCACTCGGTTGGACCATCTGATTCTCATGATGGATCGGAGACACTTGAGGTGGAATCGATCCAGAGTGCGTATGTGGCGACGGTACATGTACCACGCCTCGGAGGAATATAAGAGATTTGGCAGCACAACAGCCATGTACACACTTATTTAAGCAACATATAATTACACTCCTTCTTCCTGCCCTGTTCCCAATCATTTGGGGTCGGTGCAATATGTAGGTACTCTTTTTTCATTCATCCCTATTATCCGTCATCTCGTTATTCTCATGTCTACCTCTTCCTCTATAACCATCTTACTTCGGACACGGCTTAACGCAACATATAATTTAATGACTTAACACAATTATCTTCATCTTCATAAGCCTATTGCAGTCCATTACTGGACGTAGGCCTCCTCCTGCCATAGGGGGATTTTGTTACTAAAAAGTTCCACTATCTGTTTTTCGGCGGCTCCATCATCAGACCCTCGTTTCCTTTATATTATGTGTAGCTGACCAAAATTCTCTATAAAAATCTAAAAACGGACTACTCGTGCCTTTTATATTTGAGGATATCCCTAGATTCCTTAGAGATTCCATCATCAGATGTTATGTTTTATATGTAGGTGATCAAAACGCTCAGTAAAAGTATAAAAACAGACTACATGTGCCTACAATATTCGAGGATTGCCCTCGATTTCTCCAAGATCCCATCATCAGATCCTGATATGGTGAATATGGGACCAACCTGGAAGTATACCATGACCAACTATAAAAAAAAAATTTAAATCGGTTCATAAATGACGGAGTTCTGAGGTAACACACATAAAAAATAAAAATAAAAATAAAAATAAAAAAAAACATACAGACGAATTGATAACCTCTCTTTTTGAAGTCGGTTGAAAATAGGCAGATTTATGTCAGATCATAAGAATACATAAAAAAAAAATATCACATAACTTATTACAAATGTGAATTTGGCAGGAAGGATGACAAATCATAGAAACATTAAGTAATCAAGTATTGCTTTAATCTAGATTTAAACAGGGTCAAGGATTTTATTTCTTTAATCTCAAACGGAAATCATAAGTTTATTACAAGTAAGAGAGAACTGCGGAGTCATTTAATTCTTAATTACTGCTAGACAGTTAAAGGGATGAGTGCCGCCGCTGTTAAGTTTCTTTTAAAGTTTAGTTCGTAGATATTTAAAAAAGCTGTACCTACTAATAACAAAGTTGCGCCATGTTTTATTGTAGAACAAACTTTTAAACCTATTTAGGCTGTTAGACAAAAAAATATCCTTAGTCTAAGCGGAGTCTGGGAGAACAGGGTTATGTGAACTTATATGCAAAACTACTTTATAGCACGTTTATAGACAATACTGAATGAACATCACAATCTTCCCACGCTCGTACTAATACCACACTTACTAGGCAGACAACGCATACTTATGAATTTAATAAGACTCGGGAACAAATTACGTTGCGAGCGAGTGAACTACGAGCTGATAGCTATGTGAAAGTTTATTAACTTGCTCGTGTGCGCCGCGGCTTAATCCTATTAGGGCGGCTCATATGTTTTATGTCAAGTTATGGGTTTCATATGTGTTCCGCTTAGCGCACATGAACTTGTGGATTCGATGAACGGTTCACATGCTTCGATGGTGCATGGCATTAGAGTTCAATCACTCGGGGGTGTTGTATTGGCGTAGTCTATTACACTTACAGCTTTTACGTTCGATAAAAGTTTCTGCTACGATGATACACGAGATTTTTAACCAATTTGGACGCCTAGAACATAACAGGTAACATATCGTTTACATAGCATCATCGTCAACATCGAATATCGTGGAAATAATAGTTTAGTGTCAATTCAAGTTCTTTCTACGCTCTACATGTTCGATGGGTCAAGAATTTAAAAAAGAAATGAATAAACTCCGCGCCTCCGACGATACTGACTGCTTAACAGGTTTTTAGCTCAACATGCATTTATGCATACATTTTACCATGTCGCGTGGTGATTGCGTAACTAACGAGGTAAAGGAACAGAAAATGTATGAGACAATTAGATAGTTATACTTGTCTAGGCAGTTAAATCAGTTATCGATATATGAGATATACTATAAAACCTATACTTATCAAGTGTATGCGATTTATAAAGCCATATTCAAACCTACGAAATAATTTCAAGTAACATTGTGAAATCCGTATCTAAATTCTGTTTTATTTTATTTACCCCGGCTCCGCTTTCTGTTATGCTTACGAGAATGGTTGTAGGTTTTTGTGATCCAATAGTTCTGGTTACCTTATGTTAGGAACATAGCCATGTGTCTATGCAGGGTGTAACAAAAGGGGTATGATAAACGAAATGCTATGTAAATAGCCCACTATAGAGAACATATATCTGAAATTTGAGACTCGATATCACATGTTGAGTTTTGAAGATTGTATGAACATTTCTGAGTTGTTTAGGAATTCTCCATACTATCTGAAAAAATAAACATGTGATTTCGAGACTGAAATTTTGTGGATAAGTTCCTTTTAGTGGGCTATTTACATAGCTTTTCGCTTAACATACCCCTTTTGTTACACCCTGTACATGTAGGTATGTATTTAAAATGTATCTTATTTACCGGTGACGATTAGTAAAATGACCTTATCGCATTCTGAAGTAGAGAATCGGTCGTATTTTATTAGGAATCCAACCATGCATTTCATACATGAAAACTTCCTCGGTATGTTTATAATTTCCCTTTACAATACAAAAAAGCAGAAATTTCAGTATGATAGCATTTGTTTAAACCTGTTTGAACGGAGCTTTACGCCTAATAACGTTAGTTTCCTGGCTGCATACTTGAAGCAGCTTTCACCGCGGTGCACAACGAAGTGCCGAAGTTGTTTATTACTTAGTTAAGCACAGATTATAAGGCGGCTTAAGGAAGCTTAGGTCTCGCTCGAGTTATCTTCCTAAGACTATATATTATTATCACGGTTCAAAGATCTTTTCATCTGGTGAGATCATGAGGCTGATGTAGTGATGTGCTACGTTGTTAGGAATGCCTGTAATATCCACCGATCACATTGGATAGTCCACGATGTGAATGGATTTGATTGATGGATATCAAACGCACCCTAATCAACGTAGGATGGCATATCTCTGTGGAAAAGCTGCCTGAAAGAAGTTTAAAAGGGAGGTGGTCTAACGTTACTTTAAAGAAAATAAACGTACCGCGATTAACGGACGGAAAAATAGAGTAGGTATGGCATATGCAAGTCAGTGCTTAGTTCATACTGCACTGTGTGTAGCTCTAGCTTAGATTGGTGGTCTTAGATCTGCCTCTGCATTGGATCGAGTCTTTTTCTGTGAAACACTTTAACTACATCTGGACAATTCGTAAGAGCAGCAAAAGAAATTATATTTGGAAAATCTTGGGCTAGCCTGCTCAGTTAGCTTGTGTTACACAGCTATCCGACTAAATGAATGCCTACCTATGTAAAAATGTCAGTCGAACAAAACATTAAATCAGAATAAAGATAAAACTTTATGAAAAATGTCGTTAGAAATCTGAATAAAGTGCCATTAGCAACGTCGTAAACGGTTTTTGAGAGAAAAAGAGGATATAAAAATACAACTGATTGCTTGCTCGCCTCTTACATTTCATATACGGGACCCATCTCATTGGGATACCAAAAAAATACTAGGCTTGCTTGGTGTAATAATAGCAGTCAAGCGAATACTATTGTATTCGTATGCATGCTTTTCTCATATCTGGTTACTCATAGCGACTTTAGTTGTCTGTGATCGCAATAATGAGTCGTCTGATTCAAGGGCCAGTGGAGGGTGTAGGGCGGTGGTAGGCTAACACTTAAGGTAGTCCCAGATATTGAAGGAGTCACGTAGTTGAATCCAGCCAAAATCATGCTAACGTTTTAAAGTAGCGCATGTGTCAAGTAGCTGACTTTGATATACCTGAGCCACTGCCTCCACCACAGTGCCCTAGTAAGAAAGTTTCTACAAGATGTATTGGGCGCACGGTTTATTTTATTTTCCTCTCACATATTGCTCATATGAATTTTTATAATAGGCTGAACACGTCGGTTAAGATTTCCCGATGTGAGCCTATTCTTCTAAATGAGCATTGAGTTTGTTTGTTGTACCGATAGAAATATTGGTTTTTATTTTAGAATTTAATGCCGCTAACGCGTTTTATTGGTGAATTCTATGCTGTAGAAAATAAAAATGAAAACTGTTCAAAATCGATTTTTGTATTTTGAAAAGTACAATTTTTTACGTTCAACACATATTTACCTATACATTTATAGGTAAACCAACCAAATCTGCTCATACAAGCACATTTAGTATCGGATAAAAATTAAAATAATTGGGTTCCAAGTTCCAATCAACTTCGCTTTTAGTAAATTCTACTTACATATAATAAACGCTGCAAGTTATGTATCGTCACGTTTTATCAAACGAGAATGAATATTGGTGCAATATTTTTAACCCAGAGCTCAAACCCTCATCAAATCCAGTGAGTAAATGAAAATCATGCCGTCTGCCAACATGTGCAATGTCCGTTAAGCTTTTTTAATTAAAAACATTCCGGAATCGGTTCATTGTTACACTAATAAAATTTTGCTGATAGATAACTATTTTCCCCGTTACCAGTTAATCATACCTTCAAATAATCTTCTAGAAGTCGTTGTACACGCAGACGGTACGTTCCTAAAACGGTTTACGCGAGACGAATTTATCTGCCGAAGCCAGCTGTGCAATCGGATCCGGCATCGCTCGAGCAGAGGCGCCTAAACAAAAACTGCCGATCGGATTATAAATACAATACCGCGATTTTGGAACGCGCCCATCTTGAGCCTGTTGATGGATTAGTAATGATTGTTGTGGGCTCGAAACTTGGAATCAGGGACCACAAGCACGTTAAAGTCCTTGTCGGCTTGGAGAAAGCTGCGTAAAGTAAATACTTGCTTTTAAGAACTTTATAGATATTATAAACATCATTAAGGCCCTTAAGAACGATAAACGCGGGAATTAGGCTGATAAAACGTTTGATGTTGATTAATACGAAACTTTATATCATAAAAAAACATCTTGTAATGGCATCAATAAGGAGCATAGTAGTAGTGATCTATTTAGCTCATTGTTACCTATTTATATAACTTCAATGCTAGATTAGGTACTCTCACACCTCCTTCCCTCACATCTGCTCTGCTATACTTGTAACATGAAGGGAACATTACTTTCACACCCCGCATCCAACCTATCAGTAACGACATCCCACGTTCGTATTAATCTGACGACTCGCGCCATACTTCATCACAAGTCTACATTGTTCGGCGTGCGAGAATTCGCGGCATCCTAACTTACTAAGTATATTATCTATGCCAAGACCCACGGAAACTTTCTAGTTAACGTACATACAGGAGTTAACAAAGTTAAGGCACGTAGCTCAAAGCGACATAGTGTGTACTTGTGTAAGTGGTAGACCGAACGTACTGATTGGAGTCGATCGATCTCGAGTTCACGGACTACTGGATGCCCATGGCTCCGTTCGCGTGGAATAAAGTATCATACTCGTCAAGGCCCTGGATGGTTTCCTCTTTTAATTGCACCATTATGCTCTGAATTGCGATACATTACATTTCGTTTGTGTGAAAAGCGTATTTTTTCTGTTAGTGTAGCTAGTAATTAGTTACAGACCCGTAGGCATTTCTTCTACTTTTTTACCTGATATAGTAAACTAAAAGATATCAGATATATTGTCCCAATCCCAGTCACTTTCACCCTAAACTAGGGCTTTATTTACGAACACGGTAAACAACCTGCGGTAAAAATAGACAGGTGACCTTGTCTTGTATTGTATGTCGCGTTTTATTGTTCTATTCTAACTCTACCGTCGTCCTCGTGGATAGAAACAGGTCAATTAAAACTTCCACAGTAGTACCAGATACTTCATACTTCGGCAAAGGGTATCATTGAAATTGTTAACGGACTCTACTTACAAGCAAATTGTTTAGCGTCACAATGTATTTGTTCTGGAAATCTACGTTTCAATATCACAAAAGTATATGGTACTTTTTTACAGTTAGCTAGGCAAACATTTGACCGCCATCATACCTGATGTTAAGCAAGATGCGGCCTAAGGTGGTCCATGTTTGCCTAGAACTTAAAATTAAGGGTCTATTTTTTCAATGGTCAGATAGCGTATACGACGAACAAATTTGGATGTTGTCTATCTCGTCAACTTGATCAAGATAGAGACAGCATCAACTTTATCCTTCAGATAGGCTTGTCTGACCATTGGTATACCAATAGAAATATGCAATACACTTAAATGAAAGTCCGGACAATACGCACGGCCGTAAACAATCGCTTACACAGCACATTTCAATACCAGTGGACTTATAGTCGTAAATAATGCACAACAATGGCCCTTGTGCGACCCTATTTCTATGGAAGTAAAGGGCACGATTGAACTGAAATTTTATTCAGTGCGAATAGGCGTCAGTTCCAGCTATTTAATCGATATTCTCGCAAAGACTTGAGCTTATGTCACCATAATTATATAAATAGTTATGTCGTGTTATTTTTCATGGTCACAATTAGATTGTATATCCTATGGTCCGATATAGTACTCCGTGACACCAGGCTACTTAGTCATGCACGCCATTGTTGAGTTTTAATTACAGTGACAGCTATTTGGTGTCATTTGGTGACGTAAACATGTGTCAGGTCAGGCCAGCACTTATTTTCTTAAATACAGGGTAAATACATAAGGCATTTTTACGATTTAAATAAGATTTATCCTTTGTCATTTTCATCACATTTCTCTGTCACAATTCGCAATAGCTAAATATCGACAAAGAGAAAATACGAAGATCAAACAACGTGCAGTCTACAAGCTTGTTACCGACGTGTGACGTGCCACGTACAGCCTACGAGTAACTACTGTGTACAGACAGGAGTGAAGGCTTATTTCCGTAGTTTACTGTAAGTTCGATAACACTACGTGTGCACATGTGCATCTTTTAGCATTGCACAAATAAGATAGACCTACTTCAGTTGTACCTGGATTAAGTTTTTAGAGTCGAGTGATTGTTAAGTAGACATTTTATCACCGAAATATTAAGATTTTTTACTTACCTTTACCTACTACCTTTATCATCATCATCTTCAGCCTATTGCAGTCCACTGCTGGACGTGGGCATCCCCCAGGGCAAGCCACAAGGCTACTGCCACAGGGGGGTTTTGCCTATAGTCACCACGCTGGGCAGGCGGGTTGGTGACCGCAGTGTGATTTTCGGGCTATGTTGTCAACACGGGAGGTGCTGCTGCCCACCACCCGGAAACCCTTAATCGCCTCGTACGATACCCACGGACAGACATGGGGTGGTACGAATTCTACTCTGCCGGCACCACGCGGCCAATCCCTTCGCCTATACGAGTATATCTACTACCTACGCCTATATATCTGTAGATAATTCAGTCAAACGTAGTCTCAAGCTTTGACAAGTCGATAGAGTTAATTAAATTAATCATACATACATACATATAGACAGGGTTGTGTTCCCGAAATGGGGTAGCCAGAGCTGCAGGATCATAAAGTAGATCCCACAGCCACGTTTAGCATATCGGGGACAGACTGACGTAAATCATCCGTGACAAGTTTCATGCTTATCGCCTGAGAGAATGCCCGAGTCCCTTAGTCGACTCTTACGACATGCACGGAACGAGATGCAGCTCATATATTCGAATGTAAAGCCCCGCATAAGCACAGGAAACAAACCAATACAGAAAAGACTCAAAATTCCATTAGCTTATCTCGCAACGTAAATTATTATAGCAGACCTTAGCCATATTAAACAAAAAGATAATCCCGACCGGAATACCTTATTCACAAAATGTCCTAGCAGCGGAATATTGGACGCTTGCCAACTACAAAAATTATAGGTAGTAGTACCATTGCTGTGTAGTCTGAAGTATGGAAAATACGTTTGATATGGAATCGTGAACATACATTCTGCGTCAACGGTCAATACGAGTATTTAATGTTTTCTGACGACGACGACAACACTTAATACAATATAAGTAGAGGAATTCTTATTCTTCTATGTTAATACTAGCGAGTAGTTTGTTTGCAGAAGCGCTCAACCCTCACCGAATCCAATAGGTCTTCGACGACAGGTTCCTAAGAAACACAATTAAATTAATTGGAACCCCGGCATCGAATTACTTCAGTGCCCCGACGCCGGTGCATTGTTGCAAGCTCGGCATTCCTACATGTATTCACCTATAGGTATGTATCTAGGTTGATACACCTAATGAATTTACTTATGTATGATAAAAGGAAGCTTAGTGTAATAACTGCCTACCAGATCTCGTAACTTTCCTATATAGGTACACACAGTTGCTTTACTCGGTCTCCAATTCAATTCCGACGGATTTTAATTGGAAGTTCAAAGTTAAAAGCTTCTGCTAGTGTCTACCGAATGTTAAGATTCCAATCCGGCCGAAATAACTTTTATAGCTTCCCGGAGCTTATGCATAATTGCTCTCTGCAGTATAAAACTGAACAATGCCATACCTTTAAAAAAATTCAATCCGCCCATCAACGCACGCTGTCTGCATACCAAATCCGTATTCATCAAAACCAAACTACACAACACATCACCATAAAAAAGCACCTAAACAAACACAATCACGCTAACCGGCAAATGTAAGTAAGAACACGTGGGGACAAAACTGCGTGTCTGTCGGCCAGGTATCGGTGTATAACTAACTGAGTAGGTAACTGTTTGTGGTCGAGGTTGCTGACTCGGCTGCGGGTGTGGCGTGTGCTGCTTATGCATGCATTAGCATCTGATAGCAGGCTGCATTTTATTAGGCTAACTGCATTTTAAGTTGCGTTAGCCAAGTAAAAACCTCACATTTCTCATTTGTAGAGAACATTTGCTTTGATTGGATTGTTTCATATGAATACATACACACAGTGTATCCGTTTTTGTCCATCTCGCTTATTTAGGTATATATTTCACCGGATTCCGGGATCGGATGTAATGAAATTGTATTAAAATCAAATAATCAGATTATTTTGTTAAGCTCCCGACATATCATTTGTCAAGAAAGCTTTACACATCCATCCAACAATGACAATCCAGTAACAATACATAGTGAACGAGACATGAATCCATTTTAAAATCTATCTCAATTGACTGTCTCAGTAGATAGTGTTGCCTATTAGACTCGTATGTAAATACCCCTCATTTTTGCTCTATATCGATAATCAATAAACGTTTCTGCTCCCACTATACCCGCTTCCTCGCCCAACAATAATAATATCAAACCGGATCCGATCGAACGTGGAACTGCATTACCGATGTACGCTGTGCAAACGACGATGCCGTTATGTTTACCTACGAGTACGTCACAAATTAAACTTTAACCTTTGCGTGCACGCGAACCAACAACTGTGAATAAGCTCATGGCAATTAAGCTCTTTCGAAATTGGCGTATAACTGCAGAACCTCTCCGGAAAGAAATATGTAAAATTAACTCTGCTCGGGAAGCTATAAGGAACTGCCCGAGATATTACAAAAAATATAATACTCTGTACTTTTAATCAATATGACAATTGCAAAATAAGGAAACTCCTTTAGCGAGGTCACTTATACGGCCATATTAGAATGGCTTAGTGGGCATTGTTATTTATTACGTATGGCCGTACATTAGAAAATAATCAGCAAAACTTGTATGTAGAACCGAACTTTCTAGCCTACTATCGACCTATTAGAATTAAGTTTTAATAAAATTATTAATAAATAAAATGGAAAAAATCTTCACCCGAGTGGGAATCGAACCCGCGACCACTGCAAACCGTGCCAGCCGCTATAACCACTAAGCCACCGGGTCAATTACTCGGATGACGACTCGGATGTTAAAGTTTTAATGTAGAAATATAATTGCAATGTAACTTGAAAATTATAATAAGACAATGTACAAATTATTGTCAAGGCTGTCATTACCAGGAAACTGAGAGAATTTCATTAGATATCGATCAAAGCAACTTTAATTAGATCGTAAAACTGTCGTAGTCGTCAAGCTGTGAATTTAATTAAATTAATGTCGAATACTTTTATAGCGGAACTATACATTAAAATAACAATAAAACAGCATGTGTAATCTAGAATAGAATAGTTTTTTATTTGAGAATGTAAGTATTTAGTTCTTGTAATGTCGCGGACAAATATCACAAAAATCTCGATCTAATATACAAATAAACTTTTAAAATACATACATGACCTAGGTACATATAAAACATAAGCCATTCTCGGGACAACGATACAAATTCTTATACTAAAAGTAACAAATTTTCGCTTCTCTAAAAACGAATCAACCAAATCCTTCGACGATAAAATTCGAGAAAAAACAAGGAATATAAAACCAACTCAACTCAAGAATCAAATGAAAAGTTTGAGAAGCGGTCTAATCAAAATAAGAGCACTCGACGGACTGCGGTTAAACGGACAGAAAAACGGCTCATATTGCTTGTTCCGATGAAATAGTAAGCGGAACGAACAATGAAAATTGGCCTTTGATAGTTGAAGGACATGCCTCAAAATTCGAAGACATTAAATGAGGAGGGGAATAGAAAAGGGTCTCTGATTGACGATGGCGAAAACGAACGAGTAAAAACCCAATATTAACTTCATTAGTTTTCATGGATGCTTTTCTTCCGGACCGTGAACAAATCACTTTTGACTGAATATTCTTACGAACCTTTACATTATGAATTCTGTATCGTATCTCTAATTCAAATTAGTGAAGTTTGGAAAATACAGAGTTCAATAAACTTGGAGATATCTCCGAGAAAACATAAAAGAAAAAACAGTCAATAGAAAATTAATACCTAGCAAAAAAGTCAACTGAAGCTATAAAAGGAAATTAATCGAAAATATCACAAAACAAAATGTGAGGAAACTCGAGAATTAGATTCAAAAGCGATACACCGCGAGCGCTCGGACAAAACGAAGTTAGATCCTATTTTTATTACGGATACCAGTAGGGCTGGCGACAAGGAAAATTAATAATTTACGACGGCCGTTTATATCACTTACCAGCTGATTGGTGTGGTGTTGTGAAATCGAAAAGATTTCCCACAGGAATCCAAACCTTGTGTTAAAAGTAATCTAAGTTGTATTCCAGATTCTGCTATGAATAAATCACAGAGTGTTATTAAACTGGATTTGGATAGAAATTTTAAAAGATTACAAATAAAAGTGAAAAACTATAATACATACTTAATCATGCTATATTTGCGTTAGCGCGTACAAATAAAAGAATAAATATTTAAAGCCCAAACTCCCAATAATTTTGGCGCAGATTTTGGAGACGAAACGTCGAAAAATTGAGCAACCCTAAGAAATTGAAGGGAAGCTCACCGATCTTTCCTCGACTTTCCCTTTCTCTGATCGGGAGTCGGGATTCAATAATTAGTCGCTGATTTGATCATGCGGAGCTTTTGAAGTCAGATTCGGCAAAAACATTACAAATTCTTAAAAAATATTTATATAATCAATTCCAGTGTGTTTTTGTGTGCACGCAAACGATTATAATTTGACATTTAGTATATAACTTCCATCGGAGTATTTCTATTCCGGGATAAATTAGGGTTTATAGGTTACCTAAGGGAAATAAACACCAACACTTGACTTGACAAGAATGAAGCAAGGGCGGTAATAATAATACATCAACTCTACATTTTTACACTAAACGAATTCAATATAAATGTTGGAATAGACCGGGTGCAAAATCTAATAGTAAAGCAGCGAACGCAGAAATAGTGGACGATGAAATAGGAATACTTTCAATATGGGCTGCGATATTTCAATATTTTCACGGTGCATTAGCAAGTCCATTACTGACACCTCCGGCCGATCAAGGAGCGTGATAAATGAATTTCACAGGAATGGTGGATGCTTTCAGTGAATGCGACTGGGAAATATTGAATTTAAATATCTTAGAACAAATTTTGTTGGAGTGACAGATTTTACATCCGTATTGACTTCGGACCCGTATTACACGATCCAGTAAGCGAGGGCTTCAATTTTCGGGCGATTGGAATACATATATCAAATACCTAAGTAATATACCCTTGTTCGTATAAGTATCTTCTGTTTCTGTTTATGTCATACATAATATATAGAATGTTATATTTAAGGTGCAATACGAACATGCCCATAATTGGTAAGCGCATAAGACAAAATACCTTATTGCCTGTAATAATTTAATTTATATGTGTATACTGTTGGTGTGTCTTAGTAATAAATAAATAAATAAATAAGTATCTAATGTCATCGATAGGAGTTTACTAAATAATTAATGAGCGAGGGTTTTCCTCAGTGGCGGCGCTAGGCCTCGGCCTCGCGCTTAAGGAGGCTACGCAAAAGTTTTTAATTATTTAAAACTAGTGGACGCCCGCAACATCGTCCACGTGGACTGCAGAAAAACAAAATGTCGAAACTATCCGGGATAAAAATATTTTCCCGGGACAAAAAGTAGCCTATGTGTTAATCCAAATTCTATTAAAATCGCTCCAGTCGTTTTTACCTGAAAGAGTCACAAACATCCATCCATACTTACAAACTTTCGCATTTACAATATTAGTAGGATTTAGTTATTCATTTTTATTTATTTATTTATTTAAAAGGAGGCCTCGCGAATCTAATTTCGCCGACGTCCACGCGTCTAGTGGACGCGTCTAGTCTAGTCTAGCGCCGCCACTGGTTTTTCTAGTTTTGTACTCCAGACTTGCCATAAAGAAATATTCACGCATCAGATTTACACACTACACAACACATTAACCTAGTCCCACACTAAGATCCCTAAGGTCTTGTGTCGTAGGTACTAAGCAACGATATATAAATACATATATAAATCCTCCACGACGTGTCTGTCGACGGCGACACCATCAGTTCCTGGCATGTGCACGGATATGACTCGCGAAACCGAACTTAAGCATAGAAACATCCATTTAGATTTAACGTCAAGAACATAAAAAGTTAACCTAAAATGAGAAGATACGTTACGGTATAAGTCAATCTGTAAAACGAGATTTTCGACCAGTACTACTATGTACCACAGTCAATCACCTTATAAATAGAACAAAATATCGGAGTTAAGAAATAAGAGAACGTACCTCAAATTCTCGGTATAGCCCGGGTGGGCACTTGCAACAAAAGTTGTAAATATTTGCAAACAACCCCTGTGTCCTCTAATCAAGAGAGTAAATACACGTGTCAGTGCCCCAAGACGGGGTGGCGGTATACGAGCGGGGTTGACAGAGGCTGGGTAGTTCCCCATTGGCCACAATATTATTTTAGGGGTGAAGAAAGAAGACAATACGTGAAAAAAATCAGCTTTTTCATTAGTATTCATGGTCTCTCAAACCTAGAGTTTATTACTTATGACGTAAAAAGGTAAGGTAAGGTGAAGGTAAAAAATCTGGAGCGTGACGAATCTGGAATATGACAATAATTAAACATGACAGATACGGAACTAATCTTTACTACGGAATGAAGCCCGTTAAACTTTAATTCCGGTATAAACTAACTACAAAAGAGGCAACAGAAAAACTGCATTCTCACATTCTTGTTAGATGCTCTTTATAAATGCCAATGAAAAGAAAATATTTATGATAAGGAAAAATAAAACCTCAATTTTCTTCGAGCGGCTGGGCTGATGCCATTCACCCCTTCGGGGGGTGCGTTCGGTTAGTCAGAGGGTGAATCACTGGGGTAAGGCTTTGATGCTGGTGCAGCATGTGCAATCGTAACATGAAATGACTCACGGGAGACAAAGAAACTTGGGGGTCATTTATTTTACCACAAAAGAAGAGATAATATTGGATGGCATAATCGTATAATCTCACGCAAGCTTGTATTTTATGGGTTCTATTGAACATTATGGACAGGAGACAGGACACACATAATAATATTGATACCCACGACACAAAATTGTCGTGGGTATCGTGTCATTATTTTATCATGTTTTTAATGAAGTTTCTAGTGTAGCTATACATTTAGATGTACTTACACTATTTACAAACAATTATTATTATTTAAGTTATATTGCCATACATAAAAAATCTCTCGTTTATAATTTTTCCGTGAAGTTGTGTAGAGATGTGATAGCTAGTGTATCTCGATAGAGTTTACGGAAAGCGGATGGCTTTCTGCTTCAGCTTTATAGACTACTAACACCAGTTTACTGCGCTACGTGCAAAATGAGAAATTTATTTCTAATCTTAAGAAAACAATACATATATGTATAGGTAAGTACATATATGTATTGTTTTCTTAAGATTTGAAATAAATTTCTAAATATGTGTGTACCACTTGCTTCAAGTTTCATGTTTTCTTGATTTTGGTATTTTTTACTACATATTCTATGTTAATTCATATTCATCTATTCATAATCTATGTTAGTAGTAGCATTAGCACAGTAGATGACGATAACGGTGTACGGAAAAACTTGCATAAAGTTTATGAGACACTGTACTCTATTCTTTGTAAAAAAAAATTTTTTTTTTTTTTTTTTGTGAATCTTACAGAACACACACTTACAGAACATACATTAAGAGCAACAATAATTACACTTACAACTAAAAATCTAATGTATGTGCCCATTATAGGTGTGCTACATCCATCATTCACAGATAATATTATAGTGGAGTGTAATGTATTAATGATAAATAAATAAATAATAAATAAAATATTGCACACGTATTATAATGCAGTTTGTATCAAAGAGCGTAGCGACATGTTCGTAAATCCACAAATAAAATGCAATCTAGGATGGAGTGGTGGAGGGTATACAAACTTTTTCTTTATAACTTTCTTACAAATAAATAATATTTATGGCTCTGAAATGTATAAATAACGATAAAAAGGCGCATTAAAAACTAGAAGCACCATTACCGTACTTTGAGCGTCAAATAAAATATTCAGTAAGAACCGCCTACATAATATTTTATCGCTCAAATCCGATCGGCGTAGTCGATAAAACAAAAACATCTGCACCGAAAACAGTCGATAATAAATATCCCGAGGCAGATATAGGAGTGAAGGTAAAACAATAAATCACAATAGCCTCAGGGAAGGCAGGCAATATCAAGAACCTCACGTGAGACAAAAGAATTGGCGACGATCGCCCCTAAGAATAGGCTGATAAATGGCAAGCACCGAAGTGGTATAGCGTGTATAGACAAGACACCATGGACATAAATAAGGATAGAACGGTATTATAGCCGAATTCTTCGCATTTTATGTTTCATGACTCTCATGAATAACTGCTCAAAGTGTGTTGTGATAGTTATGGTGTCTACGAGGACTATGTAATAACAAAACTATTTGACTTAGGTTACGTATGTTGTAAAAAGACTTGTCAGTCTGTAGTCCGAAAAGACATATGTACGTACATATATATCTATATATAGAAAAGATAACGACAATGCCTATCGATTTATGTTTCAGCAAGAAAAGTAACATGAGCTCTCTCATAAGGTGTCCTTTGGTATTTACAAGTCTAAGCAGAAACAAAGGAGTACAAACGGTGTTTGATGCCGAGCCTGCAAAGTGATGAGTAGAAAATTACTGTGAGATGATAGTTGAAATTGACGCTGGCACCATTTAGTTTTTGTCTATGTAAACATCAACATTTTTTATATGATACTACAAAAGTTACATAAGTCAACCATCTCACATTAGGCATAGAAGCCAATGACGGACTGCAGAATGTTTCCAACAAGGCAAGTAAATTAAATTATATTTACTCAGGGCAGCAAAAGAAATCAGATAATCAGTGGCGGCGACACGCACGCGACCTACCTACTTCAGACCTCTGACCCAAAAAGTTGATTGTTCCCACCCAATCCTGATTGCTTCACACTTCACCGGTTTCTCACAATCGAAACATTTATAATTTCCCCAATTACGAACGTTCGCGCTCTATTGTTCGATGCCATTATATATCAATCCAAATGTAAATAATTTATAAATTGAAATTTTTATGAATACGCATTGATTTAGGAACGAAATTGCGCAGGCAAATAATTTGGCAGCGTAATCTGAATGTGGTCTATAGTCTATTTCTCAATTTCTGTTTGAATCTGATCTAACTCTTACATAATATTATCGACGATAGATAGAAACATCACATCACAATATTTTCTCGCAAGATTTTCTGTCTGTTTGTATGGAAATAATCATTCATAATCATTCAATAATCACAATCAAAATAATCACTACGATACGATCATCAATTCAGTCATAAGTCCATAGCTAAACGTAGCCCTCCCTCAATGATCTCTGGGATTGGTTGGACGAATTTTTTTTCATACCTTACCGTCTCTTAGTAAATTAATGTTCTATTTTTATATCCAATCGCTGAAAGGCATGTTCCTATGAATAAAACGAGACAGGAAATGAAAGTGTCTTCAACAGGCTATTAACTTTTTCGTATATTCCTACCCACCCATATAAGGAACATAATACTAAGTCCCTCCGCACATGGAGCTACTCAAATATGATGGAATTAATCAGTAATTAGAATTACAAACTAGTTATAAACTGTATTTCGCACACGACGCTACTCACATTGCAAGGTTTCAGTCACCGAACGTGCGAAAAACCTAGCAAGGGGAAATATTGGAAGCAATAAAAATGTCGAGTGGATCGAGCGAAGATGACGATGTCATTATACTATATTATCATCATAACAGACGCCGAAGGAATCGACGCAGATTTTGGATTCACCCATATATCCAAAATAATGTAAACTGCAGATTGTCAGTTGCAGCACGAGAGCTGCGTGAAACAGATAATAAATTTGTGGGATTCTATAGAATGTCCAAAGTAAACTCGGGTAACCTAGTAGCTCGGCGACCGGCACGACGCGTCGCGCGCGATCAGTTGCCAACGCGTTACTAACTGGTTAGTGACTCCCGTGTGCGAACCTGTTGGCAATGTATGGGCGGTGACGCTCAAAAAACTCGTTAGTAATTTTAGTTTGTGATTAGTTCCTTTTGAGTAGCTCCATGTGCGGAGGGCCTTATATTACACTTTCTTGAAGTTAAGTCGCACCGAACGTAGAATAGATGTCGTCGTCAGCCATGCAGTCCATTGCTGGACGTAGGCCTCCCCCAGAGTACGGTATGGCTCGATCTCCCGTTTTTGCCATATAAGAATAGATGTGGGACCACACAAATATGTTAAACCAAAAACGAAATGTGTTACTTACATCAATAGTCAGTAGATATTTTACTAACGTTGGTTACTCCAAAATCTGAAATAATAATATAAATTTCAGGTTAAGCATGAATACGATAAAGAATCTGTAAATGTTTGTGGTTTATCTAACTAAGGACATCATAACCCTTTACTCCGGTTCCAAGGAGATATTTTTAATTGCAACTAAATCCAGTAAAGATTATTTTCACTGCTAACAGGTTAAGCCATGAAAACTTCAGTAAAAGCTGCACTGAGCTTATACTCGTATCGCCCGTTTTCCACGTCTCTGCAATCTTTATATAGAAGCCATTCTTAGCAGTTTTGTTCTTTAACAATGGCGACTCTATGGTTATTTTCATTTAATACAGTCATTTAGCCTTCATTTGCAGAGCAAGTACACGGTAACGTCTGATAACGCGTTCCGGTAACAGGGAAACGTTGCCGACTACATTCCCGGGGGAGATAACGGAACGGTACAACACTAATATGTTAATATTTATGTTGAACAAACTTTTTCATACAGAAACACGTTTTTTATGTAGATTTTTGCGTTAACTCTTTCAGGGATGGTAATGGTAATGTTCTGTTTTTTACATATTTTGCATGTAATTTTGAATTAAAACGGAAATATATTTGGATGGGTCAAACGTAATGGTTTATTCTTTGCTTTGCGAATATACTGTTAATGTTTTCAGATAAAATGATTTTATAATTTACAGAGCCAAACACAATTATTATTGATCCAGTTGGATTATCTCCGGAGATAAATTATAAACGAAAGTACTTGAACGTCACAGCAATATGTCACGGTATTCTTTAGATAGCGGTTATCTGTTTATCCACGAGTGGTATTGCCGCAATAAAGCACTACGTGATAAAGTTATCGACGCAAGCTTTTTAACCTATTTATCCTATGTCATGATATCCGAAATCTAATATGAGTGGAATATCTACCTTTTTTTTATATAAATACAGAAGGGAGAATTTCTTACTGGATGGCGGCATGAATGGTGTGAAACAAACAGTTTAGTTTCGGCAGTGTATGTAGATACACCTCGAAACCATTTAGCTTGAAAAGAAGGAATATAGCCTTTAAATATTTACCAACATTTATCTCCATTTTCTGCGAGTATAATAGAATGTCAATTGCAGTAGAGACGTGCCCGTCGCACTAGAAATAGAGCATCGTGTCCTTTGAACTGAAATGAACTTAAAGATTCAAACGAACGGGCAAAGGAAAAGAAATAATGAGGAATGCGGAAGTATTTAGGCATGATACTAGTCGTACAAAATGCTACTGTTATAGAATACTTATGTAACTTAAGCGAATACAAAATTAAGGAAGCTCGTAACGTAAAGATGTAAACGACGACTATTTCCCTAAGGTTCAGTCACAGATTGCAATATTCTATCAAATGCAATGAATTTAAGCTTACGCTTTTTTATCACAAACCATTCCGTATCCCTAAATTCGAATTTTCCAGAAAAATATTTACTTCGTACAAATCAACTCCTCATTCCTTTTTCTCGGTTCACATGTAAGTAGGCTCTGAAACTGATCAAGGGAGTGGATTTTTACAGGCCAAATAAACAATCGGATATGGCAACATCGTGAATTTAATTAGCAGGGAGAAACCACAACAAACGGGTATAAGTCCGGGATGTTGTGTGCGGTTACATGGCCAATTGATCATGTAGATTGTACTCGCGGGTTTTATTACGGGAATAAGCAAGCATCGAAATATTTAATACTAGTGGACGCCCGCGACTCCGACCGCGTGGACTGTAGAAAAAACAAAATGTCGAAATTATCCGGGATAAAAACATTTTCCCGGGATAAAAAGTAGCCTATATGTTAAACTGCATCGAAATCGGCCCAGCCGTTTCTGAGATTAGCGTACACAAACACCGATCCGTTACAATTTTATTATATGTATAGAATAGATTTATTATAAGACAGACCTAAAGTAGAATGATGTATTACTTTCAGTTACAGGTTAATTAAGTTTTTATACTTCAGTACTTTTTTGCGTAAGGGACTAAGTTACATCTAGGTAACATGGTTGTATTTTAGGTGGTGTACTTTTTAGTCCCTTACGCACATACATACCCATAATCTTAGCGATTAGAATATTGATAAGATAAATGCTTTTCAGATAAATAGAATGCTCCCGATTGAGTTAGGCGCTTTAATTGCTGAAATTCTGCCATATTCCAAAATGCAATCACGAGCCCACAATGGATTTCGTTGTTACGTGATCATCGATCCAATGTCTAATAACGCTTAGGAATTTGCACTGACATATAAGTAGCTTTCTGCCACTAGCTTGGAAACCTGGCATTTAATAATAAAGCAAAAGCTTGAAGCTCATAGACCCTTCAAGTAATCCCTTTGTCTTATGAAGATCATGCCGGAAAATTCAATTTTAGAACACAAAGTATAAGGATAATATATTATTCCAACGTCGTCACCAAAAAAGAAGCATAGAGAGCACATTTTAATAAAATCAAGACACAAAGCAAAGCAGTTGACCTCCCCGCTCACGGGTTACTTCAGGAGCAGTTTTTCAGCTGTCCTTGTTCAACTTAATCCACTGTCTATCTTCACTACGTTATGCATAAATTTTCCGCACATGGAGTTTTAAACCCGTTTACTCAGTATACAGGTTTCATTATCTGCAAACTATACCGCCATACAATCGGCGTCAGTAGTATTTAGGAGGAAGATTCGACTATGATGGTATACTTTGCGTGCTGTTGGCTGTACTCATACGCTGACAGGCACAAAGCGAGAGCAGCTCGAGCCGCGTAAACCTCTCAACGAACAAACTACAGCGATATTATACCTATACTTTCATGCTGTAAACTCAGGGTGGAAATATAACTCTTGAATGTAAACATAAGGTGCAAATTAGAATGAAAAAAATTATACTTAATAGTTGTAAACTCATCTAAGGTTGTAAATCAGTTTTTTAGTACATCCTGATTAAGTGACTTTGGAATAGTTCTAGAGGCTCGAAGAGTATATTTAATCTAATTTTTGTAGTGTCAATTTGTTACTTTGATATAACTTTTTTAATTTAGTTCATCGTTCGTAGTCAACCGATACATAAATGGCGATTAATATGATTTAAAATAAACGTTGAAATTTTATTATATTATTATGTTGCAGATGCACTTAAATGGTTTTGGAACATTACACATTATTTTGGAAATCAATCCGACGATTTCTAAGAGCAAAATACCTACCGCCAAACTGCTGATTACTTACAGTATAATACATAGTTAAGTAACTTCTTAGAATCTCTATCCCAATAATCATTCTTCTTAAGTATCAACAAACTTTATCAAAAATATAACTTGAAGCAAAGAAAATCTCCTGGAAATGGGCCATTACTTACAGTGTTATATCAATTACGATGATGTAGCATTATTTAATTACTCTAAATACTATTTAATAAGCGTATTTTACCCTGTAAGTAAAAAGAAAAAATCTATAAAGTGAATCACGAAATACGAAGTAAATTATAGGTTTCTAATGTTGTTCATTATGTTCATTAAGAGGTATGTCATGCTGAAGATTTTTATAATTAGTTAGAAAATATATAAGGTCTACCTAGTTTCGTGTCAAAAGATAATCACAAATTTTCGATACATAGATATAATATACATTATATGTATATCTAAATACAAACTATGTTATAATTAAAAAAGTATTTAGAAAAGAGATGGTAAAATTCGCCATCCGAGTAATAGACGCAGTAGCTCAGTGGTTAGAGCGCTAGCACGGTATGCAGAGGGATCGATTCCCACTCGGGTGAGGATTTTTTCCATATCTTTATTAATAATTTTATAAAAGTATTTTTGTTTACGTTTGTTCTTTATTATCTCTTCAAGCTTCAACCAAACTTCTTGAAATTTTGCATAACGAGAAGTACCTACATAGGCTACATTTACATAACGAGAAGGACATAGGCTACATTCTGTAGCCCACGCAGACGAAGTCGCGGGCAACAGCTAGTATTAAATAAAGTAGATACTGTCATGTAATAGGTATCCACTGTGTGGTTACGGCAGTGGTTATGGAGGAGATAGCGCGGGGGTCTATGGGAAGGAACCTTTCAGAATGGAAAGAAAGGACAAAGGATTGGGAGGTGTGGATTAGTTGGAGAGACCTTTGCCTAAAAGTTGCAATCGTTACAAGCTAGTTAAGAAATAGAAAATATTCTATACATATCTGTGTACATAGAGGAGTGCGTACACGTGATTTCTTGCCACGAAATCTTTTAGGCACAACCGCTATTTTGATTTTGACACCCGGAAAATATCTAAATTCGCGAAAATTCTAGGAAATCTTTTGCAAGATTTCATGACTGTAGAAAATAAGAACCTATATCACTTAGTCGACCGTTAACGTAACAGGCGAAACTTAAAAGATACAACAGGCACATCGCTAGACTATGTACCGTGCCGACAGGCGTTTATAAAGTAAAACTTGCGAGTTTACGTTACTTACTACCTATATTTTACTCTCCCAAGTTGAAACTAACTTGTTTGAGCCTGGCACAGTTTTAGACAACAATGTGCTTAATTCCAAGTTGCAAGTACTATTCTCACTCACTATCTAAGTACTAACAAAACGTTTACATTTTATATTAATGACCAATTGAAACTGTAATATAATAATGCAATGCAACCGTTTACGAGTAATTACCATTTTATGATCTCAACCTAACCTCACCATAATGAAACTATCATTACATTACTAATGCACTTGGCATTTGACAAATTATCTTCAGGGAATATCTTACAGTATTAGAAACCTATAGTATTATAATTCTAAGCTATATGTACATACCTATAATATTAAATAAATTCAATGGTACAACGACGGTAAGATTGAACCCGTGGGTCTCAAAGTCATTGAAATCCAATACTCCTCCACTGCGCATCACAATGGGCCTGAGCCAGCGAGGATTGCATTCTGTGCTAAATCTGCATCTTGCAGTTCGGTGTCAATACCAGTCTTTGTAGACCAGCCTCCGCTATGAACGCGTCGTCGAGGTAATCGAATAGGAGTTAGGATTGCTATGTTTATTTCTATAGGAATCGAATGGAATAAACCATAGTATTTATAATTAAAGTGTCGAACTTGGCTAGCAGCATCCCAATCCCAACTGATGTATAAATGTGAAAGTTTATTTTTTTGTTTGTTACCTCTTAACTCTTTATTTACTCAACTAATCTTTTAGAAATTTCGCATACATATGGTTGAGAATATGAAGAAGAACATATGCATAGTTCGCGCGCAACAGCTAGTATATGTACCTTTATAATTGATATTTTGCACGACTACCAAAAACCCTTTCTCCAAAACTCAACTTAGAGATTATACTTCCAAAAACCAATATTATCCAAACGGCTTGTTTGGCGAGATTTCCACTGCTTCATCGGTATAGTTTTACCGAGTACATAAGCCTGCCTGACGTACGTGCGACATCGTTTCGCACTCCAGTAAGAATGATTAATACGAACCCCAAATAAAGAAAGGAGGCATTATGGGTGGGCTGAGGATCCATCATGAACTCTGCGCACCCTTGGAGATCATCATGAATTTTCTTTTACAAGACATCACTCACGTACCCGTTAATACCTATAACGTAGAGCAGGGGTTCCTAATTTTTTTGCCAAGGAACCCTAATTGTTTATTTATACTTTTCCTATCGGATCCCTACTTTGATAACTACTTCGGTGCGCGCGAACAACGTTGGTCACGGAACGTATGATAATATTTTTTACGGAACCCTTGCGGCCCTTTCACGGAACCCCAGGGTTCCGCGGACCACCTTTCGGGAACCGCTGACGTAGAGGAATAATTCCTCAGTGCCTATATAACACGGCTTCTATCAGTAAACCCATAGATATTTAGCATATTCTAACCTAGATTTATTAGCGCTTCAAAGTCGTGTCTGGCACAAGGTACAGAGGCAATACTTGACCTAAATAGTCATCAAAGGATATGTTGGTAAAAGGTAAATGTTGATAAAATATGTATAAGTAGTATAGGAGTAAATACATAATATTAAATTTTACCCAGGTTTGTTGTGACGGGAAGATTAAATTACACGCGTACTCAATTAAAAATATCTATACAAAGATAAATGGATATTGCGTTTTGCATCTAGTGATTATATTACTATATACTATAAGGCAGTAGCCTTGTGGCGTGCCCTGGGGGAGGCCTACGTCCAGCAGTGGACTGCAATAGGCTGAAGAAGAAGAAGATTATATTACATGATCTAGTGGATCCAATAGTAAGTATTTATGAACTTTTAAGGGCTACATAGTGAAAACACAGTTCCCGTTTTCACTTTTATTTGTCTGTGACTAGAGCGTGACTTACAGTTAGATGCACAAAATACAAAAGCGAATATCCATTAAGACTCATACACGATTACACTGAGACGTGATCGAACTTTATAACACAGTAACATTGAATACTTAAGTTGTCCTGTATTCTGAAGGCGATGCCAATAAACAATTTATGGTTAATGCAAATTTAATACGTTTACCTTGACAATTTATTACGTTGTTACAGACATTACGTTTATTCAGTTTTTCTTCCAAATCCTATTAATAAAATAAAGTAAGGTAAACGATCAGTGTCTTTTTTGGATAACATTATGGCACAGAAATAACAGGTGGCTTGCGTATTTGTAAAAATATCTCAAACTGTCATGCATAAAATGCAGGTTAACCTGATTTCATAAACATTCGAGAATCTATAAAACAGCAACTAATCTACAATTCCAAGGTTTAAATCCACACAACAGTCATTTGATGCGTAATCATCAAAACAGCACGAAATCACTCAAATATTCATTTTAACGCGGATCCAGGGGAAACGCAAAGGCGTAATCGCCGCGGACAAACAATCCTGTCAAAGCAAACTTCGTTTCGTTAGGCCATCCATCCGCCAAGTGGGAATAAAAAACGGCTGTAATCCTTTCGCAACATACCCTCGTTAATCCTGCAAACTTCCCGCCGTTCGCAGACCATTTGTTTAAAACAAATGATGGCTTGTTTAAAGCAAATAATGCCGTGTTTTAATGCAAAACACAGAAGCAAAACAACCCGTTTGATTTTCGCCGTGGACCTGTACGCAACGAGAGCGTCTAGGGATACCGGGATACCTATTCGGTGTTACTTTTACGAGGGGTTTATTTGAACGTTATTTATAGCGGGCAACCCCTAGGTGCAACACCACCTGTTTTAGTATTCTTTCGTGATTATTTTCAGCCGATGTAATGAACAATATTACGATTTATGAACTGTACCTGTTCTAGTGGCCTGTACCTAATGTAGATTGTGTTAAACAATGAAGCAATATACAATGAATAAAGTCATAAATCTTTTGAGTCTGTATTTTCCTTACCCTCAAATTTTATTATTTTCAAAGCATAACTTACTTAGGCAAGTTAGAATTTGGTGAATGTTCAAGTTAATTTAGTAGAATTAGAGCAACAATTTCAGCATTGCTTATCACTGGGCCCGCTACAGGCGCCCTGTAGCGCAATGTTAATAATTTATGCGAACAGTTTCGTTCACAAGAACCGTTGTCCGGAAAACATAAAAGCTTTTAACGTTATTTCACTGCGCCCCGAGTAATTCTGCCGCGGTTCAAACGCCATTAAAATGAATTCTGAAGAGCCGTGATGTTTCGCCATTCAGAAATATTAACATTGTCTGTCCGCGGAAACGCCTCCCTGCGGTGATGTGATAGGTACGAGAAGAAAGAATGACCCATCGAAATCCCAAGTAATTTATTCGGGAACTCTGAGAGAATTTCACTTAGCACGTGTCAAGAGCTTCAACTATTAATCTTGGAAATGCTTCCCAAAACAATTTATTAAGCCGACAAAGGAACGCTAAACGTGGGTCTTGTAATTTGGGATGTGGAGATTAGGCGGGTCAACGTAATAATATACAGAGTAATGGTAAGACAAATGATTGGACGCCATTTCACGCATGAATATTTAGCAGCGGTATTGTAGATTGGCCACAAAGGGCAGCCCGCGTGACGGACAGGTTGGAGGAGCCCGGGAAGTGGAGCAGACTCATCGTGGTTTCTACGAAGAGACGCTCTACCGTATTCGATAAAGGTTCGCTTGCTCGCTCTAATTTTGTCTAGTCACGTGTTCATAATTAAAGTTCGGTATGAAACTTTTAGTAAACGCTCTGAAACCACACTTTGTTAAGCTCCAACAAAGCAAACCTGTCATGAAAACTGCCCGTAATAGTTCATTGGACGTTCAGTTTATCATGCCAGAGGTAATTACTTACTTTTACTTTAAATTTTATTCAAACTGTATCGCTAAATTATGCCAAGGTTTTTTAGAAAGATAAAAAATCAAGACTAATATTTCGGAGTAAAACAGGATTCTAAACTTTAATACCTACCTATTTCCACATATTCATGAATAGTGAAATTATTATAGGTTATTATCATTATTATTGTATCTCTGTTTAAATTCTCGGGACTACAGTCCCGGTCCTTTGAGAGGCGTGCATCGGGCCGTGGCCAAGATGTAGAGGGCCTTTTTAGAGAACTTTAATATGGTGTGTGATACACATGGCGGGTACCATCGCCGACCGCACAATATGATACACCCGGCGATGGTCCCCGCCACAGAGATGAGTGCCGTGGGGGCGTGGGCGGTGTAAGACTATGAACAAAATAGGCAAACATCGGAAAACGCAATGCGGGACTTGATCTAACGCGTCACACGGGAGTCATTCAGTGGTTGTGTGCGATCGGTGACCAACAAGGGGTCACTTTTCATAGGTAAGTACAATAACAATTTTGTTTTCTAGCATTTATACCCAAATTTCATTTTATTTCGCTGATGACATATGTAACCTAACGGCCTGAATGTTGGGTGTTGAAATCAGGACCGAGTGATGATAATTGCGTAACTGCGCACGCTGCTATTGACAGGTTGTAGACTATACGTCACGTTGCCGCGACGAGTAATAACTAATGTTAAGTAGATAATTTTGAGAGTTTAAAAAATATTATGTTTATGTAAAACTGGTGAATTACTTATTATTATTAGTGTAACATTACAAAGTCCTTTCTTTATTTTTGTGTTTCTTATTAATAAATATTTTTTTAAATTATAATATAAAAAAATATTATTTAACTGTAAAATAGTTACTCACCTAATTCTTAAATATTTCAGTATTGGTAGATAATAAATGACACCAATAAGGTGGTGACTCGCTACGACTCATCCCTTCATAACCTTTTATTTGTGACCTCATACTTTTGTGACTGTGATGCCTCAAAATCTGCTCAAACAACGAGAAGTAGAAAAAGTAGGTTGAATTTTAAGATGAAGCCGCACGCACGGAGCACAACGCAAGTGCTCGATAACAAATTTATCGACAGTCAATCACTAGCGTACGTGTGAAATTTGTTGAATGTATTTGCTATACTGAGGCGCGTACTTACACAGTAGATAGCAATGTGTGCGCGCCAATGAGAGTACCGCCTTAAATGTGTGAGTGTCAGAGATTTATCAATGTGGGTGTAATTTGTGTTATTATTTAGATGTCAATGTAAGTGTGGCTTATAGCAGCTTACATCAGAACTCAAACTAAGTGCGCTTAGCGGCCCATCTCCTGTGTTTCTGTTATCTATGGTCCCCGCCATGTGCAAAACTATATTGGAGTGCAGATCTATGTCATGCGATGGAAACAAAGGTCATGGGCTATGGGGCTGAATGTTGGGTAGGGTTGAGTAACTGGGCTATTGAAGGAGACTAACGGACGCCTGCCATTACAACCAAGCTCATAATTGTTTGGTGGCAGGTGGTGACTCGCCGACTCATTTCATGGGCCCCCTGAAACGGCCGCACGCACGGACCGACAAAGGGGGCAACATTTGGTGAGCGGCTAGGGTGGAGGGGTTAAACCGAAGCCAACTCACCACTTACGGACGGGCACGTCCACCCTCGATCTGTCATAGCTCTCGCGACTCCACTCTGCCCGGCCAGCGAAGGCAAGGCAGAGGTGGGGGAACTGTTCCTCGTCAGACCTCACTCCGGCACCCCCGGAAGCACTTCAGATTCGTGGGAACACTACCTCCCAACAGCTCGCCACAAGCTGCCCTGCGGGCTATTATTATTATCAAAAGAAATTTTCATTAACATGTTCTATTATATGTTCTAATATAAACCTTAACTTTTGGAAAATTGGATTTCATAACACAAATAAAACTTCTACATATTACAAAAATATGTATAACAAAAAAACCTACATACACCCCATTCATGCCGTGTAGCAATGATGATATAAGACACCCCATCCCTACCCAGCCTAGGAAACGGACCGGCAACCATAATCAAGGGACCGTTGAGTGCTCTGAGGTTTTAATTACGGGCTGTGTATACTCTAGTATAGCACACATCCAGGTCATCCAATACGTACGCCACCGGACTAATGAATGCGGTGGAAAAGCTTCCTTAGATCTCAGTTTGAAAAGGCTCGCTACATTTACTGCCATCTCTTTCAGTAACAAAATTATTCATCAAAGTTCTTTAAAGACATTAATAAAATTATTGTTGAACCAAAATAAACACGACTTCCAAAACATCTGGTGGCTCTAGAATGACTTTAAACTGGCGTGTTTTAAAACAAAGAACTCAATAAATACCCGCGCTGGAAGGAGTGGGTCATGAAAAACTTGTAACAGCGGGTTTAGCGGCAAACCAGACGTACAATAAGAAAACCGGCCCGGAATAATGGCTTATTCAAATTTAACGTCGGAAAAACCACCCTTTGGAAAACGATCGCCCGGCGAACACCTGCGGCTCAAAGGAACCTTTTTAACTATAACTATATAGAGAATATAAATTTTATCCCAACTACAAAACGCATTAGAATTGATGATACCTACTATCTAGGGTTGCACAATTATTATAAGGCAATTATAAGGTATAGTTTCGACTGCAATTTTATCTTTATAAAAAGTATAAAATAGGTTTAGCCTACATAAAAAGTAGCCTGTATTTTTATAAAATCGCTCCAGCTGTTTTTACGTGCAAGTAACAAACATGCGTTTATAATATTAGTAGGATTCAGTAGGTCTAAGAATCGGCTACTATCTGTTTTTCAGAAATAAGCGATATCCACGCGATTCAGGTCACTATCATGTTGAATGACGGTTTTTCATATCTCTCAGAAGGGTTCTGCATCAGGTTATCTAGACTTCATGTTATTAGAAAGTGCTTATCATGCTGAGCAACTGACGGTATTTTCAGTTTAGAAATCAAGCATAATCATTTCTACGCTTTTATTCTTTCATACCTTGAACCGTTTACGCACCCGCAAGGAAGTCCCAAAGTTGAAAGTTTGTCCCTATTGGTCGCACTTGATGCTAAAGATAAATGGACTTTGGAGATTAGCGCGTTAATCTCTTCAGCTTTATAATATTGGTATGAGTTGTATAACGATTCCCCAAGTAGCTACATTTACTAGGTGTTACAAAAAGACGTAGGTAAAGCTAAAAAGTACTTGGCTATTCTAATTAATGTTTCGTTAAAACAAAAGCGTCGAAAACAAAAGCGTCGAAAACACCCAGCAAATTACACGAGAAGCGAGCAAAAAGAATTTTAATGGCATTCTCACAATACGACGGCGACGGGGACTAGCTTTCGGTATTTGGGAAGTTGGAAACTCGAGTAATTTGAGTGTTAGTTCATAATTCCCTTTTATTTTTAATTGAACAAGTTCGTGTAACCAGCTGTAAAATGGATATTAAATTAGTTGATAGTGCGACAAATGGGAAATACCTTAGAATAATGATAGATCGGAGTGAAGACCAACCATTAATCTAAAAGAAATACTATAGATAGATCAGGTCAGTAAAATTACTGTACAATCGATAGAAACTTAAGGATTTTTTACGAAATTTATTTAATACCCCTTTCTTGTTTAAATTAAGAATAATCTAAAGAATGACCGGATAACTTTTTTTTGTTTAGTAACGGTTTTGTAATAAAGGTGTCTACTCAACAGAGCACGAGTTAGATCCTGCTTTGCGAGCATCGATTAATTGTACCTTACATTCTGGATAACCTATTTATCTAAGTTAATAGCATAGCTCATTCAGAAACAATACACATATTTTTCCAGGATAATAACCGACTAGATACCTACTAACAACCTTATATGTATTATGTACACCTATAACATCTGCGTAATCGTACTAAATCACTGTCAGTAATACTAACTAGTAACTACCACTATTACAATAGACTCACTCTATCTTCTAGAATAACTAAAATTCACAAAATTTCAAACATATTTACCTACTACTTTCTTACTTCGCCTAGTAGAGCCTACTTGCATCTCCGTCGCGTATCTGTATCTAAAATTGAATGTTTCAGACTTATGCCGGATTTCACCAGTGCTCCCTAAACGGTCTCTTTGTTAGGAAGATTTTAGAGAAAGACATCTCCTAAACTAACTCCTAACTTAAATTGCTTTTCACCAACATAGGGACTCAAAAAGTACGGACTCTTTACATAATAGTGAGGTCGAAAACCGAATTCGTAAAATCGTGTGTTTGTTTGTTTGACAACATATTTGAAAATTGTCTACAACGAAATTAAATTAAGTTACAATTATATCAGTACAATGTATTTTAATATAGCCAAAAACCTTATTTCTTATAAATTTTGTCAAAACTGATACTTAAAATGCGTTAGGAAACTTCTAAATCTTTGCAGCTTCGACTGCTTTACATGAAAACTATTATAATTGAGATTATAATTGAGTTACTGTGAAATCAGGTATTAGTTACCTATAGATACAATTCAATTATGTAGAGTAAAACTGAACTTAAAATGCGTTATAAATCTTAGAACGTCGGTGAAATCAGGCATTAGTTACCTATAGATACAATTCAATTATGTAGAGTAAAAAAATGATTGAATAAGTTGAATTCGAATACAGTTTTTTACAAAGCTTCTCTGAAATTAACAATAAAATGAGTCACTAATGCCTTATGTCATTAAGAAGTAATTAATCAAAACCTGAAATGAGACTTCCGAAAAAAGGGATTTTTGCGGGCGATAAACATCGTCGAAATGTCCCGGTAATTGAAATATAATTCAATATAAATGAGTGTCGCTGGTGAAAAGGATAATTTTATTATTTACTAGCTGTTGTCCGCAATCTGTCGACGACGTGGAGTTGTTTTGTCCATACCTAAACAGATAAAACTTCTCTAGATTTTCCTTTTAAACTTCCTCGAGAGGATACTTGGGCAACCAGCCAGTAAAACATCAGTCTAAGTACCTACCTACCTTCCAACACAGAAGTAGAGGAGTGGCACAGCACTACAAGAACCTCCTGTTTTATATACCTAAACAGTGCCGGTGTTATTATAAAACTGTGTCTAAAGTCATTAAAAATTATATTTATCAATATTAGGGAATGTTTAGCTTAAAGTGTTTCTTTCTATGGGGCAAAAGCAAGGTTGGTCATCATTGATTGCATTCATAAGAAAAACTTAAATGATAAATCTAAAAAAGCGAAAGACCATAAATTAATTTACAGATATGAGCCTGTTGGGCCTGGCAACATGAATTAATTTAGTGTTAGGTACTTACTACTTATTCGTTAAGTCCAGCTCCCAGTTTATAAATTACTAACTGTTGCCCCTGACTTCATCCATGTGGTATACAGAATGTAGTCTAATGTCCTTCGCCATACTCCCAACTACATACGTACGATCTATGACCATACATTGAACTCCTAAGTCGCGTCAGCAATACAACACGGCGCGCTTATTTATTTCTTTACTTTATAATTTGATGTTCTAATTACTATTGATTGTACCTACTAAAGCAAACTTTCTAAATAGTAAATTCATTGCAAATTTGGTATATTACGTCGACAGTTCACGTCGATTCTACTCGTTACCATACTACAGTCGAAAGTTTTTTACTATACTTTCAAATATGCGGTATATTACGTTGACAGTTCACGCCGAGTTCGGTAAGAAGTTCGATACGATAGTAACGAGTACTCATGGTCAAAGTAACGAATACATACGGGTACGCTTTTATTCCTTGCTTTTACACCTCTATACCTACCAGTGTAATACCGCCCCTTGATTACGTAAAAGCAATAGCAAAGCCGAAGCCGCGCGATCGCGATAATTGAGAGTATGTGCGTGCGCGCAATGAGCGCTCGGCGTCCTCCCGCGCCCCGCACCTCGCCCCGCATACACACACCTCTCAATTATCGCGATCGCGCTGCTTCTGCTTTGCTGTTGCTTTTACGTAATCAGGGGACCGATCACCAAAGCAATCGCGCGTATTCACTCTTCTATCTCACCATTTACTTACCAGTTACTTTACCATTCGTGATTATATTATATCAATTCACCATCTTTTATTCTAGATGTACGAACGGTATAACATATTTAATGACGACTGATGGGTGTGGTAGGCAGTAGCCCTGCCAGCAACGCCATTGGTCCTGGCTTCGTATCCCGGTAGGTGCAAACATTGATATGATGAATATCAATGTTTGTTTCCGAGTCATGGATGTTTCTATAAGTATCTATGTATTTATATACTGTTGCTTAGTACCCACGACACAAGACCTAGTGTGGGACTAGTTCAATGTGTTGTGAAGTGTGTGAATATTTATAATTATGTGAAATTTCAAGAAGATTGGTTGAGTAAGTGGTTTACTTACTTTCACATTTCTAATATTTGTTGGGATAAATATGTCAAATTGGAACTGCCAATAATAAATAATTTAAGTAATCACTCAATTTAATAGCAACAACCAAAACTTTGTCAGTAATTTAGTCAGAAATAGAATTCCCAGTTGAAAACTGTAAACTAATACTGAAAAGTCAGCCTCTTAACAATAAATTACATGACTAGAAAACCAATGTTACATAGTCCCTTTCCATATTTTGTTTGTTTTTTTTTTATAAAAAATTTGTTGAACACTATGATTGATAAGTATCTGATTCATTATTGAGAAAACAACCTCTCTTAAGATTTTCTACAGCGTTAATAATAAAGCACAAAATTATTCATACCACAATAAAAGTGCTGATGTGGAGATTCACAAGAATACTTCAGCTGCATCTCCTTCCATGCATTTTGTAAGAGTCGCCTGAGGAACGCAGGCATTCTCTCAGGCTATAAGCTAGCAAATTGTCAAGCATTGATCATTAGCATCTATACCTGCTATTCTAAATATAGCTGTGGAATCTCCCTTATGATCTGGCTACCCCATTTTTGGAACACAGCTGCATCTATATGTATGATAAAACTACAATTCACCACCGTCATACCTGGAGAACATGAAAGAATTTGGGTAAGGTGAAAACCGCTGAAGCTACGGGCATAATGTTCACTTTCAAATTCCCACCCGGGAATACACTACTATGAAGCCGGGCATAATGTTCACTTTTATCAAGTGCACAATGAAGCTTTGGGCACACTGCGAAAGAACGGATAATTTTTATTTTTACTTGTAATTGAAGTAATATATGACCCCGATACATTTCCCGATTACCAAAACTAGGGCACAATCATGCAATATCCATTCAGCATTTGTAATTTTTATAAATTATATTCAGAATTAGGAAATTAACAATGGAAAAAATATACACATACTCATGGATGTGATAAGTACATAGAAACAAGTAATATTTTCCATTTTTATTGAAGACTAACCAAGGGAATGAATGAAGAAATTATTAAGTCTAAAATATTACATATTTGAAATATTATGAAATGTTGGCAGGAATGTTGTTGAGACAACATATTATCCGAAAAATTTACGTAAAATAAATAAAATAGATGCAAAGAAGACTTATGGCATGTGAAAATGTTTCAGTGAATGATCACAATAAAATTATTGGTCACTTCTAAAGAACTCTACTTGAATATAATAAATGGGTCATGAGTTTTTATACATTATCATCCATGGTGTAGACTATAGGCTTCATGATTTTCGAGGATTTCATGATATTTGTTACGTAAAATATCAAATAAAACATTAGTTTGCTAATAATATCGATCGGCTACTTTTGTTGGTAGCTGGTGAGCTAAAGCTAACTTACCCTTCCAGCTTCGCTGATAGGTAGAATCTGGATGAAAACTCACTTCGACTTGATATATTTACGCCCGATAAACATTTAAACACTAATAAATCCACGTTTATTATGTACCTATTTTACTCGAAAAAATTTTTTGCGTACGCGAATTAAAACCGCAACACGAAAAACATTCGATAGATGGCGGTACTGGCATATTTGACTTTGTTTGACACTTGGATTGTTGCCAGAAATTCTATAGATTCGATAGACATGTACGGAAATACATACCATGGTAGGTTATGGTAGAAAATGGATCAAATAAAAATGCTGCGGAACCGAAATAAGAATACAAGAACTAAAGATATTAGATCTACAGTGGTTTATTTTCGTCACTTTTCGGCTGGCGTAACATTCATCTGAGGGCGTAACGCTCTCTTATGAATCGAACTCTCGTTTCATAGAATAACATTATATCGTAGACAGGTAAAGTATAGACAAACTACTGAAATAATAATAATTACAAGAGTAAGATGGCGCAAATGTAAATTATGAAGGTGTGAGCAGGACGAGACAGCAAGTAACTAACATAACTAACATTTGCATGCCAATGACTGGCAAATATGCAGGAGCAAATTTTTCTATTACATTATCACCATTATGTACCCATATTTATGCAAATAAATGATCTGAATCTGAGATTTAAGTTTTTTGTCTCCACTTGCGTATATGGTGTTTTTGTTTGCCATCATTGCTGTAGATGGCAGACAAATTGTTCGAGTCGTAAGAGATATTATACAAAATAATTAAAGTTTCGTGAAATTTGTGTTCTCGAACCTTAATCAATATCCTACAAGGTACTAAAATTGTGCAGTTATGGTAAATTGCAGTATAATTAGGTGTAAAAGCCGTAGTGAGCGAAATCACCCAAACATAACCTTTCATCGGTAAGTTGAATTTTTGTTGAGACGCTTAATGTAAATCAATATATTATTAAGTTAGTATCTATTTTCTGTCATAATCACGCAGTTTTGACGTGAAACGTCTTTAAAATCGCGCCGAAACATACGGGTACCAGGTTTAAAAACTGGACCGTAACGAAATCTCTCAAAATTTAGGTGTTAAGGGTTCTATATCATCGTACCTTAATAATTAAAAAACTATTAGTCTTAGAAACTTTTCCTAAACGGTAATATCTCTCAAAGTGGTGTAAGGGTTCTGCATATTTCACTTATTTTTTTCTTTCATAGTCAGCTCGCTGTTATGACATTGAGTTCGTGTCGGGGTCAAGCGGGGCTCCAAAGGAATAATTTTCGTTTTTTCCACATTTTCCTCTTATTCTTCGTCCCTATTGGGAGGGATACTGCGATAACTGTTATCCAACACAAAAATAATTTTTTAATTCGAAACCGGCGCTCACAAACAAACAAACAAACAAACTCTTCAGCTTGTTTATTATTATATTATATTCAGTGTACGCCCGCGACTCGTGACTCCGAAAAATAAAAATTTATAGCGTGGTGATTCTTTCGTGTGTTTTAATAAAAACAAAAATCCAGTCAAACTCCATACAAAATTTATTTGAACCGATTGATTTACGCGGAAGAGTACAAAAATAACTCACAAACTTTCGTGTAATTTGGACAGTATTTATATCTATACTAATATTATAAAGCTGAAGAGTTTGTTTGTTTGTTTGTTTGAACGCGCTAATCTCAGGAACTACTGGTCTGATTTTTTTCTTTCAAAAATTCTTTCAGTGTTAGATAGCCCATTTACCAAGGAAGGCTACAGTCTATACAACAACCTGCCCGGCTTCGCACGGGTATATAGCAACGCCCCCTCACCAACACAAAAAGCGGAATTTTTTAATTCGAAGTCGTGGGCGGCTGCTATTTAAAATAACCAGAAAGTGACAATCTTCAAATATATAAACATTTGCATGTATTTTATGTTTCTATTACGTACCTGTTTAAAGTTTCTTTTTTTATTAAAATACTTAAAACAGCGTCCATCTTGTTTTCATTTCAATCTTTTACTTTAAAAGCGATTCGCTAACATAGACGTTTCACGTTAAAACCAACGGCCGTGTGCCCCGACACAGCCCCACCCGCTTTTTTTATTGAATTTAAAGTCTAAATATGATAAAAGCCAAACCAAATAATATACCTACATAGCTAATAAATAATGTTATGTATGTAAGTACATCATATTTTCTCTCTCACTCTGTATACGCTATTAGCTCCTCTATTCCTTTCTCCCTCTACGCGTTAGATCTACAGTGGTTTTATGAACTCTCGTTACATAGAATAACTTTCGAAGTCCTCAGAATCTGCATAGACTTTCTAGAGGTAATAGGGATGATGACAGTTATTTTATTTATATTTACATCGAAAGATAATAAAATAAAATGTGGTCATACACATAGTAACTAGCGCCATCATCTATCAGAACTAAACGTTGAAACGGACGTTAGTGAAGGTGAAGGTGGGTCACTAGTTTATCAATACAATAAATAAATAAATAAATATTTATGTGAATTACAATTAAAATTTTATTTGAAACTCTTTAAACATACATCTAAAAATATAAAATCTTTGGTAAACATTTAAAATGTAACAGGAAAAACAATTTACTTAAAAATATTATTTGAATATAATTTTATACTTATTCACAATTATTTAACTGTGCTGCCAATCAACAACTCAATTATATTATGGTATACCTAAATAAGCAATAGTATCACATGATTGAGCAATCGAATACCTACTTACATTTATTACTAATGTAGGTATCTATATTGATATAATTATAAGTCCATTTATTGTTCACTAGCTGAAAAACAGATAATTACACAAAGTGAATGTGACATTGTAGATTAACCATATTACCGACACGGAACTTTGATAAATGGTGTTATCTATGATATTTAAAACAAAGTTATAAATAAAAAAGAGCATGCTGCATGCGCGTGATTTTTCTCATTTTATACACACTTCCATAAGTCACTGACTACTTTGTGGATTTTTTATAGAGGAGAATTCTCAATGTCCTATATAAGAAAATATTAATGTAATTAGCAAACAAATTTCTTCATGCATTTGCAAAGTTTATTTAGATTTTTTTTTTTGTAATTATTATCATAACACTACAGTATTCACTGAAAACATGACATCTGCCTAGAATTTTCAAATTACATTAGGCTGTATCGTCCGTGTAAGCGAGAGAAAGACGCCATATCGCAAAATTGTAAATAACCAAGATTTTTATAGCTTAGTTGAGCTAATAATGGAATGTAATTTGAGAAAATCCAGAAGACATGATCACACAAAATCAACCCCAGTGTCAAGCAGTTCCCTTATTAGTATAGTTGCCTTCCGTGGTAAAATTTTCAATGCATGCCCAAGCAACAACATATGTTTTGGGACAGATGCCTCTTGGTAGCCCCGACGAACACTGTCAAGAATCAAGCTAGCCGCTACGTCAGGGGATATGGTGCCAAAATAACTTGGTAGTCTGAAATATGCAGAAGTATATTATTAAATATGTGTAACAGAGAATAGGTAACTTACCTAAGGTAAGAAATAAAAAATGTGATAAATTAAATTAGTGATTGTAAGAACAATGTAAATAAACAACTTACTTCAGCCTCAAATCAGTCCTGTCATCATCACTGAGAATAAATGGATAAATGTGTATAAGAGTGACATGAACTCCTTTTATTTTATTGACTCTTAAATCCTCTATCAAGGACTCTGCTAAGCCTTGAACAGCAAATTGAGCAACGCTGAGAGGAATTTGGTCCTTTATATAGCTCAGACCAGCTACAGAGGTTAATGACACTATGTGACCTCGATTCTTGGACTTCATGCCTGGTAGAAACTGATCTAGCAGCTGAAAAGGATAAAAATACTAAAATACTTGACTGGTCATTTTCCACTGGCTTTAGGACATTCATAGACATATATTGTTTCTCTACTGGACACATCATTCAATATTAGTAAGGTAACAAACATTATGAATCATTCACCTTTATAGCATGGATTAGCTTAGATAAACAGTGTTACTTTTTATATTTATAACCAAAATTAAATTGAATTTGCTGTACAATTCAGTCAGAAACCAGTGTTTGTTATTGAGTTCTGCAGTGCAGGCTTGGTTGTTATCAGCCAATAGCCTGCTAGCATTATCAATAGAATATACATACTATGTAATACACTGAGAGAATATGATAATAACTTACATAATATTATGTTATAATTTTGTAGTGGTACTAAAGAAACTCACCCAGAAGTAAGATGTTAGAGTAAGATCAAAAGTGTCATGTATATCTTGAGGAGGTTGAGTCATTAAGGACCTGGGGCTAGGAATTCCACAGCAGTAGAACAGCATGCTGACAAAGCCCAGGTCTTCCTTCACCTTTGCAGCCATAGCATCTACATGCTCCTTGGATGTTATGTTGCAAGTATATGCAGCAGCTGAACCACCTTTGCTTTTGATTATGCTTACAGTTTCATCATTATTGGTATCATTCTGATCTATACAGAGCACTATAGCTCCTAGTTCAGCCAGTTGAATGGCTATTTCTCGACCAACACCTCTCCCTGAACCAATAACCTGGAAAATTTATAGAAAAGCATTTTATTATACTGATTGATTGAAAATCTAATTAAAATTGTGACATACAATTGTAAAGTATGGACTAATATGTATACTACTAAATTTCTGGTTCTAAAATATGTTTTCTTAAGTTGGTGTAAGCTTACCATAGCAGTCTCTAATCTAACACTTTTCAAAGGCGGTGGCTTGAAAAGTTCATAAGTAGCTTGTAAGACTGCACAGATGGCATTCACAACCACCCATACTACATCAGCCATTAAAATACTCAGTGAATACAGCTTCAAGAGAAGCCTTATTGGGAATATCACATTCAACAACATACCAACAAAGCTGTCATTAGGCCTTTTTTTCTGAAAACAAAAATAAAAGCTTAAGATAAAAATCACAATCATCACAGCTGAAGATAAATAATAGGCAAGTAGGTACTCCAAGAATCCTGATAGATAATTCAATGAGTCTTTATTTAATTATAAACATTTTAAAATAATATGTACTAACTTAATAATCATGAAGGTACATGGAAGGTACTTAGTAACAATATAATTCTGTAATTAATAGAACTTACCTCTGCTGAAAATTAATTCCAGAAATTTTATTTAAAGTATGTAACTATGTATGTCATGAACTCAAGGTATTAAACATGAGTTAACATCAATAACAACAATATTAAATATTAACTTAATTTAATATTTAACTTACTTGGGATTTCTTGAAATGAAGAACACCATTTCCATTTTTCTCTACCAATTTCAACATTATTATAATTTAACTAGTCTGCAAAAAAGGAAACAGCTGTAAACATGGATTTCTATAGTACAATTATAAGAAGGTACAATGTTTAAGGATATAATTAGTGTCTTATCAATCTGAGATAAAAAGAGATTAAGTATGTAAGTACTTAGATATCTACCCACATTGCATTAAATGTCAATTTAAATTATTTTATTCTTGATATTATTATTGATAATCTGCATTACAATAAGTAGAATTATTGTAATGCAGATTATCAATAATAAAATCAATTATGTAAGGATTACCAATATAAATAAAATTAAAAAATGTTAATCATGTGTAGGTACATTTTTTTTTTGTTTCGGGGGGAAAATGCATTACGCATACCACCCGGGCGCAGGGAGTACCCGAGTGGTTATGTGGGACTCCCGTATAGGCTAATGAGACCCACGGTATACCCACTAAAAACCCCCCCATCTTCCTCCTCGCCGCCTTGTGACGGGGTTACGGGAACGCTTTCGCAAACATCCGCGACCCCGCCGGCGGCAGCCGCCCGCATGCGGCTCCATCGCGATAGCCCGAAGGCCCTCCATGATGGGCGCACCAGATGGTGTGTAGGTAACCTAGCTAACCTGGTTACAACTTATTAAAATTTATAAATCGTTACTTACCTACATGCCAAGTTTACCAATAAATAGGATTGTTACATACGTTTTAGTCCATGCAATGCAACACGAATTCACTACGCACACGATTATTCCCGTGGTCTATGTATTGTATGTATTGTTCCTTTTAATATGTACATAGGTTCATAAATAGAAATATGAAATAGGTATGTAATATTCTATTGGTTCATACTTAGAAATCTTAGTTAGAATGGAAAACCAAACAAATCTTTGACTCTACGACCAACCCTTTAAAGCTGTAACAAACCGTATGTGTATTCGTTACTGAGTAACGGGTACTCAGTAGTACTCAGAGTAACGGGTACTGCATCAAATACCGAACAAAATTCGGCGGGAAAAGCTGGAAGGGTGCAGGTGTAATTTTCTTGTGAAAATCAAAAATTATTTGTAAATGGCTTGCATGTGTCCGTAAAGTGATGTTTTCTGGTAGATAAGTTATATTTTGATTTCTTGTGATGTGAATCTAGTGCGTGTGCATGGTTTTATACGCAGGTAAGCCGAGTAAAACTTTAGCCGGATTACGATCTCTTCATGGGCGCATGTAAGTTGTTTCTGCAATGGTTTTTCATTTTGACTAACTTTACACTTGTTCTTGAGGATTTTCCCGACGTTTCCATTCATCATCATTATCATTCATCATAAATTCAGAATACATTTTATTAAACAATGATTAGGCTGTATGGGCTTAGTTCCCCTTGCCTTTCCTTCGGGATAAACTAAAAAAAAAAAAATCAAGTACTGAATAACGAAACGTTACCCAGGAATTCGTCTCCTTACTCGCATGTTTCGTATCATACGTATTTTTCGTATAATACACTGTTTCGGATCGCAAGTGTATTGATATGTTTGTTTTTGATCGTATGTTCTACCAATGCGCGTGATGCGGTTCATTTAAATCGCTTATTACAAAGAACGGTGATTAGGTTTGTTTAAAGTAATTATATATTATTTTAAATCGTCAAAGTTTTTTACTGTTTTGTACTATTCTTTGTAATATGATTTAAGTTTGTGGTTAAAATTTTCTAAATAGTAAATCCATTGCAAATTTGGTATATTACGTCGATATGTCACGTCGACTCGACTTGTTACCATACTACATACTATAGTTACTATACCATATGCGGTATCAGAAGTAACGAGTTCGGTAACGATGCGATAGTAACGAGTACTCATGGTCAAAGTAACGAATACATACGGATACGCTTTTATTCCTTACTTTTACACCTCTACAACACTTAATTTCTTTTGTTTGTTTAGTTTATCCCGAAGTAAAGGCAAGGGGAACTAAGCCCATAAAGCCATTGTCTTTAGTAAATGATTTCTGGGTGATAATGATGATGATCAATGGAAACGTCGGGAAAATCTTCAAGAACAAGTGTAAACTTAGTCAAAATGAAAAATAATTGCAGAATCAACTTACATGGGCCCATGAAGAGATCGTATTCCGGCTAAAGTTTTACTCAGCTTCCCTGCATAAAACCATGCACACGCACTAGATTCACATCACAAGTACATAATCAAAATATAACTTATTTACCAGAAAACATCACTTTACGGACACATGCAAGCCATTTACAAATATTTTTTGATTTTCACAAGAAAATTACACCTGCACCTTTCCAACTTTTCCCGCTGAATCCGTCAGTACATTAAGTAGTCTGTGGCTGAATCCCCTTAATTTCTTGATCTGAGCCACAGACTAAGAAGAGATCAGTGAGATATATACTATGGAGAAGCCCCTAGTCCAAAAACAGCGTGCATACCTACAACTAACACTAACGTATGAGGCTTTACAAATGGCGCATTTATCTAGGGCAGTTCCCGATAGTCGAATTGTGTTTATCGATATTTCGAAGAAGCATTGTTTGTAAACATTAGTTAACTAACTCGCACCTGTTAGATATGAGTGACGTTTGACGTTTTTCCACATTAATGTATCCGATGTAGGTATCCACTCAGATGAATGATATACATACATGTATCCTACTAAAAAATTCAACTTTGTGTTTGCGAAATCAGCATCTTTGGGTTTTTTATAGTGCAAACTTTATGTGAATAGGTACTATTAAATTAAGTAGTAAACTCTTTAGGAACTATTGACTATAATACACAAAACTGTGCCTAATAAAAAACCTAATTTCGTCTTTTCGCATTCTCTCTATTTCTAAATAAAATAAGGTATATATGTGTGTATACCTACCTACTGAATACGTTCTATTTTATTAAGCCAATCGTGGGACAGAATAACGTGTAATACTATTAGCAAACTCGTTAGGAACTATTGATGACAGTAATACTTGTTTATTTTGTTTATTGTTATATTAGGAGGACAAACAGCGAAATTTATAGAACATATAAACAATAGCTATGACTTAGAACTATGCTAATAATAAGTCCCCACAGATAGCTTTAATAACATTAGTTGGTTCAGGGGAATACATAAATTAAGTCGGTACAGTAAGATACAGTGCCAGACATATTTTGTCAGGACACACAGAAAAGAAAGACACTCAAGCGCAAAAGGTTAGGTATTAGACCTATCACATCCCCAGTGAAGAGAATAAAAATAAAATTTAAAGAATTTATACTTATTTAATGCCACCAAATTTATCATCTGGATATAATTGTGTCAGCTATCTCTAATAATTATCATAACATCTCAAAATAAGTAAGTGTATTTACTTCAAATAAGTAACTGTATTGATTTGAAATAAGTAAGTGTATTGATTTGAAATAAGTAATTGTATTGACGTCTGTTAAAATGCCGCCATGTGGAAAGTCGGAAAGTCAATTGAGCTTCCTTCCTACAAAGGCAATATTAAAACATGGCGCCATTTTACAGGCAGTCTTCTTGGAATCTTTAAAGCGACAAATACTGTGTGTTTCACAAAAGTGTATTTAAAGTGTATTAAACGGTAAAGAGTGAGTATTCCTGTGTTTATAATTTATTTTGCACCCATCACCTACTTTGACACTGAAGTAAGGTTTTTGATATATATTAATCTACTTAAAATGTAGTTTACAAAATAGATTACTTAGATTACAAAATAGAGTCTTACATCTCAGAAGTGGGATGCTTTACGCCAATATTGACAAAAATAGCTCATAATTACTGTATTTTTTTTCTCTTCCTCTCTTTCTTTCTTTCGATTACATTAGTTTACATTAACACTAGTGTATCACAATTCAAATAAAATTACCGAATAACCTTCGTGTGGGCTACATATAAGTATTTGTTTTGTTTACTGCATGGTTTTGGTCTTTTTTATCATTAAGTACCTCATTTATTTTCATTATATGTACTTAAAGATTTATATAAGTGCCTGCTTATAATTACACATACTTTTCTAATTGTTGAGCAGTACTCTGTGCGATTAATACCTATCACTTTCAGTGGATACGGAACATGCCAAGTATAACGGTGCAGAGCTGTACTCGCCTACACGTCATACGGAGCGAACCTCGCATAACAGAGAAAGGCAACAGCGGAACATTCGAGCCAGTCGCCGCCGGTCTCGCAGTCGGGAGTCTTATCGGTCTCGCAGCCCAGGGGCAACCAGACGGCCAAGCAGGCGGTCATGCCGCCCCAATACCCGCCGGTTTTCCAGCCGATCGTCCAGCCGGTCAAGCCACCGGGCAACAAGCCGGAAGAGCCGCCGGGCAACCAGCCGGGCGAGCCGCCGGGCGACAAGCCGGGCCAGCTGCCGTGCAGCCAGCCGGGTGACCAGTCGGGCGAGACGTCGGGTGACAAGCCGGGCAACCAGCCGGGCCAGCCGTCGGGCTACCAGCCGGGCTAGCCGCCGGGCGACCAGCCGGGCGAGCCGCTTGGCGACCAGCCGGGCGAGCCCCCGGGCGACCAGCCGGGCGAGCCGCCGGGCGACCAGCCGGGCGAGCCGCCGGGCGACCAGCCGTGCGAGCCGCCGGGCGACCAGCCGGGCGAGCCGCCGGGCGACCAGCCGGGCGAGCCGCCGGGCGACCAGCCGGGTGAGTCGCCGGGCGACCTGCCGGGCCATTCGCCAGGCGACCAGCCGGGCCAGCCGCCGGGCGAGCAGCCGGGCGAGCCGCCAAGTGACCGGCCGGGCGAGCCGCCGATCGACCAGCCGCGCGAGCCGCCGTGCGACCAGCCGGGCGAGCGGCCGAGCGACCAGCCGGGCGAGCGGCCGAGCGACCAGCCGGGTGAGACTAGAGTTATCAAAATTTAATGTGTCTCATCACGCGAAAACGAATAATAGCGATATAGGTCAGTTGGTAGACGCCTTAAAAGCAGTTACGCGTAGCGACACTTTAGATAAGCTAGGCAATAATATGCATAATACTGTCCCGGAATTCGACCCCACGAGAAAAGAACAAACTATGGCAATGTGGTTACATAAAGTAAACGAATGTGCTTTAATTTATGGGTGGACGGATAAGCAGTTAGTTCATTTCTCGCTACCCAAATTACGCGGTCTGGCCCAACGATGGTATGAAGGCTTGCCATCGGTTCTTTTCTCGTGGCAAGAATGGCAGGCAAAATTACTCGCAGCGTTCCCTTCGGAGGAGAATTACGGGCAAATGCTCAGTGACATGTTGGCCAAACGAGCTAGGTTCGGAGACTCGCTGGAGGAATACTATTATGATAAACTAGCTTTAGTGAATAGATGTGGCATATTGGGCAAACGTGCTGTAGAGTGTATCTTACACGGAATCGATGATCGCGCAATCAGATTAGGTGCAGAAGCGGTACAATATGACGATCCTGATCGGTTGTTAGCCTATTTGAGAAGTGTTAGGAATAGCAAAGTAATGACGGATCGAAAACCAATTGTTAGAGGCAATACAAATAGGACGCAAGACGTTTTACTTAAATCAGGAGTTAGAGTACCGCGGTGTTTCAATTGTAAGCAGGAAGGACATTTATCCCCGCAATGTCCACAGCCCAAAAAGAAATGTAGTAAGTGCAGCAAAATTGGCCATGAGGCTGATCAATGCTATTCTAAGCTTCCACCACCCGATAAGATAGTCATGACCGTAACTTATGATAGTCAACCCTCGCAGAAATACTTTAAAGATGTGAAAGTCAATGGAATACCGTTTGAGGCTTTTATTGATTTGGGAAGTGAATGCTGCATGGTCCGAGAATTTGAGTTCAGCCGAATAAAAGGCGAATTTGAAACCGGAGATTTACCTACTCTAAAGGGATTTGGCAATTCTCTTGTCCAAGTTTTAGGTAAAACTTTTGTCAACATTACAGTTGACGAGGTAGAAGCGGTCACGGAGTTGCTTATTGTTCCCGATGATGCCATGCATGTACCACTTATGATTGGCCAAACCTTTACAGAACAGCCACACGTTGTTGTCATTAAAACTAACGAAAAACTTGAGGTGATGAAAATAACAAATGACGTAGTCGTTAACTCAAAATATAAGTTGTTCTGTAAAGATGAGGTTCAAGCATCTGGTATTTCGGTTGTTGATGTTTATACTGATCCTGTCTTCGTAGGTGACCTATATGTTGAGGGTGGATTTCGTTTAAAAGACGATATTAGGTTCTGTGTCCTCTCAGGATTGTTTACTATTCCTAAATCTGGCGAAGGCAAAATTGTTCTTAACATTCCGAATAATGTCAAAGTCACGTTGAATAAGGGTTATCTTCTTGCTCGTGGAAGAGTGGCTGAGGAGTATTCTGTTATGTGTGTGCAGTCTTCAACCGTCAATAAGCAGGCATTGGCATTAATTAATTTAACTGACGTAAAGGTTGGTAGCGAGATTTCAGTAGCTGAAAAGGAACAATTACTTGCACTTTTAAACAGGTACCGAAACTGCTTCGCTTCCGATCTTTCGGAGTTAGGAACTACGTTGGTAGGAGAGATGTCAATCACTCTTGATGATACTGAGCCAGTTGTTTATAGACCTTACAGATTAGCTATTAGTGAAAAGCAAGCAGTAAGGAATATAGTTGGAGAACTACTAGAGAATGATATCATTCGTCCTTCCACCTCACCCTATGCGAGTCCAGTTGTATTGGTTAGGAAAAAAACGGGAGAGTATCGATTGTGCATCGATTATAGAGCATTAAATAAGCGTACTATAAAGGAAAAATATCCGATGCCCTTAATTGATGATCAACTTGATGTACTAGCAGGTCATCAATTTTATACTACGCTTGATCTAGCATCAGGTTACTACCAAATACCTATCCGTGAAAGTGACAAGTACAAGACAGCGTTTGTAACGCCGGACGGACATTTTGAGTTTAACAGAATGCCGTTCGGCCTTGCAAACGCTCCTGCCACATTTCAACGAATTATGAACCAAGTCTTGGGTTCCACCCGCCATAAGGAAGCACTTGCATATTTGGACGATGTAATCATCCCTTCTAAAGATTTCCACGAAGGCATGAGTCGTTTAGAATCTATTTTAAAGTTATTCTCTGACGCAGGTCTAACGCTAAAGCTTTTTAAGTGTTTTTTCTTTGGGCATAACGTAGATTATCTTGGCTTCGAAGTGTCGAAGGATGGCATTCAGCCTGGGTCTAGGAAAATAGAAGCAGTTAAAAGTTTCCCTATCCCACAAAATCAACATAATGTTCGTCAATTCATAGGCTTAGCAAGTTTTTTCGTAGGTTCGTACCACGATTCTCTATTATAGCTAAACCATTGACACGACTTCTAAAGAAAGACGTAATTTGGGATTGGGGCAGGGAACAGGATATGGCTTTCAGGACCTTGCAACAAAAACTAGTTGAAAAACCTACTTTGGCTTTGTATAACCCAAATTCGGAAACAGAGGTGCACACTGATGCCTGCAAAATAGGGGTTGCAGGTATCCTATTACAAGCAAGTTCGAATAAAACTCTAAAGCCGGTTGCTTATTTTAGTAGGCAGACTAGTCCAGAAGAGCAAAATTATTCATCGTATGATCTAGAAACACTTGCTGTCGTAGCAGCTCTTCAGAAGTTTAGGGTGTATTTAGTTGGGGTAAAATTTAAAATCGTCACAGATTGTAATTCATTACGCGCTACTTTTCAAAAAAGGGATATGGTGCCACGCGTGGCTCGGTGGTGGGAACAGATGCAGGAATTTAACTTTAACATTGAATATAGACCGGGTAAATCTATGGCCCACGTTGACGCTCTTAGTCGCAATCCCATCCCCGAGTCACGCACTGTTCTCGCGGTGACTGAAACGGATTGGCTAACAACTGTGCAAAGTGCAGATTCTGAAATTCAAAGAATTATAAATATTATAAAGGATCCGAATTTTGATAATATAATAGATATTAAAACCAATTACAAGGTAAAAGGGGATAGGTTATATAGAATTACGGAACAGGGTGATAGGTGGGTAGTACCAAAAGGGGTGCGATGGCAGGTCGTGAAGCAAAATCATGATGACATTGGTCATTTTTCAGTAGATAAAACACTGGATAAGGTTAGGGCAACGTATTGGTTTGCTAAAATGCGCAGTTTCATAAAGAAGTACGTTACGTCATGTTTAGAGTGCGCTTACTCCAAATCATCAGGAGGCAAAAGACCTGGATTTCTTCACCCTATCGAAAAAATAGATATTCCATTTGATACTGTCCATATAGATCATGTTGGTCCTTTTGTACGGAGTAGTAAGGGAAACATGCATATTTTGGTTATGATTGATGCATTTACTCGTTATATTTATCTTAAGGCTGTTAAAAACACTAAGTCGCATACATCCATTAAAATTCTTAGGGAATATTTCGGTAATTTTGGTGTTCCGAGAAGGTTAATATCCGATCGGGGAACTTCATTCACTAGCGCTACCTTCCAGAAATTTATGAAAGAAAAGGGTATTAAGCACATATTAAATGCTGTAGCCACTCCAAGGGCGAACGGTCAGGTGGAACGTTATAACAAAGTTATTGTCGATGCTTTAACCGCAAAATCTATAAACTCGTCTGATAATAAATGGGATGACCTTTTGCCCGAAGTCCAATGGGGTTTGAATAATACCTTAAACAAAGGTATTAACCGGACACCTGCAGAAGCATTATTCGGTATTAGACTCACGGGAACTAGTGATAGTAGAATAATTTCAGAAATAGGTAGTGACTTAACAAACGTATCAGATGCAACTATAACGCATATTAGGGAAGAGATGAATTCTCACATTGAGGCATGCCAAGCTTCACAAAAAACTAGGTTCGATAAAAAGCGCTGTGCTCCTACATTATTTAAAGTAGGCGATCTAGTCCGTGTTGAAAGGCACATTCCTGCTACGGGTCAAAGTAAAAAATTGTTACCGAAGTACCAAGGCCCATACAGGATCACGGAAATTTTAGATTGTGATAGATTCATAGTAAAAGATACACCTTTAACAAGAAAGGGCGGTAAACCTTACTCGGCAACAGTAGCCATAGATAAAATTAAACCATGGTTGAGTTTTAATAGACCTCATGACGTATCTTCCAGCGACTCTTCCGAGGAAGAATAAAATGTAATTATAAACTATACATTTGATTAATTGTTCCTTGTCAATTCTATTATATGTACCTTCTATAAGAATAATTATCTTACATATTAGGTATACATTATGCACATAATAATATCATCACTGTATAAAAGAAAACTAGCATTGGTTAATTAGTTGTTTGTAATAATAATGGCTGTTTATAAAATATTTTTTTCGTATATTCAGAGTATTCAGGACATAAGGGGCCTGTTGCTCATAAAGACATTCAAAATGTGGGGCCTGTTGTCGAATAAAAGGCATTCAGGACTATTTATCTAGAGTAAACCTATATTTAAAACTGATATTTTATACTGTGTGTAAATAATAAACTTGCCTTGAAAATTATGTTTAGTTTAGTGATAGTAATAAGTGGGAATCTAATTTCAAACTTTGTGTTTATATATGTTTTAATTATATTATGTCACGAGTAAGTATGATCATTATGTTTTGGTTATGGAGTAAATTTTGCATGTATTCTGCTACCGTACGAGGGCGTACTATCTTACTCGGATGGCCGACTGTCAGCTATCTCTAATAATTATCATAACATCTCAAAATAAGTAAGTGTATTGATTTGAAATAAGTAAGTGTATTGATTTGAAATAAGTAATTGTATTGACGTCTGTTAAAATGCCGCCATGTGGAAAGTCGGAAAGTCAATTGAGCTTCCTTCCTACAAAGGCAATATTAAAACATGGCGCCATTTTACAGGCAGTCTTCTTGGAATCTTTAAAGCGACAAATACTGTGTGTTTCACAAAAGTGTATTTAAAGTGTATTAAACGGTAAAGAGTGAGTATTCCTGTGTTTATAATTTATTTTGCACCCATCACCTACTTTGACACTGAAGTAAGGTTTTTGATATATATTAATCTACTTAAAATGTAGTTTACAAAATAGATTACTTAGATTACAAAATAGAGTCTTACAATTGTATGTATATATGATTTTATATAAAGTAGTCTGCATTCATTAAATGACGTATCGATGTCGGACTGGTACAGAATAAGTCCACATCAACAGTTAGTTTGTTGAACTCTTGGCAAGCTCGCAGCAAGAATGAATCGTCTCGATAGTTGGTTCCCGCTATCGGCACACTCAACACTGGTCGACGCCTAAATCTGCACAAATTCGCCTTGACATATATTTTGGACAGGATCTCAGCTGAGTCGACTCTACTACTAGCCACATTAGCCAGATAACATATATCACTCACTCGTCGCCTATATTCTAGGGGTAAGAAGTGGTAACGCTTACATCGACTAACGTAGTCAGGTGTACGCTGCCTAGTTTTGAAGTCTAAATATTTTAAGAATTTTTCTGAATCGCCTCAATACGGGACTTATGTACCTCATATTTAGGGTTCCACACCTGTGAGGCGTATTCTAGGTGACTTCGAACATAGGAGCAATACAATATTTTTATAGCCTTAATATCAGTGAAGTCACTGCATGTGCGCATCAGGAATTCCATAGCCCTATAAGCCTTGGTTATAATTCTATCTATGTGGCCATTGAAGGAGAATTTACTGTCGAAGTGCACACCAAGGTCTCTCATATCCTCCACTCTGCTTATTCTTTGGCCAGCTAGATTATAGCCCAAACCCAGCACCAAGTTTTTTCTGGAATAAGATACCATGTAGCACTTCGATACATTTAAGTCAAGCTTGTTGCTAGAGCAATACGTCGTAAATCTGTCTAGATCGCACTGAAGGTCTTTTATATCAGCATTAGACCCTATTCTCTTAAATACCTTCATGTCATCAGCGAAAAGTAAAATTCTTGAATTTAGGAAGCAAGTTTCGACGTCATTTATAAAAATTATGAAAAGCAATGGACCTGGAAAGGACGGTTATACAACTAAATTCTGTCTGTCTACTTCATAATCTTATTTCCAAATAATAATAAAAAATAGATAAAATTTACAATTGATGTCAGCTTCTGTGTTTTTTTTTGTTTTGCTATTATATTGTTGATATATATTGTATTACTACTATTTATATTGTAATTACCTACTATCTTGTTGCATGTTGTGTTTGCCTCTAATTAGTTATGCATTTAGTTATTTTTGTTATCACTTATTTTTAGTCGTAAGAATATTGTAATAACTGCTGGCAAACCTTATTAAATAAAATAAAATAAAATAAATTAATTAAGGAAATAAAAAACTGTATAATTATACCTCTCACATATATATATAATCTTAGCCTGGAAAATGGAATCTTTCCACAGGATTGGAAACAGGCAGTAGTAATCCCAATACACAAAGGTGGCTCCAAAAATACTCCAGAAAATTACAGACCAATATCCTTACTGGGAATATTATCCAAAATTCTCGAAAAACTTGTCAATTCTCGCCTTGTGAAATATCTCGAGAGATTTAATCTGCTATCTGATAAGCAATTTGGGTTCAGATGTGGAAAGTCGACTGAGGATGCAGTTAATTTACTAACGGGACAAGTTGCATCCAAGCTTGATAAATCGCTGAACTGTGTTGGGGTATTTCTTGATCTAGCTAAGGCCTTTGATACCGTGTCAGTGCCAATCCTCTTAAAAAAGCTTGAGTCTCTTGGCATAAGAGGTCTTCCACTGGCATGGTTCCAAAGTTACCTTACTAACCGTATACAACGTGTTAGAATAGGAAGTTACTACAGTGAAGAACTGCCGATGCACTTTGGAGTCCCACAGGGAAGTGTCCTTGGGCCGACCTTGTTCATTATTTATATGAACGACTTACACGAAGTGGGGAAGCTTCCTGGATGCGAACTCATCTGCTATGCTGATGATACGGTAGCTCTTTTTCATGCCAACACTTGGAAGGGGGCACTGGAAAAAGCAGAGCATGGTATGGAGAAGATAAAGCGCTGGCTGGATAGCAACCTTCTTACTCTAAACCTGAAAAAAACGCGTTACCTCTGTTTTTACAAAACTCGCGCCTCTATGCCGAAATCTCCTACCATATTAAAGATCCATTCATCATGTAACAGGACATCGTGTGTCTGTGAGGAAATTACTCGCGTGGACTGTATCAGGTACTTGGGCGTAGAAATAGACCAGAATCTGTCATTCAAACCCCATATTTCAGCAGTAGGTCTGAGAATTAGAAGGCTGGCTCACATTATGCGACTGTTACGCAACTCTGCTGATCGTCGGATTTTGCAGCTGGTATACGTTTCACTCTGTGAGTCTATAACTACTTACTGTATTACAGCTTGGAGAGGATCCGGTGTCACAGTGATGCTCACACTAGAGCGGGCTCAACGTTCTGTTTTAAAAGTTATGCTTAAAAAACCCTTTCGTTTTCCTACCGAATTACTATATGCTGATGCTAAAGTTCTCACTATCCGACAATTGTACATTCTGAAAACCTTCTTGTCAGCGCATCAGACTACCATCACCTCTGGGGAATATAAAGCTCTATTAAAAAAACGGGTATTACAAAATTCATCAGACCCTAGTTAAAACTACATTTGCCAAACATTTCCAATTCTACCGTCTACCTTTTATTTACAACCAAATCGCTAAATTCTGTGACATAAAAAATAGTTCAATTCGTCAAGCCAAAGTACTAGTTACGAAATTCCTCCTTGGACTATCGTACGAGCGATCTGAAGCATTACTGTTAGTTCAATCGTAGATTACCATTATCTTATTATCCATTATTTATCTATAAGTACTAATATATATATATATATATATATATATAATTACCTAATGTATGTTTATGTATGTTTGTATGTATATAAGTATATATAAGTGTGTGTATGTATATACTTAAATATATTGACATAAGAATAAATATACATTTATATTTATCTACTATCTTTGATTTCTTTACTTTTTTATGTTAAATCTACACTAATATTATAAAGAGGAAAACTTTGTTTGTTTGGTTGTAATGAATAGGCTCAAAAACTACTGGACCGATTTCAAAAATTCTTTCACCGTTAGAATCCTTATTGGACCTGGATGAACATAGGCTATAAGAATTTCCCGATATTCCCACGGGAAGGCGACCAACGGGAATTCTATATTTTTTACGAAAACCGCTATACATATGAAGCTGAAATCGGGCATATATGTTCATTGGGGACAGCGAGGGAGGACTAAAAACGGATTTCCCGAAATTCCCACGGGAAGGGGACAAACGGGAATTCATAGTTTTTACGAAAACCGCTATACATATGAAGCTGAAATCGGGCATATATGTTCATTGGGGACAGCGAGGGAGGACTAAAAACGGATTTCCCGAAATTCCCACGGGAAGGGGACAAACGGGAATTCATAGTTTTTACGAAAACCGCTATACATATGAAGCTGAAATTGGGCATATATGTTCATTAGGGACTGCGAGGAAACACTAGAACGGATTTCCCGAAATTCCCACGGGAAGGAGACCAACGGGAATTATTTATTTTTTACGAAAACGGTTAAACATGTGAATCTGAAGTTGAGCATATATGTTTATTTGGGACCCCGAGGAAGCACTGGGAACGGATTTCCCGAAATTCCCACGGGAAGGGGACAAACGTGAATTAATTTTTTACGACAACCGCGATAACATATAGGCTACTTTTTACACTTAACATATAGGCTACTTTTTATTTTTTCTGTAGTCCACGCGGACGGAGTCGCGGGCGTCCACTAGTTCTATATATATACGTACTTACATATATTATTGTTCAACGGTAACTTCTCAGAGTACACCTAACATGTTAACTCTCCACTGTAATTCTTTTCTGGCCCCCACGATACAGGCCTGACCTAGTGTGGGGACCGCTATAAACTCAGCTCTCCTTGTATTATGGCAAAGTGTTTTTCTTTTACAAATACCTACTCTGTTAAATATTATATAAGGATGAATTGTAAATACTTGATTTCAAATAAAATTTATTATTATTATTGTATCTCTGTTTAAATTCTCGGGACTACAGAGTCCCGGTCCTTTGAGAGGCGTGCATCGGGCCGTGGCCAAGATGTAGAGGCCCTTTTTAGAGAACTTTAATATGGTGTGGGATACACATGACGGATACCATCGCCGACCGCACAATATGATACATCCGGCGATGGTCCCCGCCATGTGCAAGACTATTGGAGTGCAGATCTATGTCATGCGATGGAAACAAAGGTCATGGGCTATGGGGCTGAATGTTGGGTGGGGTTGGGTAACTGGGCTATTGAAGGAGACTAACGGACGCCTGCCATTACAACCAAGTCTCATAATTGTTTGGTGGCAGGCGGTGACTCGCCAACTCATTTCATGGGCCCCCTGAAACGGCCGCACGCACGGAGCGACAAAGGGGGCAACATTTGGTGAGTGGCTAGGGTGGAGGGGTGCCCCTGGACTTTAAACCGAAGCCAACTTGCCACTTACTGACGGGCACGTCCACCCTCGAGCTGTCATAGCTCTCGCGACTCCACTCTGCCCGGCCGGCGAAGGCAAGGCAGAGGTGGGGGAACTGTTCCTCGTCAGACTTCACTCCGGCGCCGGAGATGAGGAACAGGGTCTTCCCCCGGGAGTACTTCAGGTCCGTGGGAACGCTACCTCCCAACAGCTCGCCACAAGCTGCCCTGCGGGCTTATTATTATTATTATTATAAGTAGCGACCCCTGCGGAACTCCGGATGTCCCTGTTGTCCACATAGAAGTGTATCCATGCAGTACCACAGCTTGGCTGCGCCTCTCAATATAAGACGAAAACCATCTGAATAAGTCCCCATGTACCCCAGATTTATATATTTTGTTCATCAAGATCTGATGGTCGATGCGATCGAAGCATTTACTATAGTCAGTATACACTACGTCTACCTGTGACCCATCATCCATGCCCGACGAGATGAAATCACTAATAATAATTAGGTTAGACGTGGTGGAGCGATTACGTAGAAAACCATGTTGGTGTTTACTGAATGACACCTTAAGTGAGGAATAAACTTGGTTGTAAACAATCCTTTCCAAATTTTTTGCGAAGAGACACAACTTGGAAATAGGTCTATAGTGTTCAACGTTATTTTTGACACCTTTTTTGTGTATAGGTGTTATAAAAGCTGACTTCCATAGTGTAGGTACTATTCCCTCTTTAAGTGATCGCTTGAACAAAATATAGAGAGGAAGGAGCCAGGGCCTCAGCGCATTTAATAATGAAAATAGCGGTATTAGATCAGGTCCTCCTCCCTTACTCACATCAAGAGATTTGAGCAGTTTTAAGACGTCAGCACGTGAAACGTTTATTGTGGAAATAGTGCATAAAGAATTCACTTCCTCAGAGCTATTTACAGGGGCATGGGTATTGGAATGTGAGTTTCTAGCGGAAAAAGTAGAGAAAAAGTAGTCAGAAAAAAGATTAGAAATTCCCTCTCCAGTATTGGCAGTGATATTACAATATTTCATTAGGCTGGGCATGGAAGTTGATTTGTTTTTCGATTTCACATATGCCCAGAAAGCCTTAGGGTTGCTAATGATAGAAGATTGTATCTTTAATATGTAAGATGAAAAGCATTCTTTCTCCACTCTTAAAGCTCTCTCACGGAGTAATGAAAATGTATGATAATCAGAGAGATTATTGTATACTCTGTATTTACGATGGAATTTATGTTTCTCTTTTAAAAGTTTTACTAGAGAGGAGTTAAACCAAGGAGGATAGGTTCTAGGCTTGACCAGCTTTTGTGGTATATGCTTGTCACGCAATTCATATAATTTGCTATAAAATAGGTCGTTGAGTAAATCACGCCAATTAATTTCACTTAAATTAGAGTTTATGCTTAGGAAATCACCGCGAGTGTACATATATCTATTGTGAGTTGTTCAGATAATTTATGAAATTGAACAAAGTATTATTAAACTTATACACTATTAATATTTGTATAACTAACTTATACAAAAATGTACCTAATATAAACTAATTTTGTTTTTTCGGATTCATTCTACTTATAAATAAGTACCTATGCTTCCATTAAGTACTTTCTAAATCCTACACAAAAAAAAAACTTCAAAAAAATACAATTATGAACTATCTGTTTCCATATCCGATTCACTTCATGTTCTTTTTAAAGTAAAACAAGTGTTGTGAATTAAACGGTTTTATTGGTATAATTATGTCGATAATGTACTTACCTACATACACACATACTATAATAGTTATTGCTATGCTAGTTGTTAGTAAATACAAAATGAAATGGTATATAGAATGTAACGTAAAGGCTATGTTACGAACCTTTCTAATTATTTTCAGTAGAAAATATGAATTACTGAAAGACCATTGTACCTACTTGTGTATTAGTTACCCAATGTTGCGAGGTGGCAACAGCGCTGGTTCCGGGTGTATTTCCAATGTTATGCAAATGCAGAGACTGAAACATAATAAGAATGTGATTTAACCAACCTTCGTCTTATATTTTATAAATAAGAAAGTTAAATATAATTACTATTTTATTTAACTTCTTACCAGAGCATTTTCAGTACTAGGAGCGAATGAAACATTGTGTTGAATTGAGCTTACCGCTGTTATTACAGTAATTTGTTTGATACAAGTGCTGTGGCGGTTAGACGGACCATAGCTGGATCCTTTTTCAAATAGTCTTGTGTTTTAATTAACCTAATTTATATGTGATGTACCTAGCCGGGAGTGGATAGGTACATAAGAAACTATTTTGCTAAATTAGTAAGTCAAGTCAATTTGTAATTGTGTGTTGCGTCTTACGTAATATTTTGTGGCATACTTGCGGAGACCTTAATTTAGCTGTATGTCACTATATTGTTGTTATTACTGCCTTAATATAGCTGTTGGTCTTCCTAATACCAAATAAATAAATAAATAATAAATTTTTCTATTTTGAGGCTGCAATAAAAATTAAAAAGGAATTTTAATTTAGACTCTTAATATTATTCTTATAGCATAAAGATTAGAACAAAAATTACCAGTAATATTGGAGACGGCGTGGCATTCTCACGAAATTTAACAATGTTCATTATAATAATAATAGTTTTTATTTGCTAGATTTTGGGTGTAAAATAAGATGGCAGTTGTTTTATTAAATGATGTGCAATCGAACTGCAATGAACAGACAAAGTGTACATTAGTAGACAGGTCCATATTTTCTTTGCCAATAATATTGAGCCAAGCACGACGTGTCTCTTTAGTCTTGGGTAATCTGAAATAAATTGTATCAAGAAATAAATATTTTAAAGAAAAAGTTACAAATCAACATACATTATCTATCTATATACTATATATATCTATACTAATATAATAATATTATAAAGCTGAAGAGTTTGTTTGTTTGTTTGTTTGATTGAACGCGCTAATCTCCGGAACTACTGGGTCGAATTAAAAAATTCTTTTTGTGTTGGATAGTCCATTTATCGAGGAAGGCTTTAGGCTATATATCATCACAGTGCGACCAATAGGGACGAAGAATAAGAGGAAAATGTGGAAAAAACGGGGAAAATTATTCAACTTTGGAGACTTCCGTTGCGTGCGCTGCGTAAACGGTTCAAGTTATCCAAAAAATATGTATGAAAGAATAAAATGACGTAGAAATGATATGAAAGAAAAAAATTGAAGGTCTAGACTGCCTGATGCAGAACCCTTAGCAGCCCAGCTAAACTTTGAGAGATATGAAAATACCGTCTTAGGAAAAGTTGCTCAGCATGATAAGCACTTTCTAATAATATAATATAAAATTATTAATAAAGAAAATGGAAAAAATTCTTCACCCGAATGGGAATCGATGATATATAAACGCGAAAGTTTGTGAGTATGGATGGATGTTTGTTACTCTTCCGCGTAAAAACGGTTGGAGCGATTTAAATTAAATTTTGTATGAAGTTAGCTGACACCCTGGATTTTTGTTTTTATTAATTAAACCGGTAAAAAATATTTTCCCAGGTGATTTCAACATTTTTATTTTTCTGCAGTCCACGCGGACGAAGTCGCGGGCGTCCACTATATATTATATAATAATATTATAAAGCTGAAGAGTTTGTTTGTTTGTTTGTTTGATTGAACGCGCTAATCTCCGGAACTACTGGGTCGAATTAAAAAATTCTTTTTGTGTTGGATAGTCCATTTATCGAGAAAGGCTTTAGGCTATATATCATCACAGTGCGACCAATAGGGACGAAGAATAAGAGGAAAATGTGGAAAAAACGGGGAAAATTATTCAACTTTGGAGACTTCCGTTGCGTGCGCTGCGTAAACGGTTCAAGTTATCCAAAAAATATGTATGAAAGAATAAAATGACGTAGAAATGATATGAAAGAAAAAAATTGAAGGTCTAGACTGCCTGATGCAGAACCCTTAGCAGCCCAGCTAAACTTTGAGAGATATAAAAATACCGTCTTAGGAAAAGTTGCTCAGCATGATAAGCACTTTCTAATAACGTAATAAAATTGAAGGTCTAGATAACCTGATGCAGAACCCTTAACAGCCCAGCTAAATTTTGAGAGATATGAAAATACCGTCTTAGGAAAAGTTATTCAACATTTTAAAATAATTCAATTCCCTGTTAAGTTATCTTTTGCTGTAACAATTAATAAATCACAGGGGCAAACGTTTAAACACGTTGGAATTGACTTACGTCAAGACTGCTTTTCACACGGCCAATTATATGTCGCGTTGTCAAGATCGGGTTGCGGAGAAAATCAGTATGTTCTTCTGCCACAAGAAAATAAATCAAAAAATATAATTTACGCAGAAGTACTTTAAAATATTTTATTCTGTTTGTTGACGCGGACGAAGTCGCGGGCAACAGCTTATATTATTATAAGGCTGAAGAGTCTGTTTGTTTGAATGCGCTAATTTCAGGAACTACTGGTCCGATTTCAAAAATTCTTTCAGAGTTGGATAGCCCAATTATCGAGGAAGGCTATAGGCTATATAGCAACCCGCCCCGCCCACTGATTACGTAAAATTCTATTGCTTTTACGTAATCAGGGGGCCGGCTTCACACGGATGCAATGCCCTTTCACGCGGACGAAGTCGCGGGCGGCCGCTATTTTATTATAATAACAATTGTATGAACCGAAGAAGTTCTAAGTTGTAACTAGTCAACACATCCAAAGAGGTCTTAAGTAAAATCTCATAAAACGTCTCCGAACTGGAAAAATTACAACTATCGTGCCTGACACAATGGTGGCCAAAATAGAAATGAAATATAATGTTTCATTTCAAGGCTTTTTGTCGTATGCAAAATTATCGATACAGGACTACGATATAGAACTATCGTCATGTAGTGGTTGGGTATCCTGGTATTGCACCACTACGTTAGAGTTTCAGGAAGACGAGTAAAAGTCACCGTTGAGCGTTAGGAAACGAATCATGTTTTATTACGGACACCGGGCTATATATATACAGAACAGAACAGTAAAAAATAGGGATGCCTAGAAAGTTCGGAGTACAAAGGATATTGTGCTATATGTACAAACAAGATAGGGTAAAAAAGAAAGTTCAAATAACAAAGGATAAAAAAGTAACTACAATAGATAACGGGCGTGCAGATGACGACGCGCGGGGTACGAGGGTCGCAGGCAGGCCGTTGTGTTTGCTGGTTTACTGGCAATCCCCATAGTCACAACACAATTTTTCATTAAAACAATTAGATACAATTTCAGAGCGAAATAATTACAAATACAGGAAAACAATGAGAAAATGTGACGAAATATCATGATAAAAGACAAAACCCATTTGTATATTTTAAAATACAGATATTTTTATCAAAAACCTAATACGTACCGATGAAATGTTATGCCAACTTGTTTGGCTCCTTTTGCGTTCACGCACCCAATTACATGGCACTTTGGCGACATCTTCTTGTTTAATTTTCAAATGAATTGCACTTAAACTAAAATAATGTCAATAAACCTCGGAAAAATTCTTTCACACAAAACCAAAACAATCCTCACTGACAGGTCACCTACCGTTATGATGATTTCAAAATGGCTGGGATTTGGCCGCATTTGTCTATTATAGAGCGTTGCCTATGTGTGCATAGCCTAATTTTGTTTAAGTCAAGATATTGTTGTCTCTTTTTTACTCGTAAAATTATAGGTTAGTAAAAGAGAGGCAAATAGAAGTTTATGAGGATTCGGCGGGAAAAGCTGGAAGAGAGCGGGTGTAATTTTCTTGTGAAAATCAAAAATTATTTGTAAATGGCTTGCATGTATCCGTAAAGTGATGTTTTCTGGTAGATAAATTATATTTTGATTACTTGTGATGTGAATCTAGTGCGTGTGCATGGTTTTATAGACAGTAAGCTGAGTAAAACTTTAGCCGGAATACGATCTCTTCATGGGCGCATGTAAGTTGTTTCTGCAATTATTTTTCATTTTGACTAACTTTACACTTGTTCTTGAGGATTTTCCCGACGTTTCCATTCATGACCATCATCATTATCATACCATAAATTCAGAAATAATTTACTAAAGACAATGGCTGTATGGGCTTAGTTCCCCTTGCCTATCCTTCGGGATAAACCAGTGACGTGATTATAGCAGGGATTTGGTATCGATTATAGGGATAAACTAAAAAAAAAAAACATAATGGTCACTCCAAAGCACCTCCAAAGTATATATCTCACTGGTAGAGAGAGATGTTGCTCTGAGCTATCAACTATTAGATAATTTACACAGGAGTAAATGTGTTCTGTGATTTACATAAGAGGATACCAAATTCCTGGATTTACACTAAGCTCAAAGCTAAGCTCAGATGAATGATATACATCGTTAGTTGTTACTTGGCAAATCTAAACAAAAAATTGTACATACTATACTACATTTATATCATGTATGTATCATGAAACCACTTTCTTTTCGTTCAATGGTAAATAGCCAAGTTATATTATCAAAGCTACAAATAAATAAACTAAGTCTTTTTACCAACAAAAAGTCGCATAACAATTTATTGCACTCAAAGCAAGCACCCAGCAATTATGTGGTTTGGTTACTGAAACCATTTTACTAAATTAATCCATATTTGTCCTGTAGATATTAATTGAAACATGGCGTTTGTTTATCAGGGTGATAAGGAACTTGAATCTAAATCAAAGAAAGGTATGTATACTGTCTGCTACATCCTTATGTCTACATTTTGTGTTTCCTAAGTAATTCAATGTAATATTTAAATATCAGCTGCAGAGAGAATATCTGAAAACATGCATATAGTGGCAAATGAGCCCTCACTGGCTCTATATAGATTACAAGAACATGTCCGGAAAGCTTTGCCACCTATGGTTGAAAGGAGGGTGGAGGTCACAAAATTACAACATGAACTGCAAGGGAGGTGCTATGATGTGGAATATGCACTTGGGTAAGTTACACAGAAACTAGCTTTAGTGTTGTGGGAATTGGGACACTATTTTTCTATTAAATTTTTTGATATGCTAATTATGTGTAAAATTTGTTGTTTTACAGTGCAGTCAAATCAATGGATGCCGCAGTAACAAGTTTTAAGAACATTCAAGAAATGCTGAAACAATCTATATTTTTAAAACAGCAACTAAAATATGAAGAGGCTAGGAGAAATAAAAAAGATACTAATTCTGTTTACAAACGTCTCTCTGCTCATATTGTCCTTGATCTTCCTGACTTGTCTGAGTTCTCTATGGTGAGAGAGACTACTAACAGGATAGAGAATATCATGGCTCAAGCTCGAGGCTCATCCTCAGAGCTTCACCGGTCTCACACAACCTTGCATTGAGTACTACATTAGTTAGTTTGACTGGGCATTTTCCGCACTTAGCCTCTATAAGTGAGGCCATTGTACATATTTTACCTTACCTATCTACTCCAACCAAAACAGATTTTCCCAGAAGGTCAGCAACCTTCTAGGCTTGCTGCAGGCTTCTGAGACCTTTGTTCAACCAAGCTTGTGCATTCCATGATCATGTGCTGTGGCGTTTTTTCAGCCTCCTTACATCCTCTGCAGAGAGGGCTGTTTGACACATCTATGGTGTGCAGGTGTTTTTGTAGCGGACAGTGGCCCGTCAAGATTCCTATGACCTTGAGTACTACATAGGAACCATTTATAGAATATTAATTTGCCGTTGAGATTATGTTTACAGAGCTGGTATAACTGGCACTAGACTTAAAAACCTTTTTTTTTAGGTAGATGTCAAAAGTTTTACTTGGCAGAAATGCTTTGTCAATTTAATCATCCAGCAATGTAAGTGCCTTTTGGGTTAATTGTAATGCAGCACTTGTAGTCCTAACACCCTGTATCAGATTAACTTGTCTAAACTAAATTGACACTTTAAATCCAATCTTATTAAGGCTAATTTTTCAATGGTCAGATAAGCCTATCTGTATGATAAAGTTGATGCTGTCTCTATTATGGTCAAGTTTAAGAAAATGACTTATCTATATTATCATTTAGATAGGTTATCGGACTGTTGCAGAAATCAGTCCTAAACAGTACTGCAAATTGCCAAAAGCATAAGATGTAGTACAGTCACCAACCTGCCCCCCCCCCCTGTGGCAGTAGCCTTATGGCGTGCCCTGGGGGAGGCCTACGTCCAGCAGTGGACTGCAATAGGCTGAAGAAGAAGATGTAGTAGTGTCATTTCAGTTTAGACAAGCATAACCACATTTTACATGGGCTAACTTAACTAACAAATCTGTATTGCATTATCTTATTATTGTTATACGGTTTTGGGTGTGGGCTTTTTTAGTTTAAAACCAGTGTCAGCAACCAGTTGTGCCCCCTAACACTACATTGCCAAGTATTCCATGGTAGTGGCAACTTTGTAATGCAGTGCTGTCACTACTAACTGCCAATTTCAATACTAGAGATTATAAAGAAACTAGGATTTTTTAAAATTCCAAATTTGAAATTTTCTATGAAAACAATGGAACATTTAATCTGAAATATGCAAAACACTCTTGAGATCGGTTATTGAAATTGGCTGTAAACTAATGATGACACCACCCTCAAGACTGTACCTATTTGCTTTCGACGAGTCTTCTGCTAGTTTACATGAACATAATAAAACAAAACTAAGTTTATACTGTATTCATACATTTTTCCATAAAGGAATATAATAAGCAATGTTAAAATCTTAGTCACTAACCTAACCTGGAGACTCATCTTAAAATGCATATGGAAATCAAGAGCTGTGTATGTTATTGCCACCATTGTGAATGTTTCTGTAGTTATCTAATGTTACATAATATATTATTTATTACTTGCTCATTATTTTATAATTGGGTGCTTGATTACACACAGGTTTATAATACTGGCTGTAATATATTTTAAATGAACTGAGTGTCTTGGCCAAAAGTTTATTTAAGTGGAGGTGTATCATACCATTATATTCTATTTGCACTATGTACATATAACAAATAACCTAGTATAAAATTATTAATAAAGAATAACCTAGTCATTTTCACTTGAGTTTGAGTTAAGTTTCTTGAATCTCATTCATGGCATTTCATTGTTAGGGCTCATAAATTGCCCAAATACATTCCTAAATACAAGCATCTTTGATTATTTATTACATAAGTAAAATATGAAGCTTGGGGGTAACCTTTACTCATTGTTGAATTAAACCACTAACTATACTTTACGATACATCAGTAATATTAATAAGGCACGAGGAAAGCTTTTACAACTTAGGTAGGTATTACTAAAAGGTGTGGTAATGAATGGATCTATAGGTGTCTATACCCCAAAGCCGACAACTAGATTTAGCGTTTCCGGGAGTTGGGCAGTAGCGTCTCCCGAGTTGACAACATATTTGATCGAAGCAACATAGTCCAAAAATGACACTCAGGTGACCAAATTGCCTGCCCAGCGTAGGGTCTATGGGCAAAACCCCCTATTATGGCAGTAGCGTACGTCCAGCAGTGGACTGCGATTGGCTGATGTATAGGTATGTGATTCTATGGGTATATGTAACCCTAGAGCCATTGGTTTAGTTAAGACTCGTGAATACTCAATCGTGATAATAGCGAGAAATTTGCAGGTATACCGAGTCAGATACCTAATTAAAAAAACAACAGCTATAAAAATAACATTTATTACTTACCTACAACTCTTTAGTAGGTATAAACCCAGTTATTTTTACTAATAAATAAACACAACTTGCTTAAAATAATAACAGAAACATACTTAGACAAAATATTCTTAACACATAAAACAAGTATGTATAACAAAATGATGTGAAACTCATATTGGCAAGCACTTGTTTTCAACTGGCAGTCTGCCTGCCTGACGCCAATCCTCCTTGGCCAGGTGACAATTTTAAAATGTAAAAATCTGTACATGAAAAAAATCAGCAGTCCATAACGGCCGCGCCGCCGCCGTCCGACTGGTAGACGCAAAATCTATGGAGCTACTAGCGAACGCCCACGACTTCGTCCGCGTCCGCTTAAACTATCGACTTCTTGTTCCCGTGGGAGTTTCCGAAAATCCTTCTTTATCGTATACCGTTCGTCATATAAGCAAAGTAAGATCCGCATATCAGTCATTTACGACGAAACAGTTTTAATACTGATCACGGCTTATCTATTAAAAATAACCGACCAAGGCAGTTGTTTCAGCGTGGTAATACTGTATCTCTGTTTGAAGGACTTAAGAGCGTTCAGAGCTTCCGGTTTCGGGTACCGTATACGTATATTCTCTGCTCTTCTCATTCTGTTCTTCCAGAGTAAGTCGTGCGCCTTCTCCAACCCAGCCTGATTGGCTAAGGTCGTGTTGTAAATGTAGTCGACAGGGATAGACGTCACTATGTATGAGTAGACCTCGTTGTTGGCTTCCTTCAAGGCCTCCATCCTCTCGAATACTCCTAATAGATCTAGATCGTAATCCTGGACCTGGAGACTCACTAAGACCTGAAATATGAGTAACATATATTAATGCTATTAATGATAAGGCAGGGTTAAGGGATACCATGAACTGGAATCTTAAAATAGCATTGTTTTATAGCGAGATATTACTCTACACAGCTTAGAGCGGCGCCACGGTTTCTCGCTTCCATAATGAAAACAATCCTGCTTCAAGAGTCTACACCCACCCCCTTGGCTGTTACAACCACTACAGTTCTTGCAAAGGCTAGTTGCCAGCGGTCACTAAGTTTCCCATCATACTACGTCTCTGCTACCTACATGTCTGCTTGTCGGTCTGTCTGCCTCGCTTTCATGCCAAAACGACTGAACCGATTGAAATTAAATTTGGTACACAGGATTCTGGATAATTTCGATAACTATTGGTTTTTTGTACAGTCCACGCGGACGGAGCCTCGGGCGTACACTAATTCTATTATATTTTTATTTAGGGCCTCTGTATTGTGTCGGGCACAATTATTCCGCCAATCTACCTAACGTCTTAGCTTCATAACCAACTCACCTCCGAAGTGTCGTTAATGGTGAAAGTGGTGAAGTACTTCTGGAACATGCGCTCGACGTCCACCTCGTCCTTGAGATGCACCACCACGATGAAGCCGGCCTGCGTGTAGCGCTCCACGAGGTTGTCCACGGTGTCGATGTCGAAGATGTAGCCGTCCACTATGATGGCCAGCCGCGCGGTTACTGGTAACACGTTCTCTACTCTGGTGGGAAAATATTGGCATACCTACTTATTGATGCCATTTTGGTAAAAAAACAACTTGGGGGCGTTCAAGTATTACGTAACGCAATTTGGGGGGAGGGGGTCTCGTGAAACGTTACGATGCGTTACAGGGGTGGGAGGGGGTCGTTCTTACAATACGTTACGCAACATTGTTTCTCTTTTTAAATAAAAAAAATAGAGAATTAAAATACGCAGGAGTTGCGGATTAAAAATCTCTTGTTTTATTTAGTTTTATTACCGCAAAGGCATTTAAAACTATACCTACCAGTGATAAAAACTATACATAACTTTTTGCGACTATAGGGTAAAAATGGTCACTTGAGTGTTACGTAACGTTAAGGGTAGGAGGGGGGGGGGTACAGAAAAACGTTACGGTGCGTTACATGGGGTCAACAATCTTCAAAAATTTCGATACGTAATACTTGAATGCTCCCTTGGTATCATTTTCCTTAAATAAAACTATGAATGCATTGCCATTTCGTAACATGTTTACCGCTTTTTTTACTTGGTTTTCTCGGATGAAAACACGAAAGTTAGACCGTATTATCATGGAATCTACCCCAACTTACAGACTTCAGAATACTTACTTGCTGTCGCAGATGACAATAGCATGGCCCCTATTCCTCAACTGATTCAGGATAAAGTACATAGCCCTGCGCACGGACGACCACTGGTAGGCCGTGCACTCGTCCAGCACGATGATAGGCGGCGCTCCGATGACGGCCGCGAGGAAGTGCACCCGGGTCCGCACGTGCATCGGCGCGGTCTCGTAGATACTGTGCGCGTCGTCACGGAGCTCTGGAAAAGATACACTGGCTTTTATCGTTTGTGTGCTATTTTTGGGACCTGCTTTTCCACTGATCCATAAGTACCTATACCTGCATTTTCGGAGCTCATTTCATTTGTGAAGAGAAATTGAGAGCCATTGACCTTCTTAGGGCCGATTTTTGCAAACGTCAGATAGCCTATGTATGAGAAGAATAAAATTAATACTGTCTATCTAAAATTTGATCATGATAGAGACAGCATCAACTTTATTCTTCAGATAGGCTATCTAACGACTGTTAATTGAATAAAAGTTCCTAGCTATTTAAAAACGCGAATTAGAGGTTTTGGAGGGTTATATTTGACCTTAGTCATTGTTGGATATTTAGTACTTACCCGTGGCGTAGGTAGGTACAAAGGAGTTATTATTTGAATCGGTCTCTACCTAGCGCGTCAAGGTACATCCACAGCTCCTCGTCCACGTCCTCCTCGGGCACGCCGCGCAGGATGGCCAGCAGGCGCAGGCCGTCGTGCACGGACAGCCACTGCGGCGCCACCTCGCGCAGCTGGCAGCTCAGGGACGTGTTGTGGGCGTACTGGCACAGGCGTAACATTATTTTCTTCTATACATATGGCCTAGTAGCCTTGTGGCGTGCCCTAGGGGAGGTCTACGTCCAGCAGTGGATTGCAATAGGTTGATTGATGTGTTTGCGTATGTACCTAATACATGTATACTCGTATTGCCGTGCTCATGCGGGGCTACACTAGAAAACATTAGCTGCATCTCCTTCTGTGCATGTCGTAATTTTAAGAGTCGACTAAGGAACTAGGAGTGGATGTGGGATGTCCTGTTTTGACCTGATGTTAGGGACCAGCCCCCTTATTACCTAACTAGCAAAAGCAAAACGATAGCGAAAATTGTACAAAAATCGCTGATTGCTTGTCAAATTCGTATTACGTAAAATGAATTTCAAAGGCACTTTGACATTTCAAGGCGTATATTGTAATCAGGGGGCCGACATTAGAGAGTGCGTTCTCTATATGACGTAGGCATTCGATAAGAAAGGACTTCACGAAATTTCCACGTGAATAGAAAGTTACACGGACGAATTTGTCGGTGTAAATAAATCAATGCGATAAAAAACGTAGCCTCGTTCGTAGCATATCCGTAGTCGCAACTACGAAATCCCGTCGCAAAACACAAATAAAATCATGCGCATGATTATAAAATACTGATTTATAAAAGAAATCTGTGATATGTCTTTTTTTTAATATTTTTATTCGGGTGGAAGAGATCTCTTATAGAGATAAGCTCGCCTTTGTACAATATTTATTTTAATTGTGTTATTTTTTATTTATGTGTGTGTGTACAATAAAGAAAGAAAGAAAGAAAGAAGAAATTGTATTAGTACTTACTTAGTAGAGGGTAGTTAATTCTATTTAATGTATTGTGTTTTAGAGTTTTATAATTAGTGGTTTGCTAATTTTTATAATCCTGAAGATGCCACGGGTGTTGGTGAAACATATGTAGATTATTAATCTAATTTTTTAATTCGGAATAGTGCGATGTATTATCTTGCACGGATCTGGTTTCTTTTGGGATTGTAGGTAGTGCAAGTGCTTGTTTTTGCAGTTATGAGTTATCAGATCCGAGGGTCAGTGGAGGGTATAGGGCCGGGTGGTGGGCGAACACTTATTGATTAAAATACTGACTCCATCTAGCTATTAGTATAGATGGATTACATTAGATAGATTATATTAAAGAACTAGTAGACGCCCGCGACTCCGTCCGCGTGGACTACAGAGAAAAAAACAAAATATCGACATTATCCGGGATAAAAACATTTTACCGGGATAAAAAGTAGCCTATATGTTAAGTGGGACCTGTCACAATATATTCCTGAAAACTGCATCGAAATCGGTTCAGCCGTTTCTGAGATTAGCGTGCACAAACCGACAAAAATTTCAAAAATCATTGTTTTGGGTACTATTGCGTTGATAAAGGTCTCCTATAATATTTTTTTCTCATATATCTTCCATGTACAGACTGCGACCCGTTACATTTTTATTATACGTATAGATCAGATTTATTCTATAGCATACCTTATGCGGACTGGCAGACACTTTGTACTTAGACATATTAATCAGCTGCCCCTCGCAAGGCAGCTTGTACCCGGCCAGCAATTCACACAGCTTGAGCCGGCCGTGTGCTTTCAGGCCGGCGATGCCCACGACCTCGCCCGACGCCACGCCGAGGGACACGTTCTGCACCGTGTACATTCCCATCTCTTTCTTGGACACCTTCGACGCTAGGAGACGCTCGCCGAATTTTATGTGCTTTCGAGCCTCTGGGAAAATAATGGAAATGACTGTTGACATGATGTTGTTAAATGTTATGCAGCTATCAGCGCCGGCCCGAAATAAATTTTAGAATGGAACGAGATCCAATTATGGCGCCTCTCCTGTTTGCTCCTAATAATATATACATATATCTCTAGGATATGGCGCCTGGAGCGACTGCTCCGTTCGCCGTATGGGCAGGCCGGCCATGGCAGCTATCATAAACGATCTCTAGATATAATAAGATAAAATGTCTATAGTCTGGCTACATAGGTAGTTAAAGAGAATTTTTTGTAGATTGTGTTTTCTGTAAACTATGCTAAACGTGGCTGTGAGATCTCCTTATGACCATGCAGTTCTGGCTACCCCACTACGGGAACACAGCTGTGTGTACCTTATTGTTATGTATGTGCGTTTCTGTCGTCATGATTTGATTATAGACGTTATGCGCAACATAGATTAACTACTTCTTTCTATTTATCGCTTTACAATAAATTTAGATATGTAATGATATCGTTACACAAACTTCGAGCTTGGTGGAGATTCAAAACGAGCAAATGAAATATTATGTTTTCAATATTCATTTCATTTTCAGATATATGAAGCGAAGCCGTCTATCGTAAAAGCCACGTTCGTAGCTCGTACCATGCGCTACGATAAGCATCCGCGTAGCAAGTATTTTTTCTATTATTCTATTACTAGCGGCCGCCCACGAATAGGGCATTACACCCGTGCGAAGCCAAGGCGGGTCCCCACTTATACATATAAACCATCCTCTTGAATCACTATATCTATTTAAAAAAACTGCATCAAAATCCGTTGCGTAGTTTTAAAGATCTAAGCATACATAGACAGCGGGAAGCGACTTTGTTTTATAATATATAATAGTGATATTTTCTAAACAAACAGTGTAACAGAGAACTCACGCAATATACTATTCAACTCGTCGACCTTGGCAATAACATCCCTCTTCTCTCTTATTACGCCAATAGACTGTAACTTCTCGAAAGTTCTCTCCGGATACAAGGCTTGCACGACCCAGTGTATCCAGATCCTGTGCACCACTCTGTACTCCCACACCATGAGGATACACATGAATACTGCTGACGTAAACAACATGGCCATCATTTCCATGATGACGCCATACTTTGTGGATAAGTAGGACTGACGGACGAAACACTGTTGGAGTACTCCGCATTTGGCTGGAATAGACAGAGTTTGTATGTAATCCTGCTTGTTTGAGACATGTATTTCACTCAATTAAATTTTTTTGGTGTCCTACACCACCACTACCACCTATCTGTGCATGAGAACTATTTACAGACAGGGCAACAGATAGCCTCTGTCGGTACAACTCAGCACAAAAATCGGCACTTAATACAAAACTACCATACCTACCACATAGACAGGAGCACTTACCACAACATTTATGTAGAGTTTTAGCCGAGCAAAGGTTTTGTCCTTTGAACAGCACACATTCGCTGTTGTACAGGAATATCTTCTTTATCTTAACGTAAGCGTACGCCATGTTGAACTGAGGCGAGAGACTCATGAACTGCAGCAAGTAAGTCAGGGCTGGTGACCCGTAAAATATTCTTGTTACTATTGTAGCTTCGCCTGTGTATGATACAAATTACAAAGGTAACAAATAAACTGTAATAATACCTAATGCTAGTGGATACCTGCCTACCCCCCGGAAACCCTTAATCGCCTCGTACGATACCCACAGGCAGACATGAGGTGGTACGAATTCTACTCTGCCGGCACCACGCGGCCATTTATGATACTAGTATTTATTTATTTACTTTAGGTACAAATAACAGATAATAGCCTAGGAATAGGAAGGCCACCCGCGAGGTGGACGGACGACATGGCCAAGGTCGGGGGCGTCGGTTGGATGCAGGCTGGTTCCAACCCGGTCGGAGTGGAAGTTGTTGGGGGAGGCCTATGTCCAACAGTGGACTTCTCAGGGCTGTAAATGATGATGGTGATAAGCCTAGGAATACAGTATAAGGTATTATATGGTTTAAGACTGACCATTATCCTGAGTAATAGTACACAACAAGCTAATGCTTATTAGTAACAACTAATAAAACTACTAATGCTTATTAGTAGCAATTAACAATTCGTAGAATGCGTAATAGTAAGGATTAACAAATGTGAAGTCTACTTCTACTCTACTTCTAGGTTCAAAATAACATTAGGTATTAAGTTCAACTTCAAATTAGGTGTGCTTGAACTACTGCAGCCTATATTTTATCAAATAGACCGTTACAGAAAGATCGTACACATTCATGGTTCTATAGGTGAGCCAGCCTCTTGATCACGGTCGGTATCTGTATGGGTTTAACAATGCAGTGTTTTACTTACTCAGTGGGTTTAACCATGTTGTGATGAATAGTCACGACCTGCTTTACTAGGCTTGTTAGTCCAGCCATCATATAAACTATTTCTTCGTACTGATATTGAAAAAGAAACTAACAATAACCCATTAACAAACAAATGTACATTATTTCTCACCAAAAACTATGTTAAGGATGATGAAAGTCATGCTGTTGAGGGCCGCTCTTGGCCCTAGACTAAATATATAAGCCTGTGGTATACTTCCAATGCCATATACGGTTAATATTATTGGAACTATAACTGAAACAAAAAATAACTGGACAGGTAACATAAAACAACACAAACATCTTAGTATACGAGTAAGCAGTAAATCCAAATTGTGAACAGCTTATTAAAACAATAGTTCCTCATCTTTCCATGTGACTACATAGTTAATTTTACGAGATTCTTACCAGAGGGGACAATGACAGTGAAGTTCGCTAAATTATCGAACCATTTACACCAATAGCGGTTGGACTTAAGTACGTCATTTAAGGAAGGCGCTAAATAAGGACTTTCTATTAAGAGGAAATGGTTCAATAACATTCTGATCTTCGCTGTCACTCTTAAAAAATGTTACATTTTGGTATTATTTTCTCAATAGGTAGTTGTATAGTTAAATCTCTGAACAATTCGGAAGTAACACTTAGAAAGATTTGTCATATGGGTGACAACTAGGAAGGAATCTATATCTTTTCTATTTCAACGTTTCTAGACCTTACCAAGATCAGATATCTGAAACTGCTCCGGAGGCACCACTAAATAGATGATACCCAGCATCACCGACGTCATGATGCCCACTAAGATCAGGTAGAACACCAGATCGCATATGTAAAGAGCTACCCAATAACGCATGGGAGAGAAGTCCATAGCGTGTCTCTGCAATCCAATCATAAAAGAAATATAGAGCTTGTTACATGATTTAACATAGCTAACTGATAGTGTAGGTACAGGGTGTAACCGAAGAGTTAGTAAATCGAAATGCTATACAGTGCAGATGTACAAAGAATAAATTATAATCTACTGTTGGCAGTCTGGACGACGGCTGCAGTAGATAGATGGTACACTCTACACTACCTATGTATTATGACTTGTGATATCTGGTTACATTATATGAGTATTTTACTAATATTAGTTTAGTTATATTAACCTGAATATGTCGTATAAGTCCATGCTCCATTGATGGGATCAATGTGATATGCGATATAGAAATAAGAAGAAGAAACTGAATCCAAAGCACAGGAGTGCCAACTTGACGCCACCACTGAAACATTAAATACATAATATATAGTCACGCCCATTATCCCCCAAAGATGTTGGGCAGAAGTGTGCAAATTATACATCGAGGTACTCTCACCATTAAATCTTTTATTAATTTTATCACCATTAAACGTTAAAATGCATAATTAGGTACCAGAGAGGAAAACATTCTTGGGACGAGGAGTCTAAACTAAGTTTCGGCAAGATTTTTCAGTCATAATTTACATATTGCTCGTTGCCAACATATACCTAGGTACCACAATTTACAACTGGGATCAGCTAACCATCCCTAATACCCCCCACTGAGCTTCGAATCCGACAGATCACGATGACAGACAACTATAGTCGCGATGTGAAATCAGATACGAACTATGCAGTATGTAGCGAAAAGGTTAATTAATTATTTTTATACTTAATGCTATTTCGAACCAAAATGTTCTGTATGTGTATGCTCACCGCCGTAAGGTCCAGGGTCAAAGGGTTGTCTGTGACCTGGATGGTGTTGTTGATCTGCCCAGAGTAGTGACGGACCAGCGCCATGTAGATCCTAGCTAAAGACCTGGCAGCGGCAGCGAAATCCCTATTCAGGGGGCTATAGAGGCCGAAGATCTAGGAATTCATAAATATAGTGTTAGTTTAAAAACTACTAATAAATAAAATACATACTTTTATGAAAAAGGATTAAGATTAATAATTAAGAAATATTTTACCCAAGAAGCAGGTTGCGTAAACGTACTTTAATTTAAGACCCGGCAGTCAAATAAAAATCCCACGGTTGCTCCGCCCACATACCCCGCCACCCGCAACACAAAGTTCTTACGCGTAAAATCGCGAAGTTATAATTCAAAATTCGCGCGCTTTCGAGCAGGCGGGTCAATGCTAGGTCAAGCGCAGAGAACATAAAAACCACGGAGTCATATAAGTAATTTATTTCAAAGTAGTGTTGATTAACCCCCGACGCAAAAACAACGGGGTGTTATAAGTTTGACGCGTCTCTCTCTCTCTCTCTCTGTGTGTGTGTGTATGTGTGTAAATGTGTATATGTCTGCTGTGGCATCGTAGTTCCCAAACGGATGATCCGATTTTAATGCGGTTTTTTTTGTTTGAAAGGTATATCAGTCGAAAGTGTTCTTAGCTATGTTTGACGCGACAAAATTTAATCAAAAATTTCATATGTACGGTTAACAGCAGGCCAAGATAACCATTTGCAGTTCAAAATTAGCGGTTATGCCTCCGACATAAAGGTGGCACAAAGTCCCGAGTAGATAGTCGGACATGCTTTAGTTGGTACTTACGTAGTGTTAAAAGTTATTTTTTGCTTTTAATAGTGTTTCGCATTTTAAACCTTTTGTCATAATAATTGGGTACTTTTTTTGGGTCGGGGGTTTTCTTAATTTTTTTATATTTTTGTTTGCATAATATAATAAATTTAGTTACTAATAAGTAACGTGATCAACTATATATCTACAGGGTGTTTTTTCGTTGCCACCCTTAACGAAGGGTATATTATATATCAAATAAAGTATATAACTTTATACATCAAATAAAGTAAGTTTATGCCAAAAAAAATGCTGGGTAACAATGTATTTTTTTTTTATTTCTTGATCAGGCGAAATTTATAGTGACCAGTGTTTATGCTAGTTTTTTCATAGACAAATATTAATTATTTCTCGTGAAAAATCTTGCTACACGCGTCAATGTGCCTTTATGCAAAAAAGGCAGTCTATTTACTCAACTTTGGACCCTAATATTTTGGAAACCGGACACTTCCCAGGTATGCTTCCGTGGAGAAAAATGATCGTGATAATTAGGAGATTCCGTAGTTTCATATACATATACAATTCATGCATATACCCTAATGACTCATTGAATGTCCGATTCAGACCGCTTTAAAAAATATTTTTTAACAAAATCATTGTTTTTTTTTTTAATTATGACCTCTTCAAAATGGGTATCAAATGAAAGAGCTTTGCATTGGAACACAGTTCAGTATGAATAAATATTAAAAATTTAAATATAAGTAAAAGATTTTTCTTCAGTTAAACGATTTTATTGAAAACAATGTAAATAAATTATTAGTTGAAATAATAGGTAATCTCAATCTGCGATATTAATCAGAATAAAAGATAATCGTGGGGCACTTCCTACGACATTCACATTGTATAATAATTAATAATATACCTATCACATTGATGAGGAGAGTGGTGTTATGACTAGTAAATTAATACTTTTAGCTGTCTGTAAATAATGTATACGAGTATAGGGATCTTAGTGTGGGACTAGGTTAACGTGTTGTATAGTGTATGAATATTATTATGCACGGAATTCACGTCGTAGGTTCGAGTCCCACTCGGGTGAGGATTTTTTTCATCTCTTTATCAATAATTTTTATTATTATTATGTATTATTATAAATAAACTAACTTCGAGCACTACAACATTGGTCTCTTCAAAGCTAGAGTGAATAGGCACTTTATAGGCAAACATGTACCACCTTGGGCCACATCTTGTTTAACATCAGGCACGATGGCGGTCAAATGTCTGCCTATCTAATTGTAAAAAAAAACTTTCTTACGCATTTCTAATATTAGCTAGGATATAGTACGCTAAATGTTACCGACAATCTGTATAATCAGGTATTGTTTACAATACCTAGGCAAAGTATAGAATACCTAAAACGTGTAGGTAATGAATGAAATAGTACTTAATTTATACTTTGCCTAGGTTTTCTATGCAATACCGAATTAGCAGCCGGTAATGTCTATAAAAGAAGAGTTTCTGAAATTATTTAGGAAATCTATAAAATATTATTTAACGAAAATTCCTTCTGCTGTCGCGACACGCTCGCTACGCTCGCTCGGCTCGTGCGTTGTTATTTTAACAGTGCTGTTATAACCTAACCTAATCTACAGATATAATAAAAATTTAAAGGATCGCTGTCTGTACATGGAAGATATATGAGAAAAAAATATTATAATATAGGAGACCATTATCAACGCAATAGTACCCAAAATAATTATGTTTGTAATTTTTGTCTGTGTCTGTGCGTTTATGCACGCTAATCTCAGAAACGGTTGAACCGATTTCAAAGCAGTTGTCAGGAATATATTGTGACATCAATATTCGTTCCCAAACTCGATGGGGTTGTGTCGTTAAATTACGGAGATTTCTATGGCAACCTTCCAGCTCCATTATCAGACCTTGATCACGTATATACTATACTATATAAAAGAAGTCATCAAGTCGAATCGAATGAGCCCAAACTTGATGGGGTTGTGTCATTTAATTACGGACTTTCTGTCCACCTTCCAGCTCTGTCATCAGATCAGCTCTATGTTGTGATAATATTGTATTGATATCCGATGCATGCAAAATTTTAGCTCAATCGGAAGCCAGGAAGTGGATCAAATTTAACTTGGACGATTTGAGCTTGTAAAAAGCTTCATATTTTTATGCATATACATATATTATTTATTTTTTTAACGTAAGAATTTTGTGTTATTTTGTATATTTTAACCTAGGCTCATTCCACAAACTTGTACAATTTCCTGGTCTAAACATGGGAATATAAATAAAAAATTTAAAAAAACCCCCGACCCAAAAAAAGTACAATGCAATCATTATGACAAAAGGTTTAAAATGCTAAACCCTATAAAAATTTTACCCTATAAAGATTTCCACCAAAAATAGCTAAGAACACTCTCGACCGATATACCTTTCAAACAAAAAAACCGCATTAAAATCGGATTATCACACCCCGTAGTTTTTGCGTCGGGGGTTAAAAATGACTAAAATTTCACGGTACATAAAAAATATTTACATGCGATTGCGACTCCTATTATTCCTATGTTCCTAATGCCAGCGATAAGGTAAGGTAAGGTAATTCTTACAATTTTATACTTTATTTAAATAGCATTAGAGTTATTTTGATAAATATTTTTTGTTGTGTGTGCGTGTGTGTGTGTGTGTGTGTGTGTAGTAAACAGAACTGTGTGATTGGATTATTGCTTTAACGTAAATGGCTATGTCAGAATCGGGTGCAAATGTGTACAACTTTAATACTAAGATATAAGGTTTAACTTAACAAACTTGTTACCCAGCTTACGTCTTTTTAATTAACAGCAACTCCAACAGTTTACATCTCTATAAGTACGTATAAAGTATTGATACGGAGACATCGATTAATGCTTGATGTAGTATGAGACTGTACATCTACCATTATATTTGATCGAAGTGGAAATATGAATGTTTTTCGATTTTATTTCCCATGAGTTCGAACTAGGTCGAGTACACCAAAAATAATAAATATTACTGGCGTGGGCGCAAGCGACATAGACCCTGCATCGTCGGCGCACAGCGCGGTACTGAGCGCCAGCGGGCACGAAGTTACCATTTAATGCTATTCAGAGAGCGTTAGAGTAGAATATCGCTTGCGCACTTAACATCTGATTGAGCTCAGAAGTTAAAGGGCGTAATAGTCTCAAAAAAGATTTTTGTTAATATGTGTTCAATTATGATTGTTTTGTTAGTTTGCTGTACAAAGGTCAAGATCATTATATCTTGACATCGAATTATTTAAACGCCTATCTCATGTAATAGCCGAATAAATGAAAAAGTCTAAAAACATGTTGATTTCAAAAAACAACTATCGAGCGAAAGTCATTAAATCATGTTTTTGCTTTACATGACATAGTTAAGGGTACTAAGAATATACTGTAAAAGTCTCACATTAAACAAACATGCACCCTCTTCAGCATATTACATCAAAATGATGCTAAATAACGTCTGCTTTCTCTTAACATAGATACCTAAAAAATCTTGATACTATTCTAAACGGTAAATAGGCATAATTAGTAACATAAATACTAACTATGACCGTATCGTTAACTTCAGTGATATCTAAACCATATGAATACTTGAGGACATAGTCTTGAGGGGAATCTATGGCTCTAGTCACCAGGTACTCCTTCAGATCCTAAAAAGAAACGGATAAAAACAAGTACGAGTATGATGTCATTTCATTATTAATCAATGTAACCATCGCATTGGTGGAACTTACATTTATAAAGAGTGTGCTGACGCTACCAATTCGATAACAGAGTCAGTAACATTGTGAATTAGTTTTTGTCGTTGAAGTTATATTGTTGCACACATACACATATATATTTACACGGCAGTGTTCCTAATGGGGATAGCCATAGCTACAGGATCACAAAGGCAGGATTACAACCACTTTTAGCTTAGGATAAATTATAACTAGATTCAGTGACAGCGCTCAAAAAATGGCACTACAAATAGCTGCTCAAATGTATGGCTGGGCGTCTATTGTCATAAATTGATACAAGCAAAGTCGAGTCTTATGGTAACTACATAAGATTCAAGTTTAAAAATCTGGTCCAATGCAGTTATTACGTTTATATGGATTCACTCGTGCCACTTTTTATAAATATTTTATTATGAGACCCCTCATATCTATCTATAATCACGTCACTGACTTTTAGCATAACGGGTCAGATGTTAATAATCAGTGGCAAGTTAGTAGCTCATCGCCTGCGGGAACAGTCCTTCCTTAGTCGACTCTTACGTCATACACGGAAACAGATGCAGCTTATGTATTCTAGTGAAACCTCTCGTCAGCACAGGATTATATTGTTAATATGGATTATTTTTTATTGATAATGATCATACGTACCTCGTTCGTATGCATCGCCGTGTACACCATGTGTGAAATTTGTCGCTTTTTTGCATACGTGTCCGATAAAACGTAACTGAAAAATGTACAATTTCTATTCCGTATTTGATATACAATGGTCAAATAAATGAATCTATCTAGAGAATAATATAGCCTAGGCAAAGTAGGTACCTAATATCTAAAATTATTTATAACGAGCGACGGTAAAAGATTTTCTTTTGATAGAAAATTGTATGTCGTTTAATAACCCTACGCAACATTTTTTTTGGAGCAGAAACCTGGGAATAATTGAGAGCGACACGATATCAAAAATCGCCACGAAATTTTCCCGCCATTCTCGTCTCGGCTTATTTATTTATATCAAGGGTCATACTATATACCTACGAGTATATAGGTATGACATGGTCTAGCTTAGTGTAACCGAATGGCCCCTATTAAAGAAATTGTGATACGACAAAGTAGTTAGAAGAAGATTAACAAAAAATATGAAATGTTGAAGATGTAATCTTGATCCTGGAAATTAAGAAATAAAACTCTTTTATTTCTACTCATGTTGCTTTGTCTTACTTTATACCTTTGACTTGCTCTTAGGGCGTTACTTACTAATTAGCGATGGAGGTAGCTGCAGAGTCATTGTCCGACCTTATCACTAGAACTGTCTCATGAGGAAGAGACTCCACTGTCAGTAACTAGCGGAAAAATATAGTGTTTGAATTTTTACTACGTAGTTCTACAGGGGGGTTTGAATTTGATTACAAAAAAGGCAGGTTCCCATAGAATATCGTGGGGCTCTTTTCTCAACAATTTTCTATTTCAATTTTCAATTTCAATTTTCTACTAGCTAACTTCATAAGAATAGCGTGTTCATGAAAAGTTTTTTTTAGTGAATTTATGAAACAAGATAAGTCACTAGTCGTGTGGTCTTTCATTTGGCTTTTTCTTGTGTTTATAATATAACGTTAAAATAAAATGGACTAATATTTTAGAATATTAAGTAGGTACTGACGTCTCCTTTTATGTATCTATTATTCTCTCTATCCTCTCTCAGATGTGTTAGAAGAGCCGCCAGTGACAATCCAATGAAAATTCCAGTCAGTATAGCCGACATTATCTGGAAAGTTAAAAAAAAGGAAAACTATTTCCGCGATGGCCTTAAAAACTGATGTACGTTGGGATCGAGCATCAATCAATCGCGTAGATTAAGTTAATCTTGGCATAGCAATTTCTCCTTCCGTATTTCAGTCTTAATGACCAATCTCAACGGAGATTAACCTATTGTGCAGGAGATATTACAGTGCACAAGTGTGTTTAAACACAGGTGCACTCTCTATTCCTTCAGCCTCATAATCGGGTGGGACAAAAAGCCAACACGACTGGAGATATATCAGGCGCATAGTCGGATTAGTCGGTCGGTTACTCGACTGGTGCTGTTACCAGAAATACGGATTGGCGAATTGACAGCTCATCGCCGCGCTGTATTTCTTTCAAACAGCTTATATCTATTTGCTGATATATACGAGTATGTTTTTGTTAGAAGTATTAAATGTGGCCGCAAACGAAGGGCTTTTAATGGATATTTTTAAAGATCATGAATTACCTACCGTTATAAGTAAGAAAGTTTTATGCATTATGTGAAACTTGTAAAATTTCGAAGTTATGCTTTTCATATGTTCCATACTTAGGAACCAAGATTGTTTTCGTTGCCAAATACGTGGTTCTGTAAATGAAAAAAGGAATGCCTGATATATAAGTGAATAATAGATATACGTCAGAACTGTGTTATTACATATTATCTACTAGCCTCTATAAAATCTATGCCAAGAAACTATTCTATTATTCTCCCTAAAAATAAAAGCTATGGTTGAAGAAAAAAACATGAATAAACTATATCCTCTTACGTGCGATCTTGTCTAAAGCATCTATCGAGCTCTGCGTTGCTTCAGGGGGGTTAAAATACGTGTTCGCTCTCGATTCTATCACAGCCCTGAAATTAAATTCTACTAATATTATAAACGTGAAAGTTTGTGAGTATGAATGGATGGATAGATGGATTGATGGATGGATGTTTGTTACTCTTTCACATAAAAATATTTTTATCCCGGATAATTTGGACATTTTGTTTTTTCTGCTGTCCACGCGGACGAAGTCGCGGGCTTTCACTACTTTATCATTATTAGAATCGAAACAGGTGTGTCAGGAGTGTAGCAAATGAAGATCTCTGCCTACCAACCTCTTAGGGAAATACGCGTAATTTTTCGTGAATTACTTGATATTATGCATGGTAGATACCACCCCATGCCTGCCCGTGGGTATAGTACGTGGAGATTAAGGGTTTCCGAGAGGAGGGCAGCAGCGCCTCCCGTGCTGACAACATAGTCTGAAAATCACACTGCGGTCACCAACCCGCCTGCCCAGCGTGGTGACTATGGGCAAAACCCCCCTGTGGCGTGCCCTGGGGGAGGCCTACGTCCAGCAGTGGACTGCAATAGGCTGAAGATGAAGATGTGCATGGTAGAATGATTTTCTCGTATTGTCAGTCTCTCGAACCGCTAACCAAGAGTTGACCATCCATTTAATTGTTATTTTACTATGCACTTGACACAATATCATTGTTAATTAGCTTTTATATGTGTGCGGGTTTACGATAAATATGACTGCTATATGACGGCACCGCTATCCTAGTAAACCATAGTTTAAAACTTGCCTTTTGCAAACTTCCTCCGGATCCGCTACGCAGATATTCATAGCCGATAGCTTATATCGCTTGGAATTCTTGGTAAGATCCCTGATGAGAGCGGTTATGTTCTCGGAGGGGTTGGCCGGGACCTGCAGCATCAGCAGCGAGCCGAGGTTGGAGCGGACTTTGACTCCAAACTCAGCAGCTCGCTCCAAGAGGGCGTTAAAACGTTCGTCCTCGGACGCTTTGGCTGAATCGAAGTATAGGCGAAGACGGTAGTCCCTGCCTTTGGGGTACAATATAGGTAAATATGATGAGTTGACGATTCACAAACCTAAGCTTTAAATTATGCTGGGGAATCGTTTTAGTCCTTCAATCCAATAAGTTTTATTTAACCAACAGCTACAGTAGGTAGGTAAGCCGCGCTATGTTATTGACAGACTTTTGGAGACGATTCTCTATGAAGTTTCCGAACGTGTAGCTTAATATATCTAATATTGCCTAAGCCTAAGCCTAATATGAAAACGTAGTTTAGTTCATGAATCCACAAATTCCTTAATAAGAAAATAAAAAGGAATTTTAAACTAACCGTGCTTGAAAAACATATACGCAGGAGAACCGCCGAAGACCAGAGTCTTATAATCGAAGAAGAACAGTCGATCCGCAAACTCCATTTGTGTTTTGGAAAAGCACAGTTTTATTATAGTTATGTATTTCCGATGACTCTGAAATGACCTTGAGCTTTCAATACAAGTGTCTCAGCGGACATAATAAAAGATGTTTAGAGTCTACACGTATATTTGTTCCACAATCCTGTACAGTACTTATTGCAATTTATTTAATTTTGTGCAACACACAGAGGCTGATCTGATGCCGGTTGCAAGTTGACAGCTGTCAAAAGTCGAATGTCAAGACTTCCGAGGCTTCTAAGATTTGCTATCGTTGTTAGCATAGGCGGTAACACAAGTTAAGGTTTTAGTTATAATTATATAATTACCAAATTAAATACTTTAGATAATTAACATACTTAATTAATTTACTGTCTTCCAATAGTTAATTTGTTATAAAAACTTACCAATATTTTATCTTTGATCACAGCTTTATAAGTGTTGCATGCTACGAAGTTTGGCAATAATACAATCTGCAAGAAGAAACATACTTTATTTCGGTCACTCCACAGGTGATTTTTGGTCATCAACGTTTTCGAAATCTACGGAACCTCCTCATCGTCACGATCATTTTTCTCAATGGGAGCATACCTGGGAAGTGTCTAGTTCCCAAGATATTAGGGTCTAAAATTGAGTAAATAGACTGTGTTTCTCTGCATAAATGCACATAGACGCGCGTAGCAAGATTTTTTCACGAGAAAACTAGCATAAACACTGGACACTATAAATTTCGCCCGATTAAGTAATGAAAAAAAAATTCAAAAAAATTTACATCGGTTCCCAGCATTTTTTTGGCATAAACTTTTATTTGAAGTATAAAGTACGTACCCTTCGTTAAGGGTGGCAACGAAAAAACATCCTTTATCTGACAAGAAATAAGTACTACTAAACTATAGGTAAATATGCCTACACAGAATTTGTACTGATAGCATTTTACTTTTAAAAAAATACACTGCTATTGTATTTTTAACCGACTTCAAAAAAGAGGTTATCAATTCGTCTGTATGTTTTTTATTTTTATTTTTTATGTGTGTTACTTCAGAACTCCGTCATTTATCAACCGATTTCAATATTTTTTTATAGTTTGTCATGGTATACTTCCAAGTTATTCACCACATCAGGATCTGATGATGGGATCTTGGAGAAATCGTGGGCAATCCTCAAATATTGTAGGCACATGTAGTCTGTTTTTATACTTTTACTGAGCGTTTTGATCACCTACATATAAAACATAACATCTGATGATGGAATCTTTAAGGAATCTAGGGATATCCTCAAATATAATAGGCACGAGTAGTCCGTTTTTAGATTTTTATAGAGAATTTGGTAGGGGGAGGCCTACGTCCAGTAGTGGACTGCAATAGGCTTATGAAGGTGAAGATAATTGTGTAAAGTCGTGAAATTATATGTTACGTTAAGCCATGTCCGAAGTAAGATGGTTATAGAGGAAGAAGTAGACATGATAAATAATGAGATGACGGATAATAGGGATGAATGAAAGAAGAGTATCTACATATTGCACCGACCCCAAATGATTGGGAACAGGGCAGGAAGAAGGAGTGTAATTATTATATGTTGCTTATATTGTCAGACGTAAAGTTTCGATCTTCTATGCTTCTCTGGGAGTGAAAAAATAACGTGTAATACTACAGCTGCTTCTCTTCCCGGGCATACTGTACAAGCCAGTAGATGGACAAGAGGGTCTTGGTGTTTTGTAGGCGATGGGCTGACCACCTGTCACTACTAACCGAACTTGTACATCTCAACTATACACTAAAAATTGGTCAGAAGTGGCACCATGTGGTTCTATCGGCCCTTAGTACTCTGCCTACCCCATAAGGGATAAAGGTGTGTTTATATGTAACGTAAATCTGACAATATTATGCCTTCTAAACTTCGTACACGGCTTAACGCAATATATATTTGCCCTTTAGTAAAATTTTACTTTAGTAAGCTCGAGTTTTGGGAGGAAGTCGGTTTTTCGTTTTAAAAAAAATATTATTATCTTCTAATCTAAACATTTAGACCGTTGTTGAAACTCGTTTCTAATTATTTTTTTTATATAAGACCTTTGAACTAGAAAATAGAAGTGGGCCTCAGGCAAGACTTCGTATATGTATAAACGAACATCTTGGCTACTAACCCTCGGCTCGAGCAGCATGGCGAGGGCCCAGCACAGGTTCGCCAGATAATACTCGTCCAGGTTCGCGTGTACTCATCTTGCACGTCGTACAGGTCGTAGTTGTACAGCAGGTGCTTCGAGCGCAAGAAGATGTACTCGCCGAGGTACTGCCGCGACTCGTGCCATAAGCTGAGCTGGGAATGGCATGACAGTCGATAACTTCATGAAGAAATAGAATGGCACGGCATGAATTGATCTAAATTTACCAGCGGATCTGCTATTTTGATTGCTTTATATTTAGGCGCTCTTCCAATATAGGTACCTAATAATACAATAACCCATTAGTAGGTAATTGAATTTTATTAACGCTAGCTAGCTTCTGCTTAAAATTATTATTCGGTATTAGCATTATCTAATATAGAAGCTAAATATTGTACACACATGAAAGTAAAAGATTAAGAAAGTGACTAAGATCACCTAACCTCAATAAATAAAGTGATGTGTTCCAACACAGTGAGGTCTGGGACGAGGAACGCGCTTCGGTGGCAGTAGCCCATCATCTGAGGCCTGCTAATGTAGTTCTTGCCGGGCCTGAGGTAGCTGCCCAGCACATTTATAGTGCCCGTGTCGGCGAAAGCTAGTCCTGGAAATAATCATCTCGTAAATATAGAGAGCCCGAACTGAAGGTGTGATAATTTTGAAACACCAAAAGGTGTACGTACTGTTATTTTCCTTTCAACATAAAATAAATATTATGTAGGAATATAGGCCATAATGTGTGGTCGTCTGTCTGTAACTTCTACCAGTTCCACTATTCAGCCTCTCTCACAGTTGACTAAATAGGTTTCTTCTACCGCCACTTAACGCGCTCCTGCGCTCATTTACTGCTGTCTAGCGAAGGTGGTAGTAATATGGACCAATCACCATGTCGACCAACTATTCCGCCATTGCCCAAATTCATCTACCATCATCCCTCCCACATCGTATATGCATAGTGTAATTCCTAGTTTTTTTATATTATTAAATATGTACCTACATGTTTTCTATATTCTCACCAGTTAATAGATCTTCGAGACATAGAAGCATTTGACGCTGAATACGTTCAGCAAAAAGCATGGTATACTCGCCGCGGTATATGTCGAAGGATATGTTTCGCAAAACCTTTACTCCCATGTTGATCTACGATAAAAGATTGTCAGTAGTGGTCATGTTGAAGATGCATAACTTTATTAAATGTGGCCAATACTCTACTCTACCTTGGTGACCCCTCTAAAACTGATGGCTTTGGCTACCAACTCGTCCACTTCTTGAAGCCTATCGTCAACTGGCAGTGGTATTACTTGCATTAAACTGTTACGATCCTGAAAAAAATATAAACATTTTTTTGTATTTGTACATAAATGTATTTTATTTAATGTTTTTACAAAAATATATCTTTCTCAGCTCTCACATTATCCACCTAAGTTTAATTTGATTATTATTATTAATCGCCCTTTACCTTCATCGTCGCCCGCAATATATAGGAATAAAAATGATTACATATGTCAATTTTTACAGTAATTTAATAAATAATACAATGACCTACCTGGATCTTCCTAAATAATAGTTGCTTTAAAGAGAGTTGTCCTCCAATAGCGCGGTCGTGTCCGACGGTCCTCTGCAGGATCATGAGGATGCCGAAGTACACCGCAATCATGAAGGCCCAAGCGAAAATCATGTACGTTACGGGAAAATGATGGGTCTCATCACCTAACGTTAGAATAAATATGAGTAGGTACATATAGGAAGCCATATAAGTTACATAATTTAGGACATTGTTGTTATACTGCCATCCACGGAACATTGTATAAGATATTCCGATCCAATTGTAACCACAGTGAAGAAAACATTAATTTATTTTTAATATTTAACTAGGTTTAAGTACCTGTTTGATGATCCATAGATAACCAGTCGCCATAAAACAATTAAAGAATTATTATTAGAGTGCCTTACATTAAATAGTTCTTTTAGAAGATGACGCTAGTTACTATGTGTATCGTCTTCAGCCTATTGCAATCCACTGCTGGACGTAGGCCTCCCCCAGGACACGCTACAAGGCTACTGCCATAGCGGGGTTTTGCCTATAGTCACCACGCTGGGCAGGCGGGCTGGTGATCATGGCCGACAGTGGTGACCGACTATGTGTATACTGCTACTGCATACAAAAAATGTTCGTTCCAAAAAGAGACATAGGAGTAATTCTATAAAACAGACTACCTTTTGTTTGCAAAAGCGCGAACTCATCGAAGGCATAGACGAGCCCGAGCGGCGGCAAGGCCAGGTGGAAGAAAAAGGTAAGCACCGAGTTGCGGAGATCAAAGTCATGCTGCACGAGGAGCTCCGCCAGGAATGTCTGCAGCAAGGTGAACAGCGCTGTCCATATGCAAGCTATGAAACCTGAAAAGATCACAATTAGAACCTTAAGAGGAGCGGCTAGAAAGAAACACGAGTGATCAACTCGTTGACACAGTCTTAAGTATTGTAGGCTGTACCAGTTTTGTAATAAATATTTTATACCAGTCATCTAAATATTATCTTTGATTAGGTGGTCGCTTACATAATACACTTTGAACGACATAAACCTTTGTGATGGAACATTGCTTGAATGAGCGCCATCATGATCATTACAGTGATGTACGCGACGAACATCAGCAGCGCCACGATGAGATGGATCCAGCGGTAGATGAAGATGAGCGTGAAGCTGCCCAGCAGACACATGGGTGCGGCCGACAGGTACGCATACGTCAGCCAGCCGACGTATATCGAGGTGAAGCCGACGTCTCGTAAACGTAAAGCTCGCTGGAAAAGAATATTGTGTAATGGTCAGATGGGAAAACAAAGGATGAAGAAGATATTACGATGAACGACGTGGCCAAAACATGTTTCCATATTCAATCAGTTAGATACCTACCTAATTATTAACTTAATTCATTTTTTGGTGAACTTTTGATCAGGTAGTTGAAGAATGCATAGGTATATGTAACATTTTTTTTTACAATTAGATAGGCAAACATTTGACCGCCATCGTGCCTTATGTTAAGCAAGATGCGGCCTAAGGTGGTACCTGTTTGCCCAGAAAGTGCCTATTCACTCTAGCTTTGAAGAGACCAATGTTGTAGTGCTGGGGAAATACATCGGCAGGACGTGCATTCCACTCCTTAGCCGTTCGCATTATATTATAGTAACAATCATAATCTAGTACAAGTAATTCGGTAACTTTAACATTGATCCTTCGAGCCGGATTGATGCAAACTTATAGATTTATATGTTTTATAGGTATATATATACATTAACAAAAAGCATTATTATATGAAGCAGTTCATCCACCTACCATGAGGAGAGAAAAATCTACCTTGAACTTGTTGACAGTCTCGGCGACGATCATGGCCTCAGACTCCAGAATGGGCGGCATCATGGCCAGTGTGTAGAACAGCAGGATGAAGCAGTTCACGCGCCGCACCTTCGTCTCTATCATGAGAGGTGACACCGGCATGGACACTAGGGTCAACTGGAAACAACGGATTGCACACAACGTTGAGGAATATGACATACTATTCATAAAAAACTGCATGTGTTGATACGGGGCTTCATTAGAATACACCAGCTTAATTCAAATTCAAAATACTTTCACTATGGTTTCGCCCACCACCGGGCCCTACACCCTCCACTGACCCTCGGATCTGATAACTCATAACCGCGAAAACAAGCACTTGCACTACCTTCAATCGCCACAAGAAACCAGATCCGAGCACCTAGCATGAAAGATAATACGTCGCACTATTTCGAAAAATACTTCAAAATTCGCACAAAATAAGGTGAAGTTGGTGTTAGTTTGCTTTAGAATCTCTTATTTTGCTGACATTGGCATGCGAAAATTCCGTGTGCCAGCTGCATCTCTATCCGTGCAAGTCATAAGAATCGAGTCAGGAACTCGGCATTCTTTCAGGCGCTAAGCTAGCAACTTGTCACTAATTATTTAACTAGCTAACTAGGTGGGACTCGTCAACTAAAGGCAGAGATTTGTACAACTTTTTCCCGTCTGTATCCGAACGTTTAGAAATACATTGGCTTGGGGTTGATCACCCCACAGCGCAGTTTCTCACTGGACATGGTAATTTTAGTAATAAATTATAATACATTCTTTGGGAACATGTACTTTGGTCTAATGCCCGTAATCAAATGTTAAATTCTATTGAATCTGTCTCGAGACCGATTTACCATTATGACCTTATCTCATCTAAGCACAATTTTCGCGCCTTCAAAGAATTTTGTCACACTTATTATTGTAGGTAACTTAAAGTAGCCATATGTTTCAATTGTAATTATATTGTCAGTCAGTGCTTAATGTAATATTAAGCTTAAGCATTATCTATCTTCATACTTCACATTCTGTTTATCTCTTAGTTTTAATGCTGTATAGTCGCTGGTTAGGTCCCCCCGGGATTTTCTATGCTTTGTTATGCATTTTTCTGGTCGCCTCTGTTGATCCTGGCTCACAGGAGTTGCAGAGGCTGGAATGAGTGGTGGGCCAATTCCGGTGATTATTTAACTCTGTCCTGCAGTTTTAGCTTCCCTAATTTCAGAAACACAGCCGCATATGTACCTATGTGTGTATAAATAGAATATAGATTCCATTGTCATACTTAAATTATGTTACTAGCGCCTGCCAGCGGTTTGGTCCGTGTGAACATCATAGCCTACGTGTTAAGTGTATAATTTACATAAACTGTAAGTTCCATCAAAAACTGTTCGGCAGTTTCTGCGTAGTATTTTTAACTGTAAGCAAGCATTACACTACTACTACATACGTTGTAGTTAGGCATGCCATCGCTGACATATTCCACGATGGACTGGCTGACGGCCAGCTGCACGGCCAGGAAACCAGCCCGGAGGTGCGGATTGATGGTCATCCCCGTGGCGGAGGTGCGCGCATCGTGCGCACGCTTCGAACTACGTATAGTGAACTTCCATTTGTGTTCCTAAAATCGAGCATTATTTTAAATACGGTATAAACTAGCTTGTTTGAATGATTGAAAGTAATAATTTATTTAGGCATAATGCAGGCAGCGAAATTTATAGTGGACGAATTTGTTTAGTTCCGTCAATCCCCGATAGGGGCGCTGCTCTATGGAACTCATACACCACGTAGGTATGTACCTACATTAAAAATGGAAGGTGCTGATAAACCGGTGATGGAACCTCGGTAATCATATCATGCATGAGGCTGCTTGTTGTTTAGTGACCTGTTCGCAGAGTGGGGGTCATAGAGTAAGCAATACTATAAGCATTTTGTTTTTTGTCAACAAAACCCAAAAAACATAGTAAAAATTAAATTTAAAGTGAAAAATTATTATAATCTCATCACCTCTGGATGGAATATAACCCATATGACGTTGTTAGATATAGTGCTTCCTCGGGACATGTTGTACAACATGTTGTTCAGATCTTCCTCCGTGCGAGCTCTCAATATTGCTGAAATAGAAACTCTACCACGTGAAAAATTGGTTAAAAAGCATTATTTTATAATACAAAAACCTTTTACACTCAATTTTAATGTCAAGGAAGTAAATGTGCAATAGTTTAGTACAGGGTGGTACATAAAGTAAAAGAAAAGGACTCTACATTCGCATATGTAGTTATTATACTAGCACCAATAAGTTGTTTTCAAGTTCTAAAGTTCTACGCTTGTGTCTGTGAACGTGAACCAAGCAAGCTTGATTCTAAATAGTGTTAAAAGGAATCGACTAGATGGCATTATATAATTGACTGCCTTTTTTATCAGTCTGTAGTTTTACGTTTTTATCACATCGTGGCTTATGGATAAAATAAAGGCGACCTTGTTAATTTAACATAGTAATTTAAATGATCCGCAGACGTACAAAGATCACCGACATAGCTCAACGGTCCAGCAAGCTGAAGTGGCAATGGGCAGGGCACATAGCTCGAAGAACTGAAGGCCGATGGAGTCGGAAAGTTCTAGAGTGGATACCACGTATCGGCAAACGCAGCGTGGGAAAGCCACCCACGAGGTGGACGGACGATCTGGCCAAGGTCGCGGGCGTCGGTTAGATGTAGGCTGCTTCCGACCGGTCGGAGTGGAGGTTGTTGAGGGAGGCCTATGTCCAACAGTGGACTTCTCAGGGCTGTAAATGATGATGATGAATTAAAATGACAAACATACCAATTATTCTAATGAAAACATTTTGTGTTACCGCAAATGTTTTTTCTTAGTTATATTTGAAGATCGCCTTTTGTATAGGTAATAGTTTTCTAACTTAAAAATGTATGTAGGTACGGTAGGCGCAATGAACGCGGAACTCAAACTCTGACCGCTTCCTGTCTGCGCGGGCCCTTAGTCCTAGTTAGGTTCTGCGCGGGCCCTTAGCCCTAGTTAGGTAATCAACAAAAATGCTAAAGCATCTATTGCCCGTTAACATTTTCGTCTCAAATAGATAATGCGAAGTAGGCATGAATATCTTAAGACTAACCAAACAATATACCTAGTGCTGATAAGTTCCGACGAGCGTAAGATAAAACCTAGTTAAAACGTACTTCGATCCAGCAACTCCGAGACTCTCGGCATGACCATAGTGTATGGCCAGACGCTGGGCGCGTAGCCGACGATGTTGTTTCTGTCCAAGGAGTTGAGGATGGCGGCTGCCGTCAGTGGCATCTCCGGCTCCTCCTGCAGCGGTTTCAGGAAGACCGGCTCGGCGACAAATACCGCTGCCATGAACATGAGGAACGCGAATAGGGTTTCCACCACTAGGATGCGCCATCGACGTCTACAAGTATATGAGAGATAAAGTTGGAATAATTTACGGGTATGCTTGAAGAAGAATAGAGCTATGGCCTAGGTGTATTCGCGCAATCATCTGGATTTTTCTACTAAAATGATACGTAAATGATAAGCTCCTGATCTTCTGACCGTACAAATACTATAAGAAAATACTTAAGTATAGGTAGAGGTCTTGGGTGTAGAGACTATTGTTTACTCAAAAATGAAACCTAATTAATGTAAACTGTTAATCGCCTTCTGTTAACGCTTAACTGTTAGTTCATTTATAATAATTTATCATACACTAGCAGTAAGAAAAACTAGAATAAAGAACTTAGAATAATGATTCGCTCTCCGGAGCGAAGACCTATCATTAATCTAAGATGAAGAAAATAGACAGAATAAAATAAAATTCGTCATCCGAGTAATTGACCCGGTAGCTCAGTGGTTAGAGCACTGACACGCGGAATGCAGAGGTCGTGGGTTCGATTCCCACCCGGGTGAGGAATTTTTTCCATTTCTTTATTAATAATTTTATAATATATAATATCTTGACTAAGATAAATTTATAAAAACACTTCTCCATTAATATCATCCGTTAGGATATGGTTGATCGTTTCATCTTTAAACATTGTGCTGAGGATTCAGCTTTGTTTGCCGAGATTTGGCTAGTATATAGCTATCGGGATGAAAAATAACGTTGCCAATATGTAATTTAGAAAAGAGATGGTAAAATTCGTCATCCGAGTAATTGACCCGGTAGCTCAGTGGTTAGAGCACTGACACGCGGAATGCAGAGGTCGTGGGTTCGATTCCCACCCGGGTGAGGAATTTTTTCCATTTCTTTATTAATAATTTTATAAGACAGAATAATTATTCGCTCCGCTCTGCGAAGACCAATAATTAATCTAAGAAAATAGAATTAAATACAAAAGCGGGGCGATATACTTTAACTTACTGTCTTTGAATATAACTTTTCCATATGAGCAGTTTAGCATGCTGTTGAAATTTGTTTTTATCTGTTTTTTTGCGTTTTCCCATTTCGAGTTTTGACCGCAATATTTAAAAGAAAATCTCAGAAGAAAATATAGAAGTTATTTTGAGATTTCCATGTTTTGCAAATTGTCAGATTACGGGTTATTGACATTGATACAATGTCAAAAGTAAAAAATAATGTATTTGTTTTACGTTTTATGTATGGCTGTTTGTAAAATTATTTTGTTGCCTTTACTCGATATCAACGACTCGCGAATCACAGCTTTTTTCTGTACCTTTTTGAAAATAGATTTTCTGCTTCCGATACTTTGCGATGCCCATTATTATCTTGAACATAATTGTACTTACATATTGGTTACGTAGGTACCTACATATTGGTCATTTAAATATTTGCGTGATTTGACATTGTGAAATCCCCAAAAATACACGAAATATCAATACATTGACCGCCCTGATTTACAAACAAAAGTATCCTCAGGTAAACCCCAGGCAAAACAAACAAATAGTCAATACATCAATATATGTATTAAAAACATAGAAAACCACACTTTATTACTACAGAATTTCAGTTCATAATGTGACAACAATATTTTGTTTACACGCACAATATCTCACATAGTTTCAAAGTGGGTAACAAATTAGTAAATACATAAAACGACTTATATATTCGTATGTCAGGTATGGTGATGCCAGTGTGAGAGAAGCAGCCTTGTAACAAGCAAGATGGATCGATTGCTGATTGTTTGTTTGGGTCTGGCTGTCTTGGTGACACTCATCGACAATGCTAGCGCAGGTATAAGTTTTGCCAATTTTGATATCATCTTGAGCATGCATAAAACAGAGGATAGTCATTGTTTCAACTCCAAAATCCATTATCTAGCCCAAAAAAATATGTGTGAAGTCGCATATACACCTCCTTGCTCGTGATCCACCATGCCTATATCACCTAGCAGGACCCACTTTAAAATCAATACCTAAGTAAAGTTCGTCTTAGATGATTTTTTGTGGAAACACGAATCCTGTGCATATATTTAATTCCTTACCTTCTTGAAGACATGGTATAAGTTAAGAATTACCAACAAATATCGTAAATACGACATTGACTAACAATCTTTATAACTTTCAGGTGTTCGCGTAGTTCGCTCCCCACAATTCGGTTCCTCCCAAGCCCAAGCGAGCGCTCAAGCCGGTAGTGGTGGCTTCGGCCCAGGGTTTGGCCAACCTGGTTTTGGTCAACCCAGTTTTGGCCAACCCGGTTTTGGCCAGCCTGGTTTTGGTCCACCCAGATATCGTCCAGGGTTTGGCGGCGGTTTCGGTAGACAGGGTCTGGGAGGAGGTGGCTTAGGCGGAAGTGGACTTGGCGGATCAGGTGGTTCCATCAGCATATCGAAGAGTATCAGTATCAGTAGGGGTGGTGGAGTGGCGCAGTCCAGTTCCAGTGCTGGAGCTTTGGGAAAGTGATGTTTTAACGAGATAAAGACTAGTTAATTTATTTCATATGATATATTTATTCAATAAATTTTTATAAATTATTTATTATTTGCGTTTAACTGTCTATTATACCTCAAACCAAGCGTATGAGATATGCAATTATTTGTCCACTGATTTACACTTAGGATTTATATATCAAATTCTTCTTACGATATTGGAATATAAATAGGGCATTAATGAAGTCTGTAATTATGGCCACCATTGAATAGTCTTTGCCCTCCTTTGATACTTCTATGTTTGTCGTAATTCCCATTATAATATCTACCTATGGTTTGGCACAAGGACCGTGTATGCCGATTTCGAAAATAAATTCGTACTTTCAAATATACTAACTACTATAACTGAACCAGAGGATGCTTTGCCAGATCCCCAGTCGCTCAACAAAAAGATCAGGAGCATGGTGAGACGGGACCTCGAAGCTAAAACACTCTCCTCGTTAAGGAGGCGATTAAGAAAAATCGAGGATCGAAAGTCTTTACCAAGGCGCTGGGAAGGAGTCACCTGACAAAGCTTTGAACCTCGAATGGCCAAACTGTCACATCAGTTCCAGAGATTCTCGCTGAAATTGAGGACTTCTATGGAAATCTGTACGACACGCATGCACCGAAGCCTCCACCCGACGCAAGCGACCCCAGACCCCACTTTCCCGCCACTTTACGGATGATCTCCCGGGCGTAGATATAGACGAAATCGGGGCGGCTCTCAGACAGCTTAAGAATGGGAAGACTCTCGGGGAGGACGGAGTGGCCTGTGAGCTCCTTAAGGCTGGGGAAAAAATAGTGCTTGAGAAGCTGAAAAGGTTATTTAACTCCGTATTGGCCAATGCGACTACTCCGAAGGCGTGGAGCAGAGGTGTGGTGGCATTGTTTTTCAAGAAGGGAGACAAAACGCTCCTCAAAAACTATAGGCCGATCACACTTCTGAGGCTATCTGAACATTGGAAAAATTGGCCTTAAACCTAGCGCCGTCGACGTGTCTTAGTACCTACGGCGGTATCAGGTTGATAAAAGCATTACTAACAAATGGATTGTAATATTCTTTCCGAAAATAAATTATTATTATTATTATTGACCTCCACTGTTCACTCTGTCGGCCATCCTATACCAATGATGATGATGATCTCCGACCGTATTGTGGCCAAGGCGACCAATCTCTACGGAGATTGGCCAGGTACGTAAGATATATTATAGTGCATAAGTGTGTGCGCAAACACAGATACACTCTCTATTCCGTTACTCTCATAGTCCGATGGGACGGAAAGCCGACACGGCCGAAGAGAGATCAGGCGCAGGACCAACGGTTTTACATGCTTTCATGTACAGATTTTAATGTTGCAAAATTTTCACTTAGCTCGTGCCTATACCAATATAAGTGGAATGAAATACCGAAAAAAATAAAGTCACCAGAAATGTTACTTATACGTTTGAACCTCAGAACGTGATCAACACACTGTCTTAACCGCTGATCTTAGAGATCAGAAAATAAAATTTAATTAAATAGATTTTTTTTTTTTTTTTTTTTCAAGACGATAAAAAAACATGATATTACAGTGATACCTATATGAAAATTATAACAAATGATATAATGCCATGATTTAGACCGCATAAATGATGATGATGAGACAGTATTTGTGATATAGGTACCCAGGTTTCTAATAAAGCAACATTAGATATAGGAATCACCGGTCACCAACCCGCCTGCCCAGCGTGGTGACTATGGGCTAACCCCCCCCCCTATGGCAGTAGCCTTGTGGCGTGCCCTGGGGGAGGCCTACGTCCAGCAGTGGACTGCAATAGGCTGAAGAAGATATAGAAATATAAGTAATTAGCAAATAATAGTAACAGGCCAGCTCTATGACCTACTTACGTAAGATCCCCTTCGTGATCCTGCAGTTATGGCTACCCCATTTTGGGATCATAGCTGTAATAATTGTATATGTTATGTGTTTTTTGGTCGTCAACGTTCCCGAAAACTACGGAAGCTCCTCGTCATCACGATCATTTTTCTCCGTGAAAGCATACCTGGGAAGTGTCTGGTTCCCAAGATATTAGGATCCAAAGTTGACTGCGTTTTTCTGCATAAATGCACATAGACGCGCGTAGCAAGATTTTTTCACGAGAAATAAATTAATATGAAAAAATTAGCATAAACACTGGACACTATAAATTTCGATCAAGTGAAACATATAAAAAAATTTACCTCGTTTCCCAGCATTTTTTTTGGTATAAACTTACTTTATTTCATGTATAGAGTACGTACCCGTCGTTAAGGGTGGCAACAAAAAACATCCTGTATATTTGACGACTGATTGGTGAAGTTGGTAGTGACCATGCCTGCCTGCCTGCGAAGTACATAGGTCCTGGGTTCGAATCCTGGTAGGTGCAAGCAAACATTGAACATTCTTTAATTATATTTGTATTTATATACGTTGCTTAGTACCCACGACACATAACATTAGGGATCTTAGTGTGGGACTAGGTTTATGTGTTGTAAAGTGTATTTATGTGTGGATAACAGGCAAGCTCTAACCGTTTCCGGGTATGTGAAAGCAACGTTTATCTAGAATATTATTGGTACCGTCTTAATTTAACCCAATAAAATGGCCCCTCTACCTATGACTTACCATAGGTCAGCAAAAAAAACCTTTCTTTAGACCTAAGGACTTAACTTTATAGGATAAATAAAGTAAGGCTGAGTACTGATAAACCATAACCGTAAGGTAAATCAATATCAACAGGAAAATTATAATATAATATAAAAGTATAATACCCAATCAACATGACAACATGTATGCAAATGACATGAAGGTCTTAGTAACAAAAATCTATGAAGTCATCCAAAATCCAAATCAAAGTGGAATTAATATGTACGTCAATAAGCAGAAATTGTGTGCAGACAAAATAATGTCTCGGTTTCCCACCACAATATTTACACAATCAATTTGTAGTTACTCACAACTTTTCGATACTTGGAAGACAAATTATAGGATATACAACAATTTGATGATTTTGCCTATAAAAGAGAAGCTCAGTCTATTCTAGTGTCAGATCTAGTCTTATATCCTGGTAAAATGGGTCCTTCGAGTATTAGCCTGGTAGCTCTCTGTGCTTTAATGGTGCAAGGTGCTGTTATAAAGACTGAAGGTACTTGTCCTTTAACCATAAATCTAGAACGATGTAGTTCATTGAGATGCTGAAAGTGGTAAGTGCTAACTAACGAACTAATCTATATTCTTTCATTTCAGATGCTACCTTGAAACGCATAGTGCGGTCTCCGCATTACGATTACCCACCGCCGCCACCGCCAGGCCCCCCCTTGACTCCACCTCCGCCTCCTTTCTTCCGGACGCAGCAATGGGCTGGATTTAGCCACGGTCATGATGGTTCACCACGGGGAGTGTTCAGTGGTGCAGCAGCAGCGGCCAATGGAGGTGGTTCCCAAAACGCCGGAGAAGCGTTCTCACTAGCGTCATCTTCAGTTGGTGACCACTCATCAGCTAACTGTGATACACCATCAAGCGATGTTGATGCTGGGAATTTTCAATCTGGTGGTGCGTCTGGAGGACAGCAGAGTCAAACAAGTAGTAACTTCAAAGAATCTCAATATCAGAGCAAAGGTGGCTTTGAAAGCCACAGAGGAGGTTTCCAAGGAGGCAATAGTCAACAGTTCAATCAGCAACAGCGTCAAGTAGGTCAACAAAGGGGACAAGCTGGAGGTCAATTGAATGGGGGAGGTCAAGGTTCATTTTCTGCAGCACAATCTCAAAGTTCTTCATTTGGAACCGGACAAAATAATGGACAAAACCAAGTTGGTGGAGAATCATTCCAAAGAGGAGACCAACACCAAGGAGACCAACAGCAACAACAGGAAAGTCAATTTGGACAGTATAACTCTGCTGCTGGATCCGAAGCACACAGCTCCGGTTTTGGATCAGGATCTAACCAACATCAGCAAAGTTTTGGTGGATCTCATCAACATGAAACTGAATCTTTTGGATATGAAGGTGAAGAGGGTCAGTCTTCGCAGTACAATTCAGCATCATATGGCAAGGGAGCCGGCGGCAGTCACCATTTCGAGTCAGAGAATTCAGGGAACTTACAGCAAAGTAGTTCTGCAGCTGGGTCCTCCGCAGGATCGAATACTGGCCTTGGATTATCTGGTGGTGCTTCATCAGGCGCCGATGATGGTCAGTCAACTTTGAGTGGAGCTCTTAACTTAGCGTCGCAAGGTCTTCAAGCGCAGTCCGGATGCAGCACTTGCGGCAAAAGCAGCTATGCCCTCAGCAATGCCAAGACCCATACTGGAAATGCCGTTGCCGTGTCCATTGGCGGTTGATTTAATCTATTGTTAACTACATTTTTATACCTGATTATGGTTGTGTATTTTTCATGTCTGCAAATAAGAGAAATAATAAAAAGTATCGTTGTCAATTACTTCACTGTTTTTCTTGAAACGACAATAAAAATGATTACCGTCCATGGAATACCTCCTTACTTAACTATAAAAATGTTATCAATTCATATCTTTAGAACTCTGACTAACAATATCTAAATATCAATATAAAGAAAGCCTTAATTTTCTACATATGGAACACGATTTTAAATACCTACCTTTTTGCTAGTCATTACTGAAGTTAATTAAAAATAGTAATATCGAATACATTTTGTCCAGCAATGTCTTAAATTACATTGAATCCATCCACTCATTTATCATCAGTCTAGACTAGACGACGGGAGACAAATCGCTGTAGCAACAGTTACTATTGGATACCTACAGTTATAAGTACAGCTGTGGTTAGTTATAGAATTCCGCAGAACTAGATGTAGCAGCCAGAACTGCAGGATCATAAAGGACCTCCCACAGCCACGTTTAGCATAGCGATGTCAGATCAGTGACAAGTTGCTAGTTTATACCTTAGTTAGTCAATTAGACCCTTAGGACATGCACGGAAAGTGATGCAGTTCTAGCATAAAAACGAATTAACTTAATTTTGGTACTGTGAACAGAGACCAAATTTCGTAAAAATCAATCAAGCTGTTTCGATGGAGTTTGGTAACAAGCACAGAGACAGAATAATTTTAAATATTAGAAGATGTTAAGAGTTATAAAGATTTTATGGATTTGCTAAATTTTAAACAAAGAACGTCTGAAGAGTTTTAATATATTGTTTTAGGGTTCCGTTCAAAAAATAAATAAAAAAACAGAACCGTTTTAGGATCCATCCGTCTATAACAGTCAATTTGCTCCAAATCTACTGGACTAAATAAAGTAATATTTGGTAGGTTAGGGTGATACTGTGACCCATATAGAGATGTGAAAAGTTAATGCTTAATATAATCTAATGTTATTTGTAATATTGTTTCTTGATGTACTTACGAGTATGTATATAGTATACTAAATATCGTCGTGTACAAATGGAATAAGCGAATGTCATTGCCTGCACAAACCTATACAGGTTTAGAGGTAACTGAATATTAAAATGTGTGATACACTGTAATTACCCAAATAAATAAATATTTTATAAAAATAAGGGAGCTTAAAAAAGTTTTTGAAACCGTACATACATATTAAATCAAAATCAAAAATCGTTTATTTGCACACACATACACTTGGTGTAGTAAACTCGCTGCCTTCCACACTAGGATACCCTGTGCTGTGGAATTCAGCGTCTTCCTCTCATGCTAATAACAGTTTGTTACATTCATTTGTATACTATGCCAACAGTAAAATTACATACCTATGAAAGGGCTCGAAATGAAAATCTCAAATATATATATTTTTTCCATCAAGGGTTCGCCCACCACCGGGCCTTACACCCTCCGCTGACCCTCAGATCTGCCGTCTCTAGATATATTTTTATTGTAGTACCTGAAATATTTGTAGTATAGTAGTAGTAATAGTTCATTACTTGTAGATTACAGGAAAAGCTATAAGAATTGTTGGCATTGTACCGAACCCTCTTTACGCGAGTTCGAGCACTTGACCGATTTCTTAGTAATGAAAGAGGTTCATATGCACTATGTGTTTTTAGTTGACCAATCGAATGAAGTTGGGGAAAATAGATATAATTTATAATAAACAAGTATCATGCCAGCTTGAAGTTATGCAGGAAACGCTATAAAAAAGCTCGCTATAGACAACCTAGGTTTGAGTTTCAGTATTAAATTTTTGGACAGGTTCTCTAGTATAGAGGGTTATTTTCATGGAATTTCGCTTTACGCTTCGGTTACACCCTGTAAAGATCGACAAGTGTTATATATTTATCTACTAAACAAATATCATCGATTTAGATACAAGCTAAAAGTTATACAGGGTGCAATATGAAGTGTAGTGTCAAGCTATGACAAAAAACCCGATAGATACGAGTACTAACACTATAAACAACCTGCCTAGGTAGCTATAATACTTAACGTTGAGTCTCTAATTTTGTGGCAGGTTCTCTATGGTGGACTATATTCATGGATTTTTGCTTAACATACCCCTAAAAAACACTCTGTAAAGACCGATAAGTGTTATGTTTACTCAATGTAGCCTGAAAAAAATAGTCACACCTAATCCAAATAACTTAGATTACATTGCATATAATCACGCCTTTATCCCTTACTGGGTAGCCAAGAACCGATAGAACCACATAGTGCCACTTCTGACCAATTTTGAGGGTATAGTTGAGATGTACAAGTTCGGTTAGTAGTGATGGGTGGTCAGCACATCGCCTACAAAACACCAAGACCCTTTAGTCGCTCTACTGACTTGTACAGTATGCCCGGGAAGAGAAGCAGCTGTAGTACGTTTTTTTTTTCACTCCCAGAGCAGCATAAAAGGAACTAGAAGGAATAGAATAACTTAGATTAGGATATTAGAAATGTCAAAATTCCTTTGAAATTCATTTTACGTAATACGAATTTGACAAGCAATCAGCGAATTTTGTACAATTTTCGCTATCGCATTGCTTTTGCTAGTTAGGTAATAAGGGGACTGTTTCCTGAACAGTAGTGGTTCTATGAAAGTCCTAATGGAGATAATCATGCAAATTCCCTTGTTTACAAATCGGAAAAGGTTCTTCCCATCACGTTTACAAAATAATACTTATTACATCACCAGAAACCACGTGTGATATTATGGAAATAGTTTGACATCGCTCTATTCAAATAGCCCGCGATCGCTTCACACGTTTCGTGAACATTACTAATTATCGTTTACCGGCAATGTGGACTCAATTCTGGGTATTTTTGATCATCTTTCTTGTTTATACAATGGGCATATATAAAATGATAGAATCAGCGAATTTTAGCAGACGCTAGCATGTGGCGGATAGGTGTTGTATTAGTTCTAGGGGCTTTAGCCGAGCTATGTTCAGCTGATTCTCAATGTAAGTTGATCAAGTCTACCATCTTTGTAACAAAATCTTTGAAAGCATTAAATACTCCCCTCTTGCCCCGTCTGATTTAAAGCAAGGAATACTTGTAAATACTTAGTTAAGCAGGATATTTGTTATTCCCTTGTAATATCCAATATGTCCTTACGATTCTCATTATCCTTTTAATTAGCATGTATTGCGACTATAACCCACTCGACATATTCGACTAGATCCTAATTTGTATTTTGCTCCTATCCTCTAATAAAATATTATATTGTTTTCCAGATCATGTCCCCCAGCGACTAAAACGGTCATACTGCGCCCCTGAGTGCCAGTACCCAGGTCCGCCACCGTGGCATCACCATCATCCTCCATTCTGGCCACCACCACCACCGCCGCAGCCGTACTGGCCCCCACCACCACCGCCGCCGCCACCACCACCACCAGTATGGCAGTACCAGCCAGCCAGTCAAAATGTAGCAGTATCCCAATCTGAAGCCCTTACTCAGAGTAATTCTGATAACAAAGAAGCAGAAGCAGCTCCTTGTGACACATGCAATAAGGATCAAAGTTCGGCGATAAGTAATGCTAATAGTGAGAATGGGTCTGCTGTAGCTATAGCCATTGCTAGAGCCAACACTTCTGGATGAAAATATGTTTCGAATATGAAATGGAATGTTATCTCTCTCTAGTCTCACAAAATTTGTATGTGCATAAATGTTCTATAAAATTCCTAGTATATTTAAAAGTGTGTTTTATATGGTAGTATTGTATCTGATTACTATAAAAATTGATTGTGAAGAAACCCTCTTCTCAGTTTCATTAACAAATTAGTAACCTATTTTCTTTAGGTAGAATATACCTAAAATTCCAAACTCTAATACCACTCCTCTCGATCCTTGCCTTCGGCAGCTATTCCAGAATCATGTCTTCTCCTTGGCTAAGTAAGCCTACCAAATAAACAAGCTAAAGGTCACATTTTTCCAAATTTTAAATAGAAATCTAAATATATTTTGTGTATTGAAAAATAAATTATGTAATTCTAATTATACTGAAATCCTGTGCTAATTTGAAACTTAAATAATTTAATTAGTTTGGTTGTGATGTGAGTAATTTGTAAGAGAGGTTCTAGTTCAACCGTATCAAGGTTACTAGAGGTAATCGTCCTTTCAAAGATCGGCAACTTTGAGCGATGCTATATTTTATGAATCGTTAACCAGTTTTCAAACAACCTCATTGAAAACGCTCAAATATAATTTTTTTCTTCTAATTATAATATAGATTGCTAGTAATATAACATAGTGAATTCGGGGCATAATATTTATGACTATGTTTCCAAAATGGGGTAGCCTAAACTACCCATACAGGATTACGAAGAAGATTCCAAAGCCTGCTACATTAAGCAAAACAATTTAAATATAGGTGTAACACTCAATTTAACCTACTTGTAACATTTGAACGTTTTATTTCATTCCAAAATTCGAAAAAGTTAACAGAGCATGAACTGGATAACAAGTTTTAACGTAGCAACGCCCACACCAAGCCTTGTTGTGTTAGTTTTAGGTAATATCAGATTTATCTCAGATTAAAAAATATATGCAAATTCAAGGAAATAGGAAACCATAATTATTACTTCCGGAACTCGATCATTTAGCGATGAGAATAATAAACAAAACAAGTTGACCTTTGACCTTTCGAGACTTATAATTTTTGGAAAATTCAAGATTTTGCCAGTCACTGTTTATGTGAACAATAATTTATAAAAGTTACGAAAGCGTCAATTACTTTTAAATGTTTAGAATGTTGTAATAAAGTATTTGAAAAGTTGATAAGGAAGGATCTAATGGGAAGTAGCTATTCCATCAATAAAAATGAGGATCAAAATTACATCCAAGAGATCAAGAAAATAAATGAGGGCAAGGAATATCTAAAGTCAGCCTACAGTTTTACATGCAGATCAGTTAAGAGATCAGATGTTGCAAAACACAAGCAAAGGCCTGATTTCGGACTGGACTTCCGATATACCAGATAGCTATTGTTTTATTCTTAATTGTTTCCTTCCATGTTCCGTGGGAAATACGTCCGATTGAAGTTAACTCTAGCAAGATGGCGGCGTGGGGGATGGCCTCGGGACGACCTATATAACTGTTTTAACCCACAAAAAGTATCATAGCAACTTAGTTATAATTCAACATGGCACAGTGGAGCTTACCGTTGATCTCCGTTATATTGCTGGGATGGGCAGCTCACGCCCAAGGTTGTAATTTCGCGACTCTATAATCTATGTAATCGCTGGATCGCTTTTTGCCATATCGATTGAACCGTAATAATCGTTTTTAATCGCGTTTTTTTTTTTTTGTATCTCTTGTTTTTTATGTATAATATTTATTATAGGCTAGTTTTAGGCCATTAATACGCGATGATTTACGGGGCTGACGACCCGTTTATTCGTTGAACTAACTTAACTAATATCTTAACAATAGGTTTCTTATATCAAATGAAATTTTAGACATTTTGTGATCATAGATAATAATAGATAATGAGAATATAGCAAAGAATCATACATAACAAAATCGACACTTGGTGTGTAATATTTTTTTTTCTTCAGAACTTGGATCAAACCCCGGAACATCTGACGGTCTGATAAGAGAACCTCGCCACTTAGGAAACAAGAAATGTAAAAAGTATGGCATTTGTGGCCAAGGAGTTCAAGGAAACTTCCAAGGAAGCTATCAGGGCGGATACCAAGGAGGTTATCAAGGTCAGGGCCAATATCCACCGGCCATAAACATTGCAGTCAGCCAATCACAAGCTTCAGCTAACGAGGCTGGTGGAGGTTACACCAATGGCTACTACCCTAACAACTACCAGTATAATAATGGTCAGGGCTATGGTGGTCAGGGAGGATATGGTGGATACGGAGGTCATGGAGGTTATGGAGGCCAAGGAGGCTATGGGGGCCCAGGTGGCTATGGAGGCCCAGGTGGTTACGGGGGTCCAGGGGGCTATGGTGGCCCAGGAGGATATGGCGGACCTGGATATGGAAACCAAGGCTACAGACCTGGCTTTGGAAACGGACAAGGTGCTTTTAACAGCCAGTTCAATGGCAACATCTATGGCGGCAACGGAGGAGGATATGGTTTCCAACGACCCCTGTTCGATGAGAGTTCTGATGATGAAGCTGTCAAGCCAGGAGGTGATGACAATCATGATGACTCAAGCCATGGAGCTGATCAAACTTACGATCAAGGAGCAGCTTCTCATGACCAAGGGTACCAAGGACATAATCATATTTTAGCATCAGGATCATTTTCATTTGCTGGACAACGAGACTCTTATTAATAAGAAGATACTGAATTGATAGCATATTATGTATTTATTAATAATTTTAGTCTTTTATGTGATAAAAGTTCTCTGTTAGAGTCTAAGTAACAAATGTCTTGTCCTAATTTATTAAAATAAAGTTATTTTAATCTAGGTACCTACAAAATTTTGTTTCTTTATATAACTGGTTCAAGTGCTAAAATTGACTTTCAAATTAATAAAAATAGATAACAAAAAAACTTTAAAACAAGTAATTAAAAGGATCCGCTTCATAAAGTTTTTACGACTCGCCAACCTGTCAATTAACAGTACCTAACTTTTCAACAAAATTTATGATGCCAACTGTCTGTGATCATCAAATTATTTTACCGTAAGTTTCAAAATCAAAATTTATTATCAGTGTCGATGGCTTTGGGTGGACCTGAACGACCTAGTCTCATCAAAGTGGGGGCAAAGATATTTCTAGTATATAAGCTCGGAGAAATGATTCACGGCCATCCAGTTAACTTTCGGAAGAAAGGTGTAAGGTTGCTTGTAGGTAAAGAGACAAGGAATAATGAGTGGAAAGCTGATCGTTCTTGCTGCAGTAGTGGTGGCTTGCCATGCCGTGCCTGTATGGATTTCAGGTAAGATGTTGCCCGAAATTGTGGACCTTAGGCATAAGTTCTTAATCAATTATACTTGTACTAAGACTATGATTGTTTTTAATGTCAAAAAGATTAAGGAAATATGTATGAATTCTTGGGATATTTTTTAAGATTAGTTCCCATAATTATAAATCGTTGACTTAATGGTTAAGTGACATTGAAGTTACTCTTAACTATCCCTTAACCATTGAAAAATATTTCTAATGCCAAGAAAACAAAGTCTACCATCTCTCTCCCGAGTGCCCAAGGAAAAGTTACCAGTACTAAAACTATACTATACTATAGGTATATATTATACGATACTACATACCGACGTATTTATCTATATAAATCCTTTTTTTTTTAATTCGGTGAAATTAAGGTGCATAAACTATGTATATTTAAAATCTTATTACAGGAGAAGATCTGCCAGGTGTGGTGATGCGGGTTAGCCGCTCTCCTAATATGGCTTTCGGTTACGGAAGCGGCTTCAGCAGTAATATTGGAGGAATAAGTCATTCCACCGGCATGGGAGCCTCATTCCAAAGTGGAGACGCACAGGCCTATGGCGCTGGCATCGGCTCTATCAGCGATAATGGTGCATACGCCCGTGGTGTAGGCGTTGCAAATGCTGCACCCTTGTACCCTATCGACTACCAACAGTCATCAACTTCGGCTTTCAACGGCGGTCGCGGACGTACCTCCTACGGCTCAGCCCTCTCAGAAGTACAAAACTTTGGAGGAAACTACGGCGCGGCTCTGTCATCCGCTCAAGCACTCAATGGCCCTCACTACGGATCTGCTGTATCCACTGCACAAAACCACGGACCTCTGCACTACCAGAGTGCCTTGTCGTCAGCGCAAAACCTTCGAGGGTTGGGTTATGATGCTGAAGATGGTGGTTACGAGTCTGCTATCTCTAACGCCCAGAGCCACGGGCCTGCTCAGTTTAACTCCGCCATATCAGCAGCTCAGAACATCGGAGGCGTCCGCGCCAGCACAGCCCATGCCTTGAATCAGCGTGGTGCACAGATCCAGCACAGCGGTGCTTCAAGCATAAACGCTCCTGGACTCCAGGCTGCTCAGTCTCATGCAGTTAATTCTGGATTTTACTAATTTGGTATATTTTTTTCATAAATAGATCGCCTATGCTATGTATAGTTGTATAAAACTCACAATAGGCTGGTAAAGGCATTGAGACGACTTTATACTTGTCTCAATATCTTTAACAATATTTATTTTTCTAAGAAAATTTTATGTATATATTGAAAATAGGAATTGTTGAAATAAAAACACTGTCTATTTTAATTTATTTTATATTTTTTCTTCATAAAAGTCCTACTGACCATTTTTATTTCTACTATCGAAATGTATAGTTTTAACTTTACCATAAACATGGCCGTTATCATTGACAGCGGTAACGCTTTTGACTTCACCATTACCAGCGAAACTTGGCTCAAATAAGCTCTCCACATTCCTGAACCATGCTTTAGTGGATCCGAAACCAAGGTCTTCAAAATTTATCGGAAATAGGAGTGGTATAGCAAAGGGGTTGAAATTGGAGGTTGACGCGAAGCTTCTCCCAGTACCTGCAGCTGCTTGTCCTGGTGATGCAAAGCTAAAACTCCTTGATAGCAGGTCTCCCAAGTTACTGATAAATTTGTCTCCATCTTCGGACTGAGACGGCATATGCAAAGACCTCATCCTGGATCCAAACTGCGGATAAGCATATTTGAGACGCCTCTTTTCCTCGGGATCGGAAGATGATATAGATATTATACTCGTCACGTCCCCGGAAGGTGAAGTTTCTGGAAAATAAATGAAAATAAATTGTGATTGCATATAATACTACAAGTACCTAACGTAGTTACTTCAGCTCTTATTAGATATTTCTCTTCATGTTCAACTAGATGGAAGATAGTTAGGAAATTTATTATTCAGCCTGACTTCCGACATCACACACGACGTTACAGCAGTATACTATATAGCCCATTTATTCGCAGATGTTCCGAAAACAATATAAATAAGGCTTAGCCTACCTTTGTAAACCACTGGATTACACTCGACATATAATATTAAAGAAAGTATAGCAAGTACACAGCAGACATTAAATAATCCCATTGACATTTTACAAAATAGATCGTAAAGAGACTGTGGGTGTCCATCCATCTCTTTGGTTTATATATGCTTACGAGTAAGTACAACAAGTTGTTATTAGTCTCAATTTTAAGTACACTAACCTCTCGGAAACCATTGGATAGATATAATGACTCTTCATTAGCTGATCATAGCCTTTAATCGTTACAACGAAGCCCAATTATTAAAAAATAACTCTTATACAAGTAGATTTGAAATAGTAGGTATAATCTCTCACCCGTATGACCTAAAGGAACATAACACAACTAAAAATATAAGAGTAAGCGGGCTCAAATGCAACAAGCCGTTTAGGTTCCAGAACGTGTCAAAGAAATTTACATACATAAGTACACTCAAAAAACCTAACCCTTATTCTGGCACAGTTGGGTAAAAATCCAAACGTCCATTCTCAAAAACTTAGACATTTGTAGACAGTGCCTACTAGACCAAAGACAATTATAACCTAATAATTGTCTTTGACTAGACACAGTACCGTTACTCCGAGCTGATCTTAACACCTTGGCTATTATTAAAATAATAGAGATTTCGATCACAGTTTGCAAATAAAAAACTATTTAATGACAGAGAAATTATAGTAATTCGACAGGTAGGAAGAAATTATTTTATAAATATTGGTTATGAACCGTTTTAGAGCCGTATAATTTTAGTTTTTTTAAATTATCTTCGGCATATAAAAACATCTTCTATGCTGCTCTGGGAGTGAAAAAAAGTATAATACTACAGCTGCTTCTCTTCTCGGGCATACTGTACGTACAAGTCAGTATGGTCTTGATGTTTTGTAGGCGATGGGCTGACCACCTGTCATTACCATAGAGGAATAAGATGTCATAGAGTGCTAATGTCATACTAACAGTTTCGATGCACTATTAGACTTTTCGGTGACTCACAATTTCAGCCTTTGACACTTAGATTGTATTACTATGCGTTACAATACATTAGTAATGTGGTACATTACTATACATTACACTAATAGAATCTAAGTGTCAAGGACTGGAATAGCGAGGCACCGAAAAGTCTAATGGTGCATCGAAACAGTTAGTATGACATTAGCACTCTATGTCTACATCTTATTCCTCTATGTCACTACTAACCGAACTTGTACATCTTAACTATACCTATACCCTCAAACACAATTATCTTCATCTTCATAAGCCTATTGCAGTCCACTACTGGACGTAGGCCTCTCCCTGCCATAGGGGGATTTTGTTACTAAAAAGTTCCACTATCTGTTTTTCGGCGGCTCCATTATCAGACCCTCGTTTCCTTTATATTATGTGTAGCTGACCAAAATTCTCTATAAAAATCTAAAAACGGACTACTCGTGCCTATTATAATTGAGGATATCCCTAGATTCCTTAGAGATTCCATCATCAGATGTTATGTTTTATATGTAGGTGATCAAAACGCTCAGTAAAAGTATAAAAACAGACTACATGTGCCTACAATATTGAAGGATTGCCCTCGATTTCTCCAAGATCCCATCATCAGATCCTGATGTGGTGAATATGGGACCAACCTTTTTGAAGTCGGTTAAAAATTGGTCAGAAGTGGCACCATGTGGTTCTATCGGCCCTTAGTACTCTGCCTACACCGTAAGGGATAAAGGTGTGACTATATGTATGTATGTATGCATATAAAAAATAGACATAGAGATAGACAAATCTTTATTTGCTAAAACAATACACACTACACATTACACTAAAATTGGCAAAGTGATGGTACAATTTATTTTATATCTTACAAAAGTAATGTGCGATGTGTCATTAGCAAAAGGGTCCTGACTCAGCATGTGTTACAGACAAGTCTGCAACGCTGGTAATTCTGCCAGAACCGAAAGGGGAGTGCACGCAACAATGAAACCATGATTAAACAAATATTACGAGTATAAGGTGATTCTGCAAAAATATTAATAAGTTATATATTTATATAATATGGTGTATGATTAGATATTGTAAAGAATATATATTCAATAGGGTAATCAATCAGTTCAAAACTATCTAGAGGGCTACACAGTGACAAGCTCGATAATATTATTATTATTATTAGATTATATTATTATTAGACCTTGAGAATATTATTATTCATACTACGAGCCATACATATAGCAAATGCAGGTAAAATCAAAAATATAAAATTAATAAATTACTTATTATTACAATTTTTCCCATCCTTTACAACACACAAAACATTATTATCATATTTTCACCTTTACAATTTTCAGATGATTAAAACTGCAACCAATCAAAATCCTCCAATCAGATATAAGAACATAAACTCCGATAAATATGGAGTCTCCATTATAGCTGGTATATCCTCAACCCTCAAGGAACAGAAGAGAATCTTCCCTTAGCGGCATCAAATTTTATCCAAATCCCGAGTCCTTATACAAAAGAGTTTTTTTTATCTTCAACATCACCAAGAAGATTATCTTCTTCACCTCAAAGAATTGCTATATATTTGGGAATAGTAAAGACAGGATACAAAAGGCCTACTTTCAAATTGTCAAACATGCTGTCTAGTTTTTTACTTGCGTAAACGTAAACAGAAAGAGCCATCGTGTCTGATAGATTTTATTTTAAACTAATCCAAAGGTTTGCTATAGAATTAAGATACCTAAACCACCTATAGTTTTATTTGTTGCCTATGGGTTAAACGACCCTATTGCCTCTATGCTAAACATGGCTAAACGTCATCTTGTGCAATAAACCGGATTGCCTACCGAGATAAAGACATGCTAAATGACAAGACATAGCGGCTTATATTGAAAGTTATACAAAAATCTTATACGTACATATTGTGTTTGTGAAATTTGCCATTTACAGATAACTAAGTTGTAGAAAATGCTATTATATATTAATGTTGATGTAAGAAGAATAAAACCTTATACCTATGTATGCGTAGTTAAATTAAATGTATATTTACGCAATCAAGTAGGCCAAAATCAAATATTCAATTGTTTTCATAGAAAAAAAATTATAAGTAATCTGCAGAATTAACTTTCTATCTGTAATATAGCAATTCGCAATAAAAGATGATAATAATTTCTTATTAACTTGCACCGGGCAGCGCAACTGCGTTGATGTCTTTTACTTTAAAATTACTATATCTGCCAGTGATGTTCCCAGACGGTTGTTTTTCTCCAGCTAACAATAGGAGTAACTTTTTTAATTGATACAATCTAATATAATAGTTTACCTATAGGTATATGTTTTTCTATATGCCGGCTATAACTAAATTAATGCAAAAAAAAAAAAATAACAAACACCATATTTAGGAGGATAAATAGCCCTTTAAAACATCTCTGTGCCAGTTGCGCCGTTTGTTACCATTATTGTATTGTATTAATTTCCCGCTCACGTCCGTGACTTGTACCGCGACAACCGCATCCCTCCCACACCTCTTATGCAAGTGAATCAGGAGGCGAGTTCTGCTAAATAAGTATTAAATTTTATACTAACTTTAGTAGGTAAACAACATATGTGACACGGCAAGCGTCATAAGTCCTATTTTTCCTACATAGATATACACAAAATTCAGTAAGTGTATGTAGTAATTGTCTACACAAATTTTGTTACACGTTTGTGCTATTTTTTTACTTATTCGACTTTAAAGTACCTACATTTCATGTACTCGTACGTCTCAATTGTAGATGGCACTTTTTCTGCAGTTCATGTTGATAAGTTTTTGCTCCCGCAAATCCGTAAGGTATCGTCATATTGTAAAAATAGTTCACGTATATAAAGAAACAACGCCTATATGACAAACACGAACCTCTCAGAAGTCCGAATCACTATCATCAAATTGTCAAATCTCATAGTTTTGCTTGCATATCGTTGTCGTTGAGTTACGTAAAAAATATTATTATAAAAATGTAGCAGAACCGTCATACAGTGAACGAACGGCATCACATAACGTGATTAGTTGACTGTCAACCGCCAGAGAAGCACTCGCGTCACCATGAGAGCGCTGCTCATATGTCTGTCCGTCCTCGTGTGCCTGGTGCTGGTGCAGCCAGCTCCGCAGAGCCGCTTGCAGCTGACCAATACTGGTGAGTGCATTTTTATATTCACAGTCGCATTTTTTCCCCTCACCCGAGGAAGTGTTACTTGAACATTTTTCATTGTTATAATTTCATTCTCATTGCATTTCATTTTCATTATTGGTTTTATACAAATCCTACTACATGCATACATATAAATAGGGAGGTATCGGGTGACTCGGACCACATACCTAATTAACTTCAAGTACAGTTAACAGAAAAATCTTTTTGGATTTTATTTAATGTACTAGTAGCCGCCCATGACATTGCCTTCGTAAAGTGGAATTGAGTATCAGCATTCTACCCGTGCGAAGCCGGAGCGAGTCGCTAGTTATACATTATAAACCTTCCTCTCGAATCACGATATCTATAAAATATACTACATCATAACCCGTTGGATGTATGGTTTCGAAACCGACATAAAGACTGATTTTATGTTATACTAGCGACCCGCCCCGGCGTCGCATGAGTGCAATGCTGATACTATACATTTATATTTATATTCCTTTTGAATCACTCTATCTATTAAAAAAAACCGTTTCAAAATCCGTTAGCTAGTTTGAAAGATCTAAGGATACATAGGGACGGACAGACAGCGGCAAGCGACTTTGTTTTATAATATGTAGTGATATAGTTTTCTTTGAAGCAATTTAAGACTTTCACACTAATATTATTTAGGTATTTACCTAAATAAAAATATTATTGAATAGATTTGTTTTATTTCTAACACTTTTTATGTTAACTGTACTAAAAGTGGTACATAAACAAAGGATTTGTGGTTAAAATTACGAGTAGTCCGAGTCGCCTGACAAAATAAATAAATAAAAACGAATTAGTCACTCGGATATTATATTTATCAATTATACCGCGGTCCGAGTTGCCCAATACCTATACATGGGATTATAAATGAAATCCCACAGCCACGTTTAGTATAGTAGGGACAGATGTAAGTGATCAGTGACAAGTTGCTAACTTGTCGCCTGAGAGAACGAGTTGATACTGATATACTCGTATAGGCTGTTTTTTCCTTGCCACCCTTAACGAAGGGTACGTACTCTATACATCAAATAAAGTTAGTTTATGCGAAATAAATGCTGGGAAACGATGTAGTTTTTTTTAATTCTAATTACTTGATCGGGCGAAATTTATAGTGTCCAGTGTTAATCCAATTTTATTCATAGATAGATATTATTTATTACTCGTGAAAAAATCTTGCTACGCGCGTCTATGTGCATTATGCAAAAAAATGCAGTCTATTTACTCAACTTTGGACTTATTTATTAGTTATGTCCACTTGGATAAACCTTCTTCGCCTTTCCCTGGGTTTACAATAACGCTCTGACTCTATGTACCTATAATTCTGTTTAATATGTTCTTTATTTATTTTGTTCCAATAAAATGGAACCGAAGCACAGTTTGTTATTAAATGCAACTTCAAAACAGATACATAATTCAGAACTTTGGTAATATTTATCTAAATTTACGTCAACGTCCGAGGTCATTGTTCAAATGGCGTTACGTTTTATAGAAGCTATTAATATGTAAATTATACTGAACCATCGTAGTATCTGCTTGTTTACATCAAAGTAGTTAAAACACATATCTACATAGCTAAAAGATTTATTTATTATCCTAACTACATCGAAATAAGGAACTACTCATTAGTTGGCGCCACTCTAGCCTTTCTAAATATGTACCTTATATTGTAGTGTAGTAGGTACCTTTATAATATTGTAGTTATACATTTTAAATTGTATTATCACTTTAAAATTTAATTAGAAGCATCATTTTATATCATCCCATTTTCTTCGCAGAAGACGGTCGTCCATACATAGAGGAGGTGGTGGTAGAATCAGTCCTGCACGTCAGGAACCCCGCCGGGAGACAGGCACGCACCAACACGCAGACGAACCTGAAGGATGGAGCCAGGGTCGCGGAGACCAAGCCCAAGACGTAGGGATCATGACCTGCTGCAGATTTACTACATTTAAGAGAAATTAATAAATACTTATTTACTAAATTATAGTATACCAAGGGCTGATTTTTTCAAACGTCGTATAGCTAATCAGAAGAATACAGTTAATGCTGTCTCTATCATGACCAAGTTTAAGAGAAATACAGCATGCTGCAAAACCAACAAGTTTATACATCTCTATCTATAGGTGAAGGATATAAAAATACTTCAACTTATCATAAATACATATTATAAACTAACCAAAACAAATGGTGGCTCCTAAAACCCCATTGTAGTAGCGGGAAAATGAAAGCGGTTCCTGTTAGGCCAGGGTGCTGGTTGATATAAGTGGACTGTATGTGGCGGGTTAGAAATTGCTTCTACCGAACGAAACGAACGACACATTGGAATTCCCTATAGTTATAAAGGACGAAGAAAGTGGACTTAAGAAAGGAAAAGCACGTGCACTGACCTAATTCTCTCTCCCGAGTCCAATCTCTCTCCCTGCAGGGTTCCTCTAGGATCGCTCGTCTCATTCGATAGGCACAAATAGTTTAAAGCTTATACACAACACAAAATAGTATCAAAAGGTTCAATATCATAGGCAATGTCTCCACGTCACGCGCGTTCGGAAATAGCGGTTAGCAGCGGCGAGCTTTCTTCGCGATAGTCAGCGAAAGAAGAGGTTGTAGTGTGCAGCGCACATGCGGGAAAGGAAATGCCTTAATTAAGATTTTATGATATTTCTTGAGTTATTGAAAGAAAAATAAACTTGCGATTTTGAGTCTCTTTGAAATAGGATCTTTATAGTGGGCTATTTCCATAGCATTAACATACATACCCCTTTTATTGCAGTATGTATAAGTGTAGGTCAGTATCTTACAATAAGTATTTTTATCAAACTAACCAAAAAAATTAAAATTATTGTAAATAACTACTTGTGATTGTAATTTATCCTCTATACGAGTATACTTATACAATAAACTAACTATTAAAGATTGTTTATACATATTTTAACGTAGTTTTATTATACGACTTAGCTTGCGTGCATCGCGCCTTTGGCTAGATTGATACATATTCCCTCTATCATGTTGGATATATTTTTAATGTTTTTTATTACTACACATCAAGATAATAATTACAATTATTGTAGATTATGTCGTACAATATTTCCAGACATACTTAGTTAAAATTTCAATAACCGATCTTGACAGATTTTTTGCATCTGTTAGTTATACAATTGTTTTCATACAAAATTCAAATATATTGCCAAGGATTTGGCGTTTAACAGCCGGTTGCTTGACGCCTAACTTCAGTGTTACTCGTACTTGAGTCAATTGTTCATTACACTAGTGAACAAATATGAATTTGCTTTCACGTTAAAGGTATTGTAGGAAACACTACTACTGAAGTTATCACAACTGCCTATTCAGTATCTATACTAAAAACACATGCCTATATATTTGCCTATATAAAAGTTACAGCGGGCAGATTGTGACGCTTACGTATTCATCCGCAAATCTCAAGAAAGGTTATTGAAATTGGCTCTAGGAGGCTAGTCATTGCAACTCTTTACGTATTGTTCATTGTTGTTATTAAAATTAATATCTCTATACCTATTTATTTATTTAAAGTCAGTTAAAAATACACCTGCTTATTATAAAATTATTACCTATAATGGTAAAAAAAAATTGCATTATTAGACATTTCAACTAACTTGTAGAAAAGAGTTCAACGCACAACCCCATGTCACGTGTCCATGTCGCCGTAATTCGAGAAGGTTAATTCGATTATAAAATAAGAATGAGACCATGAAACTATAATTTATTAAATTATTAACTTTTATAATACATACGAGTGGCATATTTAATTACATTTTGTTTGATTCCTTCCACGGAAATAATACTTTCGCGATGGTTTAGGAATACTGGTATTTGCACGTGGTTTTCTTGTTTGCATTTTCTCGACGGATTAACCAAGTTCAGCCGCATTGCTATACAGTATTTGTAGGCATTCTCATTTTGTACATTGAAATATCCTTATTTTATATTTATTATATTCTTTAGTCACATCTGTCGTAGTATCGATGTACGGTTAAGTAAGCTGGTAGTGACTGGATGGCAAAAACGGGAGATCGAGCCATGTGGCGTACACTGGGGGAGGGAATCGTCGTGGTCGTGGGAATCAGCTTATTGCAGTCCACTGCTGGACGTAGGCCTCCCCCAGTGAACGCCATATGGCTCGATCTCCCGTTTTTGCCATCCAGTCACTACCAGCCGTCTTCTTTAAGTCATCGGTCCATCTGGCCATTCTTAAGTCAGTCTAACATAAATACATAATAGTTGAAATATTATGGTCGCCCTAATGATGAATTTTCTTTTTGTAGGTAAATATATGGTGTCGGTACAATATGTTTTCTTTCGAAACTCATATTGCCTAGGATGTGGCGTTTGTCATTCTGATACTAATTATTGCCGTACCAAAATAAATAATTGATAATGTACTATATACCTAAAGATATCCTTTAATTTAATCAATAGAAAATAATTTTTCAAGTATCAATTCATCAATGTCAATATCTCAGATGAAAAAAGTGTTAAATTGGATAGAGTATGCGCAGACATGCACCCGTATAATGTATTTGGTGAGAGCGAGATGTCTCACTTTTAAACGTCAAATCCACAGAGCTAAGTAATAACTAGATAAAGCAAGTGTTTCTACTTGGTGTGTAAAAAGGGATTGCAAACCACTTCTATCAGCCCTAATTCCTTCAGTTCGGCTCGAGAACGAGTGTTCTATTCTAATTCTTAAGTCTTTTTTTTACATGCAAAGTACATCCACTTATTTTATCTAGTTATTAATAGCTCTGTGAATTTGACGTTTAAAAGTGAGACATCTCCCTCTCACCAAATTCATCATGCCGGTGCTGGTTTGGAGAAACGTGACAATGTGCTGCGCGCGCGCCGCGAATAATATATGCTTGATGTGACATTACATTGTACAATCATGTAATGTGCCAGGTATTCTGAGATAAAATGTCACGTATATGACACAAGTCTCTAGTAGATTTGATATAAGTAATCATTAAACTCATCGCAAAATAAGAGGTCTGTTTATCGCAGCGCTAGCATCTTTGCAAATACTGTTTCATACATTTTTATTTAGTTCGCGAATAATCCGCAGGACATCTTATACCGTGATTGGTTTAGGTATCACATTTTTCGTTATACTATGTCCCACACCAATAAGATTGTTAGACAGAGTGCTTAGACAAGTAACATCGTTTCACATCGTTCGTCGTCGTAACACTTCATCTCGAGATTTGGCGAAGGCGCGAAAATTAAGGCTTCCTATTGGAGTACACGTACGATGAACCTTTAGGCTCAATTTACACCGCCGCGAAATGAAGTTTTTGTACATCGCATAATGAACTTTATGTCAAGTTTATAACAAACAAACTAACTACGAGCCTAAAAAAAAGTCGCGCGTCTTCCGCGGAATCCTCGCGCATTCTCGAGAACTCTCCGATGATTTGACGTAACAGAATTTGGAAATTGACGCAAATGATATAAAGTTCATTATGCTATATACGATTTCGTAGCAAAAATTCGCTTCCGTTCCAATCCGCGGCGGTGTACATTGAGCCTTATCGATTCATACCTAATGTTACTTTTCCTGAGCACACAGGGGCCTTAGCTTTGGGATTTAAACAACTGAGTATAACAAGGTAGTCATTCCATAAAATATTAAATTAGAAAACTATACCTATACAGGATGTTTTTTTCGTTGCCACCCTTAACGAAGGCGAACCCTTACTCTATACATTAAATAAAGTAAGTTTATGCCAAAAAAAATGCTGGGAAAGGATGTAAAATTTATTTGAAAAACTTGATCGGGCGAAATTTCTAGTGTCCATGTTTATGCTAGTTTTTTCATAGACAGATATTAATTTCTATTGAGGGATCGCCCGCCACTGGGCCCTATACCCTCCGCTGACCCTCGGATCTGCCTATTCATGATCACGAACACAAGACACTACAGTCGTAACGAGAAGCCAGATCCAAGCACCTAGCATGCAACCATAAATACATAGCTGCTAATCCGAAAACCAATTAAAATTTTAATCGACATATATTTCGCCAACACCCGTGGCATCATCAGGATTAGTTTTCCATGTTAGTTCTATCTACCGAACAATATTAATTATTTTCGTGAAAAATCTTGCTACGCGCGACTATGTGCATTTATGCAGAAAAACGCAATCTATTTACTCAACTTTGGACCCTAATATCTTGGTAACCAGATACTTCCCAGGCATGCTTTCATGGAGAAAAATGATCGAGTGATGAGAAAATTCCGTAGTTTTCGGAAACGAAAACACAGACAGGATTATAAAGACCTTTATCACGTTTTTCAAAACAGGGATGTAAATGTTAAAACAAACAGTTGCTAGTTTATGTCTGAGAGAACTGAAATTTAAAATATCTTCTATCTACTTCATCCTTTAACTTTCTTCTATTTTCTTCTACAATCTCTATTTGGTTGTAATGCTGACAAAAGGCCTACCCCCCATTTTTAATCCTAAGATTTATCAAGTTCATCCTGGCAGAAACGAATCGAAGTCTACCCGTCACCCCCGTCTCGACATAATTATTTAGTTACTTGTTCGTTTATCGAGCCTACTTCATTCCATTGTTAAATTATAATATTATTTAAGCTACTAGTAACACTGAGACCAATATTTAAATACAATCCTCATGGGTCACACCGTTAGCTACGCACGCGCAGATAGCGAATTACTTATGTATTTGACAGCTGCTTCGTATGCGCGGGTGTCTATATTCCTGGAACAGCTCACCGATGAGATAATTTTTATGCCAGATATGTCTATGATTGGTCACCGCCTATGTGAATTGGTTTTAAATAAAATATAGATATTCACCGTTAATTATTTAGGACATTTTCCCTGTGGGTACTAAAAATGCCACAAAGAAATTTTACATTCAAAATTCAAATTCAAAATTCTTTATTGACAAATATAAATCACATAAAACATTGCGGATATCCTTTTAAGTTAATAATAACCTGTGACAGGAGATCCTATTTGATTTGAGATACTTACGAATTTATCGTAAAAATTAGTAAGACCTATACAGAAAAGAGAGTTGAGCATTGGAACACAACTGGAGCAGTGGAACACCTAATGGATAAAAAATTGGTTACCTACTACCTACATTTACTGACCTAAACACGATATATTTTAGGCATACGAGTATCACGTACGAATGTTTTCAAAGATTGGTTCTAAAGATAGGCTAAGTCGACAGTTAACGTAAAGCGCTATGTTTTTACCAATAATGTAAATTACCTATATTCAGATTCGAATATGTATCTAATACGTATGTATCTCTAATTTATATCCGTTCAACAATTTGCAATTTTGATTTCAAAATATTTAATATTTATTTATTTCATTGCTCGTTTCGTACACCGCCATTGTTTCTTGAATATAAAGATTCATCACTAATCTAAACCAACTTGTCCTTGAACACCTTGTCTGTATGCCGACAAACAATAAGTATAACTGCCAAAATATTACGCTGCACGAGCCATTAATAGAATCCATTGTTTTCGAAGTTTACAAGTTGATTTGGAATGGAGTATGATGTGAGCCATAACATTTTAAACAAAATTCAGTTACGACCTCGCCAAGGATTTATAAGCTGACAATTTTGAAACTATTCTGGCCAAATTTATATCATTGGAGAACAATAAAAATTTGAGAAACGTACAGCGCATAATAAACTACGTTTTCGTTAATAAAAAATGCCTAACGAGTGATGAATCTTAAAAGAGCTTCCGTCCAGATACTGGAGTATCTTTGTATGCTAATGCTGGATGGGAGTGGAGCCTTAGTCATTGATCATAGGATCGTTAAAATGGGCGCGAAGTCTGGACATCACAAGGCTGCAGGGCACGTCACTAAACATTGCGTAATGCAAGACGATGGGGATTTCTGTGCTGTCAACAAATTATACACCATGACATGACATGAGAATTTTCGAATACTAATTTTCTAGTGATGACGTTATATTGCTTGATGGTCAGGTCAGAAAAATCTAGTTATTTGAAGAAAACACGTGTCTTGGACTTTTTATACAAACAACGCCATACTCGTAGAATAAAAAATATACTTATGCCTTAGGTACTTTAGCAGCATGAGGTGCCTAGAATGTTAACTACATAATTTTTTTTAATATAAGCACGTACTTATTTGACAGAAACTGTAGGAATTTAGTGATAATTAGTGAATAATCTTACTGGCCATCACAAGTTCCATCGTACGCATGATCTCCCGCATGACAGTAGTTCCTGATTTACAAATTGAGTAAAATGTATAAGAACCCAACACCCAATAATAAAATACCTATCCTGGACTTCAAACTGGCATATAACATAAACAAGGATAAAACTATCCTATTCAGGCAGCGTATGATCCAGCAAATCAGTGCAACATGCGCAGTCACGTTACAGATGCAAATACCTCGGGACAATGGCACAGGAAAACCTGACAAGGTGTGACGTCAGACATCTGCATTCAATGGTCTGGGACGCGCCGGCTTGGCTCGGGTATGTCCAAGCTGGGGCAGGGTGCGCCTTGACGTCACGACTGACCATCGTGAGAAAGTGAACTTTTCACTCAATTTCTGCATAACCTGTATGTATCGACTAGGGAACTAAAGAACTCAAGGGTGTTCTTTCTGGCGATGAGCTATCCACTTATTACTGATCTTTTACACCTAGCCCACCTATGCGTCAGGCTGTGCGATCTCTTTTGTTATCTATCATACAGTTCAAGCTGCCCCATTTTGTTTATCTATACATAAATATATGTTCTATGATTTAGCACTATTGGTACCAAATTGGATGATGACTGTATGCATCAAAGATTGGTCTTTTGGTGTAGTCCGGCTGGTTTATATTATCTTTATGTTTAAGGGATAAGTATGAAACGTGTACCTATACGTTATAATTACTTTTGTAAGCTTCTACTACTCGTAGCTAGCTCTAGCCTCTCTAGTTGTACGTAAACACTCTCCGGTACACTAAGATAATATAACAATTACCTCCCTACAGACCAAGATTCTGGACCGTCACACTTAAAACCTAAACGTAAGATTAGTCCTACCTGTCCGTTTATGTGGCGGCCGTAAAATTTGAAAGAGATACCTGTCTAATGTGACGGATCACAATCGACCATAATTTAAGTAGGTATGTATTCCCATGTATTCCTTACCGATCAGATTTTGGTAGGAATTTTGATAATTGTGAATCAATATACTCTTCTGATGATAGATGATTTTTGGTCGTCAATGTTCCCGAAAACTACGGATTCTCCTCATCATCACGATCATTTTTCTCCATGGAAGCATACCTGGGAAGTGTCTGGTTCCCAAGATATTAGGGTCCAAATTTGAGTAAATAGACTGCGTTTTTCTACCTATATATAAATGCACATTGACGGGCGTAGCAAGATTTTTTCATGAGAAGTAATTAATATCTTTTTATGAAAAAACTAGCATATATATATAACTATAAATTTCACTCGATCAAGTGATTATAATTTTTTTTTTCAAAAAACCCAAAAAAAATTTTGCGTAAACTTACTTTATTTGATGTATAGAGTACGTAAAGGATACTCATGTTTTCCAAAGATGAATCAAACCCGAAGTCATTAGCGAATCTTGCATCGAATCTAACTGTCACAGATTTAAATTTGGGAGGTCCTTGCACCATCTTAGCATGGTGGTCAGGTCAGGCTGTAGTTTGTATATCGTAGGCATCTGACAGGTCGCACGCTGTTGGCATACAGGCTGCAGTACTCGGAACTCTTTGTTACGCTAATTTTATGGATCCCGAAAACAATACTGTGTGAATGAATATCAATAAACAAGTTTGGACATTGAAACTCCAAAAGATCTTTAAATAATAATATGATTAACAAGAGCCTTCTATCTTAACGAAAATAAGTTTATTTGATCTTCTATATTTAAAACAAAGCATGAACTTGGAAATTTGACTTTATTTTAATGACCTAATTCTCCTCTTATCGTCCCAATGAATTGTCTATATTGCCAGAACTTTTTAAGCAAAGCTACGTATAATAGTCATACGCTTCACTTGGAAATCCAAAACAGACTCTTCTAATATTTTTAAAATGGCAATTTTGTCCCAATTCACACACAAAAAAAAATTACACGTGTCCGTTCATGTGTAAAACAAACAACTAATTATTCATACCAGCCCACCAATTACCATGCAACATAGGTACGCAAAACATGCAGATACAGGGAAGAAAAACGATGTTTTTTTAACGAAAACCAGATATATTGATGATAAAAAAAATTACCAGGTGTTTGAAATGTGCTTAAAAATTGAAATGGTGTACGTGCGTGAATCAGTGCAGCCGGCCGGTCATACTAATGTCCATCTCAAGCTGTAAGGTTTCCGGCAGAGACGTATGTTCGGTATACACATCTCTGATTATCATGTCTACCCTAAGAGCAGGGTAACACATATGTTAACTGTTCTGAGTAGAAATCTGTACCTGTTTATATCGACTGACACATATTGTATTAAGATTTTCATACACTTATGCCTTTTACCGCCAAATGGTAGGACAGATGTATGAAAATTTCACTTTTTAGCAGTCAATTTAGGCTCCACGTAGCAGAATATTGTGCTCTGACTTACTACAGGAGGGTTGGCGTTAGGCAGGCAGCCGGCCGTAAAACAAACTTGTAAAAATCCTTGGCAAAATGAGTTTCGAAACAAACCGCTGTATTGTGCTGACCCTTTAAATTATATAGGATAAGGACAGGAAGATAATAGCAGAATATGTAAGCTATGTATTAGCAGTGCTGGAGGCTGAATAGACAAATAAAAATTTTAGCTACCAAACCAATGAAATCCCACAGAAACAGCTCCCAATCTATTTGTATGGAAGATGTATAATGATACGTGCAAACGCGCAAATTTGACTGTTATGACCACTTAGAACATTTTATGCCGTGGGTTCTGATGGTATCACTGCTAGAAGAATGAGCCCTGATAATATCTTAATTCGAACTAGAAGCCGTGTTTTCAATACCAATGAAAGCACTATCAAGAAAGTTTATTTGAAATCACATTGAAATTGATCTAATGTGATTCTTTTGCTGATCTGTATTTTAGAAGGATATGTGGCACACCCTGCTGATATGAACTGGTAAAGCAATGGTAATAATATCGAATAGGAGAAGTACAAAGAATAAAGAATAATTACCGTGCTGTCTTAAAGGACAAACTAAAGTTTAGCGCAGCTATTACGTACGCTCGTTTTCTTAGTGTTAACTTTTCACTTGAGTGCACTCGAGTGAGAGATGGTAGAACTATTGGAATAGAATGTTGCATGGACTTACACTACCGGAACTACAAGATCACCAAAAAGAATCCTTAATAGTATGCTGCAGCAAGATGTAACTGATTTCCTTAGGACTCTTGATATATTAAAGGGAAGAGAATTCTATAAACATAAGCACACATAATACGGATACAAGGATAAACTAGACGGAGTTCCTTTACCAGTGGCATTACGGATGCGCTCGTATCGTATTCCTTCCAAGAAGCAGTACGCACGGGGCACTGGTGTTATAAATTGCCATGAATGAAGCCTCTTGGCAGTCTTGGCATTCCGCCTGGGGACAACTTATGCAGGACGCAGGCCAATGCAGCATAATAACTGAATTTAATGGCATTTAGAGTTATGGTATTATTTATAGCTTTACTATTGCTAGCGAAGTTAATGTAAACATTGAAGAGCTTAACCTGCTGCTATACATCAAGGATGTAGAGACTTGGAGACTGTTTAAAATTCTGAAAGTCATCCTTCTCCGATCTTCATTACACATGCAAATAATCACTCACTTGATTCACCAGAAATAGGTTAGGTCGAAGATTTTATTGTCCGAAAACCAGTAAAACAAAAAGTTCAATGTTTCGTCTATTAGATGAACGTGTTGAGCATTTACCGGATCGGGTTAGGATGAGCAGTTTTCCATAACGGTTGCAGAACTCTGGCGTGTGGTGTAAATGAAGCCGACTCATGCGCGGGCGCAGCGAGGTACGTGCCCTGCCTCCTAATCAATCCAGACTTGGCTAGCCTATATAATGCGACAATGGACTTGGGCCAGCACTATCACAGCAGCTCTATCCAACACCACACCCTGTAGCTAAGAAAGGAAATAATGAAGTTCGTGACGTTGTTGATAACCGTCGCCTGCGCAGCATTGGAGGCGGCGGGTTACCCGTACTATCCTTACTATGGAAACATGGATTCCAGTAAGTTTAATTTTATTTTGGTGATGATTGTATAGGTATAATATACCTACAGTATATACCTATCTGTATATACAACAACCTATAGGTATACATTTCTGAAAAAAATCAAGTATTCTAATATTTTTGTTTACATTTTAATTGCTCCAGATTATCACAATATTGCCATTTATATTGGGTTTAAATAATTATCTCCCAAAACACACGAGGAGACCAGCAGTTATACAATCATAAAAATTTAATTTTTCCTTGCAGTGTCCTTCGGAGCCAGCGACAGTAGTCGCGGCGGGATAGCGCTCAGCCGGTACTACAACCCTTACTACCCGAGGACAGTCAGCGGCGGCATGGCGGCCTTCATGTTCCGCCCTGAAGAGGAACAGCAGCAGACCAACCCTCAACCTAGCCCGCAGCAGTACTACTTGCCCGACAGACGTCTCCAAACACAGCCGGACTCCAACCTCATCCCCCCACAACAAAACGAAGTGTTCTACCCTCAGCAACCAGAGGATCCCATAGCAACCAAAGCCACCGAAATCGCTGAGCCGACAGAAAAGACCGAGGTGTTCTCCACCACACTCCGCACTGTTGAACCCGAGTTAACGGAGCCCGAAGTGGAAGATGTAGAGGAGCCAGTGCAGAAGCCCAAGAAGAGGGTCTCGAAGAGGAAACAAGTGAAGAGACCCGTCGATGATGAAGAAGAAGATGAGTACGTGCCTAAGATGCCAGCTTCTGCTTTCTTCCCGATGTTCTTCGGTTGGGGAGGCAGGTCCTCCGGTGGTGGAGCTCCTGGCGGTGCCACTGCCATCGCCAACGCCTACAGCACCGGCCGCGGCGGCGTCGCCTCCAGCCACGCGACTGCGTACGGCACCCCGCAAATCGAAGCACGGAAAGCTCTGTAAATTGCCTTAGTCATTAAGCTGTATGTGTAGATATAGGTTGTTATTACTTAAATATATATTGTCTATATTTCTTTGTAGTTTTATGTTTTCTCAGCTTCTGAAGTCTACTCTGGAGTTTTGGCTACCCACTCAAACTAATATCATGTCCCGCCCATTGACCATTAGTTTTAGTTTATTTAATACTAGTGGACGCCCGCGACTTCGTCCGCGTGGACTGCAGAAAAAACAAAATGTCGAAATTATCCGGGATAAAAATATTTTCCTGGGATAAAAAGTAGTCTATGTGTTAATCCAGGGTGTCAGCTAACTCCATACCAAATTTAATTAAAATCGCTCCGGCCGTTTTTACGTGAAAGAGTAACAAACAAATCTAAGCATCCATACTTACAAACTTTCGCGTTTATAATATATTAAATTATTATTTAATACTATGTTGCATCACAAATATGTATAACTATGCGCAAGGAAATCGAATTGCACGCTTTGTCATTGCTTGACCGGCACTTAATAATATGGATATGAATACCTGCCAAAGTCTAAACTATTTTTTGCTTAGTAAGGACCTACCGTGATTGATTCTACTTCCATTTCTTGTACTACCCTCATATAAAATTGCGCACGACTGCACAGACTCAGAAGTACTATTCCTGTACTAATAATGTTGAGCCACTTATATCTTTAAATAAATACTGTACCCACAGTAGGTCCTATCTACAGCCCGCGTTGCTCTAAGCTACCTGCGTTTCGCCGAATGGCTCCTGTGAATGATGGCGCTAGCTACTAAGCCGTGCACGCCCATAGGTACTATCTATGCAGTGCAGTGTATATATTGTTGTAGCTATGTCTAATAAAAGTGACGGTTGCGAATAGATAAGTGTTTATAAAAAAAAAAGAAAAAGCGGTAATAGAAGCTATTCGGTGAAACGTATAAATGTGTCCCAGGCTAATAATTACATAAAGGGCGCCAAGTGAAACCCCTCCGGTTTAATGGCACCCTGAACCTAATTGTAATTCTTTTAAAAATCTGAAATAAATAAAAAAAAAAAAAAAAAAAAAAAAAAAAAATGAGAATATGATTTTGCAAATAAATCATTATGCTCTACAATAGGTCACTCATTTGATGATTGTAATTCTCTCTATGTAATATCGCACTTGTAGAAAATATTTATTGCTAAAAATAGTAGAGTCTATGTTCTATTATTTAGTCCGGGACTGTCAGGAGGTAACGAAAACCTTTTTTTTATAATTTAAATAAATGTTTGCTAAATACAGATGCTGTGGGCATATGACTTTCTTAAAGAAAAATATCTGTAGGTATAAGTACATGGTAATATCAAACAACAGTTAGGTAAAATATTAATATTCATAGCTAGATGAAAATTAAAATTCCATTTAACTGAATCATGAGCAATCGCCGAAAATATTACTAAAGGTAGTCATATGAAATAACAATGATTTATCATAGAAAATCCATGAATACGTCACGAACGAACAGTCATTCCAAACTTAGCTGAATAGTTGATTGATCAATAGGCTACCTGAACCGCTGTAGACCTGAACGGGAAGAAAGGATTTCCCAAAGCCAGGAAATAGAAAACGAAAACTGAAACCATTGGCGTCATTTAGCATAAATAATACTTATACTGGGTGTTAAAAAGGGGTTTGTTAAGAAAATATTTAAAAAATGTAGACTCGAAATCGGAGTTGTTTAGGAAGCCTTCATACTATCAAAAAAGAAGTGATTTCTGGTCTCAAATTTTGTGGGCCGGTTCTTTAAAGTGGACTATTTTCATAGCATTTCGTTAAATACCCTTTTTGTTATACACTGTATATGTTATAATATGTCTAGGTGTATCACTTAATTCCCGGATGCGGTTAGAAGCCTTACAATTAGTATCTGTCTGGGATCGTGACCGGCTCTACGCCTAATATATGGTTTATTTGTAAGTATTATACCTAACTTTGCATTAAGTACTGCACTTTAATTAATTCATTCCCAGCGCACAATATGATACACCCGGCATTGGTCACCGCCATGTGCAATTGGAGTGCAAAACTATGTCGTCGACGGGAAACAAAGGTCATGTCAATTCTCATAATTGTTTAGTGGCAGCCGGTGACTCGCCTACTCATTATTTTATGATTTGTTCGGGATATAACATTTGTTCATCAATTTCTATAAAAGACAGCATAGTAAGTACGAGTATATAAGTTGGATCAAGGTTGATAATGTTTACTTATTTTTTCTTACATAATATCGTGGTGTAGAGCGATGTCTACTTCATCGGAATTATTATTTTCTTTTTTGCTCCTTTGAGGAACAATCTCAAGGTAAATCATATTTGGGCCGAATTAGGACCTCCTGTGGCGTGGTGCTTTGTTATACTGATTACTTACATAATATTATTTCTGTTATTTAGATACAAAACATAATATCAAATTATTATTATGTTATTTATTACACGTTCAATTGACGTTTTATGAACAGTAAAGTACGAAATTAGAATTAGTAGGTAGAGTGTATACTCGATACGAGTATTCGTAGAGTACATACTAAGTAGTTTTCTACGTCCTAAAACAATATCGCAAAAGACCTTTCTATTACCGCAAATTTTAATAGAAAGAAAATTCATATGTATTACCCATTAGAGATTTATTAGAGTTAAGTTTAAGTTTTAGTGGTAAAAACTATCATACATTTAGACGAGTTAGCACTATGAAATATATTATATGCTCAGATCAAGAAAAAATATATGGCGGAAAGATAAGATAGGTAGATACGCCCAAAAAAACTAGAAAGAAGTTAAAGGCAACTATTAATGATTAATTACAATAATAACATACAGGATATACCTATAGGTTCACAAGATTGTAAAGCGGAACAATCATTAACAAATCTAGCTAGACTAGATACAGATAGTTATGAGAGAAAAAAGAGAAAATATTATTAGAATTTTCATTTTTATCCTGTAATAAAGTTTAGTTGGAATCAGGCAATGAGGCAAGAAGGAAGTTTGATATAGTAGATATTAAATAAAAAAATTATAATGGAAGATTGAAGAACATGCCCTATGTAATAACTTGTTGATCGTCCGAGCCCGATTTTAGTAAAGCGGCGCGCAAAAACCAAGCGCCTAGATTATCATCTGCCGGGAAATCCACAGACAAAAACGAATAATTATGTACCTATAGATATAGAGAAACTATGTTTATGGATATTGATATTGATATAAAAGGATGTCCGTAAGGAGTATTTGTTAGTCAAGTGCTCTGCCAGAGATGAAGCAGTCGGTATTTGCGCTGGCCTGTCTGGCCATATGCTCAGTTAAAACAGGTAATTTACGTTTTTTGCTATCAAGAGATTAAATATGATTGACAAACTGTTTTTATTGTTCAGGTTATTACTTGCCTTGAAAGGCAAAAAGTTTGTGATTTATTATTGAACGGACAGTTGACCGAGAGCCTGCAATTTGAATGTGATTTTAAAAAGCGCGACATTGGAAAACTTAGCTGAAATAATCTACTTTCTCATAACAATGGAATCATTGACAATTCCCCTGAAAATATTATAAATAAAGTCACCTACAAACATTCATCAAGAAAATTTTATTAATGATAGGTACATATTTCTTTCTAGATAGAGTACGCCGAAGTGGATATGGTGGTGGTGGCTACGGCGGCGGGGGAGGAGGCGGCGGCGGTTACGGCTTCGGAGGGGGCGGCGGAGGAGGCGGTGGTGGCTTCGGCGGAGGTGACCTAGCCTTCGCAGGAGGGCTCGAAGGGGTAGCCAAAGGAGTCAATAGCATTCTAAGCTCTGTTCAAAATGGATTTAAACATATTGACAAATTTGATGGTGGAGCTGGACATGCAGGCGGTAGTGGCTTCGGCGGTGGAGGAGGCTACGGTGGAGGTGGTGGCTACGGCGGAGGAGGTGGGATCAGTAGCACTGGTGGCTTCAGTGGCGGCGCAGGAGGCAGTGGACTCGGTGGAGATGCAGGTGCCGCCAGTGCAACTGGAGGCGTTAAGAAATTGATTTATTCCAAATCCAATGACGGAAAATGGGGAGGATTTGCGGCCCCCGGAGTGGGAGCAGGAGTTGGCGGCGGCTACGGAGGAGGTGGGGGTATAGGCTCGGGCCTAAGTGAAAGTCACACGGGAAACGAATACCACGAGGATACTGATGGCTTTGGCGATGGACACGAAAAATTTGTTTACACCAAGTCCAAAGACGGAAACTCCGGAGGTTTTGCTTTTACTGGAACATTCAATGGAGGGAAAGGAGCTTACGCAGGGGGAGGAGGAGGTGGATCCAATGGCGGTTATGGAGGCGGTGCAGGATTCGTAGAAAGCGGTGGCGGTGGAAATGGTGGTGCCGGGGGATCTGGAGGCCACAGCGCAGGATTCAATACAAATGGCGCTGGATCCGGTGGATTTGGGGGAGGTGCTGGAGGTGGCTTCGGAAGTGGTGCTGCTGAAGCATCGGGCAGTGGCCACGGAGGTAGTGCTGGGCACGGTAGTTATGGTGGAAACACTGGGATAGGAGGTGGTTTTGGGGCCGGGAACGGTGGTAGCTCCACCAGCTCTATGGCTGGTGGTGTCTCATTAGGGTTCTCAACTAGCCTTGGAATGGGAGGATTTGGAGGTGGTGCTGGTGGTTCAGGAGGAAAGGGTTACTCTGGGTCAAGTGTTCAAAACGGAGGTGTAGGAAGAATTAGTGGTGGAGTAGGTGCAGCTGGCATTAGTAATGGATATGCTGGTGGTGCTGGAATTGGTGCCGGTCATGGCGGTGGTTCCGGAGCTGGTACTGGCAGTGGATACGGTGGCGGGGCTGGCGCTGGCAATGGCTATTCTGGCGATTCCATTGCTGGTCATGGAGGCAGTTCCGGCACTGGCGGTGGTATCGGCTTTAGCGCCGTAAATAGTGGTGGTGCAGGCGGTGGCACTAGTGGTGGATATAGCGGCAATTCGGGTGCAAGTAGCGCTGGTCATGGTGGTGGTTCCGGTACTGGCGTTGGCGGTGGATACGGCGGCGCTGGAGTTAACGTTGGAGCTGGCGCTGCTGCTGGAGCTGCAGCCGGTAGTGCTGCCGGTGGATCTGGCAATGGTTGCGGCGTCGGATGTCCTAGACCGAAGTGGTCTTCCCTTGGCTACGGCGGTTTATCAGCTTATGAAGGAACTGGAAATACTAGTGGATATGGAAGCCACGGTAGCCAGGGAGGCCATGGAGGACACGGTGGCGGATCCGGTGGATACGGAGGTAGCTATGCATCAGCGAGTGCCAAAGCCTCGGCCTCTGCAAGTGCTGGAAGTTATGGATAAAACAATTTGCTAGAATACAAAATAGAATTCATTAAGTAGAGTTTGGCAGAAATATTGTGGATAAAGACCTATTGACACATTTTTTCTAAACTATTTAATTTATTGTGCTTTGTTAATGTTCTGAGAACAATTAGGAGGACGATACTATTAATGTAGACAATTATTATTACAAAACGACTGTATATTATACTCATAATCATAAATGTAAAACTTTATAGTAATGTGTTAATTGTTGAACTCACATTTTTGTTAAACTTGTACTACTTCTTTAGTTAAGTAAGTATAACAGTCATGCCAAAAATCTGATAGGATAAAATAAATTAATAAATGTGTTATATAAGAAATTATTACTTGTTTATAGTACTTGTTCATTTATAGTATCAATCCACACTCGTCGATCTGCTGAACCCACACTACCATCCTCACTGACCCAATACCTAACTGCCTCAACCAACTCGCCCTTACTTCGAAGATATACCTAAGTTTTAAAGTACTCATTAAATTAGCAGATTGTAAATATAACCTTCAATGAAATTAATTTAGAATAGAACTATGTACTAAGATTAAAGCTACAAAATAAAATTAACAAATAGAAAACTTTTTTTGATTCATATCATATTTTCGACTATGTCTGCCTACAATCATAGACCGATTACAAATCGTACCGTAGGTTAGATATATATAGGTAGGTACTTGCTGGTATCTTACTCGCCATGTTTTTTTTATTTCACATAAACCAATTTATAATCGCCTAATCAAAATACCTATATATTCAAAATAGCTGAGAAGTAGATACTCGTACATAACAAATTATCATCAATGATTATCATTACCTGCTGCATTGTAATCATTAATTTTACCTAGGTTCAGAACAATGAGTCGTTACTGTGATTATTTCATTCAAACTGCAGGTAAAAACCGGTCAAGAGCGAGTACGACTTACAAGTTGCAGTTTTCTATAATTTAGAAAAAAAAAGAACTAAAGATTAATATATTTAGGAGGTAAATAAATACACATATAGCCAAAATGGGCTTAGCATTACAGCAGGCAAATAAAATACACATAATTGCAAAATTTTCAGAAAGTCTTAGTTTACACAAGTTTACACAGTCAATCAATGACATTACAGAAAGGTCTAGTCAGGAGCACCCGAAATCGACGAGTATGTATGAATATTTGACAGGCTAATGAATTTGAAAAAGAAAAAGGTATGTTTAATACGTGCTCAATGAAGATTCTTGTAGTCTACCTAGACGTGAAGCTCGTAGCTCGTATAGCATAAAAATCTTTCACACAGTCCATCTATCTCTTCTAAGTCTACTTGTCTAGTCTTCCTCTTTGCAATATACCTATAGTCATCTACACTCATAGTTAAATTTCAATTTTGCATTATTCTTACTTAGGGTTGCCAGGTGTCCGGATAAAGCCGGACAGAGTCAGGCTTTTTGGTCGTGTGTCCGGCTTTTGTTAGGCTTTTCATCAAGCGTGGATCCATGGGGTCATGGGGCTCATGAGGCTTAGACCAGTTTAGGCAATGCAATAATTTTACATACGACCGCGAAGATCGTAAAGTTATCTTAACATTTCCACCAACAGCGGTCACTTCATTTAGTGAACGCGTCAAATTAAGGCTTCGTATTTGAGGAAATGTTTTCATAACCTTGCGAACTTCATTGTCGCTCATCACAACGCCTAAACCCCCTGGGCGGACAGGTATCTAGTCTTAACTCTAAAAAGTTTAATAGCAATGTTCTTTTTTTTTTAACTATTATTACTATACTTATTATTACAAAATTTTGCGCTCGCGCTACTGTTAATTGTGATTTAATTAAGTTATCTGATTGATATAGCATCTTGCTTATACGAAGATTTTGCCAATGTTGTTAAATTAAATATAACGATTATGTTTAGATGCCTACCAGCTTGTAACCCATCTCATGTTTTAGCAATGATCACAAATTCTCAATAGACCTGAAATTTTCAAGAAGTAATAGGCAATTTAGATACGTGAGTTACGTGTACATGAGAAAAAATTTCGCCCTCGCTTCGCTCGCGCATTTATTATGTATTTAAACTCATTTTCAGTCGCATGCAAGACGGTTGCTAGTGGTCTCTCAGACTCGATGTCGGTCGAAACTCTATCAAAAGAAGGTTGCGTTATCAGTTTTCGTATTCAGCGACAATCATTTTCGTACCTATTAATACTGAGACACAAAATTCTAAATAATATGGGGTGTCCGGCTTTTTTACCGAAATGTCCGGCTAAACTGGCTGGTCTGTCCAGCTTTTTGGATTTTCGACCTGGCAACCCTATTCTTACTGAAGAACTGTTGTAAAGCACATTTTAAAAATATTTTTTGTGGCTTAATTTGCGGATCCCTAATAATTAATAACAAATCTCGTTAACAAGAAATATCAGTTTAAGGATGTATAAAGTAATAAAACTGAGAACACAATGATTGGGGAATTACATACTTTGTTACAACTGCGAGTAGATGAATCTGTGAACTGACTCTGAAACAATTCATATTATCAACACCTCCTCTCACCTTAAGGCTCGAGCAGACCGGATGCGTGTGCGTGCACGTAAGCGTAGACGTGCACGTACCGCTGAGTTTTAAAGTATGGAACTGTATGAGACAGGACACACCGGATGCGTATGCGTAGACGTAAGCATAGACGTCAAGCGGTGACAGTTCCATACATTAAACTGAGAGGTACGTGTACGTCTACGCTTATATGCACGCATACGCATCCGGTGTGCTCGAGCCTTTATGTTTGATTAATCGAAGTTAAAGCGACAAACATAAGTTACATTACCTAAGTGTCAAAATAAGTCACGGGTTCTATTTCTGATGGAGCCTAGTTTATATCCCATACCGAGAACGAGATTCTAATAAGTTCAGTAAGTATTTCCACGACTAATAAGTCAGGTGATCGAACTTAGATGTTATGCGCGATCATCAGTTGTCAGATTAAAGGGTAAACGGAAGGTGTAAGACCCGTGGATGAGTTGAGTATCAGTTAACTTTAGTAAATTAGTATCACAAAACAATCTAGCTTATTGGATTACTGTTAACTTCAATATGTGAGATATTCTCAAACTATCTATGACATCTACCTATATGAGTAGAGAATATTTGCTGAAGATTAGAAGAAAATATACAAGGTGTGAGGGAGAGTAAAACAAATATTGAAAGGCCGACTTTCAGACCATGATTCCTCAGTAAAAATCTTTGAACATTTGTCTTCTGAAAACGATTAGTAATGTGTCTTTGTGCGCCAATATTAACATTTTATTTTATAGGGTGCAAATAAAATCGGAACGATTCCGAATAGGCTTTAAAAAATAACATTTATAATAATATATGATTTTAAAAGCATTAATAAAGCGCACAAAAATGGATCAAATCAATAAATTGCGATTAATCTACACTAATATTATAAAGAGGAAAACTTTGTTTGTTTGGTTGTAATGAATAGGCTCAAAAACTACTGGACCGATTTTAAAAATTCTTTCACCGTTAGAATCCTTATAGGACCTGGATGAACATAGGCTATAAGAATTTCCCGATATTCCCACGGGAAGGCGACAAACGGGAATTCTATATTTTTTACGAAAACCACTATACATATGAAGCTGAAATCGGGCATATATGTTCATTGGGGAGAGCAAGGGAGGACTAAAAACGGATTTCCCGAAATTCCCACGGGAAGGGGACAAACGGGAATTCATAATTTTTACGAAAACCGCTATACATATTAAGCTGAAATTGGGCATAGATGTTCATTAGGGACTGCAAGTAAGCACTAAGGACGAATTTCCCGAAATTCCCACGGGAAGGGGGCCAACGGGAATTAATTATTTTTTATGAAAACGGTTACACATATGAATCTTAAGTTGGGCATATTTGTTTATTTGGGACCCCGAGGAAGCACTAGGAACGGATTTCTCGAAACTCCCACGGGAAGGGGACAAACGGGAATTCATTTTTTTACGACAAGCGCGATACATATGAATTCGAAATTAGACCTGTACGTTCATTAGGGACTGCGAGGGAGCGCTAAGAACGAATTTCCCGAAATTCCCACGGGAAGGGGACTAACGGGAATTCAATTTTTTTACAAAAACCGCTGTACATGTGAAGCTAAAATCGGAGACTGCGGGGAAGCACTAAGAATTGATTTCCCGAAATTCCCACGGGAAGGGACTGTCTGTGCGTTTGTGCACGCTAATCTCAGGAACAGCTTAACCGATTTCGGTGCAGTTTTCAGGAATATATTGTGACAGGTCCCACTTAACATATAGGCTACTTTTTATCCCGGGAAAATGTTTTTATCCCGGATAATTTCGACATTTTTTTTTCTGTAGTCCACGCGGACGGAGTCGCGGGCGTCCACTAGTTAAAAATATAATGTATTTGTGGCAAGTAGGCATGACCATTGCTGTCCAACTGAACATTATGGTGCTTATTCAGCATTAAAATTTTTATCTGTCACGTACACCTTGTACAGATTGTACCAGCTAGAATAATACGATGTGAGTGTTCGCAGAACTGCTAATAAGATTGAAATCAAATAACGAAACAAACTATTTCAATTCTCGAAACTAGCTAATGAACAAAAAGTGGTGCAAAAAATAATTTCGGGGCTTCACTGTGTTTGATCACAAAGAAGGATAACGTCATACTTTTGATATAACTTGACTGTACTATATTATTTATTTAATACAGGGTGTAACAGGGTGTTTCGAGTCTCAAATTTTGGAAATAGGTTCTCTATATTGGTCTATTTACATAGCTTTTCGCTTAACATACCCCTTTTGTTACACCCTGTATACATCATACACATGTACACACAACTGTGTTCCCAAAATGGGGTAACCAGAACCCAGGCAGCAGGATCAGAAACGAGATCCCATAGCCACGTTTAGGCAAAATTATCTCGAAATCATGCAAAGATACGCAGATTTTCAGCTTTCATGAAAATTTTTAATGCATATTAGGTGCGATCCTGCAGTTTTGGCTACCTCATTACGGAAATTTAGTCGTGTGTATGTTTGTATCTCGAAATGTAGCAGACTGAAGTGGCAGTGGGCCGGCCACATCTGTCGTAGAATCGATGAACGGTGGAGTAAACGAGTTCTCGAATGGAGACCGCGCCTCGGCAAGCGTAGCGTTGGGTGCCCTCCGGCCAGTAGGACCGATGACTTAAAGAGGACGGCTGGTAGCAGTGTTGCCAACCCCAGCACACGCTAAACTGTAGATATACTTAAAAAAAAACTGTAGAAAACTGTAAATGTCAAATTAATAAACAGTAAATCTACAGCTTAATATTTTTATAATTTAATGATGGTAATAAATAGAATACATTTTAGAGAGGCAATTAAAAACAAGAAAATTCATGTGATTATCGAAGTTTTAATCAAATTTAATATCAAAAGTCATAAAGATAGGGACCTACATTATGTCAAATAAAATTAGTATGTTTACGAGCTAATATTGCAACACTTCAGGAAATCAAGTACATATATCTCGATTGTCAAAGCATCCGCGGGGATTCCCCAGTAAGAAAAATAGAATGTCAGTAAAACAGACATCGACCGAAACAATCTACGACTATCCAATATTTCTTCTTCTTCAGCCTATTGCAGTCCACTGCTAGACGTAGGCCTCCCCCAGAGTACGCCACAAGGCTACTGCCACAGGGGGGGTTTTGCCCATAGTCACCACGCTGGGCAGGCGGGTTGGTGACCGATCCAAAACTAACGCCATCTATTAAATCGATTGATGACTATTACCTCAGGTTCGATGATAGTTGGTTTTACTGAAGCTGAGTGCACGGACTACCACGTAGCAAATAAAGGTGGCGCTAGAATCATAAGCACAAAACTGTAGATATCGAGGCCTAAACTAAAAACTGAGAGAATTTCCAAAAAACTGTAGATCTACAGTTAAAACTGTAGGGTTGGCTACATTGGCTGGTAGTGACTGCATGGCAAAAACGGGAGATCGAGCCATGTTGCGTACTCTGGGGGAGGCCTACGTCCAGCAGTGGACTGCAATAGGCTGACGAGGACGATGTTTGTATCTACGTTAAACTTCATCTAAAGATATAAATAGCCACACAAGCTTGGATTGTACCTATGCAAATGAATAATAAATTAATAGTAAATTCTGCTTACAAAATATTTTTTTATCTGTTATCTATGACTTGTAAATAAACTTTTAATAACATTAGGCTACACTTCGCACGAGATCTATCAGCCTCTCGTGAGTGCTAACAAAAAGCTGCACCTCTTGGTAACAGCATAAAAACTGAGCTTCTCAAACTTTTAGATGGTTCCGTGTAGTCATAATTAACTAATGGCCAATTTCAATACTTGAGATTACATCGAAAATTATATCGAAAATTTTTAATTCGTTATTTAAAATCTTGTATGAAAACAGTTGAAAATTAAATCTGAAACCTGCAAAAAACTCTCGAGATCGGTTATTGAAATTGGCTGTAAGAAAACAAATGTGAAACATATTATTATTAAAGACACGTCTCACACATTTTAAAACTCTTCGAAGTATGTATAAACTAAACGAACTCACTTAATTTTTGAGATGCCTAAACCCTGAAAGGTTTATGTCTTATTCTTATTCTTATGCTTCATTATACACAGTAAAGTTGTGTGAAGTTTTCATAATTATTACACTACTAGTGGACGCCCGCGACTCCGTCCGCGTGGACAGCAGTGAAACAAAATGTCGAAATTATCCGGGATAAAAACATTTACCCGGGTTGAAAAATAGCCTATATATGAAGTGGGACCTGTCATAATATATTCCTGAAAACTGCATCGAAATCGGTTCAGCCTGCACTACACATTAGCGTGCACAAACGCACAGACAAACCGACAAACAGACAAAAATTACAATAATCATTGTTTTGGGTACTATTGCGTTGATAAAGGTATTCTATAATATTTTTTTTTATATATCTTCCATGTACAGACAGCGATCCGTTACATTTTTATTATACATATGTATAGGTATAGATTTCATCAAAAATTCATATATTTGTGATAATTTATATATTTGTAATATTATATAATAATGGATCTTTGAAGCTTTTTATAAAATTATAGACACCAGAAACGGACCTCAAAACCACGGAACCTTAAATTATCAAAACACAGATCTAAACAAAAAACCCCTGCAAAAAGTAATATCATATAATAGTAATAATATAAGATCAAGTTTATAGTGGCCGGTGAATATATGCGTTTTGTATATAAGGTGAGCCTGGGTTGATTCAGCACAGTTCAACCATGGCTCGTTTGGTGTTTGCTGCTCTTGCCTTAGGGCTTTTCGCTTGTATCCAAGCCGCTCCAGGTAATTAAAATCTTTACATTCTTTACAACCTCAACGTAATTAAACAAGTGGTCTCATCGTTAAAATGCAGTTTCTATTCTATTAAAAGCCTTTTCTTTAAGAGCAGGGTATTATTACCGACCACTACCGGTTATGTCAAGGATTATGCTGATGTGATGTGTTATGTTAACTAAAGCTTTTTTAATACTCTCAATAATAATAAAATAACATTTAAATGTACCTACCTACTTTGAATGGACATGTTTTAAAATGTATCTAATCTTTCCCAGGCTATGGAGGAAGTAGCGGTGGTGGCTACGGTGGCGGTGGCGGCGGGGGCGGTGGCGATGGATTCGGTGGCGGCGCCGGCGGCGGGCTCGGAGTTTCTGGTGGACATGGATCTGGAGGCCACGGCGGCGGCAATGACGCATTAGGAGGCGGTGGCGGCTTCGGAAACGGCGGCGGCGGCGGTGGCGGCCTCGGAGGAGGATATGGCGGCGGCGGTAGCAATGGCGGTGGCTCTGGAGGATATGGCGGTGGAAGCAACGGCGGTGGCGGATTTGGCGGCGGCGGCTCCGGTGGACACGGCGGTGGTGGAAGCGGAGGCTTCGGTGGCAACGGCGGTGGTGGTTTTGGAGGATCCAGTGCTAAAGCCAGTGCGTCTGCCAGCGCCAGCGCCGGGGCTGGTGGCGGCGGTTACGGCGGCCACAAGGGAGGATATGGGTAAGCCTGTCTGATTATTCATCTCTTACTGCCAGTTTCTTGAACGCTAAATACTTGATGATAGATCACTGAGCTGTCATTATGCTATTTATACTATAGTACTGCCGCAGACGGGTACGTCGTACCTGTACCCAAAACAATAATGAAGTCTTTACTTTTACGTAAACGATATAGGAACCTACCTAAGAAAAGAACAAGAGTAGAGTTGAAGACTAAATTAACTGGAGTTCAAAGATACTCGTATATTCGTCTTAATTTTTACATTCACAATATAAAATGCATAAGTATCTAAGTAATTTAAAGAGCTAGACAAAAATCCGAGAAAGTGCCTAAGTATCACTACATATTATAAAACAAAGTCGCTTTTTGCTGTCTGTCCCTATATATGCTTAGATCTTTCAAACTAGGGAACGGATTTTGATGCAGTTTTTTTAATAGATAGAGTGATTCACAAGGAAGGTTTATAATGAATAGCTAGGAACCCGCCCCGGCTTCGCACGGGAGTACTGCTTTCTCACGTGGACGAAGTCGTGGGCGGCCGCTAGTGCTGTATATAGGTATAATATGTCTTATGTCTAGGTGTAACATCTAATTCCTGGATGCGGTTAGAGCCACAATTAGTAATTAAATATAAATAAATATAAATAATATTCACACACTACACAACACATTAACCTAGTCCCACAGTAAGATCCCTAAGGTCTTGTGTCGTGGGTACTAAGCAACGTTATATAAATGCATAGATAAGTATAGAAACATCCATGACTCGTAAACAAACAATGATATTCATCATATCAATGTTTGCACCTACCGGGATTCGAACCCAGGACCTATGGCGTCGCAGGCAGGGTCACTACCTACTAGACCAGTCGGGCGTCAAAATTAGTATCTGTCTGGTTAGTAGTAGTGTTAATAGTGACCGGCTCTACACCTAATATATGGTTCTCACGCGGGCGAAACCGTGGGTTACTAGCGAACTTATATATAGATACGTATATATATATATATATATATATATAGTACCTACCTACCTTATTCATACTCATTATTTATTTCTATTTTTCAGCCGCTAAAGACCCTGAAACTGTGAAAAGCAAAGAAAATCCAAATTACATGTGATAATATAATAGAATAATATTAACTATGTATAAATAAATAAACTGTTTTATATGTTTTTAAATTGTATCTTATTTCATAACAATACCTAGTACGAATTATTTCTGAGGATGATGGAGTTCTCAATATGTAGTAAATCCTCTAGTGGCACTGATTGTATAGTTGTGGCTGGACAAGACAATCAATTTGTACATTACCTTTGTTAATTAGCATGTAATAGGTAATCCCCACTGCTGGACAGTTACCTATTAAATTGTAATTACCGTTTGAAAATGTTAATTTTCGATTTTAACATCACTTTACATATCACAAGGAAATGTCAGTGTAGAAGGGCACTAAGATAATGTCTTGGGTGCTATCCAAGTGATCCAAAGATGTGTAGGATACTACGAATAACTTCGCACCTTCTTATCAAGTCATGAGGCTGACAAAAAAGCAAAAAAAAATCTTACAGAATTTATCGGTTGCAAAAAATATTATTGTTTGAACTGTTTTAATAATAAGCATCCATAAGTACAATTATATAAAATCAATATTTTTTCGCATCAAATGAAAAACTGCCCTTTTTCAGTGCGGTATGGGCTACATAAGACCCAACATTTTATTTTACTTATAGAATCTAAACTAAATAATTTGCCCACAGGCGGCTGCAGATTTAGGTTAATCAACTCATTGATAATATAATAATCGCTACAAAAACCGTACAATTCGCCTTATTTGGCGCCAAAAAAAGGATTTTTGTCTCCTGTGGGCGGTGGGGTTTACTAAGCCTCGTGCCGCGACAACGTCTGGTTCAGAACTAGGTTTCAAACGCCTCGTAACGCAGTAATCGAAAGTACAGATAAATCAGTGCCGCTGCGAACGTGTTAATAAAATCTAATTTTCAGAGTTATCATACCACTAAAATTGACTTCAACTTCAAAATTACACTTAAAAACATAAAAATACCTATCTCTTATGTCAAAGAGGTACTACCATCTCTCACCCGAGTGTACTCAAAGAAAAAGTTACACTCTATCTTTCATCAACTGTTTCAGCTTGCCGTAAAAGGTCATTATTTACTACTATTATCTAAGGATACGTTAAAAGACAGCAATTTTTACGGTGCAGAGACATGAAATGTGAAAAGATCCTTCTTGTCCGCATAAGACAGCGCCGCTATCTCATGAAATCATAGCCTTAGTAGAGGCTCAATTTTCGTCAACCATACTCATAATTTCAATTCATAATCAAGTGTATGATGACTTAATACCTTCCCTGTATGTACAGTGAGGTGAAGGTCGACCCAGTCAAGCAAACGCAAATACTTCATCTGTACCTACTCCTTTGCTTATTTATGTATACATATGATTTTTTGCTTGTATCGCTTAATTAAACATTCGCACTGATAGGTAATAACTGAAAACACTTTTTTATAACGTAACTACATGTTAGGTATATGTGGTAGATGTGTAATTTACGAATATAGATCAAAATCTTTTTTTTTTGTTTTTTACACACTACACAACACATTAACCTAGTCCCACATTAAGATCCCTAAGGTCTTGTGTCGTGGGTACTAAGCAACGGTATATAAATACATAGATAAGTATAGAAACATTTTTTCCGGTTCCGGTTTCCTATGCGCAGGACGCTTTTCGAGACGCTCGTCGAAAATAAATAGATTCAGTGGAAATCAACAATTGTTTCATCACTACGAGTGGCTACGAGCAAAATTTGCTAGTGGATTTATTGGGGGAAGAAAGAAGAACATCAAATAAACGAACAAAAGGCGATAAATCTGGGTGCATAACTGAGAAAATATTTTCGGAGGTTAGGAAAGTGACAACTCATACCATAGACAAGATAGAAGTACCGTGGAAATAACCTCATTAAAAGAAAATTACCCGTTCGGAAATAGAACTGTTTATTTACGTTCTATATCTATTCATTCATTCACGGCAATATGTCAACCCAGCTGTCACCTGAAATGACGTTGCTCCTATCAAAAGTGACGGATCAATTAAATATACAAACGAAAACCCTAACAGAAAATATTACAGCAGCCGTCTTGCAAAAAGTAGAGGAGAAAATACAACCCCTAATCGAAGAAAATGTGAAATTAAAATGCGAAGTTGAAAATCTAAGTGCCAAGTTACAAAAGCTCGAAGCTAATAGTAAGCGTAACAACATATTACTCCACGGGCTTCCAGAACCAAAAGAAGAGACTCACGAAGACTTAACTAAGCTAGTAACATCAACGCTTTGCGAAATAGACGTGAGACTTGAAGATGGGGAAATCGATAGGCTACAGAGATTGGGGAAAAAGGGAAATTCAGAAGGTAAAATCAGACCGATCGTGCTTGCCACCACTACCCTACAGAAAAAAATACAAATCCTTAAAAACAAAAAGAAGATGAAACCGAACACTTATATTACTCACGACTTACCAAAAGCAGCTCTTCAGGAAAAAAACTATAAAAAGAATAAGAAAGATAGCGAAAAAAGGAAAAGATCAGAAACCCCAAGTCCTAACAGCAAGGACCCGAAACAAAATATTGCTAAAGTGCTAAGAAAAGATGCATTTCAACTCATGCGCGAGACTTCATATTCATTGTCCGAGAAGAACACCTACAGAAACTAACAACGGAATACCCAGAACCGGACACATACAAGCATTACCACAACATCTTGTTACAGAACAAGCAACATGTCTCGCGGGAGAGCAAGACCAAAACCCTCCAACCAAAACCAAAATATATATTGCAACACTAAATACAAGAACCCTAAGAACCCACGAAAGCTTACTGGAATTGGAAAAGGCTCTAGAAAACATAAACCACGACATTCTAGGCATAAGTGAAATGAGAAGATTGAGGAGTATGGTAATTACATCCTATATCAAAAAGGAACAACGGCAGGCCAACACGGAGTAGGATTTCTGATAAAAAAATCCCTAAATCATTGGATACAAGAATTGATAGGAATTTCCGACAGACTAGCAATACTCAACATCCAACTACCAGGGTACAAAAAGCCTTGGATAATAATACAGGTGTATGCACCTACCGAACAGGCCAGTGGAGACGTGATTGATGACCTATATAAGAACCTGTCAGGGATAGTAAGTACATACCATAATAACCACATTATAGTGATGGGTGATTTCAATGCCCAAGTTGGTGTCAGGGAAAGTGGTGAAGAAACAATTTTGGGAAAATATGGACATGGAAAAAGAAGTGCTAATGGAGCCAAACTGATCAATTTTCTACAAGAGAACAATTTATGTCTGCTTAATTCAGTCTTCAAGAAACAACCGAAAACGAAATGAACCTGGCAATCTCCTGATGGAAGATACAAAAATGAAATTGATTACATTCTAACAAATAGGGTAAAGTACTTCAACGACACACATGTCATACAAAATTTGAACTTCAACACCAACCATCGGATGGTCCGCTGCTGTCTAAACATGTATCCACCTAAGAAATCAAGAAAAACCATAGAAAACTTCACAGCTTTGACAACGGAACAGTATAGCACAAATATTGATTCAGTCACCTTCAAGTCACTGCAAGAGGTAGCCAACTCTAACAGGAATGTTCTGGATAAATATGACTACCTAGATCAGAAACTATCTCAACTGAAGATAACTACTGCTGATAAACGAACAAAAAAATTTAGTGAAAAAACATTAGAACTTTTGGAAGAAAGAAAAAGAATAATGTCAGATAAACTAAATAGTAAAGCAAACCACAAAAAAATATCAGACCTGAGTAAACAGATACGAGAAAACATAAGGAAAGACAGGAAAACCAAAAGACTAAAAAAATTGGAAGAAGAAATACAAAAGTCTGGTGGTTCAAAAAAAGCGTATAAAGAACTAAGAGAATTTGGCAAAGAATGGATCTCAAAACTCAGTACTAGACAATCAAAGCAAGTAACCAAACGCAAGGAAATCCACAAACTTGCTACTGACTACTACAAAACTCTCTACTCTGATATAGACCATATACAAATAACAGAGAACCAAGAGAAAAGAAAAGTAGAGATACCACCTATACTTCTTGCAGAGGTACAGAAAGCCATCAACTCACAAAAACTGGAAAGATCCCCAGGTCCTGATAACATACCCAATGAGCTGATGAGGGGCACAGTTAAGGAGATTAGTCCAATTTTAACACAGATATTCAATGAAATACTAAAGACAGGTGTCATTCCAAATCAGTGGGGAGAATCATATATCATCCTCCTTCACAAAAAAGGAGCAAGAGAGGACATTACGAACTATAGGCCGATCAGTTTAATATCAAACATCTACAAAGTTTTTGCAAAAGTAATACTAGAAAGAATAACAAAAGTGTTAGACGAAAATCAACCTATAGAACAGGCAGGATTCAGGAAGAACTACAGTACAATCGATCATATTCACACTATTAAACAAATCGTGGAAAAATACAATGAATATCAAAAGCCCTTATACATAGCCTTCATCGATTATTCTAAAGCATTTGACAGTCTCAATCATAACTATATCTGGTTAAGTCTAGAACAGCAAGGTATAGAATACACTTACATAAACATAATTAAAAATATCTATAGCAAAAGTAACAGCCGCATTAAACTGGAACAAAAAGGTGACCCATTTCCTATCAACCGAGGTGTGAGGCAAGGAGACCCATTGTCTCCCAAGCTGTTCAGTGCTGTACTAGAAAACATATTCAGAAACTTAGACTGGGACAATTATGGCCTCAACATAAATGGAAAACGCTTGAATCATATGAGATTTGCTGATGACCTTATTTTGCTCGAGGAATGTCCCAAGAAGCTACAAGACATGGTAAAAACCCTTGCAGCCAAGAGTAAAGAAGTGGGTCTCGAAATGAATATGGACAAAACAAAAATGATGACTAACTCCACAGAGTCAAACATAGAAATGGATGGACGTAAATTTGAGTGTGTAGAGGAGTATGTCTATTTGGGACAAATTATAGCCCCCAGTGATCTGATGTCAAAGGAAATAAATAAGAGAATAGCTAGTGGCTGGAGAAAATATTGGTCTCTAAAAGAAATAATGAAGAGTAAGGAATTAAACATACATATCAAAAAGAAAACCTTCAACACTTGCATACTTCCTTGCATAACATATGGATGTGAGACCTGGTCGCTTACCGAAAAACATAGGGAACAACTTGCAAAATGTCAACGTGCAATGGAGAGAAGTATGTTAGGTCTAAGACTCGGCGATAAAATTCCAAATGCAGAAATTAGAAAAAGAACGAAAGTGATTGACATACTCACCCGCATTGATCACCAAAAATGGAGTTGGACTGGACACATGCTGCGTTGCAAAATTGAAAAGTGGAGTCAGAGAGTCACTCTATGGTACCCAAGAGATGGTCACAGAAAGCAGGGACGTCCAGCACGGAGATGGGAAGATGAAATCCGCTTAACTTTGGGACCTTATTGGACAAGGGTTGCTGCTGATAGAGCTCAATGGAGAGAGTTGGAGGAGGCCTACGCCGAAAGGCACATCAAACTAAGAGACATACTATAACGGGGAAGGCATGAAAATAATATGGACAGATATATTTTTAAAAATATATATATGTCGGAGATCAAGATGTCATATCCTACAGTCGGATCTCCAACGACATCTATTTTCAATCGTTGAAGTTAGAAACGTCAAGTCGACAGCTATCACTGACTTGAGGACAGCTGTCACTTGGGTAAAGACAAGACAGAGTACTGAGAGGGCGCCACTGTAGATTTACAACGACCACCGGGTCTTTTGAATGGAGCCGGAGGGTATTCTGTCTTGCTGGTTGCGTCTGTCGAGCGAAGCACGGGTGCTAATCAGCCTCTGTCTTGTACTTACCACGTTTCTACGTTATCCGCTAGAATCCTAGTAATCTTGTGCGTAGATACAGTGAAAGTGTTTGTGATTCCTAATTAAGCTTGTTTACTACACGCCGCATTCTTTATTTCGGATTTTGGAAGATGTCGGACACACCTAACGGCACGCCACTCGACCCATCTACGTCATCAGAAGTGGGATGCAACCCGAATCACCCACATGAAACACGTGCTTCAAATAGTGACTCGAGCGAAGAAAAATGGCGTCTTCTCTTCGAGCAACAAAATCAAAATTTTCTGGCGTTGGTGCAAGCAATAAAACTACCTGCATCTTCGGACTCTATTCGCCTTCCTGATTTCGACCCAGAGAAAAGAGACATCGACGCCCGAGCTTGGATAACGACCGCGGACATGTGTATCACAGATCGACATCGCCATGGATCTTCTCTGATGATCGCGTTAAGCCACGCACTCAAGGGCGAAGCATCATCTTGGCTGTCTTCAATATCGTTTCCTAATATGACGTGGGCCGATTTTAAGGAGCTTTTCGTAGCAAGGTATGACTGTCCTGAAACTGCTGCTTCCTTTCTCATCAGTATGCACGACAAGAAACCGAGAGATAACGAGTGCCTGGCCTCATACGCCGCAACCCTCATAACATCCTTAATGGCAAGGTGGAATGGACTGACTACAGAACAGATAGCAATAGCCACTGTCTTAGCTCATATTTCAAAACAAGAGCCACATGTTCAGAGGATTGCTATAACGACTGACATCAAGACGCGTAACCATTTACAAAAGGAACTGAAGGCTGTCTCGTTCCTGAAGAGAAGTTATTCATCAAGTATTTATCGTGATGGACCCGACCTAAAAAGAAACCGACCTAATGGATCTGCTGTGACCATCAAGTGCTTTAATTGTGGACAACTAGGCCACAAATCTCTTCAATGTCGCAACAAAGCCAATTCGAAGAAGCAAGATGACCGGTCCAAACACAGGTCCTTTCACGGGGACCATAACTCGACCAACCAACCTACAGGGAGAACCGATCGCATCACCTGCTTCAACTGCCGGGAACAAGGCCACTATGCATCCGACTGCCCGAAGAGGAAAATCAAGGAGGGGAACAACGGTACCGGCGGCGGCACTGGAACTGGTCCAGCTAAGGAAAAGCGAGTAGACGTGTGCATTGTGAGTGCGCCTTCGGGTTCTCTGCGTCACTCTGGTGAGTCATTCCCATTTACTTACGACTCAGGTTCAGAGTGTTCCTTAGTTAAAGAATCGATTGCTTTGAAATTTAGTGGTAAGCGAATTTATGACAATGTTTCTATGACTGGTATAGGACAAACTTCTATAGCCTCGACCATGCAAATTTTAACGACAATTGACATTGACAATATTAACTTTGAGATACTCCTTCATGTTTTACCTGACCATTGTTTGCGATACAACATTATGATCGGACGTGAAATTCTAGCTATCGGTTTGACTGTACACATGTCGGTAGATAAAGTACGTTTCGAGAAAATTAACATAGTCGAATCATGTGATGTAGTTGCAAATAATGGTATAGACCTTGACTTGGTAGATACTGACGTTAGTAATGAATACAGACCTAGGTTGATTGAGATTTTAGAACGGTTCAAGCTTAGTTTCATTACCGGTACACCTACTTCTCCTGCTGACACTGAACCTATGCAGATACGGCTCGTAGACCCGCACAAGACGGTAAATCGTCGCCCATACAGGCTGGCCCCAGATGAACGTCAGATTGTGTGGGGCAAGATCAACGAGCTGCTTAATGCTAAGGTAATTAGACCTAGTTCTTCACCGTTCGCAAGCCCGATACTTTTGGTAAAAAAAAAAAAAGACTGTTCAGATAGAATGTGTGTCGATTATAGGGAGTTGAACGATAACACCGTTGCTGACCGTTTTCCTTTACCACTCATATCTGAACAGATTGCTAGGTTGCATGGAGGACATTTTTTTACAATTTTAGATTTAGCATCGGGATTTCACCAGATCCCTATCGAGTCGGAGTCCATAGAGCGCACAGCATTCGTGACAACTGAAGGTCAGTATGAGTACCTTACTATGCCCTTCGGTTTGAAAAATGCTCCTGCAGTGTTTCAACGTGCTCTCATACATGCTCTAGGCGATCTCGTGAACAAGTACGTTGTAGTGTACATGGATGACGTGCTAGTTGTGGCCAGTAACATCGACGAAGCTTTCGATAGACTAAAGGTAGTATTAGAAGTTCTTTCTGGGAAGGGATTTTCGTTAAATCCTAAAAAGTGCTCATTCCTGAAAGAAAAAGTAGAGTACCTAGGCTTCGAGGTGCGCCGAGGTCAAATTCGTCTGAATCCACGAAAGATAGTTGCACTTACCGCTTTACCACCGACCGGCGCTCTTAATAATCAAGGTAGATTTTATGATTTTCATTTTGATTCGGGTGCTGAGTGTTCACTAATAAAAGAAAGCGTTGCATCAAGTTTCAATGGTAAAAGAATTGCTAAAACTGTCTCTCTAACGGGAATTGGTCAAACCAGTGTATTCAGCACCCAGCAAATACTGTGTAATGTTGAAATTAATGATTATTGTTTAGAACTTTTATTACATGTTTTACCCGATGTGTATATGCGTAGTGATATTATGCTAGGTCGTGAAATATTGAGTCAAGGCTTCGTTATTAACTTGTCAACAAATAATTTTAGCATTTCAAAACAAAATAATTTGACAGTTTTAAATTGTGACGTTTTAACCGATTCTAGTATCAGTAACGACTTTAGTAATGTTGACACAGATATACCCTCTTGTAAAAAGTCAGATCTTTTAACTATTTTAGGTGAATATTCCAGTTATTTTACAACAGGTTTGCCAAAAACTCGTGTAACTACAGGTGAACTCGAAATTCGATTAATTGATCCGAAGTATAGAGGTCCTTTTAGGGTATCGGAGGTACTTGAAGGTAATCGTTATGTTCTTAAAGCCCTTAATTCCAATAGAACCTATAAGTACGCACATGACAGACTTAGGCGAATGCCTGCGAATGACATTACCAATGACACGCTGACATGTGACCGTGATGATAATCTGTGCGAACTTGACGGGGATGGACCGTCATGTTCTAATTAATGTTGAGTTGACTGATTGAGAGTGGTTTACGGATACCGGATAGAGGTATTCAAGAGTCACTGGATGGAAGTGACTAGACTGGTATACGGAAGCTGGATGGAAGTTTCCAAGAGTCACTGGATGGAAGTGACTAGACTGGTTTACGGAAGCTGGATGGAAGTTTCCAAGAGTTGCTAGATTGAGGCAACTAGACTTACTTGACTGACGTTACTCTATATGGATTGTGTATACTGTAGCCTTGTTTTGGAATTATTTACCTTGTGTGTGCCATGCCGTTTGGTTTAAAGAACGCCAGTTCAGTTTATCAGCGGGCTATAGCAAAAGCTTTAGGTGAATTAGCTCATAGTTATATTGTTTCTTACATTGATGACCTGCTGGTATTGTATTCTACAGGAGAGCAGGGGTTGGAACGTCTACGACGTGTCTTAGATGTGTTCATTAAGAATGAAAAACGTAATCAAGTTAAACTAGATCCTAAATTTTAAGGACCGTATAAAATTTAATTGTTAGATGGTGATAGATACCGACTAAAATCTTTGTCTTCAAATCGAACCTACAAATATTCGCACGATCGGGTCCGTAGGGTGCCAGACCATCAAGTTCCTAGTAATTTTGATATCGAAATTAATGTGACCTCAGAGTCTAAATGAATGAATTTTCATATGCGATGTACAAGTTACTGACCGGTTTTTTTAAATTGTGACTTTGACAAACCCTTGACAGACAGTAGTATGTATTTGTGGCAGAACCGAAGGACCGAGTTTCTGCTGTAGCCGATGGACAGTGCTACATGTGTGTGTGTGGGAAACCGAAGGACCGTGTTTCCGTAGTAGGTAGCCGATGGACTGTGCTACATGTGTGTGTTGGAAACCGAAGGACTGTGTTTCCATAGTAGATAGCCGAAGGACTGGCTATATGACTAACTGTTACTGTAATGTTGACCGAAGGAAAGGTCTGACTGATTTAAACGTATGTGCGAGTCTGCTTATCTTTTATTTTTTATGTCTTTACGTAAAGATTTTGGGAACTTGACGGTCGATGAGCGATTTTTGTGATTTCATGAACTATTGTAATAAGAAGTCTTTAAATTTAAGTTAAGGCAGAATGGCCGAGCGCAGATACTTCCTTGAGTTATCTTGTTCACAGATTCATCGGTTCTACCCGAGGACGGGTAGTCTGTCAAAATGGCCGTGTCGGAGATCAAGATGTCATATCCTACAGTCGGATCTCCAACGCCATCTATTTTCAATCGTTGAAGTTAGAAACGTCAAGTCGACAGCTATCACTGACTTGAGGACAGCTGTCACTTGGGTAAAGACAAGACAGAGTACTGAGAGGGCGCCACTGTAGATTTACAACGACCACCGGGTCTTTTGAATGGAGCCGGAGGGTATTCTGTCTTGCTGGTTGCGTCTGTCGAGCGAAGCACGGGTGCTAATCAGCCTCTGTCTTGTACTTACCACGTTTCTACGTTATCCGCTAGAATCCTAGTAATCTTGTGCGTAGATACAGTGAAAGTGTTTGTGATTCCTAATTAAGCTTGTTTACTACACGCCGCATTCTTTATTTCGGATTTTGGAAGATGTCGGACACACCTAACGGCACGCCACTCGACCCATCTACGTCATATATATTTAAAACTGACTTATATACCTATACATAACAATTTTAATATTAATTTATAATAATTTGATTGCAATCCTAATATGTATTTTACTTGTAATTTTGTTTGAAATATATGGCTATTTTATTTTATTTATTTATTTAAGTATAGAAACATCCATGACTCGGAAACAAACATCGATATTCATCAGGGTCACTACCTACTAGACCAATCGGCCGTCAATATACTTATACCTATAGATGAGGCAAACCCCAAAGATTTTCAAGGTTTTAGAATAACTTTCCAACCAATTGATTTATTTTTGTATCAATTAGTCGAGGAACGAATAGGTTTTAATTGAAATAGAGCTAACATGTAAGTATTTAAACTGGTTGTGATGGAATCTCATTCACAGTTAATTTCAAATCTTGACTCAATTGAACCGTTTTTAAAGTACTACTGCAAACAAAAAAAACGAGTAAAACACAATGAAAATTGCCACAATTGTTATACTAATTATAATGGTGTTAGTAACTTATTCTGATGGAATATCTGGAGGTAAGGTTTTAAAAATAGAGATAGGGAAGGTACTGCATTAGTAGTAATATTTCAGTATTGTAATAAAATCTGTAGTACCTACCAATAACTTTCGACTATAGAACCTTTTAGGTAGATATCCAAAGGACCCTCAGATTGTAGTAAGTTATCTTAGGACCCTTGTCGAAGGCCTTTATTCAACAGTGAACTACTCTGCTCATGGATAAAATGAATATGATGAGGACCTACCCTCCAATAAAGGTGTCAAATAGACGCTTATCTATGATTGTATGTTATTTATTTACAGGTGATTACTATAGTTCAGGGAAATACGGATTCAATGGCTATGGTAAAGATGGTGATATGGGATATTATGGCGGGGGCAAAGGAAAATATGGGGAGAAAGACGAAAATGGCAAGGCCTCAGGAGGTGAAGCCAAAGGGGAAGGCGATGGACCGAAAAGTGGGAATGGAAATGATGAAGGCATGACCCAGCCGAATGGAGATAATGGTGGAGATGCACAACAGAATGGTAAAGATGAAGATATAGGAAAGAATGATGATGAAGGTGGTAAGAAGATTAATGGTGATTACAAAGGTTACGGAAAGAGCAAGTGGAAATGGTACTAAGAAGATGATGAAATTCAAAGAGAAACCTCTCAAATACCTTATATAACTTGTAGTGTTTATTTATAAAATTTATAAAAACACTTCTCCATTAATATAATCCGTTAGTATATGGTTGATCGTTTCATCTTTAAACATTGTGCTGAGGTATTCAGCTTTGTTTGCCGAGATTTGGCTAGTGTATAGCTATCGGGATGAAAAATAACGTTGCCAATATATAATTTAGAAAAGAGATGGTAAAATTCGTCATCCGAGTAATTGACCCGGTGGCTCAGTGGTGAGAGCGCTGGCACGCGGAATACAGAGGTCGTGGGTTCGATTCCCACCCGGGTGAGGAATTTTTTCCATTTTCTTTATTAATAATTTTGTAGTGTTTAGTTAAGTATGTATTCAATTTAAATAAAAGATAGCTTAATAGTTGTATATTTTGACAGACTTTCGTAAATCTGTAATAAACTACATGTTTATTAAAGCAGCTGTATACTGAAATAGTATTACTGAAATTTGAATGGAGAAAAGTGGATGCATGGTTCTAAAAATATGAATCCTACTGCCTATCTAAACCTGCTTCAGGAATATTGCGAAAACTGATAATTTAAATATTTATTGCTACACAGAGGCATCTCTAGCTAGACCCATAGATATGTGCGTTACTAAGAGATGACGATATGAAGTGAGAGCACGGAGGTTTCGTGCAAAGCGCTCATGAGCTTCCGATCTTATAGCTACACCTATTCCAAAGGAGCCAACTATGTATTAAGAAGTAATTGAATCTCAATTTGGTATATACACATAATATGTAATAATACCTTGCCATTAACCCACACGGATATGACAAAGTCAAGGAGAGCAGACAATACAACCGAAATTTACACACAACGTATTCAATATAATCGGTCAAATTTCCAATTATTTTGTCCAACTGTTGGACATTTGGACGGCCGTGTCAGACTGTTTGATGATAATTGGCGCAGCATGACCATCCTTCCGTAATGTTTGTGGTTTATATAACGGTTGGGTTTGACAATGGTGGCAGTATCCTGACCACCATGGCTAAGGTGGCTGTATTCGTTGTGATCCTGGCTGTTATGATCAATGTCAATGGTGAGTGTTGGAATGCTAATATTATATGTGGTGATGAATCGTAAAGACTTATTAAATTGTGAAAGACTTACCTGAACTTTTATTTAGGTATGAGAGAAAGGCGTGGTTTCTATAAAGGCGGATACAATAGCGGGTATGACCGCGAGAGCGATGCCAGTGTCAGCAATGAAAGCAGAGGATGCAGTGACAACGGCAGAAGGTAAATATAAGGATATGGGATTGGGTTATAGTATTTTAAGATTTGGGCTTTCAAACGCCTAAGCGGCCTAATATATTTGAAACACCTTTAGCATTATTTCTTTCGCATTTAGGATACCAATAGTAACATATTTTATCAACTCAAAAGGGATACGTACAACAGTTACAGTGGCAGTGGCAGCCGAGAAATAGCATACAATCGCGACGGACGATCTAACGACAATAATAGTAAATATCCGCGAACCCGATTATTCGCCAAGTCATCCGCTTCCGCCTCTGCTAGCGCTTACAGTGAGAACCTACGACTGTTGAAGAAATTGAAATGAGCGTAATCTTATAAATATATAAATAAATGGTGATGGTAAAATAGGTTGCCTATAATAAATAAGTAATGTAACATGTATTGAGGTAATTTTTATTAAATAAGTCTCTAGTGTCTATGATTTTATATTTTTAATTCCAAAATATTTAGAGCATTTTCAGCTTCTTATAATAGAAACTAGTGAAAGGGCACAAAGAACGAAGGTTCGACCGTCACTTGTTTTTTGAAGTCCATCAAGAATAGAGGTCAATGTCTCCTATTTACACAGATTTGTGAAAACAAGACACCCCTTGTCCTCTCGCAACAGAGTACCTAAGTTACCGTTCTTTGGAGATTTATTTATTTATTTATTTGAGATGACCTACAGATGCAGCCGAGATGCAGCTATAAGAAGTGTAGAGGAAGATCTCGCTTCCATTGTGTAAACAAACTTGCTTTTCTAAAAGAGTCTCTAGTTCAAAGTTTCAAATTATACACTTACTACTTAATATTTACACCCTGGAACGAAAGAATATTATATTCTGCGGATAGCCTGAGGCAGCAGTAAATTCAGTCATTCAGAGTACAGGGTGATTTTTGGTCGTCAACGTTCTCGAAAACTACGGAATCTCCTCATCATCACGATCATTTTTCGCCATGGAAGTGTCTGGTTTCCAAAATATTAGGGTCCAAAGGTGAGTAAATGGACTCCGTTTTTCTGCATATATGCACATTGACGCGTGTAGCATGATTTTTTAACGATAAATAATTAATAACTGTCTATGAAAAAACAAGCATAAACACTGGACACTATAAATTCGCCCGATTAAATGATTAAAATTTAAAAAAAAAAAAATTCATCGTTTCCCAGCATTTTTTTGGTATAAACTTACTTTCTTTGATGTATAGAGTACGTACCCTTCGTAAAGGGTGGCAACGAAAAAACACCCTGTATATTGCGTTAAGCCGTGTTCGAAGTTTAGAAGGCATCATATTGTCAGATTTAGATGCCAGCAAAAAAGGGCACTGAGAGAAATAACCACGAAAATGACTATGCTTCGAAATTTGACGTCAGACAATACAAAGCGCAACATATTTACACTCCTTCTTTCTGCTCTGTTTCCAATCATTTGAGGTCGGCGCAGTATGTAGGTACTCTTCTTACATTCATCCCTATTATCCATCATCTCGTTACTCTCATGTCTACCTCTTCCTCTATAACCATCTTACTTCGGACACGGCTTACGCAACATATAGTTACACGACATAACTTAGTTATCTTCATCTTCATAAGCCTATGTATCTACTACTGGACGTAGGCCTCCCCCTGCCATAGGGGGATTTTGTTACTAAAAAGTTCCACTATCTGTTTTTCGGCGGCTCCATCATCAGACCCTCGTTTCCTTTATATTATGTATAGCTGACCAAAATTCTATATAAAAATCTAAAAACCGACTACTCGTGCCTCGTGTAATATTTGAGGATATCTCTATGTTCCTTAGAGATTCTATCGTCAGATGTTATGTTTTATATGTAGGGGATCAAAACGCTGAGTAAAAGTATAAAAACAGACTACATGTGCCTACAATATTTGAGGATTGTCCTCGATTTCTCAAAGATCCCATCATCAGATCCGGTGGTGAATATTGTATTGGAGAGTATTGAGTAAAATTTGTGCCAAGTGAAACCCCACAGGTTTAATGGCACTATTAAACCATATATGTAACTTTTTTATAGGAATAAAAAAAATTGAAAGCGATTCATAAATGACGGAGTTCTGAGGTAACACACATCTTCTATACATATAATAATAATGTAAAGGGTACATGGAAGATATATGAGAAAAAATATTATAGGAGACCTTTATCAACGCAATAGAACCCAAAACGATGATTTTTTGAATTTTTGTCTGTTTGTCGGTTTGTCGGTTTGTCTGTGCGTTTGTGCACGCTAATCTCAGAAACGGCTGAACCGATTTCGATACAGTTTTCAGGAATATATTGTGACAGGTCCCACTTAACATATAAGCTACTTTTTATCCCGGGAAAATGTTTTTATCCCGGATAATTTCGATATTTTGTTTTTTTTCTGTAGTCCACGTGGACGGAGTCGCGGACGTCCACTAGTAAAAAATAAAAATAAAAACATACAGACGAATTACCTAATAACCTCTCATTTTTGAAGTCGGTTAATAAAATGCAATTTAATCGATTATGGACTGTATTCGATTTTAATTTAACGCTTAATCTAGCTAAACAATACAATATTATATATTAAAATAAGTTATCACAATCTAGTCGAATAACGGAGCCTTCTTCCTATATTTATTGTCTTCTTCATTACTTAATTAGGTAGTAGTCAGCGTGACTGTAACATAAAAAACCATCATTATTGCAGGAAATATACATCTACTTATATTTTTAAAATAACTACAAATTAATTTTATGCACCGCGTTAAAGTGCAATTAAGTATTTTATTGTGATAAAGTGCCTATAATTAAATTTATTTATTTCTCGTAGGCACTTTAACATAAATAGGGTTAAAAAACCATATATTATTTACCAATTTCATGGCATTTGGTAGCTAAATTCCAATAACGGTAGTGCTCACTTACTTAGTTCATCCAAACGATCCCCCAACGGAGCCCGAGCTCGCGCTAGCGGATGATTTAGAATAAGACTGCGCAGCCCCAAGCGGGAGCGCCCCGAATTGACCGCCTCCATGACTGCCGGGTCCGCCGAGACCGCCGAAGCCGCCGCCGCCGCCTCCGCCGCCGCCGTATCCGCCTAGACCGCCATCATAATGCCTTTTTTCTCTTCCTTCTGAAAATTATAATAATATGTACATATTTTGGTACGTAGATAGAGTGCGTTTCACCGTATAGTCTCTTCGTTAGAGAGTAAGTATATTCTTTAGTCCCTTCCTATCTGTGCCACTGTATACAATAGATGTTAATTCTAAAATCAGATCTAGACTTACCGAAAGGTTTGAAATCATGGACTAATGGATATTATTGGATAGTGGATATCACCACAGAGTTTGCAAATCACACGCAAGCAATGTCGCATAGTACATCTCTAGTGGAAAGGCAGTCTTAATCAAAGACTATGAATAATTATGTATTAGGCGTGCTTTGTCGTATTTATTCTAATCTTTTCTTATGGTAATGGCAATGCGGGTAGACAGAGAAAAATTACCCAAACGTCAGCTGTCAATGAGATGACTTCTCGCATTTCGCCCGTTTGTAGGTACCAGGGATTTGGTATCTCCTCTTATGGTAGGTACAACATACCGAATGCCATCGATTGTCCCATCAACCAGGAAAATCATCAAAATATGTCACGAGTCAATCACAAGACAATCAACCATATACAGCCTGGCGAAGGAGGAAACCCGCATACTCGTATCTGGTAAATTCACCATCTCAACTACTGGACGCTTACGCAACATGCAGTCAACTGAAAGGTAGGCGTTTCCATCCTTATTTCGTCCTTCGCCCCTGCACCTCTCTTATCTAGACAGGAACTACCTAGTTTCGTGTCAAAAGCAAATCACTAATTTCGGAAAGACCTTATATAAAGGGAGGATTGGTAGATTGAAATAAAAATAAATGTGTTGAACATTTTTACAGTGCCTTAATTTTAAATAACTACCCTAACTAGCTAGAAGGTAAGCTTGGGAATTCAATTAGGGTCGGTAAAAAGTGGTTGATAGTAGATAGAGTTCATTGAAAGAAAATATCCAACCGGGATTTAGGCTTATAAACTTTCCTGATGGAAGTTCAGAAATAAATTAATATGTTTAGATATATGTATTTATCTTAATTACCATATAACTTACCTGGAGCGGCCAGACAGGAGAGCACTAAAGCCAGGAGGATTGCTACCGTGACACTGGTCATGATTCCGTGTTGCTGGTGACACTGGCCCCATCATCATCAGCATTGGCTTATATACTATGTCCCAAACTGCCAGGTCATTCCCTCTCGTTTACTCCATCGGAGGTAAATTTGATAGTCACCACCGTTTGGTTACGGTTGGCACGATCCTCAATGTTGCGCCTATAATAGGTATTACCGATTTTAGGGTTCCTTTGAGCTAATTACGTACGGCGAGTGCACACAAAATGTGTTTAGAAGATCTCTAAATCACAAATGCGACAAGCCATTTAGGCTCTACAGTGTAGGTACCAAAGTTTACCTACCCACATACATACAACACTAGAAAAACCAAGCCCACCTTCAGGCGCAGTCAGGTAAAACTAATGAGCATAATTTGATCATTCTCTCGTGTCTAACTGGATCCAGAGGTCTAAACATTATTGAAACAGGATTGTCTCGATTGTCAAAGCTTAGGTACTCTGCTTATAGCGTCGTCTGCATGGTAGATGCACTGTTCTGATTAAATACTTAAAAGATGATGATAATAATAGAATGTAACTAAGCATATACATAGTCTGTCATATTCTGAGTTATTAAAATTGCTAGCTGATTGAAAAAAATCTCTTTACTTGCTTGGCTTGCTGGAAGAGACCTCTTGTAGAGATAAGCTTGCCATTGTACATGCATCTCTTCTTTTATGTTGTATGCCATATTTCTTTTGTGTATGTGTAATAAGGAATAAGAATAAAAACCTTTAAAAATCCTTAGGAATACATTCATTTAAACTGGGTATTTTATGTATTGAGAACATATTAACTATTATTTGGGTATTAAGAGGCTGTGGCTACTAAGAGCGACTACTATAGTTGTACCTTACTAGTTACTGCAGATATCTTTGTAAACTACAAAAGTGTAAAGTTCAGGCAGTCAAAAGCATTAGCCGCGTGGTGCCGGTAGAGTTTTAGTTTGTACCACCCCTGTCTGCCCGAGGGTACAAGGCGATTGAGGGTTTCCGAGAGGTGGGCAGCAGCGCCTCCCGTGCTAACGACATATTCCAAAAATCAAACTGCGGTCACTAACCCGCTCAGCGTGGTGACTATGGCAGTAGCCTTGTGGCATGCCCTGGAGGAGGCCTACTACGTCCAGCAGTGGACTGCAATAGGCTGAAGAGGAAGACGATGACGAAGTCAAAAGCATTAGGTAGGTACCTACCTTCCTGCAACTAACGATAGATTTAAACTTGGCCACTTTTTGTTAGTTACTTACATAAAGCTTACATACAAAGAAATAATAGATGAAGATAAAAACAAGTGCAAGTCACGTGCTATGTAGAGTTCCGTAGATGCTCATTGCAAAAATCGAGCTTTCGTGGTACTCAAACTGACAGAAGCAGACACCGCATATTTTCGCCGGCAATAATTTGGCCTTTTTCACGACAAAGAGTATGGGCCAGTTTAATTTCTTTGTATTCTAAAAACTGAAAACTACGTAGAAAACAGACTAGACTAAACTCATAGAGTTATTGATTAGACTACATAGTAGTATATAGTGTAGGCAGAGTAGATTAGTAGGTACCACCTCATCGTGTTGACAACATAGTCCGAAAATCACCAACCCGCCTGCCCAGCGTGGTGACTATGGGCAAAAACTCCCCAATGGCAGTAACCTTGTGACGTGCCCGGGGGCAGGCCTAAGTCCAGCAGTGGACTGCTATAGGAAGCTAATATTGTGTACATAGAACTTGGATTACCATCTGTAAGGATATTATTTTAAATTATTTCATACAAAACATCACTTTACACCTCGCAGTTACCCATTCTATGTTATTTAATATTAGGTAGCTGTAAACTTTTTGAAGCACGGTACCCTAATAAGTGTCGTCGACCTAATAATTTGGAAATTCTGCGAAAATTGGTACCTATACACAGACTTACCTACTAAGCAAAAAAGCTAGCAGGAAGGAAAAGTATTAATTTAAACTAATTTAGATAGAAAGATTATCAACGATTGCTCGCTCAGTTAATTATAACATTTTTTTACATAAACATAATAACACACGGCTGTGTTCTCGAAATGGGGTAGCCAGAATTGCAGGATCATAAAGGAGATACCAGAGTTGTTAATGATCAGTGCTCCTGTTAAGTTAACGTCGGAGAGAATGCCGGAGCTCCTTGGTATTGGTCGACCCTTAAGCCCATGCACGGCTCGGACGGAGAAGAAGCTGAACTATTTTAGTGAAGCCCCGCATCTGCATTACTACAGGTACTTATTTATTCTTTATGTAAATAGGCGGCATTTTTATGCTTGAATTTGCTGAAAAAAGTACCTAAGTATATTTTGTACAAATTAACATTATACCTGGGTACTGTAGGTACTCAGTTACCTCCCATATCCGACACACCAATTACACATCGATATGCTTTAACAACACAATAGTTAACAAAAAAAACCTTGTTTTGCGTCTTTTGTAGACAAGTGCGATTTTCAACTCTAATTATATAACCGCTCGAACAAAAATCAATGTACAGAAGTTGTTTGCTATGATATCATTTGTTGGAATTCGGAGTTTTTCTCAACTTTAGATGTTGGAGTTTAATTAGCAATAACAGACCCAGAATTACTGATAATTATCTGGGAAAAGCCATTTCCTTAATTTAATATATGCATTTTGTTGATATATTTTTTGTCTTCGTGAAGCTATTTTGACAAATACAGGTACCTAATTAAACTATCCTTATCCCTATGGAGGTAAATTTATTTTGTGACATATTGTGTTTACTTTACTTTTATGCTGCTCTGGGAGTGAAAAAAAACGTATAATACTACAGCTGCTTCTCTTCCCGGGCATACTGTTCAAGTCAGTAGAGGGACAAGAGGGTCTTGGTGTTTTGTAGGCGATGGGCTGACCAGCTGTCACTAACCGAACTTGTACATCTCAACTATACCCTCAAAATTGGTCAGAAGTGGCACCATGTGGTTCGCTCGGCCCTTGGTGCTCTGCCTACCCCGTAAGGGATAAAGGCGTGATTATATGTATGTACATGTTGTGTTTTGGACTTGCTGGAAGAAATCGCTTTAATAGTTTTATTCTATGATTAATACATTTTATGTAACTGTGTAAGTATATGGAAACACAATAAAGAATATCACAAGATGGTTGGACAGAAGTGTGCATATAACACACCCACTTTTAACCTAACTTTTAAGCCTATCATCCCACATAGTAAACAGTGAGCCTACCGCCGCTTTTCGGTGACAAATATGTATAACATTTCTAGCGAACAGTAACGCATCCTCATGGTAAAGTCTCCAGGATGTTAGCATATAGGTAATATAGTTATCTACTATTGCAAGAATCTTGTAACCCATTATGAGACTGTAGCGGACTCACTTCGCTACGATCATTTCACTTTTCATCTATCGTAGGTACATGTTTTAAGCGAGCAAACCCGCGTGCTTGCTACACTGTGTGTCTGACTGTAGGTACATTTTCATTCAACATTTTTCATCACTCACTGTAGCTCACACGACCACAGGCGGCGTACGCAAGCGTGCTAAGGTTCAATCTGAGCATAGAACACTATATACAATCTGAGCCAGTCAGATTTCGTCACTCGTCGCGTTCATGTGCATTTTTGCCTAAGCCATTTTTTATATCTTTACTAAAGATAGTTCACTGTTTTCTCCCTCTGTACAATATACATATTTTCTAAATTTGTTGGGACTTGTAATTTACCACCCAACCTGCTAACCTAGCCTAGGAGGCACGGCCATCCAAGAGGACCTGCCGACTATCCCTCCTACAAGATTGTCAGCTGGACGTTTGACAAAATGGGGCTACTCCGGCTACTCCGAATAAAAGATTCGTTATTATGGCTATTGATCAACCTAAAAAAATTTGGTTTGGTAAGACATATAACTACTTTATGTGTAACATAGGTACATGCATTTAGGATTTAGGGCTCCCGCACGCGGGCCACCGGCTACAACCACAAAACGCCGCCACCGGCATATTTCCTGTACATGTTTCGTACATAGCTTCTCGTGGCAGCGTTTATAGCTGCAGCCGGTGACCCGTGTGCGGCGACACTTAGACCTAATATCAACCCATGTACTTACTGTTGAGGACCTTATACGGCGGTAGCGCAACCTTATGTGCTCTACTAAAAGCGGTGCATGGCAGTGCGGTTAAGTTAAGGATTTCTATACACTTCTTGGTAATTGAAACAAACAAGTCTCAATAAAGGTTTTATTTACAAATATTTAAAAAATATGCGACAAACATCACAATAACAAAATAATCTATGCGGTATGTAATTCCTAAGTTATAGGTCATTAAATTGATTCGTGATGTGTCTGTACCTGACTCTATAAGTTAGGCAAGTAAATAGGACTTCAAAATATTCTTATCTCTGTAATAGATTTCGTAATTCGACTTGTCTAACATATAATTTCTTGTTCTGAACTTGTGATGTTATTATTAGGTACATACGACATTATTACGAGTAATGACTGGCTAAACATCGAGATAAGTTTGCGGATTATTTGATGACAAATCCATTTTTTTAAATGTTATTACAAGTTTCATCTACGACATGTGAATTTGATCTCTTCGGTACATTAAATTGGCTGTAAAAGTGGCAAATATCTTTCCCATGTCTCATTCTATTCTTACGGCTTGTATCAGACACACGTTTTGGAAATAACTTTTTATATTACCTAATTATTACGTTTCATCATCCACTAGAAGCATCAAAAGACCATTAAATTCTAGAAATTCTTATTTTCTGGCATAACTAACTGTTCCATGATCAGAATAGTCTTGGATCACTATTGGATCTGAGTAAACGTCGATTATACTGATTGGCCAATATGAAGGTATTCTTGCATTGACTGACCAATCAGAACAAAAATCTTTCGGCGGAATTAGGTTAGAAAAATTATGCCTTTAGTGGGTACGAAACCACCATGTGACGATACAAGCCCATACCCTACGGAACATTTAACACAGAATAATCATAAATTTTAATATCAAACTGTAAATATATCTTAGGACAATTTCATAATCTAAGTCGACCAAAAAGTTTAATCGATATAGCTGCTTTGAAAGTATTTTATACCAAAAGACATAGCAAGTAATAATAAATCACTTATCAATTTACTATTATTGCGGAATTTCTAAAGAAACCATCCACAAACTTTAATATTTACGAAAACTATTTGTACTTATAAAAATAATGAGAGAAAATAAATCAATCGAATATTAATCTATAGCGATTAAACTTTTCTAGATCACTTACAATGGCATAATATTCATACAAATTGTACACATAATAGTGTTATTATAATTTTATACAGTTCGTAGAAATTCGATTAACGCCACCTAGTGTCGGAATACCACAACGACATGACATTGTAAAATCCATTGTAGTATGTGTGATCAATAAACCTAAAAACCAGAGGTATCATTGCGTTACAAACTAAAGTACAGACTAGTAACATTGTGTTCACTATTTCATTTAAAGTATTACTTTACTCAAAACAAGAATATTAAAAGCATTAAGGTATTCCGCATTGTCTGTTATCTCGCTCTATCTGGCAAGGATCCACAGTGTATAAGTAAGATAGCATGATCATCTTTAGCTAAAGTACGGGTGCATATTACGAAAAGTTCCGTACAATGACCCCTGACTACTCCTCTCTATCTATAGCGTATTTTTACGAAAGCGAAAGTAGTTACGGTGGCAATACTGTATTTATGTAGGAGTTACAGAGATAAATAGTGATAAGTCAATGCGCTAAATTCTTCCTAATCGGTCACGTCAGTACTTTACCTTAAAAAAATCATGCTATCTTGCTTACACACCGTGCGGAAACCTTTCAAGATAGAGTGAGACGGTAGATAACTTACGAGTACGTTTACACTTACAATATTCTTGTTTTAATTAAACATCGGTATCCTCCGCCGGAGTAACTTACGACTATATACTGGGAGAAGATTGTGATAAAACAGAAAGAGATTGCACCATGCGTACGTCCCGCTCTTTACTATAGCATCGTCTCTTTCTCACCGTCATACTGACGAATTTATATTTCCTACTAAACAATCACTTTCTTTAATTTAATATATTTCCACTGAGACATTTACGCTGAGTAATATAACATTTAATTGGATAACAAAAGCGATTTACATTAATTAACACACTGACATTTAGTTCATGATTCGGGCAAAATAGATGAACTTTTTATTCTTTGGAAAATGTACACATTTTTGTATTCTATACAAGATTTAAAAAAAACACAAAAGTACAAAGTAATAAACCAATGTACTTAACATAAATCGCACTGATCACGTAAAATAACATTATATTACTTTCATTCGTAGTCGATTTCACATTATTTCTAAAAACACCCGCTTGACAATATTCTTAATAAGATATTTAGATTTAAAAGAAGAATAACCCAATATAACTTCCAATAATTATAATAATTACAAATTAGTAGGTAGTAATATTTCGTCAATTATTCTAAAGAGAAAATTTTATTACTAAATAAATGGATAAATATTATAGCTAATATGCGTATACCTAGATTTAGGTAAATATATATAACAAATTTTGTAAGCAAAATATTTAGGTTATTTGAAAATGTATAACATGTATATTTATCTAAATTGCACGTTAATAATGCACCGTTTTATTTAAAGGCAAATAATAATACAGTTGACAAATATAAAATATTTTGTATAGGTAGTATAGAATTAATTTTTAAACCTTAATTATAATAAATATTGCAGGAAAAGTATATTTTATTGCATACGCAATTTGTAAAAAAAATATTTTAAAAAAAACTTTCAACAACACGACAAACACATAACATCCAAAACAAGTCGGTTTTTTTTTGTAAACAGGGTAACATCACAGATCTACTACTTTTATACAAAAAAAATGCTACTGATTTCCCTCATACATCTACATTTCTCCCTAAATGTCTAATTATTTTTACACTTGACCCAGCCTTTATAAAAAATTACATTAAAATGTATATTTAAATTATATGTGATTTTCGTAACAGGCGCAAAGACTAATTAATAAAGAACTTAGGTATATACTTAGAATTAAGATTATGTATGCAGGCGAGAGGATGTTAACAATATAAACTTTGAAATAATCTTTATTATGGCATTTATCATCATATTAGATTTACGTTTTAATATTTTCTTTCCGCTTGGCACTTGTATTGTGGAATTATAATAAATTGTTCTGTATAAAATTAGATCATCTTTTCTAGACTCACAATAAATTATGTCTACTAAAGGTTTGCAACTAACACGGGCATGATAAACATCATTTCATCCAATCATCCACTCATAAAAAGAAAAATGTTAATATTAACCATTAAAGTTATAATGGAAATATCCTCACGCCTTTTGTTACGTTACATAGGTAGGTATAAAGTTCGATAATAATAATATTTACAATTTCGTTACTAAATTTGTAACTTTCATTAAAAACTTGCACTAAACTAATATAAATGTCTAATCACTAGCCATGTAATTCGCAATAAAGTGGAAAACGTTGTGGTACTATTAATGAAGCGACAACATAACAATACAACTCTAACTTCTACCATCCAACTGTACCGGTATGATGAATTTGGTGAGAGCGAGATATTTCACTTTTAAACGTCAAAATCACAGAGCTATTAATAAATAGATAAACTGAGTGTATGTGCTTTGGATGTAAAAAATAGACTCGGGAATTAGAATAGACACTCGTTCTCGAGCCAGGACTGAATGAATTAGGGCTGATAGAAGTGGTTTGCAATCCCTTTTTATACACCAAGTAGAAACACTTGCCTCGTCTAGTTATTACTTAGCTCTGTGGATTTGTCGCGTAAATGTGAGACATCTCGCTCTCACCAAAGTCATGCTACGGGCGCTGATGTTTGCCTAAAACAATATACTAACAATGTTGTTTCATTCCCTCCCAATATCTCATACGTGTATTTATATATTTGTATAGTTTATAAACCTCTTAAATATTTTGACAAAACTATATCTTAAAAATTGGATGTATCATGATTGAAATAATAATTATATGTTTGACACTACCAAAGTATTATTATAGTGGCAGGTCTGATTGAGGAGTCATCATATATTTTAAAATTATTATTGTTATTATGCATAGTTAGGTATGTTTATTAAATTGAGCAGACATACATTTATTTAGTAGTGTAATATAGATGAAAAACTGGTAAAAAGGCTAAAAATATTGAATTTAAATAGTATGTTTAGATAGTAATTAGTATAAAATTCAATTTGATTTAGTACCTTATAAATATTTAAAAAAATCTAAATCGTGTTTGAATTTTGTTAAATCATTTCCTTTTAAACTCTACAACAATATACAATTTTCACAATAATGTCAATTTAAAACAAAACATTTTTAATACCTCATCACGACAAATATTCATGTGTATTATTGAGAAATGCAAAGAAAATCGCACCCTAAGAAGTCGTTTATATTATTTCAATATTTCTTAATATCAGACAGAATTAAACAGAATTAAGCAGTATACACAGTCTATACACGTTTAACATAGAAATTCATCCCTACCTTATCGAAATTTCATCCAAAAAATTGAATTCATCACGTGTGAATTATATAAAAGCGATTATAATTTTCCTCGCTAGTCCAGAGTATTCCAATTAGCTTATTCATCAGAAAATCTACAAGTTTCGTCACATATAACTTCTCTCTCGTACAAACACGCGTAATAACGTCATCCTAGTAAAGTTTACGTCACAAATAGACCGTAGTTTTCTCACATGCTCTCTCCTCCTCGTTCTAATCAGAAATGTGACTCGTATAGCGTGTGTCGTCAGAGGGGTAACATATACGCGTGCGACAAAAATAAGCCGCAGTTTTTTCATATATTGTATCCTTATTAAAAGTGTGACTCGTAGAATCGTGAGTCGTCAGTGATGTAACATTTACTTCACAAATAAGCTGTGTATTTTCTCACATTGTCATTAGAACTGCGACTCGTAGAGAGTGGGTCGTCAAAGGGGCGTGTCCTTGTTGGCGGGCGGCGGCGGTGCGGGCTCGGACGGGTTCATGTCGATGCGGATGGCCTTGTGCCACACCACGAGGTCGGCTATGAACGCCAGGAACATTATCCCGGCTGAGAGACCTGGAACAACATGGTAGGTTAGTTAGGATTACGTATTTTGAAATAACAAAGTGGTAGCGATGCGACAGCGAAAATTGTATTGTCGCTTTGCAATGTCAAATTTCTGTAAGATTCTTGTTACGTAATACAAAATTTTCTAACCAATCAGCGAATATTGTACATACGTAAGCTTTTGCAAACTATCAACTTTAATTTGATTATTAACGTTAACTAATCGTATCTGTATTAATAGTGTAGGTATTATTTACTTTTTTTATAATAACTCCGCGCCACAGAGTCACTAACCTAAGTAGAAGTGTCGCAAGCTGTCGTTGTCGTACGACGCGCACGCGCCGAGTGCGCCGCATGCCGCGTCCCGCAGGCGACATGCCGCGTCGATGACGGCACCGAACACGATCGGACACGGCACGTTACCGAACGCGCCGATCGCGAACTGGATCACGCCCATCGCCATCGCCTTGTCTGCAACGTGAAGACCGGGCTTAGTCGAGCGAAAGGTTGACGAGAGGTTGCGGTGAGGGAAAAGCTACGTAAAATTAACAACTTAGTCGGAGAGATCGAATGGTTCTTATTTAGTTGTCAAAGGACTTAGGACACGTTAAAATTTACATTAACAGAGCATCAAATGATCAGCAAGATGGTCCCAGCTTCCCCGGTCGCGTTATGCGAACATAACCGACACATCATCACGAATCTCAGCCACCCACCTCGCGTACGTATAACGTACACCGTATGAATAGCCCCGACTTCCCCGGTCGCATGCGGCGAACATTACGGCGAACCTCAAAAAACCACCTCATACACAGTCCCGTATACATAATCCCCGGTCGCATATAGCAAGCATAACAGAAAACAACACCGCGAACCTCAACCGAAGTTGAATCAAAGTATAATCAGCAGGAAGGATGGCCCCAACCTTCCCGGCCCTATACTTTTTTTTTGTTATTACAACCTCATCCACCCACCTCGGTTATTGTTGGAATAATGCAAGCTTAATAGGATTTATAAGACTACTAGTGGACGCCCGCGACTTCGTCCGCGTGGAAATTGAATTGTAGCTTATATGACACGTTTGTCGGTTTACCATAGCAGTACCATCTATTGATTACTTACTCAATCCAGTCGAAAAGTATCGATATCTGTTAGAATCTTTTGGAGTTAACAGATAATTGTGACTGTCAATTAATTATAGACAAATAATTTGCAATAAAATAAAATTGCGACTATAATTAAAGATCTAAGCTATCCTATCTCTCAAGTTGGACCAGACTGCTCACGGTGTGCCAATTTAATTTAAAATCGGTTAAGTAGTTTAGGAGTCCATTGCGGACAAACATCGTGACAGGAGATTTATATATATTAAGATTTATTAATAGGAAAAATATTACAATTTAGTTAGCTGACAACTACAAGTCACATCACGGTATTTTTCTTCGTGTCAAGTTATTAGATGTCCTTCATTTTTTTTATGTATTTATTTATTTTTTGCGTCCTATATTTCAATACTCTCCTTTGGACGTGAACCCAGCGCAGCAGCGAAGGACCCACCTCGCTTATCCGTGCACCGTATGATCAGCAGGATAGCGCCGACCTCGCCTGTGGCGTGCACGAACATGAGCGCGGCGAACAGCGCCGTGAACACGTAGATACTGTCGCATGCACCGCCGCACGGGCCGCCCAGCGCCCACCCCGAGCGCGACCTGTCGCCGGGCAGCGACGAGTTGCCGAGCGACAGGTGGGATAGCCTAGAGTGGGAATACAACAGGTTTAAGCGACGAGTTGCCGAGCGATAGGTGGGATAGCCTAGAGTGGGAATACAACAGGTTTAAGCGACGAGTTGCCGAGCCATAGGTGGGATAGCCTAGAGTGGGAATACACAGGTTCATTACACCATGTTCATTAGGGTTCTTTGCCCAAATAGTAAAAACGGGACCCTATTACTGAGACTTCGCTGTCTGTCTTTCAAGTGGGATAGCCTAGAGCGCGGATAGATTTTTAGGGTTCCGTACCCAAAGGGTAAAAACGGGACCCTATTACTAAGACGCTGTGTGTCTGTCTGTCACCAAGCTGTATCTCAAGAACCGCGATAGCTAGACAGTTGAAATTTTCACAAATAGTGTATTTCCGTTGCCGCTATAAGAAAAAATACTAAATATAAAATGAGCGCGCCTAGTCGCCCGGCCGCAATGAGTACAAGCCGTATAGGTGGGATAGCCTAGATAGAACACGAGTAGAATAGGTTGTTTTATAATATTCATACACTTTACAACACATCAACCTAGTATTCACACTAAGATCCTTCAGGGCTTGTGTCGTGGGTACTAAGCAATGTTATTACTTTACTACATATTATAAAACAAAGTCGCTTTCTGCTATATGTCCCTATGTATGCTTAGTTCTTTAAAACAATACAACGGATTTTGATGCTGTTTTTTTAAAATAGATATAGTGATTCAAGAGGAAGGTTTATGTGTACCTATAGGTGCCTAAAACTAGAGACTCGCCCCTGCTTTGCACGAGGTGTAAGGGCATTATCGCGGACAAAGTCGTGGGCGGCTGCTAATGAATAAATAAATGCTAAAAACATTGCAATAAAAAAAACCAATCACGATACATTTAAGAAGTCCGGCGAATTATCCACTGTTACGTGTCTATGAATCAGGTCGCCATCACGTCGTATTGATCATGAGAGATCGTCAGATATCAGAAGATGAGCTGAGAACCCACAACATGGCTATTATTGCTCCGGCTGTCCTGCTCCCATTAACGCCCCCAAGCGGCGTTAAATCCACAAACTAAATATAAATGTATGAAACAGTGTGCAGATTGCAAAGATGCTAGCGCTGCGGTAAACGGACCTCTTATTTTGCGACGAGTTTAAGTTAATACATCACTGTATACAGGAGTCTTTTTTCAATACATGTTAAAGCATACTAAACTATTAATGATACGAGTACATAGGTGTTACTATTGTACTCACGCGAGTAATCTATTGCCGCTGACAGCAGTAGAGTTGATACACGAGCAGTTGTGATAGAGCCACGTGCCGTTATCCAGCGCCACGCTCTCTTCACACCCCGCCTGGCATGGAGACAGGTAGGTATAGGAATCCTGAGAATGAGGGGAAAACATTTATAACGATACCAAAATATTATCATTTTATTGGGATAGCCTCTAAACGAGTTAAACCACAGTGAAATATGGTCATATGTAAAAGACTAGGTTCACATGGCATTGCCCTGTACGTTTCTTTGTATTCGTCTTTTCAATGTACAATCAACTGGATCTTTACATGGAAGATGTTTATTCATGTAAAACTAAAAACGTATTGACGTAGTGCCGTGTGAAGGAAGCCAAAGCTTTACATATAATAAAAATGTAACAGATCGCTGTCTGTACATGGAAGATATATGAGAAAAAATATTATAGGAGGCCTTTATCAACGCAATAGTACCCAAAAAAATAAATTTGATTTCAATTAAGCTGATGATGCTTAATTTAACTTAACCCGGTAGTACCTGTAACAGCTTTTTAAAAATGTCCCGCGGAAAAAGTGCTGGCGCATTTTGAACATTACACTATTTCATCATAATGAATGAGATAGATGCTAAGCTATCTTTCCCCGCACTGCTCTGTCAAGCCATCGTATACCAAGTAAAGGATGTTTGATACACTGAACAGTTTTCCCGCCAAAAACGTAAGTATAACCTGCGGTGGCGCAGGAATACAAATTTATCATATAACGGTGTCATGTGTATTTAAAAAACTAAAAGGCTGTTTAAAAAGAAATTTTACAGATGATTAAAGATTAGATATATATACAGCAAAAGAATTATTACATTTAAAATAATAGTGTCCGTTATAATTTGTGAACGGTGTCGCAACTCCAGTGGCTCCGGTGGCAAAAAAGAGGGCCACCATAATTGAATAATGTCACCGTAATTGATATTTTGTCTTTTTGTATACAGGATGACTGGAAAACGGGTATTATTTCTATTGAGATGTAAAAGTACAGCCCATTTTCTACCTTCATGGGTAGGAAGACACATTAAAAAAATTACGGCTTCAGGGTTATGCCCCATTTTGTAATGTTTTTTTAAAATCACCTTATTATTAAATGGAAATGCATTAAAAAAAACTAAAATACGTGTATATTTCAGTAATTCAACTAGATAAATAAATAATCATTTGAGACAAAACAACAGACATCAACTTGGCATTGTCAAAGTACAATTACCAAAAGGTTTATAATCCCTGATTCTTTCCTATTCATTCAAAATAATGATTTCACGAATGCGCACACTTCATTAAACTAAATTCAAAAGGTCTTACCAACAGCTGACTAATAAGAATTTTAAAAGGTGCTATCCTATGGCGCGACAACCTTTTTTTAACAAGTAACCTAAGTTTGTAGTCAAATTTAAAAATACAAAGGTGATGAACTGACATTATAATATATAGCATAGGAATCTTACTGCTATCCAAAGGCCTTTTCATAATGCAGTTCAACTCGAATCGAGGTCATACCACCACCTCCATCTCGTCTTACTCCTACCTCAGGCAGCCGCTCTGTAGCATCCAGCCAGATGCACTGTTCGTCTATCTTTCGGTGTCTAAACGACTAACTGGCACTTTTACTGTCCAGTTCCTTTTTGGTAGGTGATTAGCATACCTAATGGTGTTCCTGATGCAGTCCGAGCACTGTAGGTCAATCGATAGACAGCATAAGTACACATATCGACAAGTAGACGTTATAAGATCATAGGAAGGGAACCGTTCCTAAATGAACTAAGTTCTTCCAGGCACTTAAGATTCATCCCTCAATATTAATAGCTGAAGAGCTGAATAAGAATGTAATATTTTTCTGAGTCCTGATTATTCTCGGAAAAAAAATGTATATAGATATATTATATTGTATATTGAATGTTCTAAAGTAGGTGTACTCATAAACTACTAATCCCACGACACTATAAATTGCTCTATAAATGAACACGAATCAGTAGGATAAACCCGAGTAGCATGAACAAGTACGCCTGATGATAACAGAAGAGTTCTACATTCTACTTTCAATATAACACTGCTATAGGCTGTAGCGCCACGGAATGTATTTTTCGAAACCTTTATTGGTCAGCTGCTGGTAAGCTTTCTCATAATAAGTTACACCTTTTTGAGTAGCTTATTAAATAAGGAATTTAGTTTGATAAAGGGTACGCATGACGCAGTATATTATTTTGAAAGAGTAGGGGCTTAATAATTAATTTTGCTTGACCATTCCATGTTGATAGATTTTTGGGAGGTCAAAGTATAAAATGTGATTCATTTCTTGTATACCATTCTACTCCTCTAAAAGGAAATTAAAAAAAAAAACATAAAATGTCATATCTCCGACACCGTGAATTTCCGGATGGGGTGTTCCTTATATATAAAGGTAGCTAACGAGGTGCACTTTCACATGTGAAAAGAAATGATCCTTATTTCTGATTTTCGAAGATTTTTATATACATATAAATTAATACGGCTAGGTTCCTGAAATTGTGTAGTCAGAACTGCGAGATCTTAAAGGAGATACCATGGCCACTACGTTTTATGTTAAGAAAAAACTCACTAGGAAGCGTATGTACTCTAACTGTTAACGTGTTTCTTAAATTTGTTATCATAGTTTCTAAGCTATAATCATGATGATGAACATTATTACCAACTAATAAACGAAAAATCTAGTTTTCAAGTTGGTAATTCATATGATATTCTCCTGTATTTATAATTCCGCTGGTTGTAATCAATTTCAGTGGAGAGATTTACAATATTTGATAATAATATCGGTGGCGATTGAAATTTTTAAATGCAGATATCTCAAGAAATAATACGTTTTTAAAAATGTGTACCATATGACTGAATATTATATATTTTTGTCTATTACTTCGAATACAAAAAAGTTATAGAAAGTGGATATAAAATTTCGCCAGCGTAATTAGTCAAAAATCGAGGTTGTTGAAATTCACCCGTATGAGAAAAAATATTATAGGAGGCCTTTATCAACGCAATAGTACCCAAAAGAATTATTTTTAGACTTTTTGTCGATTTGTCTGTGCGTTTGTGCACGCTAATCTCAGAAACGGCTAAACTGATTTCCATGCAGTTTTCAGGAATATATACAGGTGATTTTTGGTCGTCAACGTTCCCGAAAACTACGGACTCTCCTCATCATCACGATCATTTTTCTCCATGGAAGCATACCTGGGAAGTGTCTGGTTTCCAAAATATTAGGGTCCAAAGTTAAGTAAATAGACTGCGTTTTTCTGCATAAATGCACATAAACGCGCGTAGCGGGATTTTTTCACGAAAAATAATTAATATCGGTCTATAAAAAAAATAACATAAACAGACACTATAAATTTCGCACAATCAAGGAATTACCCAGCATTTTTTTGGCATAAACTTACTTTATTTGATGTATAGAGTACGTACCCTTCGTTAAGGGTGGCCACAAAAAAACATCCTGTATAATAGATAACTTCGACATTTTATTTTTCTGTAGTCCACGCGGACGAAGTCGCGGGCGTCTACTAGTTATAGATAAATACATAAATAAATATTCACACACTTAACAAACCATTAACTTAGTCCCACATTAAGATCCCTATGATCTTGTGTAGTGGGTACTAAGCAACGGTATACAACATAGATAAGTAATAGAAACATCCATGACTCTGCAACAAACATCAATATTCATCATGTGTATGTATTAATGTTTGAACCTACCGGGATTCGAACCCAGAACCTATGGCGTCGCAGGCAGGGTCACTACGTCATCAATCAGCCGTCTCACTCGCGCCACTGCAAATCGAATACCTTAAAGTTCATTGCGAATACTTGCCGGACTTATCAAGCAAAGTTCGGCAAGGGTTCTCTATTTTGTCTCATAAATTTTTTATCCATAATCTAACGTGTCATAATATTTTGTGACATAATCATCATGTGTCCGAATGATAAGTAGACCTTAATGTCCTATAATATCACTTGCCCGATAACGGAAATCCCTAAATATAATATAATCTAATTTTTTTGCTATAAATATCACAATCTATAATATTCATAAGACATAAAATGCTTTTCTATAATAGTTGTAAGTCCTAACGGACCTAACCTTCCAATAAAAACTTTCTTGTTTTATTCAACTATGCAACATGAACGTATGCAAGCAAGCATGCAGGAATGCAAGCGAGCATGCAGCATTCAAGCGAGCATGCAGCATGCAAGCACGCATGCAGCAGGCATGGTTTCTGTCACGGCTCCGGCGCTGCGGGACTCCGGCGGTCCCACGCGAGCTTATCGTCGCAGATGGATGTAACGCTTACCACCGCACCTTCGGCTTGCTGCAGCCTCAGCCGCGGCGGTGAGCGTTGCCTTCACCTGCTCCTCAGCTCGCGGGCCGCCTCGCCCCTCCGCGCCTACGCGCTTTTACATTGCACTCTAGGGGTAGGGCAGACAAGACTGCGTGGAGTCGGGGTAAACTGAGTCAATTTAAGTGCCTGTTTTTTTTTATTCAACCTAATTTTTGTTTTAAATAATGCTCTAGACAGATTCCTATTAACAATATTATAATAAACCACCATTCGGTCTAACGTACATTATACAATATAACACTTAGGACATGTGACTTTATAGCAAGAAAAATTAGGACATCTAATCATTATAGCACCCGATTTTATGGCACCAAAGTATTAGAATTAAAGACGATTAGGTAATATACAATTTCGTATACGCGAACATTATGGAAAGTGATGATTATAGCAAACTTGTTAGGGATTATGATTTTCGGACGATCGATATTCGGAGAAGAAAGGGACTACCTCCGGCAAGTATTCGTTGAAACGAATAAAAACCCGTAAAACGCATATCACTTTTTGCAGTTACAGGCAGGAAGCAGTTGTGTAGTTACCTGTCCACACACGGGATTGTACGGCACGCCGTCACAGAAGCATCGATCACTGCAGGACAGAGCAGCGTTAGAGTCCAGCAGACGGAAGTTTTCTTCTTCACAGCTCACAAACATCAGCACCACCATGCCTGAAGTATATACACTAGGCATAAGAATAAGCTTATAGAACGTAAGCTCAGCTTTGCGTTTAATGTGACGCGTCTGCTAGATGTGCAAAAGCTCAGCTTGGGTGTTTAGTTCTATACAGGGCGTAACAAAAGGGGTATGTTAAGCGAAAAGCTATGAATATAGCCCACTATAAAATAAATAAATAAATAAATATTTGGTTATAGTGGCTGGCACGGTTTGCAGTGGTCGTGGGTTCGATTCCCACTCGGGTGAAGAATTTTTTCCATTTTCTTTATTAATAATTTCATAATATATAATATCTTGACTAAGATAAATTTATAAAAAACACTTCTCCGTTAATATAATCCGTTAGGATATGGTTGATCGTTTCATCTTTAAAAAAAAACATTGTGCTGAGGGATTCAGCTTTGTTTGCCGAGATTTGGCTAGTGTATAGCTGTCGGGATGAAGAATAACGTTGCCAATATGTAATTTAGAAAAAAAAAATTTGAGATGGTAAAATTCGTCATCCGATAAGAAATCATTAAACATTTGACCCGGTGGCTTAGTGGTTATAGCGGCTGGCACGGATTGCAGTGGTCGTGGGTTCGATTCCCACTCGGGTGAAGAATTTTTCCATTTTCTTTATTAATAATTTTATAAAATAAATAAAATAAAATAATTTTATTTCAGATTTTCATCCATAATTTTGTTAGTATTTAAAAAAAAACTTATGAGACTAATGTTAGTATGTGATTTATATATTCTAGTTTTGAAAGTACCCGCCCTGCCCACCTGGACCACCGGGCACAACAATGTTCAATAGAATCCAGTGCCTCCAGATGTGACAGTCGGGTTTCTCTCTAACGACAGTCAGGATCGTATCGGGGTTGCCGCGCTCTCTGTGCATTAGCGACGTCACCCGTCCGCACAACACCCCGTACAAATCGCTAGTATGCGCACCCGAGAACATGGTCGATGAGCTACAGTATCGCGGCAGACCCAAAACCACCCTGAAAGCGTTATTGTATTGTACTCGGAGAGCATTGTAGGCCCTCTGCGTATAGTCGACCCACAGACTGCACGTATATAGATTTTGACAGAAGGCCTTGGAGAGTTATTTTTACCTCTGTACTACATCGCGCAAACCTGCGTGCCAACATATTGCATCGGACCACCACGGCTCTCCTTTCCCTTTCCATATCCTCGTCATCCTTGAGGTTTTCTGTAACCACATGGCCCAAATATTTGAAACGTTTTACCCTTTGCAGGGCCGTGTCATTTAAATTTAATGGGGGGATTTCACAAAGTTTTCTGCTCCCTGCAGTGAAAACCAACAATTCAGTTTTTTAACGTTGTATTTCAGGCCATGTGATTCAGATAAAGAACCTATCCCCAAAATTAGAAACTCGAAATCACATATTTATTTTTCCAGATAGTATGGAGAATTCTTAACCGACTCAGGAATGTTCATACAATCTTGAAAAATAAACATCTGATTTGGAGTCTCAAAGTTTGGGGATAGGTTATCTACAGTGCAAAACTGAGTGGCTTAAAACGCACGTGGCTTTATATGTGAAACTCAAATCACTAATATGAAAACAGATAAGTGTAAGTAACCATAACGTAATAGTGCTTTCTCACAGAATAAGACGTCTTGATTAGTTTACTTTAATATGATTTTTTGTTTTTTTATTTTTATTTTTTCTATGTATGGGAGAGGGCTTTCAGCAAAACGACCAAAGTTCTTCTTCAGTCTGAGGTCCTCAAAATAACTTTTGACAGTAAAGTACCGGGGGGGAGTGAGAAAAGGGAAGCGCCTCCGTCATGCCCCATTGGGTCCACTAGCTCTTGTTTGGCCCTTGTATACAGGATGTTTTTTCGTTACCACCCTTAACGAAGGGTACGTGCTTTATACATCAAATAAAGTAATTATATGCCAAAAAAAAGCTGGGAAACAAGTAATTTTTTTTGTTTTTTTTTTATAACTTGATCGGGTGAAATTTATAGTGTCCAGTGTTTATGCTAGTTTCATAGACAGATATTAATTTATTTATCGTGAAAAAATCTTGCTATGCGCGTCAATGTGCATTTATGCAGAAAAACGCAGTCTATTTACTCAACTTTGGACCCTAATATCTTGGGAACCAGACACTACCCAGGTATGTTTCCATGGTAAAAATGATCGTGATGATGAGGAGATTCCGTAGTGTTCGGGAACGTTGACGACCAAAAATCACCTTGTATACTCCAAGCATTCGATATGAGAAACTCAGATATCGCGTTATAGGACTTGTATTGGACATATTCTATGGCTCTACTAACCGACACTATAGATGGCGGCGGTGGCGGCGGTCCAGGCGGCGACCTGCCGCGCCGTGGGCACGAGCTTCAGGATGATGACCCCCGCCGTGATGATACCCACACCCATTACCAGGATACCGCCCAGTCCTACGGAGTAATACGGTTAGGACTATCTTAGTGTAGATACACTACTACTACATTGTTAATAGATACGAGTAGGTCGTGGTTCTTAAACGTCAATGGATTACGATCAATCTTTAAGCATTTCTACTTACTTACGAAACACAGTCTCAACATAGCATAGCTAGGGACATTTTAATAATGCTAGTGATCGATAATATTGGCTCTAATAAAATCACGTCATAAGACTTTTTCATACAAGTTAATTTACTTATTTTCATGATACTCTAACCACCATCATAACTACTTTAGCGTAGTAGGCATAGATAAACTTTTGGTTCGAAAACACTCAAACAATATAATATAGGCAGCTTGGTGCAAATGAGCCTAAAATCTTCCATTTGGTCCGCGGTCCTACATAATCCTCACACTGCACTTGGTACAAACAGGACGTACAGTTAGTACCTCACCCGAGACTAGGTTGGCGTCGTGGGTCGGCAGCCGGAACTGTTTCTCCAGGTACTTAGGCAGGAAGCTGTACACGCCGCTGATTGGCAGCAGGTGCAGTACGGAGCTTGCTGTACGCACCATTAGTATGTCGTTGGTTAGCTGACGCTTGATGGTTACGAAGAAATCTGGAAGGGGTATGATGGAAATGTAATAACTGCCTCAGAGTTACTTCATGACGCTGCGTCAGAGCGTCTTGTACTCGATATATTTGACAAGTACGACTCATACGTAGTGGTATAGAACGGACGTATGCCTTCTGTTTGCTAAGGCCTTAAGGTGAAAGATTTTTGGCAGTATCTCCGCTAAAATGATCAGGAACAAGTTGCTAGCATATGCATGAGAGAATGGCCGTTCCTTAGTCGACTCTTACGACATGCACGGAAGTAGATGCAGCTGATGTATTCTAGTGAAGCTCCACATCGGCCCAGGACTAAGTAATGCAAAAAAAATGGGTTCCGATAAATTATACAGTCGTTTTGGAATTTTCCAGCATGTATTCGCTTATAATAAATATTTATATGATGTTCTAACACGACTAATAAATACAAACCAGTACAAGACGAGAATAGCTCCGTTTTTTGCTATTACTTATTTATTGAGCGGCTAGAGTAGACGCCGCAATATATTTCCTTTGTATGAAATGCAACTTGGTAATGGAACTTTGCTATTTTATGCCCGATGGAAGTTATAACTTGTGTGCGAGAGTGAAAGTTATGTTATCTTAATATTCAGTCGCGATTGATTTAACTATATATTATTAAATACTAAGTAAAGTATAGATAAAATTACATTTAAAAATGGTATGTGTATATTTTATAAATCTATATTTCGAAGAATAAGAAGAAATAAATTGACAGATAGATAACCAATATCCCAGTGTTCATATTACAAAAATTATAGGTAATTTAGGCACAATCTTCAAAATAGAAAATACAGAACATGAAAAATGTTTTGTAATCAAACCCGAAAGCAAGATTTAATTTGATTGAAACAAATTACCTTTGAACAACGGTTCGCTTTTCTCCGATTTAGTTTTCTTGGGCATCGGCACCGCGTCCTGTTTGATCTGTCGCGGGAAGAAGAACATCAGGGACGCTAGCATCACCACGAAACTGGATATGAACACCATACCTGTAACAACATAGGTTATATTTCAAACATTTCAAATTGAATGGGTGACTAGATAGCAAAAACGGGAGATCGAGCCTTGTGGCGTGATCTGGGGAGGCCTGCGTCCAGCAGTTGACTGCAACAGGCTGATGACGATATATTGGCACAAGAGTTACTATCACAACTAACATTATAAAGTTTGTTTGTTAGCTCTTCCAATCTATTTAAAATTTTGCTTACATATAGTTGGGTGGGGCTCCAACTATAGAAGATTTCTAACTTGGGAGTATGACATAAAATATTATATTTAGTAGTCTAAGCGGAAAAAGTCGTGGGCAACAACTTAAGGGGAAGAGGGTTAATAAAATGACGATGTTGGTTAGGAAGGTGAGACTCATCGTAAATATTTAAAACTATTAAATCAAAATTTTTGGGAAAAGACTTTCGTTTATTCCCAAACATCATCGTAATAAATCAATCTAGTTTCACAATGACACGCAACAACACAGACGTTTGGAACCGGATCCCTCTAATCTGTCCACACCTACGAGAAAAAAACGACACATAGGGGTTCTATCTAAAACGTGCAACTAAATATAGATAACCCCCAGACAGCCAGATAACCGGGAATAGTTAAAAATTATTGGTAAACATATTTTTATAGTTAGATAAATAAGAATTACAAAAAAAACTTAAATGGACCAAAAATATTACGAAAATAAGAGATAATTTGTCGTGGAAACTTACATTACGTGTTTGACATTCGTGTTTCTTCGATCAGAAATATCTCAAGTTATCTACTCAGATCAAAAGTTATATGGGACTCGATTTTGCGCAGCGAATCCGAATTTTAGGTCGCCGTCCTTCAATTCTTTTCTTATGACTTCACCGAGCAAACAACCGACTGCTAATTAACAAAGTTATAATAATTAAACCCTCGGGTCGATACTTTGAACTCATATACAAAGAAAAGTTAATTAATAGAGTACCGCTCAGGTGTTAATTAAATCAAGATCATCGCAAACCCAAGATTCATCGACCTGCAAAAAAATCGCCAACATGAACACCTATAATCATTTAAATCTACAGGTCGGTCTGTTAGTCACTGTGTACTCGATACATTATCTATCACAGAGAATTCTTCTAAAAACGGCAATTATCAATGCTATATCAAGTAAAACCTGTGTACTGAATAAAAAGTTAGGAAGTACCATAACCTAGGCGCGTGTTAGCTAAAAAAATGTTCACGGTCTGCTAACTAGCACTCGTATATTAAGACCAATTGCTGTGAGATCTCAGACTAAAATATGCTTTATATATGCAAAGGCTTTTGCATCACACGTTGAGGAACAATGAAGAGGATACATCAGAAAAATAGAGCAACCAGGGCAGTCCTTGACCTACGCCGCAACTGTTGAACTCCCACGAAGTCCTCTTGATACAGGACTCCAAGTCCAGGCTGCAGAGCCTAGGACACGAACCTCAGTTATCTCATGCCCTAGAAGGGCAACAGAGAAACACTAGAACACAATCCCCACAGAATGTTTACGCAGATTCGGATATGGAAATGGACAACATATGCAGTTTAAAAATAAACAAATGTTTAACTAAGGCCGGTAAACACGCGATGACGACTCGATCGATTTAAAAAAACACATAGAAAAAAGGAACTCGAGGGATGTCTCGGCAGACTAGAGTTGAGTTGAAGTCATATGTAAAGCGGTTCAAGGTCGAGAAACTTGATTCTGAGGCTTGCCTGACGAATGCTAAGGCATCATCTTCGCAAAGCTATCCATGATCCTGTTTAAAGGCAGGTAATGAATACATAATTCTATACTCTGTAAAATGTGCTTGAAATTTAGATAATAAATATAAGTAAAAACTGGTTTATGAAACAATATACGGGTTTATGGTTTATGAAACAATAAACAATATACGTAGTTAAAATGGCAATAATGATTTATGCACCTCGTGGGGGGAATAAGGTGGGGGACACGAGCATGTCTGCAGAGCCTCCGGGGCTGAATAGTGGCTTTACTCGGGGTGATTTTACTCTATAATTTGCGAATAACTGTCCAGAGCTCGATCAAAGATCTACTCCATTACATCACATTTCTATTCAGCAATTATTATTGGCATGTTCCTTATGCCTTATAAAGGGTTAAGACCAATTGCTGTGAGATCTCAGACTAAAATATGCTTTACTATCATATGAAGAGGATACATAGTATCTACCTATTCCATGCAGAGAAAACTTTATTTGCGAAGCTTTAAGAGTTCCGTGCCTTGATTTGGCCTATTTAAGATTCTTAATTGCTTGAAATTTAGGGTTTATGAAACAATATATGGGTTTATGGTTTATGAAACTATAAGAAAACCTCGTGGGAAAGTGTCTTCAGGCTATATCTGCATAGATCGAAAGCTGCGAATAACACAAATCACAAGCAATTAATTGGCAACCTAATAGTAGTATCGAAGCTACCAATGGCCTAATGGATCACAAGTAACTAACTAAAAATACGGCGCAATTTAAAATTAGCAAGGTCATGGTTAAAATTGAGACTTTTTCCTAATCACATATGAGCCGACTTTTTATTAGCTTGATATGCTTGCTTATATCCTATCGAAGATGCATTGCTATCAGTATAATCCAGCCCACGAATCTCCTGGATACCGCATCAAAACAATACATACAAATATAAACAGATAACATTTGCTCATTTCAAGGTCGGCCGGTCGACGCCGAGTCAAGGGCGTTCGCTAGACAGATACGTAGATACTTTTTACATAAAGGTATAGAATAAGGAATCGATTACTTGTGTCTATAAATTCAGAATGGTATCTAAAGATAGAGCCGTGACGTAAAATAAGGCCCCATGGAAGAGAGGCAACCTGTTGGTGGCATAGAGGCGCGGGAACGAAGGTCAGCTCGGAACCGGTTTGAAAGTAAAAGTGAGCAAGACGGGCGGTCGCGTGTCCACCCACTAATTCCTCATTACACGACACAGTCCGGCGCTGTGTGATTGTCGTCCACGAGCTGCCTTGGCCGTGACCGGCGGCTGCTCGTTTTAGTGTGATGACGCGGCGTGATGTAAGTTACATAACGCGCCGTGACGGGACGAGGACAGAAAAAAGCGAAAGCCGGCGGTAGTTGCAACTCGTGCATCTGAACGCACTCTAAAAACGTCCATGAAACTGCAGCGAGATCAAGGCTCTGGGGAGCTTCAACCAAAAGATGATGTGACTCTCAAAACTTTTTATGCTTTTTTAGCCCATGTGACAAATTCGATGAACTAAACATTTAGTAGGTCAAACACCTAAATTCAGTACGACATTGACATTGAAATGCCGCGCTATCTTAAAGCAATCAATCTCTATCAACAGCAATCAGCTACTATCAAGACGAAATCATATCAGCCGAATGACTGCAAATTTTTTATTTGATACATTTTATCATAGCGTAACGGTCCAATGTCAAAGCATCATCAACCATATAAAAATGTAATGCAGAGTTGCTGCGATCAAACAACGCAATGTTTTTAGAACATCATTTGTAGAAGTACAAATAATAATCTAATGCGGAGAAAGAGGATAATGGTTATTATAATATTTGGATATTAATACTCAAACTCATAATATACACAAGTACTTGTCTAGAAAAAACGCTATTAATAGAACTTATTACAATTCTAACGTCCATTCATGAAGTTAATAACAGTTTAACAAAAAGGAAATACGCAGAAACATTCAATGCGTATTTGAGAATTCATTTTATTGCAAGTCGAAACACGCTTGAAGCAATTTTCTACCTAAAGGTATTCGAAACTTTTTTGCAACAAAACTATTCGATTTAGGACCTTAGGTCGTAGGCGGGAAAGCAATAGGATCCTATGCCACTAAGTTTGCATTGTAAACCTGCGCCTGCCGCGATTGGTACTTGGGTCACGCACATGCTTTCTTCGTGGATTTTGCGCGCAAATCTACGCCAATAACGGTAGTTGGCAGTTCCGCAATAGAATACTAGTTGCCTCTGACAAAAACACGTACTGTGTCGAACTGTAACGCTGACTGACAGACGAATATCCACTGACAAAGTATCTGTTAAAGTCACTGAAGACTAAAGATTACAATCAGTTTTGTTCTCCTAATCCTACTGACCAACAGGCTGCACTCACTCATTATCTCTGCATAAAATGATTTACCAACTACCACACAGTTAGTAAATGAAATTGCCATAACTCAAAACACAGTATTCAAAATGTATATGGTGTGTTTAATTAAAATTTCATTTCAAAACAACGAACAAGGTTTATAATTTGCTACGGCAATAAATTGCGTGATCAAAGATTAAAAGATGAAAGGATATAAAATAACATTTCGAGAAAACCTCGAGGTAGAGTCTCATCAGTATGAAATGTTTTGTGGAATTTTAATGCGAATACATAAAGTTGAATACAGATAACATAAACGTGTGATGAACAAAATAAAATCCGAAGCAGAAGAAGAACTTACCAAGCCACCAGGCGCCAACCCATCTTGGATCCGTATACTCGTAGTGAGGATCCGTCAGGGGGTTCACGTAGACTCTGGTACAGAGCGCACCCAGCAGGAATCCAAGAGCCGGCCCGATCACTCTGATCCCAATAGTTATAGCTGCGAACAAAAACACCTGATCAACTCCACGTTACACTCACCAGACTCCGCGGAGCGTAACAATGAATTGACTTTATAATCCAGTAAAAGTTTTTCTCTATTAAGTTGTAAAACGTGCTCACTAGATCTAATTTCACGGGTACATCTTCTCACGCGATATTAAATCAGATTACGTTATCGACCAGAATTATATAGTAGAGTACACGAACGCAGCTGAAAACTGCAACATTGTGTTACATAAAATGCATCCGAGCGCATCGATCATCCCGCACACTCCAGCGATTTCGAATTAATTCAAGGAAACATTACCGGCGAAGTAACGATGCAGTAAATATTAATGAGGATAATCGCATGGCGGGATGGCCATCATGCAAATTGTCTGGACTGGATGGACCCTCGGACGGGAGCTCGTTTATCTCAATAGGGCTAGGAAAGGCCAATTTAGAGCCATTGAACCCGATACTGGCCATACAACAATAACTTATAGCCGGCTGTCGGCAAGCCTAACGCCATCCTCGGGCAGACTAGACCATCAATTTCATAATTAAGTCCATAGATAATAATGCAAATAATAACGCATTTTTCTTCAGCTACCTATGAAAATAATAGATGCGCTATTTTTTTTAGCTAGGAAAAATATTATAATTTTATGCTCCATAAACATATTTTGCAACATGTTCATTGTGAAGATGTCTTACAAGACAGGTACGAGTAAATTTAATACAGAATGGCCCAATCATTTAGCAATCTCATAAACCATCTGGTAAATCGCATCAATCGAAATTAAAACAGGAAAAATATTTACAAAATAAGACAATGACATATAAGTTTAGACACAAATCATATAACCCAATCTAGATAGGTACTTCGTTTTAAATGCAGTCCTACCTAAGATTTCCAAGTAATCGACCGCATCAGTTTCAGTAAAAAAGAACGTGTTGTTGAAATCTCATTCACATAAAAAAGCAAACAAAATACATATTCCTATCTCATACATATCTCAACACGCTGTCAGTTATAGAATTAATTACACTCTTAGGTCAAAATTAAACATTGGTCAAAATTATTCGCTCAAGAAAAGAACATGATACCTAAATTCTTTGACATATTCCTTACTACTATAAAATATTGTCAATATTATTTGGTTGGTATTACACTAGCAAAACATATCATACTATTGGTATTTTTGGTAAAAGGAAAGTATAGATCTTTTACGAAGTAATGCGTGCGAGTGCTTGAGCTGAGCCGGTGATGAACGGACTTGCAGAAAATAAAAGGTTTACTTGTTTACTATTGACACCTTAAGGTGGGTTCCTACGGTCCGTGATATTGCGGACCGACGCGCACGAGCGCGCACCACGGACCGTGGGAAACAGAGCGTCCGTGGTAATGCAGACGCGTCCGTCTCGGTGCGTCTAGATCCGTGGTGATAAATGTAGGCGGACGCGGACCAGCCCGCACCGACACGCACCGTGGGATAGGGTCGTCCGTGGTAATTGCAGACACGTCCGTGGCGGTGCGCCCGATCCATGGCGAATGGATAGCTTCAGACGCGGTGCGCGCTCGTGCGTACTCGTGCGGAGATGTCTGTATGCGACCACATAAAAACTGACGACCATGTCGACGGCTGCATGGATGCAATAGCGATTATGGTAGTATAGTAGTCTAATGGCATTTTTGAATACACTCGCCTATGAATACACTTCTGATTTTTTTTAACAGTAAGTTACTTATACAGGGTGTTTGTGACAGCCAGGCAAATATTGATATGACCATGATTCTGAGGCGAAAACCACTGAAAATTTTCGCAGGAAAATTCGAATATTTTCCGGCATTTTTTTCATTTTTCCAGGAAAAAAATTGTGTAGCTCATTTATGTAGGCCTTAGATAATGACTTAAAAACAAAAATTAAACTATGGATGATTTTCGAAAAGAAAGTCCCAAAAAGTTCAAAATACTAATGAACCCCATTGGATAGTCACAAGTGATATAAAACGGCAATGTACTCGTATCACACAATAACCAAATAAGCTAATTTAAATAGTCGCAGGATCACCCGATACAATTCGCGCGGAAAGCAAACTTTGCGGATAATCAAATTAAAAATGCATTTCCTGGGAGTAATAACACTGTCGTCATAACAATGGTACTTGTTCACTGTTTCATTCAGTATTTGCCTGGCTGTCACACACACCTTGTACGAGTATGTCTACTGGGTGATTTTTGGTCGTCAACGTTCCTGAAAACTACGGAATCTCATCATCACGATGATTTTTCTCCATGGAAGGCATACCTGGGAAGTGTCTGGTTTGCAAAATATTAGGGTCCAAAGTTGAGTAAATAGACTACGTTTTTCTGCATAAATGCACATTGATGCGTGTAGCAAGATTTTTTCACGAATTAATATTTATCTATGAAAAAACTAGTATAAACGCTGGGCACTATAAATTTCGCCAGATCAAGTAGTTAAAAAAAATCAAAAAAATTTACATCGTTTCGCAGCATTTTTCCGGCATAAACTTCACTTTATTTGATGTATAGAATACGTACCCGTAAGGGTGGCAACGAAAAAACACCCCGTATATATATTTTTTTACGGTTAGGTTCGTTTAGTTAGACTCTAAACCTGTCTTTCCCAAAGTGGGCGATAACGCCCCCTCGTAGGTGAAATTTTTAAGGTGGAATAAAAATGGGGGGCGCTACTGATTTTCAATATGGGCATTAACCGAAATTAGTTTGCAAACCTCTATTCTAAATGAACCTACGGACTGTGTCACTGGCTTGTCCTAAGGAGCGCTGGTACAGTGCACTCCCAACCACGAAGATTACATAGGCAATCTATATTTATAATCTTTCAATTCTACTATGCTTATACAATAGTGCCTACGCGTTCGTCTTATGTAGGTAGGTTGTAATCTTATGTCTCGAGTGGAGCGCTCGCGCTCCAATGAAACGAAAGTTGGTACGATTCCTAGTACTGTATTCAATGGGTGCGAAAAAGATATACCAACATAGGCCGGCGCGTGAAACAGAAGATTTCGTATGAAAAATTAGCCTAATCTGGAGCGCCGCTCACATTAATTCGTAGTGTGCGTATCGGCCACTAGATGTCGCTTAGGCCGAGTCAGAACGCGATCATCTTGTCATTCATAAGAAATTGAACCACAGAGTGAACACACGCGGCGTTTCCAAACAATCGCCAGTGCTCGGGTCTGGTGTCTCGTGGCGATTCTAATTAGTGCAAGTGCCTGTTTTCGCAGTTATGAGTTATCAGATCCGAGGGTCAGTGGAGGGTGTAGGGCCCGGTGGTGGGCGCACCTATAACGAATAAAGATCATAATCGTGCTACAAAATAAATACACTCAAGTGTTCCATGGGTTGCCGGGCGCCGATGCCTAGGTACTAAAGTATTTCAGAGAAAATAGTCCTTATTTCAATAAGGCTGCGTGTTATAATCCCGCTGGCAAAAAAAATAACTTTTTTACTTTGAAAGTATTCTCTTTCAGTTAGCGCGATTATACACCTTAATAGATATAGCCTAAGGTTTAATTTATCACTACGATAACGTATTTCGGCCCGGACCGCCGACAACCACGGACGGGCACGCACCGTGGGATAGCCTCGTCCGTGGTGCGCGTTCGTCCGTAGCCGTCGGCGCGTCCGCGTCCGTCTGCAATATCGCGGACCGTAGGAACCCACCTTTAGATGAATATAATCACGTCACTGATTGACACTAAAAATGCAAGTACATAGCATATAATATGAACATATCATATACCTTTATAAAAACAATAGGGCTAGAGATAACCTTGCCGAGTCCGTTACGGCAAATAAGGTCATTGTAATGCCTCACCAATACGATAAAGGTAATATAATAAAAATACATAACTGAATAATAAACTCGTTCGAAACACTAGAATATGCTCTATAATGATAATAATGAATGACTATATTAAAACAGTATGCTTACTTATTAGCCTATACATAATAAAGATATGACCTAGTCATTACAAGAGCTCGACCACAAGATTGCGTACGCAACCATATCTAAAGAATTCATTCACTAACCTAACTTGAACGCGGTAAATGATCCCGGTTAGCACATGTGCTTATGAATGCCGTTCTGGTAAAAACGATGTGACAACTCCAAGGACGCACCTGAATAAATAATACTAGTAAAACAATACCCAGAATTCCGGTAAAGTTATGATAACTAAAAAGTTCTTTAAAAACGCTGGTGTAATTTTAGATGTGTGTCCAGCTTGCTCAAGTAATATTTGTGCAGTGAATGAAGTTTTCCAGAGTTCTAGAATATGATCTTTGATATAGCAAACAAACAACCCTGAAAACTTTAAATTCAAAATCAAAAACATTGACCATTAGATTGTAAAATCCTATGACACTATAGAAATTTAATTCCGTGCAAAACCGTATTTGATAAGATACTAAACAACCATCTTCATCTCACTCGGGTGAATTTTTTTTTATTCATTTTCTTATTAATATTTTATAACCATCTTCTACTACATCTTCTAGTTATACAATATAAGTTGACGATAAGATTAAAGTACAATAATAATCATGTAAAAAGAAATATATAATATGTTACATAGAAATGCACGTGACGTAGAAAAGATTTATATTTACTTGACAGATAAATTCACCTGCAATCTAATCAGGAGTAAGGAAACTGACCTACGCCAATGCACGTAATATGAGAGCGCTAAATTGCAAAAAGTTGCATAACTATATTTGCAATGCAGTCCACGGGACAGGCGATTCTAATGACAGGAAAGCAGAAAGCGATAACGAATGCGAATCCAAGATTAAATCGACACATTATGACCGGTAGCTGAAGTAGTACTAATAAATATACCATAGGGCTCAGCATATTGTACAAATTACGATATGTACTGCGAAATTTTTGCAGCAAAGATTTTCGTTTTACGAATATAATTTATAAGTTATTTAGCTATGATAAGATAACATTTATGTAACCAGAGAATCAGGTAAACAAACGAACATCATATATCGATGGATTCCAAAATCTTTGAAAAATGGTGTGACCATGATATTATTGCCTGACTATAACTGCCTGACTGGAACTGCATATCATTATAGTTTTTGTAGAAGATGGATAGTACATAGAAGAGGTTGTACAGAGAGGAGGTTGCAAAATACGAAGTTCGATTAGAACACAGATACATAGCAATTTAAGCTAAGTATTATTTAGATCAGTCAAGTACCAGCGGCACATGCTCACCGAGGAGTTATCCCACAGATCATAAAGGAACAAGATCGTCTAAATAATATCGACAACGAGCTGAAATTGTCGCAACAGGCTGGCCCACTAACACACTTGCAGCACTGAAATAGCAATTGCATTCAGCCTGCACGCCATTCTACTTATTTACTTACTAAACTATTATACAATGTTACAAGAGGATATTAGTTAATAGCAGCACGTATTTATGGCGCATTGACGTTAGAAACAGCTGTAACCACTGATTGATAAGTTGATGTAATGTATGACATTTTAAATTCTCACTAAAACACCGCCATTATAGCGAAATCTTATGTAAGGGTTGTATTTTATTGTCTGTCTATATCTGCTGGTGAGTGTGTAATACACTGTGTATATAACTCCACTCCCTTTATCCTATAGACTATTAAAAAAATCTGAATCTCAGAGATAGTATATATAAAAGTTAGATTTCATTTTATGCTCCCTTTGCTTACATTCTGCGGCAAATAAATTACAAACTCGTGGTAACGCACAAATAACGCGATTTTTTATTAATAGTTCTATATTGGACAATCTGCTGTCACCTACATTTGTTTGTGTAATGAAATAAAGTATGGCAATGAGGTAATTAACGAGGAAATATACAATCTAATTAACCCTAATCTAAAGCAATTAACAAATCGATAACGCTATTATTAGATTGATACACATGTGGTACATGTAAGATGTAATAGCATTTTTTAATTAGCGAACGAGCGTAGATAAAGATGAACTAATAGAAGAGAAACAAGACATCTATATCTATCTCTCTATCTTTAAATGAAATTTAATGCGGTTTCAAACTTAAAACTGGTGTACATTTAATCTTACGAGTATCTAGTACGACACTGTTTTCTGCAGTCCACGATGACGGAGTGGACTAGTTTAGCTAAAAGTACAAGTTTTAAGTTGACCTTTAATTTTACACCTAACAAGTAGCAATTACTCCAGTAGGTACACGATTGTTATCGAGTGCAGCAGACCCATTAGATGCAATACAGACATAACAATGCGAACAACGAAAGCTCGGCTGTTTATTACCGATTCCCGATAACATTAAAGTTCGTTGAGGAACGCACACAATGTATTCGCATGTTACCTACTGTAAAATTTTTAATGGACACATTAATATTGTGCATTTTAGATCAATAAAGAATACATCAGTTGCATATTTTTCCGTACATGTCGTAAGAGTCGACTTAGAAACTCGAGCATTCTCTAAGGCGATAGGCTAGTACAAGTATCCTGCAGTGATGTGTAATATGTATGTATTTGGTAATTGATCCGTTTTTATTAATTATATAGTTATAAACCATAGATGATGATTTTGCTTTAACTTTGTAATGATTACAGCTCAAATTTATTAACGTAAAATAATTAATGCATTTCGGGAAATAAAATGCAGTTAAGCAGCAATTACTCAAGTGCAGGGCGGAGGCATGGGCGGCCAGTGGGCGCGTTGATTTATTCCCTTTTGTGTGGTTTTACTGCTCAATCGCCGCATAAACCACCGGCCCAAATGTTAATCATATTCGCAAATAACCATTGTGAGTTACGAATCGAAAGAACGTGTAATTATTATTTGGTCTCTCCATGTTATTACTATACAAAGTGTAAAGGAACTTTGAACTCATACGTTACACTGTTGGGTTTTATTTGAGAATTATATTTCTTTCTTTATAATAATCGCAAAAAAACTTACCCATGTAAAGTGGCGACTGTCTACTGCCGACATTGTCGTCGACGTACGGGATGCCGAGCGTCGCGATGCCGGTCTGGCCGATGCCGACGATGAGCAGGCAGACGAACAGCCACGGGATGACCACGGCCGTGATACTGTCGCGTGCCGCCGAGCTCTTCAACTGCTCGGTGTCGCACTCCATAGCGCTCGTGTTGGCGTGCGAGTAGCACGTCGGTGCAGCCCCGCCCGTGTGGGCGTTCAGATGCACGTCCAACAGCTGCGTGCCGAAGAGGAGATGCGGCAGCACGCAGCCGACCACTCCCGCCGCCAGCACCAGCATCATGCAAGCGATCCATCGCGGCCGGTGCCCTCTACCCGCCAAATACGTCAAAAACAGCGCCGTGCAAATCTGTCCTATCTCCGTCGCCGCCAGCAGTGTCCCCGTCGTTTTCGACTCGACCTTGAACAGTTTTTCCACCGTCGTCGTCACGCTGACGAAGTAAGTGAGGAACATGCCCTGCAGCACCCATCCCGAGAGGAACACCAGCATGAACACCCGCGTCGAGTAGAACACGGAGCGCCCGCCGCGCTTTCGCTGCCGCACGGGGATCTTGCAGTCGAGGGAGCCATTATTGTTGCCTGTTGCTAATCTTTCCTGTTCCTCAGGTGTGGCTTCGACGACTTTCATGGCGTTCCCTTCGATCACCGGGTCGATGGGACCCGTATCCCCACCCCCGTTTTTCTTTTCGTCTTTACACGACCTGAAACAATACAAACATTTATTTAACGCAAAAATTTCATTCAAAACACGAAAATTACAGTGACTACTAATAAACTCACGTCATTTCGCGCAAGAAAAGTTTAAAGTCAACAATTTTATTTAAACACCACCGGTTTTAAAAGGTAGGGAACTCGACTACCCGAGCGGAAATAGGAGACATGCGAGTCTTGCTTCCGTATAACGGACTAGAACCGCCAAGTGTGTACCGCGACTACGCTTCCAAGTGAGCTACCCGGAGCGGGTTCAGGAGAGACACTAGAGGCTGTGCACATTCAGCCAGGCCCCGACGTACTGCACTGTTGAATTAGAAGTGCATTAGAACCGCCGGCGCCGATGCACCCGCCCCTCGGCTTCTCTCCACACGGGGTTTTTATTGGTTGCCTTTCCGTTTTTATATGGTATTCATTTACACGATGAAAGCCGTCTGCGCGCCTCCCTCTTTCGAAGAGACCATCGTCATCGTCTCGATAAAGAAAGTCTTTGTCTATTTGTCTTTAGAGCTTTTTAAGCTCTGAGATACACAACTTAAATATTTTACACGACAAATTCTATGTACTAGGTAAGTACATGTCTAGCTTTTAAGTTAATCAGGTATTTGAAATATTAACGTCAACGCAATCAATCTAGGTTTACCGATCACCTACAGTTGACTGTTACAATGTTGTTTACAACTGGGTGCCCATTAAGCTGTTTACCGCAAAGGACACAAGTAGTAGGCTCGCAGTAGCAGCTACTGCAGAATATTAATGTGCGAGTCATACGGCTAACTGGACTTGCGAAACTCACCAGCAGAGGCCGATGACCACGACCGGCAGCGGCGCTCGTCCACGTACTATTGCACCCGGTCCGACCAGGTATAACTATGTAGATAATACTAAAAGCCACACATGCAATAACCAAATTCTCAGAGATGAGTCAATCGACCCATTTTTGACGAGCAACGATAATCGCAGCGCACTAGTAACTGCATTCCGCGATAAACGAGACTTGTGCAATGGCCGGGCTATCGCGAGCTCCTATCGTGCCATTGATAACGGGACGCGGCAAATAGTCCGCCCGTGGAGCGGGTTACTGCCCGGACAACCTTAAACAGACCGACCTATTTTATCAAAGATAATTTTATTTTAGATGCACGTCACGAAGCTTTTAAAGAAATACATTCCGCATACTTGTAAGAGCTCTTCCAAAATTCTCTTGATATTTTGCCAAAATAAAAAATATGCTGGAAATAGCAACACTTTTAATCATTGAAGAAATAAGTAAATGCATCTTGCAACATTGTCAGATACTTGTAACTTTCACTCGTATATTGAAAGTAAAAATAGGATCGATTTATACTGTGCGTGGCGCGCCGAAGATTTGTTCAGGGTAATCGATATAAACGAGCGAATATGATACAACTCGTGTCCTGCCTGTGACCGAGCCACTGTGGCGAGATGTCGCTTTAATTGGAACTGGCAAAGTTGTATGAAAGTTAATACCGCACGCAACACAGCTACTCGACAATATGAGCACAATAACAGATGATTTATTGAATCTCGGCTATTGAGGGACAATAAATCTTGTCACTTGCGAGCCAGACAAAGTTAGGTATTGGCGCAAATTGAATAAAAATACAAGCATTAAATGTGCCCACATTAAAATTAAATTTGTCTACGCTTCAGATTTATGGGCACAGAAACTTTGGATTTAAATTACATGCAGAGCAGGAAAACAAAAAAACTGTTCAAATCGTTATCCTCACTTGGTATTCAGCGACACTACAAAATGAACAACGATCGAAACGTCGAGAATAACTTCAACGTCGACCCACATCAAAATTCAACTGTCTGGATTGAATCACAAAACGACACAGAAATACATACGAGTTTCATGTTTTCGGGAGCAGAGCTTTGTGCATGTACATATAATTTAAAATTCATAAGGACATACATTTTAAACGGACCATAAAACCGTTAGGTATACATTAAAGCTATTAATATAAAATTTATGCCATAGTGAACACAATATGACGCAATTCATAGTCTTGAAGGAAAATAGCATGTAGATCAAGGGAGAGACATAGGCCGCATTATAGAGTAGGTCCCACATGCACCTATCGAAGACTTCTATAAAGGTATTGATTATATTATTATTGTATAAGTGAGAGGACAACGTGCGCGGTCAAGGTAAGTAAGTTTCCAGCAGAAGAACTGTGATGACACTGTATTGAAGATTTAATGTTCAGAGATTAACATTATTTACCTTAGGATTATAATTATTTCGATTACTTTATGTGACATTATAGCTCGAGCCCGACCAGTTTTAGGTAGGTACATATTGTGAAAGAGCAAAGTATTATGCACAGGTACCTATCCATGTTAGTAAGTACATACGTATCTCTATACGACATGAAAAAAACACGATAGATACATCTTAGAAATAATTAAAACAAACTAATTTAAAAAAAACTATGTTTCATCATCAACATCAGAGTAAGTAATGCATTGATTGCTGATGGCTGCAAGTAAATAAAGTATTTTAAGATTATTTAAGATAAATTAAGGGTGCGACAGATATGAAATTGATAATATACTTCGCTGAAAAAGAAAAACAGCCTTTCAATACAAATCTTACTAACTACTGGTCGATGTGTAGTAATGTTACTTGAGTGCCCATAAACGCACCCATTACACTCAATTGCATTCCAACAACAACGTCGTAAAATTAAATATTGCACGCAATGAAGGTTATTATTCTTATTACTTATCCAGCATGGTCACTCTTTCCCTGCGGGTTAGCAAAAATCTTGACGCATTTATCTTATCGCATGCTCATAATATGACAATATGTAAATGACACTGGCTGAACTACTGCACTTTTACTTGCATTAATTTTAAACTTAAGGCTCTTAAAGTACGGATTTTTCAGATATCATAGACTAATCTTGATAGATACCTAATAGAAACTTGTTACATATAAAACAATTCCTTATTAGACATTATTTATTTTTCTTGAAGTTAATGTTTTCTTTTTTCCCAATAACCCTTAGTTACACTCGTAAGTTACATACAAAGCTACGCAACGCAATAAAAGGACTTGTAACCTCAAAAACGAGCAGCAAAAGGCTTGAGGGATACCACAATTCAATGCCGACTACCTACAAACAATACAGATATAGGTTCATTACTTGCTCGTATTGTTGTCTATACCTTCAAAGCACCTCTGTGACCAAGAACGATTTCATTAAGGCTCCATTGACATAATACATATTCAAATCACAGTGCAGATTCCTAGAATCCAGATCCAGTAATTTTAATTAAGTTAAAGTACTTATTGAAGCAATCTATAACGTTTGAAACCTGTCACGGTTCCGCTCAACTAGTGGACTATTTGCAAATCAAATTGGACCCAACAATGGTGCTAGTTGGTGTTAATTCTCAGCCCCAACCTGCTGAGTGTTTAATTGATTTATAGGATTCGATAAGGGCCGTGATTAATGAAGTTAAGATTTGTATCTGCCACCTGTACTTTGTAGTGCTGATTCAGACATTTAAGTACAGCGTGTTTAGGATAAATATTATGGTAATCATTCTCGTACCTACCACAAATAAATTTTAAGCCATAAATATTAATTTGGCCATTCTGAAGTCATAAATTTTAATCAATAGTTATGATTTCGTTGTAGAGACTAGAGTATACATGACAGCCTATAATTCGACGTAGTAAATATAAACATCGTGTTTGACTTTGTTAAGTAATTCAATTTAATGGTACTGAAAGTAGATTTACGATTTACAGAAAAATATTTTATAAGCCTTCAGATCTTTCACATCTATCAGTAACTAATTTACCTACTTAGTAAACTTACCTAACATAAAAAAAATGTTGCGAATCTTGACAAAACTAAAACCCATAAATTACAATCTTGTAAACAAGGCTTTATATAAATAAATATCGAGCTTAGACCCTTGGAGACGCCCTGCTGAGTTTTATCACGAAGTATAAAACTCTTCAAGGTTTAATAATTCCATATCACGATAGCATGATCTAATGCAAAATATATTTTATTTGTATTTATAGGTAGAATCAATGAATATGCAGTAAGTGCTAATGCAATTTTCTAGAACGCTTTTAACAACAATGAAAAATCGTAACATGTGAGTATTGAAGTAATCTATCTATGGAGTTCTGTCACAGTCCTCTATAAGGTGTCTCTACTTTATCACATATTTTCAGGATTTTTTTGTTTTATAAAAGCTATCATCTTGACAAGCTATTCCCATATGCAATGTGATTACAAGGCTGTGATTTTTTTGCTATTTTATTCTACAGAAACCTAACACATTTCGGAGTTGCATTAGCTATTTTAAACGTAAGTTTTCAGCTAATGATTCTCTCATCGTGTGGTCGATTGCACAACATTGACATAACCGGGAATGTCTTGACTTTTTATCTCGGCGTTTTGATTTTGATCCAAACATTCAAAGTATTGACTGAACCACTACATCCTTTACATGCAACTACAACTTGTAGTCCACAGGTCTCTTTTATTTATTTTATGATCACGCCAACAATAACCGTAAAAATCATCTTTTGCTTTTAATAATTCACAGTATTTGCAAGAGTTATTAAATTAATACAAAAAATGTAGAAGGAAAATACATAGACAACCAACGTGTGCGAACAAGTTAGGTAAGAGTATTTTATTAGAAACAGTTTCGTAGGAACTTCCGTATGAATAGCCTCAAGTTATCTAACACGTAGATCAGAGTTCGTTGTATACAGCAAGGTCAGAGCTAAACATTACTAAACACTACTAATTTGACACATCACCTCTATTCATTGGACAAATTGGAACGTGTAAATGAAGAAACTATCTGCTACCCTGTAGCCGTTTAACAAGCTTCAATAATGATGAAACAAAGACTAGGTGAAGGCAAAATCAATTTAAGTATTGAACAGATTTAAGGTACAGCTGAACATCTGCCTAATGGGATTCAATAATGCGCAGGACCAAAATAAACTCCATCGTAACCTGTTCCTTTCCAAATAAAACGATTTACCTTTAAAATCTGCTGTGGCATACTCTTATTCGAAGCAATAAAAAAGATGACAAATACAAAAAGGTAATCAAAAAGTTGCGGTCGGTGAAAGTAACACGGCAACTACATTTTGAGTATGGGGCGGCGCGACGGGCTGTGGAAATGTCAATAGCGTTGAGGTACGCCTCCAAACATTCAAAATCATTCATTTACATACAGCAAGAGATTCAAAGAGAGAAATCTTGAAGCGTAACTTGTGACAAAAATTTGGTAAGCAGATATATCGATGGACCAACAAATAAAAGACATGGTGAATTATAATTTCTTTGAGCATATTTCAAATACAAGGACCACACACATAACCAAACATATTGCTGCTGTTGAAGCTTAAGCCAAGATTCTAAATAAGACGGATGTTGACTTTGTTCAAGTAAAGTTCGATGGTATGTTGCAAGGCAAGTTTAAACACCCGAGACAACCGCTTCGAAAGCTTATTTACGTCGGGCCCCGGTCAAATCCTTGGTGGCGTGAGCGAAAAAAAACAATGTTAAGTAGACATGAGCTGAATACTTTACGAGAGGATAAGTATTTATTATATATTTCAGCAAACCTCCTGTGCTGATGCGGGGCTTAACTAGAATACATCAGCATGCATCTCATTCCGTGCATGTCGTAAGAGTCGACTAAGGAACTAGGGTATTCTCTCAGGGGATATGCTAGCAACTTATCACTGATCATTATCTGTCTCCGTTATGCTAAACGTGACTGCAGTACAGGCTACCCCACTTCGGGAATACTGCCGTGTGTATTATGTAAGTATGTGTGTATTTCGGCAAGTTAATATATTTATATTGAGCGGTATTATGTGTAATATAACTTTGTCCATAGTTAATCACATTACAACTGATTGTAAGGTTCTGCGTAATCTAAATAAAAAATAATTATCAAATGTGACTTTAATAAAACTTATAAAAACCTTATCAATAAAGTAATATATGTAGCTACCTATATCACCGCTAGGTATTCTAAATACGTCCGAAGTTCAAGATCAAGAGGTGACGTTATCGAGAAGAAACGAAATTTTAATACTTTCCACTTACAGTCACGACTGGGGTTATCATCAAATCATGTAGTGAACCGTAGCTCGAGCTCACTCACCTACTAGTCTACGGGCTTTCAAGCAGCTGGTACCCACCTAATAATAGTTATTGAGCTTCAAGTTCGATATTAGCAATAAATAAACAAAGACTTCTATTAAAAATGATATGCTTTAAAATATATCTCTTATAAATCCGCTTTTATGATTTTATCAATAAACTACATTCGATTCCCACTCGTGTGAAGAATTTTTTCCATTTCTTTATTAATAATTTTAATAAACTACCTTAGTTTTTCTCATATTCCCAATACCGTGTAGGTTCCTTATTACATATCTGTGGTTTTTTAACTCTTAAGGTATGGCACTAGCATCTACTCATTTCCCTGATGATGATGGTGTTCTGCAGGACTACAGTCCATCCATTAAAGTTATAGAAATTATTGCATACAAAGTAAAATAATACAAGCACGATAATTTGCGAAATCACACAAGATTGATTTCTCGGAGGTTTCAATTTGCAATTATACACCGACATACTCAGTCACTGGAATTATACGTAATGATAATTTTAATCAAATATACTGCACACATGCACCCAAGGATATAAAAACATATGATGAAGATGCCAAGTGAATATGGAATGACTTGAAACATATGAACAGCAACTTCAAAATTTGGGTGACCATGAACTTACGCCTACAGGCTGGTTCCGGACGAGCAGTAACAAAAAACATCAGCTAGCATAGCTGTTACTCGACCTACATCTATAACCTCGTTACGGCGAAATCGCAATGCAATTTCGCGATGTAGGTACAATTTTTTTGGAACACTTTTACTTTGACAGCGACCGTACACGGTCCAGCAGCCTCTGAACGGGCGTTTTCGGTGATGACACCAATTTCTCTTTCAATACAACTTAAAATGTAACTTGGAGCTTTACTGTCCCAAACAGTTATCTCTATCTAGAGAGCAGATTATATATCACAGATTGAGGTGACACTATTTACCGGTGCTCAGTTGCGTGATTGATTACGAACATAATGACGAGAACACATTATTCAAGGTTACCTGTGCAACATCACAATTTTTTTTGTATATTTTGTCACAGTATAGTTTTGTTTTGTTCATACATCAATATGTAAAATAGTCGGCCTAAGGAGTGGAGTAGATGTAAACTTTCTCTCTCATAGTTACTGCATACTCGCGTCGCCAAAATCAATCAGGTAGATAAAATAATAATTTAATATAATTGGTATAAGAAATGTATGTAAAATTTAGTATATAATATAAGAAATATTTTTAATGAAATATAATGTAACCCGTAATTAACTTAAACAATACTTGTATAAAGTAGAAGAAGGGTGAAATGGAGTAGAAGGTCCAACGATTGTTTTTAGCTAAACATTCTATAGGTATATACTTACTACGCTCTGCACATCTTTGTGACTGCATAGAGCAATTCTTTTAACGAATAAGAGTAATGCGATATCCAGAAATACAAATATTTAACCGCTAAGAATTTCTTAAAAAAGGCCTATTTCATATAATTATTATAATGAAGGAAGAAGGCCAATTAAAGTTGAGTAACTTCGTAAACAAATCACTCTTGTACAGTAACAGCCTATAAGATGCGTTTGTCCAAGCGATAGAGAGCGAAACTAATACGAGCTAGCGACTTACTTTCATCTGTATGAGATGCCGAAAGTAAACTTTTACTTTCAACTGGTACATATACATTTTATATAAGTACAATAAAATATTTATAGCTGGTATATGGGGCTCACCGTTGCCAGTTGCACGATAATTATCGTAGATCCACGATAATTTTGAGTTTCATGCCATAAAAATTTAAATTAAGTATCGCACGATAATTCGTCCAAATTCTACGATATTTTTGTCAAATCTACCATAATTTTGTAAACATCCAATTTTACCCCCAAGAATTTTGAAATTTACCCCTGAAAACAACTAAATTCCAACTCGTGAGCGGTAGGGGTGTAGGATTGCATACCTTGTCCATATAAATATGAGATAATTTCGCAATGTACGATCTGGCAACACTGATGGGGCTTAAATACCCAGAACCTCGCAGAACCAGATAAAAAAGTGATTGAAAAATAATACCATAAAGTTCAACAACTAATAATACTACACATAATAATATGGAGCAGCTGATCTTTTATTAGCAGTTTCAGAGTTGGCACTAGAGTAAAGGTTGGTTAGTTATTATGATGTTAGGCATTTAGTCCTGCTAGTTGCGTGTTCTGTTTCCATATTCAGCGCCTGCTAACACTTGTGAGCGCATTTTCAAATACAATATCAGTAAAGCAAACCTTACATGTCATAGTTTCTAAACTCTCGGTAGGTATATTTAAAAAAACTATACTTACAAAATTAGTGCAAACATTTTAATCTTGATACGATTTTCAAGGAAACTTAACTCGAAACAACGTAGGAGGAAACTCAACAAGACTAGTGTAAATTAATTTAATGAAATTCAGACCGACGACAATCCAGCTAAACTGGACGAACGAAAGCGAAACACAAATGACTTTCATCGGTAGGCAGCCGTTACTACCAAGTTAGTTAAACTAAATGAATAATGACTAAAAAGAGTCTTACTAATTTTGACAGAAGAACGGTAGAAGCTGAGAAACTGTGAAAGAAATTACGACAAAAAACCTGACCCCCTGAGCTAGAACCTGTTGCTATGGCACCCACCGTGCCTTAGTTTGAGAACCAGGTCAAATATTTGCATGACATAGAGGTGGATTGAGCTTAAGTGATTATAAATCCCAGCAGCCAGATTTTGATCAGAAATTAAAAACAGGTGGAAGGGTCTTAGGAAAGAAGGAAATAGGAAATCGCAGTTTTAAAGTCCACTTGATTTTGGCAAGTAGTGGTGGTGATATATTGAGGTCGCATTAATCAGAAATCAAAGAGCAACACAGTAGAAATTAGAAGAAAAACTACCTACATTCAGATTTAGATTCCCGATGAGAAAAACATAACACCGCCAGAGCATATGGTTACTCCTTCACACTCCCCCTTCTCGCGGTCAAACTTTGGAATTCCTTACCTCACTCAGTGAGGGATTGTCGTACCATCGGCACTTTTAAGAAAAGACTTAAGGAGCACTACTTGCCTCTCTAAAGTTAGTGGAAGGTTATTATGGAATAAGTATGTAAGTTGGTATAGTATTTGTTTATTTTTTGTTATCTGTCTTTTTTTTTCTGTGCCCATGTATTTTATTTACCTCTTCTGTGATATGTATTATTTTATTTGTTCTGTTATTTTTTTTTATTGTGTTATTTTTATCTATGTGTGTACAATAAAGAATATGAACATATTTTGTTTTTGTAGTAATTACCTATTTATCCCCCACTGTAGTTGTTTAAGCAAACAGATCATGCTATTTCCACGAGTTAGCTACAAGCTTAAGATTAATTATAATTACAAGGGAAAATATACAAGTGTCGGCCATTGACCGATAAGCGTTGTTTCAAGAACGAGCAGTTATCTCTCAGTCGAGCGTTTATAAATATTCTCGGATAAAGATTAATTACTGAATACTCATCATGAACAAGTGACCGGCTCTTAGAGCTATTGTGTGTTATGTGATTTTATTTATTGGAGGAAGACTAGACAAAATACAATTCTTCCCTCGTTCGTATACAAAACACGTACACCAAAGACTATATAACTTTGAAAACTTCAGCCTACTACGTAATCCTTATTATTCCATAAATAGCTGGCTAAGGACCAAACAACTTAAGGTTGAATGTCTAGAGGTCATAAGGAAGAGGGTGACTAGACGACCCAAATATGTGCACGATCGATAACTAACATTGGTACGGCTGTTGTAAGATAATGGTGGTGAACTAAGCTGGAGCTTTCCAAATCTGTATTTAAATTCAAAAGCAATAAAACATACAATAAACAATATGCTGATTGTAATTTAAATAATCGGTATAGAATTAGCAAAACAAATAGCTAAAATACATTGTTGAATTCCTGTGTTGTGTGACATCTTATTAACAATCAAAAGAGCACCAATTTTGTGAATAAAAAATATTACCTAAGTACTGCTGGTTCTCATTTCATAGATAGGGAATATGCAATTGATAAAATATAGAAACTAGAGCAAATATCACACGTACCGAGTGAAGTGTACAGTAGTGATAACCCAGTACTATGTCGCAAACGATATAAATCCTTATCAAAGTAAACAGCAGCTTAGATCAAAAATAAACACGATATAAACAGAATAAATGATGAACCGGCCGCGTGGTACCGGCAGAGTAGAATTCGTTCCACCCCATGTCTGGCCGTGGGAATCGTACGTGGCGATTAAGGGTCCTCCTATGTTGCCAACATAGTCCAAACTACAAACTGCGGTCACCAACCCGCCTGCCTGGTGTGTGGTGACTCTGGGCAAATACCCCCCAAGGCAGTCTTGTGGCGTGCCCTGGGGCAGGTCTACGTCCCGCAGTGGACTGCAATAAGCTGATGATGATGATGAACCGACGACTGAGCGCAATATGGTGATTGCCTAAATAAGATATCCGTTGGAGAAGTAACGAAAAAAACACTGACATTGTTAATTTTAGATTCACACCAATTGAAATGAAACTCGGCTCACGGTCCAAAGTTTTTGCTGCAAACCTGCAATTTATCCTTATTGACTAGTTGGAAAAGCTAAATGTTTTTATATTATAAACGAGGTAAATACTATTGATTTTCTTATTAGGTACATCCTATCATATCCTTGATTTGACTAGAACTTGATTGAACAAAGTACTCGTAATCACTCGTACTCTTTTTAGTAAATATATAGGTAAGCTGAAAATCAGCGACATAACACCATTTCAAATACGTACGCAATTGCTAAGGTAAATAATAATAATGCATTACAAAACTAAATTATAGTTATTCGAGTAAAAACTATTTAGAAGTTAATAGTTCTGTTGTCATTATGTGTGAATTTGCCAAACAGATCTACCGTGGTTAAGTACAGTCGTTAGTGTAGGTGTAAAAGCATTAAAATATAAAGCAACTGACACACCGACGATTTTGGCCGGCAACCACGAATTTACCTTGATAATCTGTAAACACAAGTTTAACACGTGTGTGCGTAAAATCAATAAAGTCAAAATGCCAGTCATTTATAGGGATTGGAATTTTTTGTTACCTGTTAAGGGCCGAAATAGACGACGACAAATATCAAGCGAAGACGTATCCAAAATATTGGCATAGCACGTGATCAGTACGAAGGGTGCAGAACGTAGGGTACCTGGAGGGCGCACGTGCACCGATCCAGCTACCGATATGTTAATTTTTATTACAACAACTTAAAAACCATACCAACCGGTTTCGTTTCGAAAAGAAAGACAAGTGACATAAAATCAAGCAAGACCTTTTGATTTGTCGGCTACTAATTTAACAAGGAAAATTCTCATGAGTCGTTTGAAAATATTGTGAAATTCAACATTTACATACATAGATTTCGTAACAATTGATGTAAGATTTTAAATATTCTAGAGACTGGTTTAAACAAATTTAGGAGACTTACGATTATGTTTGGCGGTCACGGGTCTCCGCACCGACCGGCAGATGTGAATGACGTCGACAGGTCAAAGTGGATTTGTTTTGAAACAAGTTTAGCGAAACACCGGGGTAACAGTAGCACTGTTTTTCTGCGTATTTATATTGTTTTTTTTTTTCGCGGTGAGTCGCGTTCGGCGAGGAGGCCGGTGACGGAGTGCCGGTGCGAGTCTGGCGCACTCTTGTAAACAAACTTGTAGGAGGGGGCCGCCGCCGAAAAGCCTGGTCCAACCGCTCACTTACTACGTCAATGTAGTCAAACTAACCCAACGGCATGGAAGTTACTTCTGAATTGGTAGATTAGAACACGTATTCGATTCGGCCGTATATTAACAGAAGAGTCTTCTTAAAACTATTGACAATCAATAATTGTTGCAAGGATCATTAATTTGTCTTTTAGTACTTCAAAAGGACCTCAGTCTGCTCATGAACTATAAGAGCCGTGTAATCGTAAAGCTCAGTATTATCAACTGAGCATATGATACATATTTTTTAGAGTAAATAAAGTTTAATTTCCCACCTACTTACTTAGAGCTTTCTTCTAGTATTAAACAGGCAGAAAGAGAGAGTGAGGATACATGCGGGCACACTAATTACAATGCGACATTTAACATTGATTAACATCTAACAGAGTTCAACCACAGACTATTACAATTTATCGATCTTGACTTGATCGCAGTTAGAAACATTCAGAATTTATTGTACCTACTCAAGTACCTACATGAAAACTTACAATTATATTAGGTAAAGCAACTTTATCTCGAATAATAATTTGTTAACCGGGATTGGCCCACCACTCATTCCTGCTTCTGCAACTCCTGTAAGCCAGGATCAACAGAGGCGACCACAAAAATGCCATCAAAACATAGAAAATCCCAGGGGGACCTAACAAGCAACCAAAAAGTATTAAAACTAATAAAACAGAATGTGAAGTATGAAGATAGGTACACTTAATATTAAGCGCTGACTGACAAAGTTATTACAAAAACATAGGTACTAAGCTACCTATAAGTTATTATGCCAATAAAAAATGTGACAAAATTCTTTGAAGGCACGAAAATTGTGCTTAGATGAGATAAGGTCATTATAATAGATTGGTCTGGATACAGATTTAATTGAATTTAATATAAGATTACGAACATTAGACCAGAGTTTACATTCCCAAAGGATGTGATGGGATGTTTGTTCTACGGGACAATCGCTGGCGGATAAACAGTCACAGTAAGGTTCTAAGCCTATCACGGAGTTTAACGAAGTCGTTGTTAATATTTTTATTTCTGAAATTCCAGTTCCAGATCGACAGGCAATACACCCGCAAGAACTGGCAATGCATCGGTGCTCACCGTTCTATAAGCTTTAGCATAGAGGAATAAAAGACAAAAATATTAACGCTGTGCGCTGGCTTTGTAATAATTTCCGACGCGAGGTGGAAAATGGGGATCTTTCAACCCACACGGGAGCCGCGTAACATATACTACCTAAGAATATTGATTTATACATTATAGAAAGAGTTTTAAAATTTAATCCCAGGTAGGAAATGAAATATGTGTAAAAGCAAGATTTTTTTTAGTATTTTTAGTTAATAATTTGTTATTATAAGTATATTTTTACGGTCTATACTATATTAGATACTTGTTATGAATACGATACTTATTGCAAATTAAAGCTATTCCAACTAAGTAACAAGCATCCAGCCAACCAATAAGTCTAGAAAAAGCCACAGATAGAAAACCACTTTTTGCTGGAATACCACTAGTTCGTTAGCACCGCGGACTAGGAATACTGAATAATGAGCTTAATTAAAGTCAATACGAAGGCATAAGTTACATTCCCAGTGCTTATACAGGTAAACTGCTTTTTATGCTGACACTACTCCGTATTTGACGTCAAGATAGAATTAACGTTCCGTTACACTACACCACAACACTACACATACGAGTAAGTACCTACGAGTATTCTACAGATAATCGGGCACTGCCATATTCTGGCTTATTAGGTACATGTAGAGAACATTCGTGCTAGTGAGTAATTTGGGTTGGTTGTAACGATGTTACCCGTACGGTCGAAATTAGGTAATATTACTCGTATAGGAAGGAATTATACGATATTAACAATATTGTGATAAGTAATAACTTAAGTAGCGTTGTGCCTCAGAACTAAAACCGTTGTCCTACGCCTGATCTCTCTCCAGTCGTGTCGGCTTTCCGTAACGTCCCATCGGACTATGAGAGTGACGGAATTGAGAGTGCATCTGTGTTTGCGCATATACTTGTGCACTTTAACATCTCCTGCCCTGGCTAATCTCCGTAGATATTGCCCGAATTGACCGAAATACGGTCGGAGAGACGTTATACTAACATTTATTTTCATTCCCATCTTTCGAAACGAGTCATTATCATCTTTTTTGCATTGATCAGTAACTCGCCTAATCGTTATCCACATTTACTTGATGGTGGGTGATCGAAAAGGGATGAAATAATGACCGAAAATAATGAATGGAAATGATAAAGTGGAACAGGTGAAAGAATTTGAATATCTGGGAAGATTGTTTACAAGAGATGGCAAGTGTGAAAGTGTTATAGAGAAGATAGTTAAAACGGGAAATTAGGTAAATGGGGCAGTGCACTCTTTAGTGAGCAGCCAGAAAATCTCTAAAAAGACCCGTCTGGCTGTTCACAAAGCGGTGCTCACCCCTACTGATGTATGGCAAGATATGGCGAATCTTGGGTATGGGAAAAGAAGCATGAAAGTAGAATAAATGCTTGTTGGTATGTGTCGTGACTTTACGAGATAGAGTTAGAAATAGTGTGATAAAAGAATTGTGCGGTGTGAAAGATGACGTAGTGACAAGGATAGAGAAAAGTATGCTTCGATGATTTAGTCATTTGGAAAGGATGGATGGAAGACAAATAACGAAAGAGATATATATATAATGCCGGGAGAGGTCGCCCTAGACGAACCTACATAGACCAAATCGGGGATGTGCTAAAAAAAGGGCTAGTCAAGAGCACCCGAAACCGTTAGCATGTATGAAGATTTTAATGAATGTGGATGAGACAAAAGAGGTATATTTGGAACGTACTAAATGGAGATCAGTAGTCTCTGCCTACCTACCTAGTATGTGAGACGTTATAAATTTTTAGACGAGTTAAGATGGAAGACGACGTGTTAGGTATCTACATCTACATTTCTGTCGTGGATCTCGTAGAACATAAAAGTAAATAACCTTATTTTCTAAGGTCGTTATGCTTTAATATAGTATATGATAGGTATTCTAATTTTATACATCACGTGTGCGGTAGGGTGATGGAAAAATCCTACAAAATTTAAAATTCAACGACATCAATCCGATCTCATACATAGCAATGTAGTTTTTGTTGACGGTAATAGAAAAAACAGAGATGTTTGGATCGTTGAAAATCGATGAAAGTAAAAAATGAAATTTTGTAAGTAAAATTTATCGGCTAAGCAGATACTGTGACGCAGACGAACAGTGTTAATATTAATGTTGAATTTAAAACAGTTTCACTTACATAAACTATTTTATCTTTGTGTTCTCTGCTTATGCAGGTACTATAAAACCCGTATAACTACATAATATTTACTGCTGTGACAAAAAACATGTTTTATATCAAATCGACGTACTTACCTACCTAAAAAATTATCACACCATCAAGGCACTTAAGATTCAATATCTACTAGTTTATCTTTATTTTCGTGCTTTGGCAAAGAATACCTAAAGCGTTTTAACTTACCGTTAATATTACCTACTACAAATCTAACCTCGCAGAGAAGCACCTTGACATGCATGACGTGAACCATGTTATCCCACACAAATATGTACTACATTTGCACCAATTAAAGTAATTCCATCCATCAAAGTACCTAGCCAACATTATCCCATATATCGCTGGACAAGCCTTTGCTGTCTCCAACTTCTAACTCTAGCTCTCTCTATCCCGCGCCAAGTCCTCTAAATTTTTTTTTACCAAATCGTCAACGCCATTCCTGTTTTCATAACTCGCGTGATTTTTTTTTTAATTTTCTTAATAATATTTATAATAACCAGTTATGTGTGTAGGTACATGTATCTAACCTACATACACTTGAGAAAGACGCTGATGCACCTTTTCAAAACAAATCTAGGAAGAATCATAAACAAAATAGGATATCGTAAGTTTTATCATAGTCGATACGTCTCCCTGATTCATACCGTATTGACTATCTACTGAACCTACCCCAACCTGTCGTAAAATTGAAATGAACTGATGACTTGCAATGATGTCCCAAATGAACCATTGAAGGCCGTCGTGTAACACAGCTCTAATAGAAAAGAGCAAATTATATTGCACTGGACTGATTTGGAAACATCAAAAGATCTAGCCTTGACACATCTTTGTAAGAGTAAAATGGGCCTTGTAATATGTAACAATTGATATAGTGCCATAATAAATATTAAAAATTTCGGCAAATACTAAATGAGTTTTGAATTTAATAAAACCAAAACTCGAACAATATTAGAACCTCATACCTACATACATAGGTACTTAATTCTGCTAAAAAAAATAAGGCAAAGATCATCTTTCAAAAAACTTATTTATACCATTTCAGTAATTTCATATTACATACCCTTGTGAAATATGGTAAAGCAGAGAGACAACTAGAAATAATTCCTAAAATACCTAGTAATAAAACAGCATCGCAATGTCCATTGTTACAAATTGAGACAGATTGACATTATACAAATTGTAAATGACAAATTGATCGCACAGTCCTTTAGCAGAGCACTTAATGTATCGCAAATTGTTTGTTTAACTGATTGGTACAAGTGGTAGGTGGGTAACGGTAGACAGAGGGCAACAGAAAGCTCAGCACCCGTAGCATGGCAAAAACGCGACGCGGGTTATTTTATCACCCGCGCGCGTGTTTCCAATCACCAAATGCGAGCATGGCAATGAGAGAGACTCGGAACCCGCGCGCGACTCGTCTTTTGGACAACTCGTGGACCATTTCAAAGTAAAATATACTTTATTACTTTCAACACTGAATCGGTAATTAAATTTATATACCAGGCACACGAAACGTCAAAATTAGCTATACTTAGGTATGCTCGCAACTGCGAGTTATGTATCGCGCGCGGCGCGACACGCTTTCCGATGTCAGCTTGATGTTTGAAACGTCATTTTGTCGCGATTTTGACATTTAGGCGCCATAAAATGCGCGACATACGTGAGTCGCGGGCGCCATGCTACTGGTGCTGGAGCGAACATATTAAATATTTTGGTATTTTGTACACCTACCCTACACATGACAAAAACTTAAATTGCCTGATGATCATCTGTACTTATAATATTTATTTTTATAAGTCTTCCATCAGAGATAATGATGCTGGTATACTATATTAGTGTATACAGATACGTTACCTTTATAGCCCAAAGTGAACGTCACCTGCCCGTGGTGCACCTTCTACAAAATGAACGGGGCTCTGAGCAACCAACAGCCTATGTCTATGGAGTAAAGCAGCGTTTAGCTCATCCCTTGCGACTAAGGACCTAATCACCTAACGTGTCACCTAATAGATACAAACATAAAAGTCCGTAGAAGTTTAGCCCTACAAAGTAACACACACTTTCCAAAAGCTCGAGGAGTCGCTGGAAGGCTATTTTTCTTATTATTTTGGGAAATCTAACGGTGTCGTTTATTACTAAACTTCATACCTATCATAGAAGCGATACAAAGTAATGAGCTATTGAACGGCTATAACCCAACGTTCATTTTATAAACGCAGCTGACTTCCTTACGTGCAAGGAAGGCGAGTCGTTAAAAGGGCGTTCTCAGCTGTCATATCTGGTCAAATGACCATCATTAACGCATCTCGGAATCCTAATAGGGCTGCTGAGAATCCTAGAACATCCGCCAACAAGCCAGCCTGCGCCTGCGGTAGTAATTTAACAAGTTCGTCATTGTTAAGAAATATTTTTCTCGTTTGATATAAACAACCGGAATACATCCGAAGTAATCACCAAATAAAAACGTATTCTATTCTATTCTATAAGTACTAAGTAGTCAGTAAACGCCATGCAGCAATAAACTTACTGAATATCATAATTATAAATAAAGCGAGTAGATACTCGAAATAACTTTTGTGGATTTCATGGCAATATGTAGGTAATCTATACATATAATAAAAATGTTACGGATCATGGAAGATACATATGTATATGAGAAAAAATATTAAAGGAGACCTTTATCAACGCAATAGTACCCAAAAGAATGATTTTTTGAATTTTTGTCGGTTTGTCTGTGCGTTTGTGCACGCTAATCTCAGAAACGGCTGAACCGATTTCGATGCAGTTTTCAGGAATATGGATGCAGTTTTATCCCGGGAATTTTTTTTTATAATAAAACGGATAATTTAGGCATTTTGTTTTTTCTGTAGTACACGCGGCCGGAGTCGCGGGAGTCCACTATTAATTAATAAAAGTGGTGATAGCCCAACACCTGCGCTTTCCAGTCGTACGGCGTAAATCCGATCCCTGTCACGGGCCTGTACCACTGAATTTATTTTATGATTTTAATATTCTTTAACTGACACCAAGCTATACCCGAGCAGGGTTGGCCGGCGTCAGCAGGCCGTAAAACAAACGCCAATTTATTATTATTAATACGAGTTTGAAAGAAACAATATTGCGCCGACAACCTCATAAAATAGGATAGAGACAGGGAAATGATGAGGTAAATACTATACTATAATATATTTAATCCTATTTTTAGCTACGATAGGTACAATAGAAGGTACTTTACATACACACCATACAAACGGTAGCACCATGCACCGTATTGACACAAAACCATTAATAGCCACATCATGCATTCTCCGTATCATTTTAATTTTACGAACGCGCCTGACGCTTAACGCTTTCTTGATGCAGAAAAGTGAAAAACTGGGCGAGTTGAATGAGGTAATATCAGTGGGTATAAACTAACGCCGTTTACCGGCCGCACTCACTTTCGTTTGTGAGATAACCTGAATGACGATATCGACTTGTATTTCTATAGTTATACAATACTAGCCGCGTGGTGCCGGCAGAGTAGAGTTTGTACCACCCCTGCCTGCCCGTGGGTATCGTACGAGGCGATTAAGGGTTTCCGGAAGGTGGGCAGCAGCGCCTCCCCTACTGACAACATAGTCCGAAAATCACACTGCGGTCACCAACCCTCCAGCTCAGCGTGGTGACTATGGGAAAACCCCCCCTGTGGCAGTAGGCTTGTGGCGTGCCCTGATGGAGGTCTACGTCCAGCAGTGGACTGCAATAGGCTGAAGAAGAAGTTATACAAGTTATGTGCTTTGGAAACACGATAATATACGCAAGGGGATCCAGGGGGGTGGTCATGGGGTCATGAGTACCCCCTGGGTGCTCAAGCCAGCTTATGTATAAGCTTATACATGTACTTGGTGTCATGGGGTGGTTGGTCATACTTAACGTTTATTTAATAAACGTTAAGTATGACCAACCACCCCATGACACCAAGTACATGTATAACTTGCGGATGATGTTAGAACAGACAAGGTATAAATCCCTGCCAATGGTGCAGAATATAAAGGTACCTGCAAGTTCGTAGCGGACTTGCAGCAGTAGATGATGTATCTTGGCTGGTGAGACCACAGCTGACTTCTGTAAATGTATATCTATAGAACACCCTACATAGAACACAAAGCATTCATAGAAATATATAGGAACCAGTGGGTAGTGTCGCAACTACATGTTGTCTGCTGCTGCTACAAACTTACAACGACACCAAGCAAGTACTCCTGAAGCAAGAGTCTTTTGGTACATACTAACAACTGTGCCATAATGTCAAAAGTGTCAAGAGAATACTACCGACAACTACCTAGTGTATTTTAAAATATGTATGAATTAAATTTTCATTTTACTCATGTACCCACTTTATCTATGGACCTATTCTCAGACCTACCAAATGTACATATAAAATCTGATCTATGGTCATGAATAAATTGACTATAGTCACAAAAAATTTGCCTCAGACACAAAAAAAGTAAATGGTAAGATTAGGATGTATGTATGTACATATGGAAACATGTGGTTGAAAGCTAACCATAAAAAATATTTATATGTAAACAGCACCAGCCCGAAGGAAATTTTAGAATGGAGCGAGATCCAATTATGGCACCTCTTCTGTTTGCTCCTAATAATATATACCTATATCTTTACTATTTAGGAGCCCTCTGGGATTTGGTGTCTGGAGTGACTGCTCCGTTCGCCGTATGGGCAAGCCGGCCCTATGTGTGTAGGTCCTATAGAAACTTCCAAGAAGTAATGTTTCTTGTGTGTAAAAATTTATAATAATTAAATTAAAAAATATTTTAAGAGCTCACAAATTAATTACAATGGGTATGTACCTATTTTATATATTTTACTTTCACTTTAAAAAGGCTTTACCTCACGGAATCTTACTAATAGAGTTTAGAGAGAGAAATAATTTGGTACTTACTTACCAGTAAATGAATTTGTATGTATTTAACACAAACTACCATATTTAATTTAATCATATCAGCTGGCATTGGGTACATGTTACTGTTTTATGTTATAAAATAATGTAAAATGATAATGGGACTTACCAGTAATGTTGTATTCAGGGCTAGGATAGAAACCCAGGCACCCTCCCTCTATGTTTGAATGTAGTGTTATAAATTAATTTGAATGTGACGAAGGACCAACTCTAATGTTACGTGCCAGCACAAACAGTAACAGTAAAATTATTAAAACTGCTGTATAATTAAATTGGTCAAAGAGACTGTGCAGTTCTCTGAGCACTTTAAAATTATCATAGACCACTTCACTTACAATAGAATTGAACAAAACTTCATTGCCACAACAAGAACTCATTACAATGTATAATTTATATTGCCTTAATTCTAATATATTTCTATTTTATTATTAAAATTTGTTTATAAAATTGACCTATTTCATTTTCTTTCAGTATGGAGAAATGTCAAAATCAATCAATCATGGTATGAAGTTGTCAATGTCAAATTGACACTTTTTTTTTTGTTTAGTTTATCCCGAAGGAAAGGCAAGGGGAACTAAGCCCATACAGCCTAATCATTGTCTAGTAAAATGAATTCTTCATTTATGATGGATGATAATGATGATTATGAATGGAAACGTCGGGAAAATCCTCAAGAACAAGTGTAAAGTAAGTCAAAATGAAAAATAATTGCAGAAACAACTTACATGGGCCCATGAAGAGATCGTATTCCGGCTAAAGTTTTACTCAGCTTACCTGCGTATAAAACCATGCACACGCACTAGATTCACATCACAAGTAATCAAAATATAACTTATCTACCAGAAAACATCACTTTACGGACACATGCAAACCATTTACAAATATATTTTGATTTTCACAAGAAAATTACACCTGCACCCTTCCAGCTTTTCCCGCCGAATCTCAATTTTTTTTTTTTTTTTTTTAGTTTATCCCGAAGGAAAGGCAAGGGGAACTAAGCCCATACAGCCTAATCATTGTTTAGTAAAATGTATTCTGAATTTATGATGAATGACAATGATGATGAATGGAAACGTCGGGAAAATCCTCAAGAACAAGTGTAAAGTTAGTCAAAATGAAAAATTATTGCAGAAACAACTTACATGCGCCCATGAAGAGATCCTAATCCGGCTAAAGTTTTACTCGGCTTACCTGCGTATAAAACCATGCACACGCACTAGATTCACATCACAAGTAATCAAAATATAACTTATCTACCAGAAAACATCACTTTACGGACACATGCAAGCCATTTACAAATAAATTTTGATTTTCACAAGAAAATTACACCTGCACCCTTCCAGCTTTTCCCGCCGAATCTCCCCGCCGAATCTCAAATTGACACTACTGCGGCCACAGACTATCTGTTACTAGACTAGGGGCCAGCCTCAAAGGCCACCAGGCTATACTCTTTCTACGCCACCAGGGGAGCCACAATTTGGCGCTCAGACTCACGCTCAGATTGGCGCCACCGCCGTACTATCAGGTTTTCTTATTGAAATTATCCCGAAGGAATGGCAAGAGAAACTATGTCTATACAGCCAGTCGTACTCGGTCGTAAGCCCTCCACGCGCGGAAGGGGCGACGGGTGAATCACTCGGTGACAACGCGCGGGTCCCGAGTAGATAACTGAATGGATGGTAACGTAAAAACATCTCGTATATGCAAAAGTATATGTATGTATGTTTGTTACTCTTTCTCGCAAAACGACTGTTAGAATTTTGATGAAACTTGCCAGGTATAGGTATCGACTGTTTTTTCCGCTTTCATCCAGCATCTCTACTTATAACTATAATATGTTTACAGGGTTAATTTTAAAACATCAATAACCTCGCAGGACTAGATAGATGTTCTAAAAATGATTTTCCAAGCTTTTATTGTACTATCGTGACATTTGTAAGTCTATGTTCCATTCGTAGATATACGAAAAGGTTGACGCACGCGCCTTAGTATCATGTACAGACTTAAGAGAGATTATCCGAGTCCGAGCCTAAATTGACGCACGCGCCTTAGTATCATGTACAGATTTAAGAGAGGTTATCCGAGTCCGAGCCACAAATTTAATCTATGGCACAGACTACTTTTAGCAGTGTTGCCAACCTCAAAAGACTAAAAAACAGCAACTCGCCTAAAAAAAACAGTAGAAAACAGTAGGTAAAGAAAAAAAGGCAGATTTCATAGATTTGCTCAAGCACAAGGTGTTGTGACTATAAAACAATACGATACGCAATACAGTAGGCGTGTAGCTGTCATTCATAAATTGGGATTTCCCCGTGTATAAAAATATGATTGTCAAACACATATAATGTGGTCGGGAATTCCCTCGAATCCCGACTAAAGAAGATACTGCCATCTAGTGTCATTGCGTTTTATTACTTAGTGGTTTGTCATTGCGTGCGTTTGCAAAGTAGTGTAATAGGTGGCGCTGAGCGGTAGTTGAAAAACAGTAGAAAATAGGAATGAAACAGAAAACATGGACATTAATGTGAAAACAGCAAATCTACTGTTAAAACAGTAGGGTTGGTAACATTGACTTTTAGTGATCTATGGTCCGTCCGAGTAGATTGACGTACCCGCGGACTAGTTTTGAGGGCTACTTTACCGTCTTTGGCCCTCAGCTCTTAGTTTGCCTACCCTGCACGCGCCGGCCCATGAATGGAGGACCCCTACCGTTCCCATAAGTGGTGCTGGCCGAGGAGGCAACACCCGCGCGAACGTCGGTGGAACACCTAGTAACCCTCGGCGTTATAACATTCTACACTTTCACCCTGGAGCAAGGGTTCTACTCTTTCACTGTCGCCTCTTAATGGAATGGCTTTAAATTACGATCGGCAAGTCACCGCTCGCCAGGAATGGTGGAACAATAGAATTATAACCTATAGAAAGGTGTTCCAACCAAACGCAAGGCGAAAAAATAGGCATAAAATATCGACTTGACGTATGCATGACATAAAATTAATGTTGCCTTAAAAATGTTTTTTCCCTAGATGTGGGGAAATAGTCGATAAAATTATTATTGATGCTGAGAAGTATACTGATTTGCACACTCTTGTAGAATTATCGTGAAATTTAAATATATTAAAAGGAGATGATCGGACTTTTCCACATCATTGGTCCAAAAGTGTGACAAAAAAATACAACATTCTGTTAAAAATTGTCCCTCTGAATAATTTGTCATTATGTCAACAAAGCTGTGAGGCCATTCTCCGTGGTTTTATTTCATTCAATAAAGGAAAGAACGATGCCCATTTTAAAGATCTAATGTTTAAACATAATATTATAGTAACAATATATATAGTTTTAAATAATTCGGTGAGAGAGCTTGCAGGTAATTCCACAATCAATCAAAGACAAAGTAGATCCAACTACTTTTACCTACAATCTGCATGTTTAAAAATAGGATAAAATTTCACACTTATGGCAACATTTTGTTTTCAATGACAGATAAAAAAATATGAAAATTTGATTGTGTATTTATTGTTTTATCAATGAAATTACGTAAAAACATCAAATATTTACCGGTGAAATGTGATGTTATTTATTTTCTTATGTTTTTGAGCATAGTTTTGGCAGGATCTCAGTGCACATTTCGTCATGGTAAGTCCTTTAGGTTGACATACACACGTAGCCACTGACCGCTGAGCACTGAATGACAGAGCCGCGATTGGTTCAAATTTGCACCCATAAAAATTCCTAAAATCGGCCTTCGGACTATACTTCTATCTTAATATATATAAATCTCCTGTCACGATGTTTGTCCGCGATGGACTCCTAAACTACTTAACCGATTTAAAATTAAATTGGCACACCGTGAGCTGTCTGGTCCAACTTGAGAGATAGGATAGCTTAGATCTTTAATTATAGTCGCAATTTTATTTTATTGCAAATTATTTGTCTATAATTAATTGACAGTCACAATTATCTGTTAACTCCAAAAGATTCTAACAGATGTCGATACTTTTCGACTGGATTGAGTAAGTAATCAATAGATGGCACTGCTATGGTAAACCGACAAACGTGTCATATAAGCTACAATTCAATTTCCACGCGGACGAAGTCGCGGGCGTCCACTAGTAGGTTATAATTCTATTGGTGGAACTAGGTTGTAATGTCAGGCGATATTTTCCCCATATAAAATTGGCCTTATCTATCAACCCAACACTAAACCCCATAGCCTACACGATGTCTATCATACCCTATGTATGACCTTTGTTTACCATCAGCACCGCCATCATATTGTACGCTCGGTGATGGTACAATATCCACCTTGTGTAATAATCACAAATGTCGCTGTCGGCACCAAAAAGTAAAACTATGTATAGAGCTCAGTATAGAGTAGTGTTGCCGAACTATCGATAGTGTGACTATCGATAGTATCGATAGGCCCGTGAGGGCAATACTATTGACATACAGCAATACTATCGATTATTGAAGCTCAATATTGACGTTACTATACTATCGGTATAATACTATAGGTCATGACTATTGTAATAATAATCGATACTATCGATATGTTTGCGCGGTCGATAGTTCAATAGTATTGTGTATGACTATTGGTTGATGTAGCTAGTAAATATTTTAGGCTGTTATCTGGATGTAACTATTTTATGTGAAGTGACCTGTATACCTATACATATACTAAATGTAAAAAAAATGTTAATGTTAAAAATAAAACGAAGAGGATTTTATCAATTTACTGTTGTCACCTTAAATGACAATAAAAATTATTATACGTAAATGTTTAAAAACCTTAACCCTTAAATGGACGATTTTTGTTTCACGTTTTAAAAAAATATATTTGTGTAATAGACATGTATTACTGTCTAGGAAAAATGAGTAAAAAAATCTAGACATGAATTTACTATACTTTTTTTTTGGATAGTGCCAACATTAAAAAAAGTACAAAATTCGTTCAGAAATAAGAACTAGTTGTCAAAATTAACAAAAAATTAAAAGAAGGTCAATTTTATCTGTGATGTTTAGTATGTTGTTTAAAAACAACATTGTCCATTTAAGGGTTAAAACCATCTCATATCCTGTCGGTCACTAGCTAGACAATTATGGTATTAGCCTCATCGATTGTTATTGCAATATTCAGGAGCAAAAGTATCGATACTATCGAAGCTCAATATCGTATGTACTATCGATAATATCGATACTATTGCTGCTGAATATTGCTATCGATAGTATTGCTGTATGTCAATAGTATTGCCCCTCACGGGGCTATCGATACTATTGTTTTGCCCAACTATCGATAGTCTATCGATAGTGGACTATCGAGCGGCAACACTAGTGTAGAGGCTTAGATTAATGATTGGTCTTCGCTCGGAGCGAATCATTATTCTAAGTATAGAGGAATAATAATGTGAAAAGTAAAACATTCTATCTCAGTAGCTTAGATTAATGATAGGTCTTGCGAAGTGGAGCGAATCTTTATTCTAAGCTCAGTAGATATCAAAAGATTTGTAGTTAAAACTAACAATATTAGATTAATTATTTATTTACACGTTAAAAACACCTTATACAGCTATTAGAACTAAATAAATACATCTCAATTTGTTCATTTTCAAACTGTGAAAGCTACAAAAATAAAATGTATACTGAATAGGAATAATTAAGCAGTATGTCATAAAAGCTGTACTTAATTTAAATATGCTTTACATCCAGTGTATAAACGTTAAGTACTTTCTTGAAAGTCAATTGAGAAAACATTTTAGTCAGTTGTCCATAAATGCAAATAATAATGCAATAGCAAACTAATTGTACATTCACTGGTCCATTAATTTCAAACATCATACTTATCTAAATTATAATGGTACTGCCTTTGTACCAATGTTATCCACAACTATCAAGTGTGGAAATACCAACTTCATCAAATAATCTAATTATTACTTTCTAACTATAGAGTACTTAGAGTTTGTCTCGAAAAAAAACAATAGTTCTTATTCACTGTAGTACAAGGTACAGTTTTCTTACTCAATAGTTTTTTAAGTTCTTTTGGTTTGTTGATTATTCTGGACAAATTTCAAGTATACTGAATCTAGACACACACATATACACTAAATGGCAATGTACAATACATACATTCTATCATAGCAATATTTTGTGATATTGTCATAGCAAAAATATATTAATATATCTCAATAGTATTCTTAAGTATTCACTCAAGTTAAATAAAAATATATCTATAGTTAGCTATAGACAGTCTATTACAATCTAAACTGGGGTACTATTTTGATAGGTGAACATGTGATAGGTTTCTTTGGACTGAGCTTGTTAGGAGATCTCATAACCACATCAACTGCCTTTCTGAGTATCTGTTGTTCACTTTTCTTGTACTCTTCTGTAATTTGGGTCAAATCTAGATCTCCATCCAAAACTAGTACCTGAAAATGATAAATATTTTTGTAAATTTAATTTACATTAGTCTTGTTCTTTTCTAAGCCAGGAGCCCTGTTGTCATGTGTGGGTAAGATGTAAATGATCAGTGACAAGTTTTATGCTAAATATTATGTCATCATCAGCATCATCATCATCAGCCTATTGCAGTCCACTGCTGGACGTAGGCCTCCCCCTGGGCACGCCACTAGACTGCCATGGGGGGAAATATTATGGTTTATTAAAATATTATGTTTATTAAAGGTTTAGATATGCATGGATTATGGAAAAATCAACATATCTATAATCAGAATGTGCCAAGATAAAACATTGGATATATATCGAGGGGTAATAGGCTAATTGGGATAAGCGCCACTTTGGCCGAAATTGAGTTATATACAGGATGTAACAGAAAGGGTATGTTAAGCGAAAAGCTGTATAAGTAGCCCACTATAAAGAACCTATTTCCAAAATTTGAGACTCGAAATCACGTTTTTATTTTTCAAGATTGTATGAAAATTCCTGAGATATTTAAAAATTCTCCATATTATCCGGAAAAATAAACATCCATTGAAATATTAGCTTGGCTGTCGGATAATGGATCCCGACTGTTCAGTTGTTATGTTACAATCATTAGAAAATATTTTATGTTCTTCAATAGTAAGTGCTTGTTTTTTTTTTCTTTTCAGTTTTTTTATTATGTACATTATTTGGTACTTTTTTAAGCAGTCGGGTTTTTGGATTTTTTAAATTATGTTTTTTTATTTTATACTTTTTTGTTATGAGTACCTAGTTCAAGATACATGCTCAACATGCTCGGCAGCAAGAAGTTTTCGTCTTGCTGCTGTCTAAAAACTTATATGTGAGAATGGTTGTTACGCAACTTTCAATCGATATAGTTCCTAAACGGTTGGTCGAATTGAAAAATGTTGAGAGAAACCTATTTTTAAATACCTATTCAGCGATACCCCACTCGATATAGTTTGTTGACTTTCATTTTCACAAAATGGCGTCCAGTAGTCGCCATATTGGATTTTCACTAACGTCATGTTACACTCCCCGAACTAAGAGGAATCGATTGACGTATGAATCATAAAAATCGGTCGAGGCGTTTGATCTTTGTAGTGCTTCAAAGGAACATACATACATATGCTGTTAAACACAATACCATTCCTTTGCGTCGCGCAGTCGGGTAAAAATACAAAAAAGATAGGTAATTTTGCGGGGTTCCCCATACTTTAAACTGAAAATAAAATAAATTATGATACTTCTTCAAAAATGTTGAGGTATCTTACATTTTTTTTTCTAAAACGAAAACCTTGAGCGAAAGACTTCCAAAGTACTAAAAGATGAATTTAAAGCCTACATCAATATTTTATTTCAAAGAAGCAGAACAAAGACAATGTAGAAATCATGGAAGATAATAGGAATCAAAATGCAGCATGTCGTGAAATTATGGGGGGAAACTGAAGGAAAGAGGGGTGGCATAGAAGTTTCCACAATTCTCCAAAAATACATCCATGAGGTTGATTCTCGTGACTTCTTGAAGTCTGATTATGTACTCAGACTGCTGCCCAGGGCAAAACCGCAACCGAATCGTTTTAGCTGCCGTACACAATGCCCTGTTGCAGTCTAAAAATCTTGAGACAATCCAAATGAACTACCTTCTACCTGGGCATACTGAAATGACAATTGATAGCATGCATTCAACAATAGAAAGTTCTGTTCGAAATACCACTGTTTGGGCCCCATCACAGTGGCAAACTATCTGTCAACTTGCTCGCAAAGAACCAGCACCTTACTCCGTGGAAAGTCTACATCACAGCGATTTTAAAAGTTTTCACGAATTTTTTGACAAATATTTTAAAGCGATGAAATAAATAAAATACGAATTGCAACATTCAAAAAATCCAGTCCAAACATAATGAAAATAAAATTCAGCATGAAGGATGATGCAGTGGAAAAATAGTTCAGATTTTTGGAAGGCCTAAAGTTTTGAATTCTAAATATAAGAGCTCTTTACCTATTACAAAGGCCAAATACAGTGATCTTATAAAGCTATGTGACACACATGTGATACCAAGAATTTTTCATGAGGAATATCGTAAATTTCAAACTTTTAATGGTAGAGACGAATTACTAGATACAGATTTAGAAGACGAAGAAGAAATAGAATAAATATTAAAATGTTGTTTTAGAAGTAACTGCTTTCTTATTTATTTAGAAGTATAAAGTTACGAAAGGGGTTGATTAAAAAAATAATTATTATGATGATAAAAGTTTAAAAAAATTTTACGTTAAAAATTAGAAATTATTGTGAAATAATCTCATTAGTATTTTAAAATGAGTAAAACTGTGATTTAATGATTATTGTAATTAGACTAGATATTATTAATAAGTATTACTTATGTAAAACTTGATTTCAGGGTGTTTTATTGCTATCATGGACGCCGCATTATTGTTAATTTCTTCCAGGAGAAAAATATTTTATGTTTTGTTAAAATTTTAAACTGCCTATTGTTTATCTTGATCACCGTCACGTTGCTTATCTTCAAATTTTCGTTATTTTTTTATTATTTTGTTAATTTTCCTTAGATATTTTATTATCTTAAATACACAGTTAGAAGTTTTGTTTTGTTTTTTATTGTTTCCTAAAAACGTTTTGTGATTTGTACCTATATATTTGTTTTTGTTACGAATTATAAAGATGGGTAAATTAATGTTATTATGTTATATTATAATTAATAAAACAGCAATTTTTGATTAATTGTTGTTTTTTATCATGAATATCTCATAAGATTTCTATAATTATTACTTTGCTCAGTTTTTGAAGATGTGATAAACGCCATTCCCATGAAAGCTTCCTCTAATATGTGGACTAGTACTCATCTAATCTTAGACCAAACCTAAATATATTCCGATGGTCACTTAGGCAATTTTACGTAGCATCACATGAAATTATAACTGACTCTTGATACATTTAGTCGCTTTCTGATATTATTGGGATAAGGCGGTTGATGCATTTAGCTTGCTGCTATTTGAGCAATACTAAGTCGCTTCAATCATTTAGCCTCTCCCAAATAGACGACAACGTTGGCGTTTAAATCTTTTATCCATACCCTAAATAAAACTGATTATGTGTCATTTTGTAATAAGCGACATCTATTTTGGTTATTAATATAGAATATGTGTATTTTATTTCTTTATCCATAAATATCAGGTTTATGTCGATAGGACAACAAACAAAAAAGTTATGATTTTCGAAAATTTGAAACTTTAAATCGCTCTCCTGTAAAGTTGTATAAATGGCTCTAAGCCCAATTAGCCTATTACCCTCGATATGTAAGCGAGAGAGACACCATAGCGCAAAATTTAATTGAATTATTATCTTTGTACCTTTTGATTGTAATACATTTTAACCTTTAAAATTAATTAATATTAGGAAAGATAATGGAGAACAAAAAATTACCTTGTTATTACGAAACAATTTAAATATTGTTTAAGCTAAACATTTCCTGAATTGTGCTTAACTTTAGATGCAGCTTTGCATTAAAACTGTACATGTATTTCTGTGATTATCGTGTTCATGTATGTGACTAATACATTGTTCGATATAATCATATTGAAGTTTCCAGAAAAAAAAATTCATTATCTACATCAGGCAAATGTTTTATTATAACAAATGTATGGTGTACTTACAGGAGCAGGGCATTCAGCATGAGTTCTATGGATAAGCCAATCTTCATGCAACTTGTGAAGCTCTTCAATATACTTTAAGGGAACACATTGTTCTTCTGAACGAGCCCTTCTTTTAATCCTGTCATATACTACTGAAGGTGTAGTTTTGAGGTAAACTGAAATAAGAAGTTTTTACTATTGCACAAGTGCCTATATGGTATACATAAGATAAACACTTTATGTTTAACAGTGTAATAATAAATAAATATTAATATACATAATAAATTTTTTTTTTTTTTTTTTTTTCTCTAATTTAATCTGCAATCAGCTTTAGCTATAAGCAGGTTTGTTGAGGAAAGTTGTCAGTTAAAGGGTGTCCTTCAGTAAGGGCATCTCCTCTTCGTACACAAGTGTAGCCTATATTGCCAATATGTCCTTTCGCTTCAGCCTTTTCTTGTAGCTTCGAGTTGTCAGCTTAGCAGCCAATGCATTGGGATGTTGCTCAAGCCTCCCCTGATATGTCTCTGTTGACTTTAGGATTTCCTCCTTCAGAGTGTTCATTTCAAGATGATGGTGTATCTCTGTGTTTGTAGTGAACCATGGGGCATTGCATAAGTTTCTAAGTATCATGTTTTGCATTCGTTGTAATATTATGATATTGGAGTTGCTTGCGCTGCCCCATAGCTGTATGCCATACATCCAGACAGGCTTAAGTATACTCTTATATATAAGCAATTTGTTATCAGTAGATAGTTTACTGTTCCTACCCAATGCCCAAGATAATTGGTTGTATCGGATTTTGATCTCTTGCCTCTTTGCTTTGACATGATGTGCCCATGTTAAGCGTCGATCCAGATGTAATCCAAGATATCGCACGCACACATAATAAAAATAACTTACAGAATAGAATAATAGCCAAATACATAGTTCTTTCTATCTTGTTGTAAAAAATAATTATTTAAGCATTTTGTATTGTATAAGTAGTAATAAATTTACATGAATTCACTTTAGGGATAGTTTTATACATACATATGACGCCTTTATCCCTTACGAGGTAGGCAGAGCACCAAATGCTAATAGAACCACATGGTGCCACTTCTGACCAATTTTGAGGGTATAGTTGAGATGTACAAGTTTAGTTAGTAGTGACAGGTGGTCAGCCCATCGCCTACAAAATAAATACCAAGACCCTCTTGTCCCTCTACTGACTTGTACAGTATGCCCGGGAAGAGAAGCAGCTGTAGTATTATACTTTTTTTTTCTGGGAGAGCAGCATAGAAGCTTTATACTGTACCTAATAATGGATAATGAACAAAACATAACTTACCTATTAAATCAGCTTCAATAGGAATTTGATGGTGTATAAATCTAAACCACTCGTCAAGCACAGCAAACTGGGCAGGGTGCAGAGTTCCACTCCTCATCATATGTTCTACAAAACAATATCTAGCACTAAACAGTGAGCGCTCCATCAACTTCACTGGTGTGTTGGTAGGCCTTCTGTGCATGTCCAACATAGTTAATGATACATAGGCCTGGAACGGCATCGCCCATTGCACTGGATCTTTGTACATCAAGTCCTGGAGAACAATAACAATAATAATTTTACCTAAATAGGTAGGCTTTTATAGGCAATCTGATTACACCATAATTGCACATTTTGCCGATGCTGCTTACCAAGAGATTCCATCCTCTAAGATTGCGCCACTGTTCAACAGGTTCAGTCAACAATGTAATATCATCAAATTGTCTGAAATGTTCCAGAAATGTAGTCTTTCCACTGCCGATGTTCCCCTCAACAAACACGGTAAAAGGCTTGTTAGTATTGCACATTGTGTGGATCAGTTTATGAACTGCAAAATGAAAACTTTATGAAATACCTACGGCAGATATCTCCTTTTAAGAAAAATTGCGTGGCACGCGCTCACTCGACCCCAGTAAAGTAATAATTTATTTCCCGCCGAATTTGCTCCAAAAATAACAACACAAAGCGCGAAACGCAAGCTGTCAAAATGAAAATGGAGTAAGTACAAGTACCATTTAAACATTTACTAATTGAACAACGTATTGACATTGTTCATGAAATAATCAATATTTTAATTCACATTTATGATGTATTTTAAGTTATTTAAACGATAAAATCATGTTCCGAAAAGGAAAAATTAAATTAAAAGTATCTACTTTTTTTTTTGTTTAGTTTATCCCGAAGGAAAGGCAAGGGGAACTAAGCCCATACAGCCATTGTCTTTAGTAAATGATTTCTGAATTTATGATGGATGATAATAATGATGAATGATGATGAATGAAAACGTCGGGAAAATCCTCAAGAACAAGTGTAAAGTTAGTCAAAATGAAAAATTATTGCAGAAACAACTTACTTGGGCCCATGAAGAGATCGTAATCCGGCTAAAGTTTTACTCAGCTTACCTGCGTATAAAACCATGCACACGCACTATATTCACATCACAAGTAATCAAAATATAACTAATCTACTAGAAAACATCACTTTACGGACACATGCAAGCCATTTACAAATAATTTTTGATTTTCACAAGAAAATTACACCTGCACCCTTCCAGCTTTTCCCGCCGAATCAAAAGTATCTACTATTGTCACTGCCAAAAAATTCAACAATAGGGATGCTCGATTTTCATCGATGTTGCGTTAACATCGACAATGATATATGATGTAAATGTCGATGTACTGATAAGATAATTATAGATGTTTTAGTGACAGTAGACCGGATATTGTCTTTTTTAAAGGCTCCGTACAAAAGTTAGTTAAAAACAATACTATATTTTATATCTGTGTTATATACTTTATATCAGAGTATAATCGGCCCCTATGCCTAACGTTCGTGGACTATGAGAAGGCCTTTGATTCGATCGAGACATGGGCAGTGCTGCAGTCTCTCCAGCGGTGCCATATTGACCATCGATATATCGAAGTGCTGAAGTGTTTATACAGCAACGCCACCATGTCGGTACGAGTACAGGAGCGAAGCACTGAGCCGATTTCATTGCAGAGGGGAGTGAGACAAGGAGATGTTATTTCTCCGAAGCTCTTCACCAATGCAGTGGAAGATGCCTTTAAGCTTCTCGAATGGAAAGGACTTGGCATCAATATCAATGGCGAATACATCACTCACCTTCGGTTCGCAGACGACATCGTGGTCATGGCAGAATCGCTGAAGGATCTAAGCACAATGCTCGATGGCCTCAATCGAGTCTCCCAACAGGTGGGCCTGAAGATGAACATGGACAAGACGAAAATCATGTCGAACGTCCATGTGCCGCCCACTCCTGTACTGGTTGGAAGCTCGATGCTCGAAGTTGTTGACGAGTATGTTTACCTGGGACAGACGGTCAAACTAGGTAGGTCCAACTTTGAGAAGGAGGTAAATCGGCGAATCCAACTCGGCTGGGCAGCGTTCGGGAAACTACGAAGCTTATTTGTGTCCAAGATACCCCAGTCCTTAAAGACGAAGGTATTCAACCAGTGCATGCTGCCGGTGATGACCTATGGTGCCGAGACGTGGTCTCTAACTATGTGCCTCATAAAGAAGCTCAGGATTGCACAGCGAGCGATGGAGAGAGTTATGCTTGGGATCTCTCTGCGTGATCGAATCAGAAATGAGGAGATCCGCAGACGTACAAAGATCACCGACATAGCTCAACGGTCAAGCAAGCTGAAGTGGCAATGGGCAGGGCACATAGCTCGAAGAACTGATGGCCGATGGAGTCGGAAAGTTCTAGAGTGGATACGCGGATACCACGTATCGGCAAACGCAGCGTGGGAAGGCCACCCGCGAGGCGGCTTCCGACCGGTCGGAGTGGAGGTTGTTGGGGGAGGCCTATGTCCAACAGTGGACTTCTCAGGGCTGTAAATGATGATGAAATAATGATATCTGTGTTACTACTATGACTCTGTTGTCCATCTGCCTATTATAAGATTATCTCATGGAATATTTATTAATATACAATTAATTTCGTGTAGGGTAATTTTTTTTTTTTGGTTTAGTTATTTTGGGAACACACATTAACCAATGGGTACCTACAATAATTTATTAAAATTATTTAATTTAAGGATTTATTTAGTCTTTATGTATATGTATTTATTTACCAGTTAAAAGTTATCACATTTTTTATATCACACATACATATGTATACACACGGTTGTGTTTCCAATATGGCGTAGGCAAAACTACAGGATCGTAAAGGAGATCCCACTACAGCGATGCTTGGCAGAGCAGGGACGTATGTAAATGATCAATGACAAGTTTGTTAGCTTATCGCCTGTACAAATGCCTGAGTTCCTAAGAGGACTCTTTCGATATGCACTGAAGGAAATGTAGTTGATAAGTTGTACTGAAACCCCGGTAGGTTTTTTATTCCAATAGGAAAAAAATCAACGTTAACCGATATTGATTGCTTTAATTTAACATCGATAATGTTATATTGGGACAAATACAACATTGATAAAAACATCGATTTTTCTTCAACATTGACGTCCCTAGCCCATAGTTTATTTTTAATAAAAATAAGTCGACACTATATGTGGTTGCTATACAGCCAACTGTTATTCCCGTTTATCTCCATTTTAACATATCGCACCTTCGGTACAACAACGGCACAATTGTGTTTTGCATTTTTTGGCAAATGTGCCCTTGTTCTAAAGTAGAATAACGACACAATTGCTTTTTGTATTTTTTGACAATTGTGCCGTTGTTGCACCGAAGGTACGATATGATGCGTATTTTAAACGACACAAGAAATGATACCTATAAGAAGCAAAGTCCGTGCATTGATGTAAAAATATCATAGATTACCTCCTAAAGATACCGTTTCCGAAGATTTTAGTATGAACTCTAGTTCACTGAATTTGGCGGAATGCAAAGAAGTGCGGGACGTAAAATATCTGGATTGAATTTAATAGTTTTTTATTGCTACCTAATCACCTATTTAAAGAATTTCATTTATAAATTTAAAATTAATAAGGTAAAAAGATCCGTAAAAGATCTGCCAAAAAAGTAACGGATACGGATAAGCACCTTTCTTTTGCTTCGGATATCCGCGGATACGGGTACGGATCTCCGGCATATCACTAGCTATCATTGCACCAGTTTCGATCTTAAAGGATAAAAATGTGTAAACAAGGCTGTATAATAGCTAATAATCTTTGCCTGTGTCCTTGTCTATCACAATTGGTGCAAATCGGGGCTAAAGAGAAAAATAAAAAATGAGTTGTTAAATTAGGACCAATCCAAATAATATACTTACTCTATATGGACCAATCACAATAATCCACGGAATCCATTGACATTTCCTCTTCGTAAATATATTATTGACGTGTTTTAAAATATTTTTGCTGTGTTAGAATTTGGGTAGATCTCAATAAGTAATAACGTAATCAAGTTTTTCTACATTACGCTACATTCAATTACCGACAATGTTACTTTTTCACAGTTTGGGTATGTTTTCATAATATTTAAATAGGCGTATCATAAAATTGTTATGTTATAGTTTTGGTTATAACACGAATCAGTGCCGGCGATAATGTTTTATTTTGTATTTTCCAGGTATTTTGTTCTTTGTAGCAGGGTCATATGCTATGTACCAGAATTCAGAAGTGATTAATTTAACGCCAGCTAACTTTGACGATTTAGTCACACGTTCAGAAGAGATTTGGATAGTAGAGTTCTACGCTCCCTGGTGTGGTCACTGTAAAAATCTTGTTCCAGAATACCAAAAAGCTGCCAGAGCGCTAAAGGTAAGATAATGACTTAAACTAAACGGTATGTTTAATTACCCAATAGACACCCTTTATAACACGGCTATAGGTTATGTATGAATATTTATTACACCTATATTTATAGTATATTTATGTATATTTTTAAATAATCTCTACAATTCGCATTAATAAGTCTTTTGTAATTGTTCAGAGAACAGACAATAACTTGAGTGAAGAACATTTTACAACTCGGGCCACTTAACTTGACCCCAGGCCTAGTAGCATGACCTGCGAAACACGATATGATAAACCGATTTATCGACATTTAGCCTGTCAAAATACGATAAATATAGCCACCATGTTGAATTTTGTATAGAGACGATATCTACAATGCGTGGTCATGCTAGGGGGGCTGGCTCAAATGATGTTTGTATTAGTTACAGTGGGCAAAACAATTCAATACAATATTCATTAAATCTAATTAACAATATGTTTTTGGCACTTTTTAGCTATAGATAAGTACATGTGATATCCTGATCTAAGAACAAAGAAACATCAATAGATAATCGATGTGCACGGCACGACCAGGTGTCATGTTAAGTTGCCCGAGTAGTATGTTCACTCACACTAAGGTGTTTAAGTGAGCTAACACTTGATAGAACTTAAAATATCCAGTTAAACAATGTTACTTATTAAGTACTCACTGTTACTGTAAAGTTGAGATATACCAAGTAGACAGACTTACTTTTTACATTATTTTTACGACTGTGCCAGAAGGACGGTTATGTTTTTATATATACATACATATATATTTCTTTGGTACATCCTAGAACCTAAAGGGTTTATCGCATTTGCGCTTGAGAGGTATCATTAGAATCATCTTGATTGTGAGAGTGATTTAAATAAATAAGGTTATTATAATTGTGCTTCCTTCACCAGGGTCTTATTAAAGTTGGAGCAGTGGACTCTGATGAACACAAGGAATTTGGCCGCAAATTTGGTGTAACTGGTTTCCCTACAATCAAGTTGTTTAGTAAGGGCAAGCATACACCTTACCAGGGAGAGAGGACTGCTGAAGGCCTAATTGACGCTGGTCTTGCTGCTGCTAAAGCGAAGGCCTATGAAAGCCTTGGTAAGAAGTCATGGCAAGGATCTGCTGATAAGGTACTTTTATTTATTATCATTTTATCAGCTAGACAATTTGTCCACCTCACTTGGACCAGTTTAATCAATTTTATAGTACCATAACCAGTCTTTAGGCATACATATAAAACTGGTGCATTTATACTTCCATACTGTTCAGCATAATAGTGTGGCTATTGAAAGTCATGAACAAGAAATTACCCCATTATCTAAGCGTATAATAATTTTAAGTACCTACTTTTATACATATAATGGTGCATAAATCCAGCATAATAGGTAAATAGTACCCCTTTACTTATATGCATCAACCTTGAGTTATTTTCAAATCTCTATTAAATGTGTAATAAGTTATTATACAACCCTGATGGGACACAGTTGTCAGTTTATGTATGTATGTATGTAAATGTGTTGTACAGGCCAATTACAATAAAAATATGTGGACTACTCATGTGAATACATTCGCTCCAAAAACTAAGCAAGTCTATGGCCATTTACTGCCATGGAAGAAAAACAGCAAAGAGTTTAGAAAACACAATCTAGAGCAACCCTTACAGAACACCATTGCTATGAGAAGTAAGAAATTTTCACTTTTGCAATCCCACTTATTCAGAACACAGTGGTCTGAGGATGAGGATAAAAAGCCTATGATTATAAAAATAAATCCCTATGGAGTAAAAAGTTAAATAAATACATGGAAGTTTTGGTAGTTTATTTTTTTATTTTAACGTTAGTGAAAACAGTTTTTGATTCTATGTTATTTGCAAGCTTTTGTAATGTTAAATTATTTAAGTACATGGTTATTATAATAGACCTAATTTTATTTGTTCACACTTATGCTTTCAAGTAAGTATGTGTAAAAAAAATTTTTTTGTAAAATTCATACAATTAATTATATTAGGTAACTTCATACAATGAAGTATTTTTACACTTGAATTTAGCTAATTAATGTTTTAATTCAATATTTATAGCTCTAGTGTAACTGTGTAACAATTTTGAAAATTTGTATTTTACTTAATTGTTTTTTAATTAGTACTAGAGAATGACTAATTGATACTGTGTTTAGTGTTGTAGAAATATTAGAAATGCTAGGGAAATGTGTGTATGCATTTAAAATTTTATAATTCTAAATGGTCAAATTTAGATTTAGTCTAATTGGTGATGTTAATGCAAGATCTTGCATCTGGAAACCTATTTAAATGAATATCGAAATATGTAGGTTTAAATTATTGAGTAGGTATTTGACAAAGATTCTCCTGTTTTTCGAAATCAGTTGATATTTTAGAGATGTCAATCGCCCACACATTCACATCATGCAATTTAGTATCATTCGCGCTTTCGATAGCTATCGGACTGCGCCTACGCAAATGTGTCGACGCCTCCACGTTCGCTTTTACTATTATTTGACCTACAGCTGTTACCACTGACGTGGTGCTATGTTAGTGAGTCATGTTTCTCCGGGATTATATGTTCAAACTTTCAAATCAAGTCGCGCTTATATCGTTTCTTACAGCATGTATATGTAGACAGCTATTTATGTTGTACGTGAAGGTTATTTCCAACGTGCTTGGTTGTACGCGCTTCACGTAAAGTTACTGCAAAAGTAAAGAAATTGCATATCGAAGAATCTTTGCCAGCGCGTCAAAGTGTAACGGCATTGCCTATACCATTATGTATGTACATTTCATACATGTTAAAAGAGGTCGATATTGAACCTCTCCACTCGCATTACTCTGTAGGTGCCAATAGCAGATCGATCCTGAACCATCTGAGGATGTGGATTTTGCAGCGAAACTGTTACTTGTAGGTAGGTAGGTACGTGGAATAGGAAGGTTAGCACGAACACCTTGTATATCGGCAACTTGTCTTGAAAATGACGTCATGGTCGTGTTATACAACGGGAACGATGACGTGCTTGATGATTACCGTCATTTGTACTTACCGTATTTTAGTGTACTTATTGTAGTTGTCGAAAGGGATTTTATAGAGGTCTGATTAATATAATATCTAATCGTATCGAATAAAAGGCCGTCGAAGTTTTAAAATTCAATTCGTTCCCTCCAAAACGACAATAATTGAAACAAATGCAGGTTAATATTCATTTACTCAGAGAATTTATTAGTCACTGCTATGTAAAGGTACAATATTGTAACTGCTTCCAGAGATTTAGCCTACGCTCTACTGGAACTAGCTAAAGAAAAAAAATATATGTCGTACGTAACCTTATACGTAGGGGGAGCATATTTTTAATTTTGTCATATTAAATCGTTTATTTTTGCGTGGAAATGTTTCTAATATACTAACAAACCTTTACCTTTAGGGCTTATCTCTATAATATGTGCAACTTTCCCTTTATTATAGTTTAGACTACTAAAGACATATTAAGGTTAGCGTAAAAGCAACTTGCTGGAATCCTCTGGAAAAATGTCCTTCTCGAAAACGAGCCTCATAATTTTTATAAGTTAGTATTCACGTAAAGTAACAAACACGTCGTTGTTTCCAGGGCGACGTGGTCACGCTCACAGACAGCAACTTCAAAGAGCAAGTGCTGGACAGCGAGGAGCTGTGGCTGGTGGAGTTCTACGCGCCCTGGTGCGGACACTGCAAGAACCTCGAGCCGCACTGGGCCAAGGCTGCCACTGAACTTAAGGGAAAGGTAGGATCATACCGTTTTTATAAGTGACCCTATACATATATATAATCACGCCTTTATCCCTTACGTGGTAGGCAGAGCAACAAGGGCCGATAGAACCACATGGTGCCACTTCTGACCAATTTTGAGGGTATAGTTGAGATGTACAAGTTCGGTTAGTGACAGCTGGTCAGCCCATCGCCGAGTCCCGATTCGAGCGTGGCGCCGGCAGAGTAGAGTTTGTACCACCCCTGCCTACCCGTGAGTATCGTACGAGGCGATTAAGGGTTTCCGGGAGGTGGGCAGCAGCGCCTCCCGTACTGACAACATAGTCCGAAAATCAGACTGCAGTCACCAACCCGCCTGCCCAGCGTGGTGACTATGGGCAAAACCCCCCTGTGGCAGTAGCCTTGTGGCGTGTCCTGGGGGAGGCCTACGTCCAGCAGTGGACTGCAATAGGCTGAAGAAGAAGAAGAAGAAATCATGTATGTGTTTGTTACTAGCGGCCGAACACGATTTCGTCCGTGTCATCTTGAGACTTCGTGTGTTGTTTACATAGGTTTGTAAACAGGGATGTGTTCCTGAAATAGGGCATCTATAACTGCAGGATCGTAAAGGAGATCCCACAGACACGTTGAGCATTGCGTGGGACAGATGTAAATTATCAGTGAAGCAAGAGAGAATGTTCGAGTTCCTGGGTTGACTCTTACGATTAACACGGAAGTAGATGCAGCTGATGTATTCTAGTGAAGCCCCGCATCAGCGCAGGACATCCCGTTGTTATCCGTGGGAATTTGGGAAATCCCTTCTCAATGGACTTATATGGCCACGGTCCAATACCAGTATAATAATATGGTTGCTTCTGACCGTCACACTTAAACCTAAACTTAAAATTAGTCCTGTCCCTTTCTGACTTGGCCATTTATGTAAAGGAAGGAGAGGGACAGACCTAATTTTAAGAAGAATCTAGAATCGACCAAATTACTGTATTATCTGTGCTTTAGTCAAGGAGGGTTACTCTCCATATGTTCTTCATGAGTATAGGTATATTAACTAGTCGGCCTTTACATTCGCTGCTTATCTGAGGTCGTTGAACTTGCTTCATGTTTATAAAATATGACCGCTATCTCCCCAGTAGGTATGCATAGGGCAAGTTTAGTCAAGTCATAATTATCTATTCTCTCTCCTTTTGTATATTATCTTACTATCTACTTACGTAATAAAACTTTCACGTTAAAACATAGAAAAGCTATGTTATAATTTTTCAAACGGAACGACAATCCTTGATTAAAAAATTATAGATACCGCGTTCTATTATAAATACGTACCGGGTACGTCCTATAATAAAGCGAATTGTACCTACCACGTATACTGCTAAAGATGAGTACTTAGTTAAATGTTAATATCCTTTTTTCCCTATAAGTTCTCTTTTCTGTTTCCCCTATTTCCTTATTTGTTCTTTCTATATTCTAAATCGAAAATACAATATGCAATTTGGTTGTGATGCAAATTGCTGGTTATCTGAAAAATTAAAAACAGCATTATGGCATGACCTACTTGTTGTTAATTACCAAAGATTTTACTTTTTACTGTTTCGGGGAGTAGTAAAACAGTTGACTATTATTTTATGCGGTTCCGTTATCGATTGGAATTGGAACACTTGAAAAATATCGATAAATCTATTAGAAAGTATTGCTACATGAATATTTTTAATACTTGCCTATCGCTTCGAACATTACGATAGTTACTGCATAATAAATTATCTCCTGGTTTTTAATTATGTAAATAAGTGAAGGGCTAGCACAAATTTCTTTCCGCTCCGTAACGCTATCCCATCGCCTGCGTCAAAAGTTCGTGCTTGGTGCTTGTGTTATAATTAGTTTCTCTACCTAGGTATTTAACTAGATTTGTTATTTCTTAGTCTTCCTGAGCGTTCCTGTCAATCTCTTCCTCTCTTCCTGCCTCAGGAGCATCACATCACAAGCATCGATAGCAACGACACTCCTCAACCTTTAATATCATGAACATATTTCAATCATGTCTCTTCCAGGTGAAACTCGGTGCACTCGATGCAACAGTCTACCAGGAGATGGCAGGTCGCTACCAGGTGCAAGGCTACCCCACCATCAAGCTGTTCCCGTCCGGAAAGAAGACGGCCAGCTCCGCCGAGGACTATAATGGAGGACGCACCGCCAGTGACATCGTCGCCTACGCACTTGAAAAACTCGCTGAGAACTTACCAGCACCAGACATTGTTCAGGTTAGTGTAAATCTGTGATGTTATTTGACATTGTTCATGTTGGTGTAAATCTGTGGAATATTTCAACCCTATTAGGTATCTAGCAGTCGCTGCTCGACTGCCACAAAGTGACTCGAGGCAGTTCTGATTTTGCGTATGAAACTTTCCTACACCGATGCTCTGTACCTATAATGGATAACTGACATTTTGCCAATAATCATCGTGTTATTTATTACAAAAGAATTTCACATTCTTTTAGCCAGACATAACTGACCGACATTCCATAGATTTTACTGTAAAATATTGTTCAACGCGTGTATAATTAAAACGAGATTTTTAATAACACTCTCAATGTTTCTGCGTTAAAATAACCCCTTAAATGCACACTAGCTTGTTTTGCCCGTGATGTCTTAAAAGCATCCGAACAGGTTGTATTATTGCCGAACGCCAGCCGGCCCCCTGATTACCTAATTTGCAATAGCAAAGCCGAAGCAAAGCGATAGCGAAAATTGTTCAATTAATTGTTCTCCTTGAAATGTCAAAGTTCCTTTGAAATTCATTTTACGTAATACGAATTTGACAAGCAATCAGCGATTTTTGTAAAATTTTCGCTATCGCTTTGCTTTTGCTAGTTAGGTAATAAGGGGGCGGGTAGTGCCCTTTTCGTACATAAAAGCCGTGAAATAAATCTGATAATTTTCCCCCTACTGACTGAGTCTAATGTCTCACTTAATAACGTGTAAGCCCTTACAAAGTTGAAAGTAAACTAATTTAACATTTTTATTATTGCGTATACAACTTTATCTCGCACAACACTTTACTAGTAAACTTACGGCGGTTATTGAAAAATCAATAAATTGCGTGAAAATCGATTTGATACGGCCAATTGTAAGATTTTATCGAAGGCTCGTAAGTATGGTATGCCTTTTATATAATTTTTCGCACCTATTGGCCGGTTTTTAGGGTTCCGCCTGGGAAAATAATGAACCTAGGTGTTTTACTAAAACGTTCAATAAACTTATGTCAATTCAAGTAGGAAAACAAATCAGTACATGAATGGACGCGAAGTTATATATTTTAGAAATAAATGCCTAAAAAGGCAGCTTCTCCACGCAACTACGATTGAGTTTAAATTGTTTTGTCAATTCATTGCTGTACTTAATCTTTGGTTTCTTAGGATTAGGATAGTTGTGTTAAGTGCTAGGATTATCCACCAAAGCTTTAAGTTTAAGACACTACGGGCCATGAAGAAGGTATAAAAGAAGAAGTGGGACTATGAACTGAGTCGTGTGGCAATCGTGAGGCCATGACGTCATGATAGGGGCGGAGCTTCAGCGCCAGTGTAACGCAATAGCTGTAACCACACGTTTGTGCTCCGAAATGTAACCGATTTAAATTACAGACACTAGCGTTTTTATCAGGGTACTTTTTTTTACTAAAACGTAGTATAATATTGCCATCTAGTGATGAGTAATTGCACTAGTAAAACAATCTTAAACCATATTGATAATGAGCAAATAGTTTGACTAGTCACTAGGTGGTTTGGTTTCTATGTAAATGGGCAGGGCTACAGTGTTCAATGCTCCCCTCGTCCCATACTTCATCCCCGCTCCGTGGCACACTATTTTTGTATGAAAATATACTTAGCCGCTACTCCTCTTTTACATATTTCTTCTCCATGCTAAGGTTACCTAACTATCTGAAGGATAAAGTTGATGCACTCGTTCTCTAAAACTTGACCAAGCTATTAGATAATGATAGCGTTAACTTTAAGATTAGATCATAACTTCGAACTACTGCCTGCGCCTGAACTCTCTCCGATTGGACTATTAGAGTAACGGATAGAGAGTTGCATACTGTGTTTGCGCACACACTTGTGCACTATAATATCTCCTTCGTACCTGGCCAATTTCCGTAGAGATTGGTCGCCTTACCGAAATACGGTCGGAGATCATCATCATCAGATTAGCTGACCCTTGAATAAATCGGCCCTAACCTATCAATATCCTTCAGATAACCGGCGCGGACTCTATGAAAGAGTGCAGCGAGAAGCCGCTGTGCGTGGTGTCGGTGTTGCCGCACATCCTGGACTGTGACGCGGCGTGCCGGGGCAACTACCTCGCCGTGCTGCGCCGCCTTGGCGACAAGTACAAGAACAAGATGTGGGGGTAAGTTGCCGCACACTGTCTGTCCGCTGAATTATGTAGGTACGTACACCTTTCATATACACACAGGCTATAGCCTATTACGTAGGCCTTACCCAGGGCACGCCCCAAGGCTACTTCCATATATTAGGGGGGTTTGCCCATGGTCATAACTCTGGGCAGACGGATCGATGACCGCAGTATGGTTTACGGAATATGTTATCAACTCCCGTAATCGCCTTTTACAATACGCACAGGCCGGCGGTTAGAATCGACCACATTACTTGCTTCATTAATATGTGCCTGTGGCACATAGGGTGGTCTTATCCTACTCTGCCCTCTGCCGACTTTATTCTCTACGGTCATTGACCACATATTAATGAAGCAAGTAATGTGGTCGATTCTAACCACCAAATTAAACCTTAACTTAAAATTAGCCCTACGTGTCTCTCGCTGTCTCGGCCAATTTAGTTTAAAATATACAGGGAACTTAATCAAGTCTGGATTAATTACCCGAACTGCGCTAGAAGGTGGGTTATGTACCAACTGTACTGTTATGTACCAACTAATGTTAACTTATTATTAGCATAGTTTTAAGTCATATTTGTTATTTATTTGTTACCAGAAATTTCGCTGGTAATCCTTCTAAAAAAACAATAAATAAATGTTTTTCGACTGTTTGTTTGTGTGTATATTTCTTTGGCACGCTCTACTTACAGCCTAAAGGGCTCGTCGCATTTGAGCTTGAAAGGTGTTGTGAGAGTGACACCGGCCCCCTTATTACCTAACTAGCAAAAGCAAAGCGATAGCGAAAATTGTACAAAAATCGCTGATTGCTTGTCAAATTCGTATTACGTAAAATACATTTTAAAGGAACTTTGACATTTCAAGGCGAATATTGTACAATTTTCGCTATCGATTTGCTTCGGCTTTGCTATTGCAAATTAGGTAATCAGGGGGTGGGTCTAAATTTTTACGCAGTCGGATGAAGTTGTTTTCTTAAGTTTAATTTTATATAACCAAAATAATAAATATTGTGTCTATCTCAGCTGGGTATGGTCGGAGGCCGGTCAGCAGCCGGCGCTGGAGTCTGCACTGGAGCTGGGAGGTTTCGGTTACCCCGCGATGGCGGTCGTCAACGCCAAGAAACTCAAGTTCTCCACCCTCAGGGGCTCCTTCTCCGAGACTGGCATTAACGAGTTCCTTAGGTATGTATTGCTGGATTGTATACACTACTACTAACGTCCGCCCACGACGCGTGAAAGGGTACACCTGGGCAAAGCCAGAGCGGGTCTCTAGTTATACCCAAGCAGGGTTGGCGTCAGGCAGGTAGCTGGCCGAATAAAGCCATGGCAATGTAAGTTTCGAAAGAAACCATATGATGATAATGACCAGTCTTGACCTGTGGTCAGACCCATGATCTACTGTAACTCTGTGCGATCTGCCAATTACATAGATTCTACTTCTGGGTATCTTAAATGAAACATCATAGCATATTATGTAGTAAGTGACTTGCCTCAATCGACTGGTTTGCCAACCCTGCACTATGTAGTGTTTCACCTGCATGGCAGGTTTGAGGTACCTAGAGTACACAACTATTATGGAGACCGAACCCTCAAAAAGCGACTACCGTACCTTATAAACGCGCTGCCACCGGAACTACAGGATATAAAAAGGAAAAACCAATATAAAATCAAGCTAAAAAAGTATTTTATTGATCTAATATAAGAATGATTTATTATAATAATAATTAAACTAATAACAATTAAACTAATAATAATTAAACTTGCAGATAAACCATGAAAATGGTTTTGCAAGAACGCTATAAATATGTTTTTATATTGAAGTGTATAAATATATAAATAAAATAATAAATACGAGAGACCAAATACATAGTTCCTTTGATGACGCTAGTTACTTATTCTTTGACTATTAATCTGTCTAACTTTGTTTCTAACAAGTCTCAAACCTTTTCGGTATTCTTTAAAAGCTGCTTGAATGTTATTTCCTTTACCAATACTAATCACTTACCTATGTATCTGTATTCGCAGGGATCTGTCATTCGGTCGTGGTCAAACGGCGCCGGTGCGCGGTGCAGAGATGCCCACAGTGGAGTCCACCGAGCCCTGGGACGGCAAGGACGGTGAACTGCCTCCTGAAGAGGACATTGACCTCTCGGACGTTGACCTCGAGAAGGACGAGTTATAAGTGAAGTGTCTCCCGGGTAGATATACTGTGAGTCTGAGTTGTATGATTGGTGTATGTTGAATATACTTCCATATTGATGAGTCATAGTGACTTAATTATCTGTTTACCAACCTTAATATGTTTAAGCTGCTATTTTTGATACCCATGCAACACAAGCAGCCGACTGTTTACTCACCAGCCTGTATTATTTATGTGTGTGTGAAAATTGTCCAGTCAATATTTGTATGGGCAGTGCTCAAACTACCTATTTTTGTCTTAAGTCTATGAGCTGTGTGACAATTTTATCAAAGTGTATCAACAAGTATCGAAATTAACAAGCACCACTTGCCTTTTTTGCGATCCATATTGCACTGTATTGTATTTGTACTTATTGTTTTAGTTCTCTTTTTGCACACATCACACTTTTCCCAGTAAGATCTGCATGTGCATATCTTCTAGTATAGTATATTTTTATTATTTATGTAATTGAGTTATAATGAGTACTGATTAATTCATTTCTAAGGTTGGATATAGTAGTTCAATTATTATTGCAAGATAACAAATTGTCTGAAGTCAAAATATTTTTTTAATTATTTCTTTGATAACTATAAGAAATAATTGCTTTTAAAAACAAAACAGTCATGCTTATAGATACATAACTGGCATTCCTTTAACATGAAATATGATAAAATTTTATGCTTCGCAATTAACAACACTCTATATTACTAGTTATTCTGATAAGTATATTTTTATATTTATTAAATACATTTAAACAATCATACTATTTTTCGTGAGTTTTACAAAACAAATTCTCAATAAGTTTGTATATATATTTTTATGGACTGATAATTGTAATTTTCGTTCAAATGTTGATGAAAATGCAAAACTAACATAATTTGATTCTAAGGGCTGCTATCTTCCATACATATTTGTAAAGCATTTATTAGCAGCAACATTTGGTACATTAAAATAGAATAATAAACAAATATTAATATATTTTATGAGTTTCATTTTTACCTCCATAAATTAAGGCAAACTGCAAAGTTGAAGAGGGCAACCGTCTCCTTATTTATATTTCCTAACATGGTGCTGCTCGCCAGTTCTGCTAGCTGGAACTTTGGCTTGACACACTGCCGCGTGTCTAGATTATAAGGTGATGTATGCTCTTTTCAACTTTCACTTCAAGCTTTTGGCTTCTATTTTCTTTCTCTCTGCAATAAGCCTAAAAAATTAGGAATATTCACAATTAGCAAAAGCCAGTTTGAAGGATAATAATTTTATTTTGAGCATTTTATAGAATTATATAACATTGACAACAAAAGTTGTGAAAATTACAGTCTTTATTATCTTAGGAATCTGCCCCACTTCTAAAAATACTTCATAAAATATTCAATTACAGGTGTGTGCGGGTCTGATAAGTAATCTACTCTAGCCAAACAAGTTAATACTGAACAAATAAAAATTAAGGCTAAGCAAAGAGTGTCATCATAAACATACAAAGATTACATAAAGTGTTTACAGTAGTTCTATTCTATGGCACCTTATTGGAGGTATTTTTAGCAAATGACTTTTATATTACATTGAGTATTACACATTTTTATTCTGAAAATAAAATTCAATGTTCATTTCATGTTGTATAGTATGAATTGAATCATTTATATTCCTAGCATACCCCACACATAATCTTGTGTTAACTTTTTCTTATATGTAGTAAACTATGATAATTCATTTATTTCAAATTTCATGTAAACATTGGTCCAAACAGTCTTCTTTGTACATTATTAATTATAATTACAAATTGCAAATACAATTTTTAGATTTCGAAATAAAAATGGAAACTACAATCTAGACATACCAATATAATTACAAATATCAAAATACAGTTAAATAATGTTACATGATAAAAATATCATTATAACTTCACAGGAAATTCTTACTGATGTCATCTAGAAAAACTAGAATTGTGTTCAATCACATACTAAGGCATAACATAAATAAAGAAAAATTACCTCATTTAATTATTTTAAATACAATTCATAGCAGCATAAGATCACAACCTTCTTAATCTAGGTTTTAATAGATATGTTTAACTGTGTTACAAAATATAAATATATTGCATATCTCATGCAACATTTGTTAAACCAATCATATCATACTTTCTTTCCTTTTTGCATAGAATGGGGTAGCACATTGAAAAGTAGTAAAATCCCATTCCTGCTAATATCAAGGAGACAATAAGAGCAACTATACCCCATGCAGAGATACCTAGGCCTCGTCTCATGGGATTTTGTGAAGGCAGTCCTGAAGATGTGCCTGCTAAAGTTTGAGGTTTACTGGGGTCCTTGTAGCCTCTGTCATACTTTCCACCATTATAGCCTCTATTTCGCAAAGCTGAACACGGTGATAAAACTTCAATAATTACTGAAATAAAACATTACTGTTAAAAATTGGATTTTAACTTAGGTAATAAACTGTTAATTTATGTTGGATGGAGGAAAACTGATTTTGTTAATAACTCAATTAAGTACATGGGAAGAGCAGTGGCGTAGCAAGCTAACTAGGGGCCCTGGGGCAAATAAAAAATGGGGCCCCACTGCTATTAACTATCGATTTTGAGCAATTTTTGCTTACTATCATCTCTTTATTGCATGTGACTAGACATTACCAAGAATTTTGAAGTTTACGAGTCCCATAATTGAAAGACTGCTTAGATACATGCGCGAACATAGTGAGCGCGAATTTTTTTCTCGTATTCACCATGTAACTTGTTTATTACTTCTTGAAAATTCAAGCTCTACCAAAGATTTCTGACCATTGCTAAATAAAACATGAGATGGGTTACAATCGGATAGACATTACCAAGAACTTTTAGAGTTTACGAGCCCCATAATTGAAAACTGAAAGAAGCATAATAGATGCGCGAGCGGAGCGAACGCGAAAGTTTTTCTCGTACTTACCACATAACATAAGGATTCGAGGGCCCTTGAGCTTAGGGGCCCCAGTGCACTGCCCCGACTAGCCCCTAGGTAGCTACGCCACTGGGGAAGAGGGCTAATAAAGATAATAAGTAAAGAAATAAAGAGTATAATCGAACTCACCAAAAAGGATAAGACTCGACCGGATCAATGAGCTGAACATTCTTGAATCCAATCTGCAATGATCAAACCTGTTGAATGAAGTTAATTTTCTATTGTAATACATGATACATATACATAATGACAAAAAAAATAACTATATACATATATGGATGAATTTCAAAGATATTCTATTTATTTAAATATGTAAAATATCTGGACAAGTTTAGTTATTGCTCTGAAGCCTCTGAAGCGTTCTCTTAACTTTACACAATGAAACGAATTATATACCAAATAAGTAATTCACTGAATAGGGGCAAATAAATTAAAATCTGCCAATAATCGTATATTTTATCTGCAAACACCTAAGTACATAGGTATTTTATCAAATAAAAATAAATACATGCTTCGACGACCGCAAGCACTCAGTCAGTTTCAGGTTTAGTTTATCCCGAAGGAAAGGCAAGGGGAACTAAGCCCATACAGTATTTTAGTAAATAGCCATTTTCTTACAAAAACAACAATATAATAACAATTAGTAAATCAACATAAACATTTTTGATTTCTGAATTTATGATGGATGATAATGATGATGATGAATGGAAACGTCGGGAAAATCCTCAAGAACAAGTGTAAAGTAAGTCAAAATTAAATTCTGTTTCTCTGCTTGTTTTTTATTATTGCAGAAACAACTTACATGGGCCCATGAAGAGATCGTATTCCGGCTAAAGTTTTACTCAGCTTACCTGCGTATAAAACCATGCACACGCACTAGATTCACATCACAAGTAGTCAAAATATAACTTATCTACCAGAAAACATCACTTTACAGACACATGCAAGCCATTTACAAATAATTTTTGATTTTCACAAGAAAATTACACCTGCACCTTTCCAGCTTTTCCCGCCGAATCGACCGCAAGCACTTTCCAAAAAATAATAGGTATGTACTTACAGTACTTAATTAATATTCACACAATATTAAGTTCTGAAAAATTCTACCAAAAACCAGGCATCTAAAAACTACTAGAGAAAGAAATCACTATGTTGATTAGTCAAACCACGGTCAAACAAATGTCAATTTCCATTAACCGCTGGATACTGGTGGGAAAAACAACCAATATTACCAATCAAATAGTATCGTCTGGAACTATTAGGATTGTAACGTGTTTCCGATTAGGCTACGATGTCGTCGTGTACTTCCGTTGTAAGCGTTGTCAAAAGCGGTGTTGTCAAAAAATAAGAATTTGCTTGCCGGCGACAAAATGAAATATTCTTATTTATTCTTGCTATCCTTTGTAGCTATATGTGCAAGTGTAAATGTAGATACGATCTCTAGTGATATAAAATTGAAAAATGTAGATCGTACAATAGATGCTTCATCTCAACTTGTGAAAATAACATCAAAGATAACCTTGGAAAATAGTGGAGCATCGCCGGTAAAACAAGTCTTACTTGCAATAGAACCTTCATTTAATGATCATATCGCATTTATCGGTGTTAAAGATAATAATAATAAAGAACTTCGCGTTGTGGACACAACTGTGAAAGGTTATGGTTATGTCAAATTCTGGCGAGTGGACTTGAAAGAAGCGATTAGTCCAGGCTCAACTGCTATTATTACAAGCGAGACTGTGTTGACTAAAGTTCTCGTACCCTTCCCGGCTGCCATCACTCAACAGGAAGACCAACTAGTAAAATATGTGGGTAACCTCCATGTCTACTCGCCATATTATATTTCATCAATGAAAACAAACTTGATTCTAAATACTAAGAGTGTTGAATCATTCACGAAGGTGAAACCATTTAATCAACAAGATGGTTTCATCTATTATGGCCCATACACTAATATTGGACCCTTTAGTGAAAAGGAGTTGATGGTTCATTATAAGAACAATGCTCCATTCTTGACTGTGACAAAAATTGAGCGTCTTATCGAGCTCTCTCACTGGGGAAATATTGCAGTTGAGGAAGTAATAGAGATTGAACACACAGGAGCTAAACTGAAGGGGCCATTCTCCCGATATGATTACCAACAGGACCATCACAGTGGGCCGGCCAGTGTACGCTCATACAAGACCCTACTACCAGCATCTGCTTCTGATGTCTACTACAGAGACACTAATGGTAACATTTCCACATCCAACATGAAGATTAAGAAGGACTCTGTGGAATTAGACCTCAGGCCGAGATTCCCATTGTTTGGTGGATGGAGAACACACTACACTCTTGGCTACAATGTACCCAGCTATGAATACCTGTATAACTCTGGCAATGAGTATTTAATGATTATGAGAGCAATTGATCACATTTTTGATGACATGCAAGTAGATGAGCTGGTCACCAAAATAATTTTGCCTGAAGGAGCAACAAATATAAAGCTGAACATCCCATTCCCAGTAAAGAGATTGCCCGATACTCTGCACTACACATATTTGGACACCAAGGGCCGTCCAGTTATCACATTCACAAAGAAGAATCTAGTTGAGAACCACATCCAAGACTTCCAGCTTCGCTACACATTCCCTCGCTTGCTTATGTTCCAAGAGCCTCTGCTAGTTGTAGGCTTCTTATATGCTCTGTTCTTGTGTGTAATTATTTATGTAAGATTAGATTTCTCAATTCATAAGTCTGAACACCATAAGGAGTAATTTAAGTCAACATTCTACTCTAGATAATATGTAATGTAACTCATTTAATTTGAGTTTTATATTGTTAATATAATTCTGTTCACCATTTTTTTTACATCATTAAAAGTGTGTGAAATAATACATGTATGTTTTATTACAAGTATCATAATTTTATGATTGTAACATTAATTTTTATCATGCTTACAGCAACAACTACTAAGTCTGCATGCTAATATCAGCTAATAGGTAAAATGACATATTTTATCAATGATATTTAACAATTTTGAGAAGCCATCTAGTAGGAGTGAAAAGATAAATTTTTTAGACTTTCCCCTTGTTTTCCCGTATCACTCAAACATCCACGAATACAACACATCATATTTGCTTCTTTTAAGATAAACGTTAAAGTTTATTTGGTACATAATTTGATTTCGGAGCACAAACGTGTAGTTACCCTATCATGACGCCATGCTCTCACGATTGCCACACGACTCAGTTCATAGTCTCACCTCCTGTTATAAATTCTCAATGGCCAGGTCCCACTTAACATATAGGCTACCTTTTATCCTGGATAATTTCGACATTTTGTTTTTTCTGTAGTCCACGCGGACGGAGTCGCGAGCGTCCACTAGTTCATAATAAAATTGTAGTGCAGATATTACATCAACCTCAATTTACATAATGAACAAGAAATTAAGCATTTAGTTTTAAGTATAACAAATTGGTTATATCATATATCACCATTCCTCAGTTCTGTAACTATTATCAATGGAATCTTAGTGACCTGACCAATAATAATTTTGTCGATCATCATGGTATGGTATAACGGGCTTGTTTCCGCAACTTGACGACTGTGCGCCTAATTTGCGTACATGCGTTTGTCGATCATCATAATCAAATGAAACTCAAATACTCAGTTAAATTAAATATTATAATTTAACCTAAAAACATATTTACAAATAGAACATGAAATTGTCAACACTTGCAAAATAAACTATTAAATACACCTTAAGAAATAGTAACATTCTCAGCAATAAAAAAGTTCACCAATTATATTATTTACTTCCAAACATGAACACTTAGAATAATGATTCGGTTAGAGCGGAGCGAAAACAAATCATTAATCTAAGCATAAACATAACCAATTTATTTGCAAAATATAATTGAGGCCATTTCATAAATATGATTGTCATTTAAAGGGCCAGAAAACAATAGAAACAAAGATATTATATCTTAAGAGAATACAGCCAGAAAAAGGATGCCTCAAGTCCATAAAAACAACTTTATTTCGGCATAATCAATCACATTCCATACTCAGATAACTTAAATCTAAGCACCACCGGGGCACTAGTGCAAGGAAGGATAGCTAGTTCCGTGACGACAGCGGTGACGAGACGGGGGGGTATGACGTCATAGGTCAGGTGTAAAGGCGTCAGGTTCGGGTTGGATCGCCAGTCCTTTAGGGGAGAGTTGTCGTCGGCCGGGTCGATCAAATCGTCGGGGTCGCCTGGAATGACAAATTTAAAATGAGCTATGGATATTGCATAGTGAATAGGGTCTTTGACACTGCCCTATTCTCGCATCCCTTGGAAATATCTATAAATTGTACATATACTTTAATCTCCCGGGATAAAAAGTAGCCTCGGTCTGTCTTCAAGGCCTAAACTATCTCTGTGCCAAAGATTTAAATCGGTTCAATAGTTTTAATTAGCGTGAAAGCTGGACAGACACAGAGTTACTTACGCATTTATTTATTAGTAAGGATATTGGTCTTGTGCGTCTCGTTTGAACACGAGCGGCGAAGTGAGCATGGGCTCGCTGAACTTGTGCGTCTCGCTCTCTGCGTCGCTCTCGCTCACTCACCCAGCTCGGAGAACACGAGCGGCGAGGTGAGCACGCGCTCGCTGAACTTGTGCGTCTCGCTCTCTGCGTCGCTCTCGCTCACTCACCCAGCTCGGAGAACACGAGCGGCGAGGTGAGCACGCGCTCGCTGAACTTGTGCGTCTCGCAGGGCACGAGGACGGGCACGTTGTGCGCGCGCGCGGCTAACGCGGCGAGGGCGGCGCCGGACGCGCACAGTACGCTACCGTCACGCAGCAGCGCGCTCGCGCCCAGCAGCACCAGGTTTATCTGTGGACATCAGGGTTCGAAGTGATAATTATCATTGATAATTATCTTGATAAATAGGTATACCTTGATAATTATAAAAAACTAACACTAAAATAATCTAAGTTATTTTTGTGTATCCGAACGTTATTTGCTTATCCAAACGTGCTAGACATCAAACAAAACATTTGACTGACGAGAGAAGTGTGAATTTCTTTTCTTTATGTACTTTCTTACTTTAATTTGATGCCATAAAAACAAACTCTGAATTTAAATGCATATTTCTCACAGTTATTCTTTGCTATTTAATAATGCTCAAAAAGTTAGACCCTCCTCTGGATAAATTAAATAATGAAAATTTCAAGAAGTTAAATTGTAAATTAGCTAGGATAATTATCAAGATAATTACAAAAAAATATTATCTTGATAATTGCGAACCATGGTGGACATACATCTATGTTAGGTACATAACTTAGGGCCAATTTTTCCAAACGTCAGATAGACTATCAGAGGATTAAAGTTGATGCTGTCTCTATATGACAAAGTTTTATAGAAAGACAGCAGCAACTTTATTCCTCTGATGAGCTATCTGAAAGTTTGGGAAAATCGGCACTTAAAGATCCTAGATCCCTAGAGCCTAAATAAATACTGCAAGGCTTTTATGTAACTTGCAGTAGCCAACTTGTGCACTAACAATTTTTGCTACAACAAGTTACGTAATAGCCCTGCGGCTCAACTCACTCGCCGCTTATGTACAGTTACACAAATTCAAAGTTGAGGCTATCCGCGCGGGTTATAAGTACGGTAGATTAGAAGTCAGCTCAAGGCAAATTAAATTATTCATGCAGTTTGGTGAAGAACCATGGATATTTAAGATAGAAAAATAAAATATAGTAAAATAGACCAAGGCCATTTTTATATCTACCTACCCTTAGTTGTGTTAATTTGTCACTATTTTAGCAATATTACTTCTAACAATTCTAAAGAAGTTAGGAAGGTAACTTTTTAAAGCTATTAGAACATAATCACTCTTATTAGCATAAGCAACAAATACTTACATTCTTCATAAGATAGCTGAGCGCAGTGATATCAGCGTAGGAACAGGGCAGTCCCTTGGCGCACAATCTCCTGAACATTTCCCTGCCGTGGCCTTGTACTCGTTCCCCTACCACGTATGTATGGAAACGAAGGCTGCAGCCGTGCGCCTCGGTTAGTATCCGCTCTATTAGGGATGAGCTGCGAACAAATTACGTTACATACATACATAATTATAGTACATTCAAAGTTCTTTTAACGCATTCACTGCTGGCGATTACGTATTTGCGTCTTCTTGGCTTTTGAGAGGTGTAGCCGACGCGTTTTTGCGTCCTGACACTACGATATTACACGGTGTTGCACCGATGTCGGCATGCTTAGAAAATCTGTCTGCAGCGAATGTGTTAATACCTCGTATTGTTTGTAACATCAGATCATTTCTTTCTATGGAAGCACCCGTGGGAAACCACTGGGTTTCTAAGATATTGAGGTCCAAAGTAACATTAATTTAGCATTTTTTACATAAATCCATCTGGGATCGATTAACAAACATTTCTTCCACGGCTGTATTTCCGAAATGGGTTAGCCAGAACTGCAGAGTCATGAGGAGATACATAATTATATGTATGTATGTATGTCATACATATATGTTGGACATAGGCCTCCCCTAACAACCTCCACTCCGACCGGTCGGAAGCAGCCTGCATCCAACCGACGCCCGCGACCTTGGCCAGGTCGTCCGTCCACCTCGCGGGTGGCCTTCCCACGCTGCGTTTGCCAATACGTGGTATCCACTCTAGAACTTTCCGACTCCATCGGCCATCAGTTCTTCGAGCTATCGTCTATAGCTTCGAGCCCTGCCCATTGCCACTTCAGCTTGCTGGACCGTTGAGCTATGTCGGTGATCTTTGTGCGTCTGCGGATCTCCTCATTTCTGATTCTTGATCACGCAGAGAGTATGTATGTATGTATTATTTGTAAAATGTGGTTTTACAGGTAAACTAAATAAAAATTCTATGTACCCTCTACTTAGCCTCTTTGTAAGCTGAATAAACAATATGATGTTTTTGCGACCTTATGTTTAAATACCTTATGTACATAAGGTTTATAATAGTAGAAAACAAGCTAATAATACAGTAAAATATTTATGTAATTGAAACTGTCAATTTAAAGTAGTGAAGGCATAGTACTTCTGAAAATGTCGTTTAGCCTTTGACTATCGTTTAGCTATACAAGGAGGGTTGGCATCAGACCGTAAAATTATAAATGTTAAATTTTTGCCATTATAATAAGTTATAAGCCTTCATTGCGACGACACCATAGATATTGAATGGGATAAGGTCAGCGAGATTGTAAATAGGTATTTACGTAATGGGTTATTATTAGAGGATGGGAAAACCTGAATGGACATAGTTTCCTTTGCCATTCCTTCATGATGAACCAAAAAAAGAAGTTATCGGTCTATGTTGACTGCATTTCATCAAATCGTTGATTTGGATATTATGAATGGCAATAGTTACTATGTCTTTGATTGAATACATTAACTATCGGTGTTACTGCAAACAAAATGTAATCTAACTAACATTCAGGGATAGGAGTAAGAATAAAAATACTTGAAACGGACTATAACTCAGTGCCGTAAATAGGGTGCCATCGATGTGCCCAGGAAGGATGAAGGGCGCTAGAATGGCCAGCCAGATCAGGCAGGTCTAAATAGGGCGCTGTTGTATAAGCTCGTACAGGGCGCAGAAAAGTCTATTTCCGTTACTGCAGTAACTTACCATCCATAAGTGAGTATATTGTCTCCATTAGCGATCTTGTTCCGCACGGCTATGCTGATGGCGACACCGGCCATGTCTATCTGTTCTCGGATGTAGCGGTCGATCTCTTCTTGCAGGATTGTCTTCGCCTAAGCATTTGTTTTTGTTAGTTTTACAGGATTCAAGACGCAATGTCCTCAATAGTGATTGGTTGGCTGTCAAACAAAAACAAGCCAGCCAATCACAAGCGAGGATTATGTTAAACTAGCTGCCGGCCGATTTTGGGCTCCCACGCCTGAGGGTCGGTTCATATCTGACGGAACATGCGCCGCGTATTATCGGTCGCGTAACGCCAGAACAGACAAAATGTATAGAGAAACACTCGACCGTTCACACTCAACCGATGATACGTTAGTGCGTCGAGCGTACAGCGTCTGTTGTTAACTGAAACGCTCGACGCATCATCCGTCAGATATGAACCGACCCTATTATAGATACGATATCGCGTCGTACAATGGTGCGGCGTTGTTTTACGTTGTGGAAATCTACGACGAGCATTGTAAAAATTTACGACAACGTGCCACGATGCACGACGCCGCCGTCGTGACAATACAGGATGAAATCTATACATATAATAAAAATGTAACGGATCGCTGTCTGTACATGGAAGATATATGAGAAAAAATATTATAGGAGACCTTTATCAACGCAATAGAACCCAAAACGATGGTTTTTGGAATTTTTGTCTGTCGGTTTGTCTGTGCGTTTGTGCACGCTAATCTCAGAAACTGCTGAACCGATTTCGATGCAGTTTTCAGGAATATATTGTGACAGGTCCCACTTAACATATAGGCTACTTTTTATCCCGGGAAAATGTTTTTATCCCGGATAATTTCGACATTTCGTTTTTTCTGTAGTTCACGCGGACGGAGTCGCGGGCGTCCACTAGTCTATACTAAATCTAAAGTGTTTGTTTTGCTTGAACGCGCTAATCTCAGGAAGTACTGAACGAATTTGGAAAATTCTTTCAGTGTTAGCCCATGTGTCGATGAAGGCTATGGGTATGTTAAGCGAAAAGCTACGTAAATAGCCCACTGTAGAGGACCTATCCACAAAATTTGAGACTCTAAATCACATGTTTATTTTTCCCGATAGTATGGAGAATTTTTAAATATCTCAGGAATTTTCATACAATCTTGAAAAATAAACATGTGATTTCGAGTCTCAAATTTTGTGGATAGGTTCTCTACAGTGGGCTATTTGCGTAGCCTTTCGCTTAACATACCCTTTTTGTTACATCCTGTATATGTAATGGCCTTTCACACGTGCGAAGTCGTGGGCGGCAAATAAATTCAGTCACGATCTATGTATTTAACTGACCTCATGTTCGTCCACATTATTAGACAGCTGCGTGAGATGATATCGCAGACATTGTACAGCGTTGGCCTGCGAGGCGGATGGCGCACGCATCGTCCATAGAAACTGCAAGCTAGCTGACAGGTGCGATTCTAGTCCACGGGCAAACTCCGTCTTTGCGGGTAGGGTGTAGTCTTTTATCATCTGTACGGAACGAAACAGGGTACCTTTTAATATGAAGACCGATGGTTAAGAAGTGCCGTCTTTCAGTTGGAGGCGCAGGTTCGATTTTATTATTTTAAAATTGTCACTTAGCTATAGCCGAGGTGGTTTGGCTTATATCGTGATACTTATCATGGATACGGCCCCCTTATTACCTAACTAGCAAAAGCAAAGCGATAGCGAAAATTTTACAAAAATCGCTGATTGCTTGTCAAATTCGTATTACGTAAAATGAATTTCAAAGGAACTTTGACATTTCAAGGCGAATATTGTACAATTTTCGCTATCGCTTTGCTTCGGCTTTGCTATTGCTTTTACATAATCAGGGGGCGGTATCGTGTTTTCCACCTACCTGGATTCGAACCCAGAACCTATGGCATAGGGTACTATTATAATCTAACAAATTATATATTCATCTGCGTAAAATGTACCTAGTCTTTGATAGATAAACTTCCTTATTGTATACAAATACCTACATTGTTATAAAATGAATGGCGAACGCATAATGCCGTGCGCATTCCCTACCAGCTAACCTTAATTGCTAATCCAGGACAATTTGAAAAGGGGGACTAACTTTGATTATTAGCTTATTTTCGGTTGAAATTTAACATACGCCTTACTAACAGAGGATGAGTAAAGTGAGTTACTAATGTTACTATATCTGACCTTTTTTAAGGCATCAAGTAAGGCGAGACACCTGGCATTAGCGCCGGTCACCACACGGGCTGCTAACTGCGCGCCTAACTTCACTATAGCTGGATGTAGGCTGGAAGAAAACCATTATGGGGTGTGAACAATAAGTTACTGTTCCACAGGCCACCCAAGAGATCTAACTCATTTAAATAGGCAGTAAGTTTTTATGATGTATACTTAAAGGGTGGTTGACTGTACAAGACTCCACAGTCAAACTATAAAGTAGAGTAGAGTTAGTAGAGCAAAGACAAAAATTCATATAATAAATAGGCACGTCAAGTTATACGAAAATTTATTCTCATAGAAAAAAAAAACATTTTTAATTTGAATATCTGCAATACTTGATTGGACCCAAGAAAATACTACATTATATTGTTTTTAACTTGAGTGTCACATAAAAATCAAAGCGGCCCCTCCTTTCAAACTACCCACTTGATGACCTGAAGGTTTTTAGGGGAGGCCTATGTTCAGCAGTGGACTTTACTTTAAAAAGTCATAAACTCAACAAATATATTAATCTCTACACTTACTTGGAATTCAAAGGAATCTTCTTAAGTACCTCCTTGTCCTGTTCATTGTATAAGTGTTGGAACCAAGTCACTCGTCTGAGGGTCTGTTTTGTTTTCACCCGATCTAAGGTTTTAGTCTTAGGAGACTTTACCTACAAAACATTAGAATACAAATTAATTATCATGTTTTGTTTATCTCTGTATAATAAATGACATCCTGATTAGCATGTACATGATTATGATTTGATAATGAAGGTACTCCACATGTCGCAGTTAGAGTGAATAATTTTTAGGCAGGTGGGTTTATTCTTTCAGTAAATAACTATTTCTATTTTCTGACCAATTTAAGGCCATTATAATTGTTTATTATGCTCTATTAATTCAATAACATACCTCCTTAGAGTATTTATCGGGGGAAGGTGATGGTTTGGCCTTCTCCTCTGTCTTAAGCTTGGCTTGTTTCTGTGCAGCCTCCTTAGCCGCCCGCTGTGCCTCTTGTTTGAGACGCCTCTCTGTTCGTAAATCTGCTTTACTTTTCCCAGATTCCTCTGGTGGCTAAAAATTAAGATTAAAATACCTGGATTGATAGTTTGGATGATGTTTGGTCTCATGTGAGATAGAATGAACATTCAACCAACACACACACATACATACACAAAGCAGATTCATCTATACAAATATGATCTACTCCAATAGAATCTGAAAAAATACTCCAATACTCGGCAGTATGTTTTCCAAATGAAACTTTTTAACATTCTACAAAGGACATAAAACAACTTGAATATAAACTATTTATCTAATTAACATTGTTTGAAATTCTTCAATTTCTATTGGAACATCCCATACCTTTATTTTACCTTAGACTGTATACTAATAGCACTAACTTTAGCAGTAACACTCTGGACTTCCTTAGCTACATCTGCAATCTCCTTCAAAGTTTCCACTACATCCTTGACAGTGATATCCTTAGATACAGCACCTTCACCATCTCCCTTCTTTCCTTTACCATCCTTTTCAAATGGTGCAGCTGTCTCTTTCTTCCTAATAAAGGCTCTATCTACTTCATCTTCACATCTCACTGGTGCAGTTGTTTGGTTGACAATAGGAGCTTTGGTTTCATCTACAGGAGCCTTAGGAGTTGGTTCTCCAGTCTTCACTTTACCCTTTTGTTTGGCTAATTTCTTGGCTTCCCGAGCAGCCTTAATTTCTTCCCTAGATTTGTTTTCTTTAGTAGACATGTCTAATTGTTTTGTATGTTCAATATTTGGTGCATTAACTTGAGTGTTACAAGTATTGCTTGTAGTTTGTGCTGAGGTTTCACTTTTAGCTAGTTTGAGTATTTTTCTCCTAGTTCTCCTCTTTTTGGAAGATGACAACTTCTGTTGGGATGTTTCTATGCTGTTATCTGTATCTTGAAACTGTAACAAATAGTACATAAGTACATAGTGGTACACATATATGTATGGTAGATACATTTTCAGATGAAAACAAAAGGTACTAGGTATCTAAATAGGTGCTAGCATATTGGCTAAAAATGACAAAGTCAAATAAGCTTGTATATGCATTCATATCGAATAAATGATTTTTGATGAAATTTATACAAAAATCTGCAATAAATGCCAATTATGAAGAGTAGAAAAGCTGATGTAACTCTAGGTACTATATATGTCGTGGCCATATCGTAGAATTGATCATTTCATGAAATGGTCGAGCATTTCATGAAATGGTCGCATTTCATGAAAAGTTCAACTGTCTATTGGCCACATCATGATATGGTTTGGGCAGATCGATGATTAAAAATCGTTTCTCGATATGGGCAACTAAACGCCCGATCATTTCATGAAGTGGTCAAGATTATTGATCATATCGTAAAATAGTTACATGAATCACCGGTAGAGGCGCTGCGCGCGTTTTATTTATGTGTGAAGATGGCGGATTTTTCTTTTTAGGTTATAAAACAAATTAAAGAGAGTAGGGTGACTATGCAGAAGAAGTTCACGGATAGTGTGTTATATTGTATAATGTATATTAGACTTAATGGTGGTTTATAATAATATTGTTAAACAAAAACCTTAGATTACGATAGGTTAGGTTAGGTTAGGTTAGACTATGACAAATGACGCACGAGCCGAGCGAGCGGAGCGAGCGTGCCCAGGCAGCGTCCGGCGATGTGCCAGATGCGAATCGCTTTTGTAAAGTCTTTTATGTTTTTAAATATTATATTGTGAAAATATCACATAAATAATAGCAAAAAAAATCATACCATCATACCTTATGGTATACTTATATATGGTGTAAGCTCTTACCACATTCGGATTTTATGGACACCCTGTTAATACGATTTGGCCAAACGTGGTTGACAAAATCGTGAAATGTAGACGATTTAACGATCTGGTCAAATTGAATTGGCCACTTCATGAAATGCGACCACTTCATGAAATGCTCGACCATTTCATGAAATGATCAATTTAACAATATGGCCACGACATATATATATGCATAGTGCTAACTCTAGGTACTGTTAGCACTATGCATATAGTAAATACAGACACAACAGGGAGCCTTTATGCATTTTTATGAGTATTCGGTGCTAAAGTTGAGATACTATATTAAACATGGAAATAGGATTACAACTTTATAATGCGGTACGTATGTTTTTATTACTAAATATAGATATTTTCTGACATTTTGTAACTAAAATAGAGATAAATAACCTCAAAATAACTTAAGCTTTCGTGTTTTGATAAATAACCAACAAACCTTAATAAACCCCATTCCTGTTGATTTTCCTTAGAAAGCTATGAAACATAAAAGAAACAGTGTGGCATTGATAAAAATATGGATAAAATATGTGTCGAAGTTCAAGTTTTTTTCCTTTAAATATTATGTATATAATTAACTTACCACAAGGTTATATATCAAGAATTTAACACTGCTGCGAAGTGATGTGGTTCAACGAGTAGAAAGGGTTATAATTATTTACCTATTCAAAAGAGAACATTAAAATTGATTTAGCAAAAAATGGCAAAACAAAACCAACGAAACAAGAAACCAGCCCAGTAAAGCTGTAACAAACCGTATGTATTCGTTACTGAGTATCAAGTACCGAATAACGAAACGTTACCCAGGAATTCGTCTCGTTACTCGCATGTTTCGTATTGTTTTTTTTTTTTAGTTTATCCCGAAGGAAAGGCATGGGGAACTAAGCCCATACAGCCTAATCATTGTTTAGTAAAATGATTTCTGAATTTATGATGGATGATAATGATGATGATGAATGGAAACGTCGGGAAAATCCTCAAGAACAAGTGTAAAGTTAGTCAAAATGAAAAATTATTGCAGAAACAACTTACATGCGCCCATGAAGAGATCGTAATCCGGCTAAAGTTTTACTCGGCTTACCTGCGTATAAAACCATGCACACGCACTAGATTCACATCACAAGTAATCAAAATATAACTAATCTACCAGAAAACATCACTTTACGGACACATGCAAGCCATTTACAAACAATTTTTGATTTTCACAAGAAAATTACACCTGCACCCTTCCAGCTTTTCCCGCCGAATCCCGAAGCTGGCGGCCAAGCTGGCAACACGGCCGCCCCGCGCACCTGCGCTCTCGCCCTTTTTTGATCTCTTGTTAGCAAAAACGCAGGCCGCACGCACGCGTCTCATAATAAAATTGGTTATTATATTCTTGCATTGTACAGGGTGATTTTTGGTCGTCAACGTTCCCGAAAACTACGGAATCTCCTCATCATCACGATAATTTTTCTCCATGGAAGCATACCTGGGAAGTGTGTGGTTTCCAAAATATTAGGGTACAAAGTTGAGTAAATAGACTGCGTTTTTCTGCATAAATGCACATAGACGCACGTAGCAAGATTTTTTCACGAGAAATAATTAATATCTGTCTATAAATAAACTAGCATAAACACTAGCATAAATTTCGCCAGATCAATAATTAAAAATTTTTTTTTTCAAAAAAAAAATTTTTTTTTCCCAGCATTTTTTTTGGCATAAACTTACTTTATTTTATGTATAGAGTACGCACCCTTCGTTAAAGGTGGCCACAAAAAAACATCCTGTATTTATATTTTGAAAAGTAAACCAGTATTCATAAAATTATACAGTCCACTATTTATCGATACGAAACACGAAAGCAAGAAAATTTTACAGCCACCATTTTTTTGGAATTTGACAAGATCGCCGAGACGTTGTGAAATTTAGCAGAAAAGCAGGAAATAATTTGGAATTCAATCAGACAGTCAAGGAAAGCTATCTACGAATAAGTGGGTCCTAGAATTGGATTCCGCGCCTAACGAAACGAAACCATTACCATTTTCTTTATTAATAATTTTACAAAAATTTATAGTCCATAGAACTTATATTCCTAAGTTATATTCGTACTTTTTAACGGTTAGTGTGTGCGTCTCGAGCGGTTTTGCGGTTAACCGCTTGCGGGAAAAAACCGTAGTGCGGCCTTAGCTTTAGTTATGTAAGTGCATAGACTATATCATATAGTACCTACCATGTACCTCAAATTCTAAGACCTCAAAGAATATACCTACTCTCTATCGAGAGATGTACCTACATACTGTGAGATGGACAAATGAAAGGAAAAAATTAAGAAGTGCCTGGGATATAATTTTTGTTTTATTATCAATATACTTAATGCTTAGTTTCATTCAAATAAGTACTTACGAGTAAATACGACATGGAGATATTATAATAAAATTAGAATAAGTAGTAATAATAAAGTGGTATATTAAAGTACAGCTTACGCTTGCGTAAATTATCATTTAGATTTCAATCCATACATATAATGAAAATAAGTAGGGAGAGTATGTAACAGTGGATCACGGGGTACAGTGATAATCCACTATAAATCGGGATGTGTTATCCTTACGCACACGCTAAAACGTGTTTCTTGCCGCTAATCCATTTCCCACTTCCAACAAACTAGTCGTTTACACAATGTAACAACAGGAAATCCCGCTGTCAGACTCCTCTCATCAAAAAGTAACTAAAGTATTTTTCACATTTTTTGACACACAAGATTTGTTTTATATCTTAGTGAATAAGTAATCTGAAAATGTTAATTTTCTCATACGCTTGTAACATTCTAAGTCCTATGTAAAATGTGTCCATTTGTCTTTGGAAGAGATAGTTTTTATTTATTACATTATTATTTCGTAACCGCAATTGAGTCACAGTGAATCATTTCGTATTGGGTCACAGTGGAATACTGATCCTGTATGGCCCGTGGAGCTAAAAATTTATTCAAATTTTTTTTTTTGTAATAATGCAGCACCGAGATCGGGTAAGAAAGACTGGCATCGAACTACCCAGTGAAGAACTGACGAGAAACGATTTAAAACTTTTTACGTAGCTCTGTCAATACCAACTAAAAAATCCAATAACCCGACTGCGTAAAAACATAAAATATTTTCTAATTATCGTATCATAACAACTAAACAGCCAGGATTCATTGACATATTAGCTTGGCTGTCGGATAATGGATTTAATTTATTTTATACTTTTTAGTTATGAGTACAGCTTCTAATAGATATGCTTCAAGAAACATGCTCAACATGCTCGGTTGCAAGATGTTTTCTTCTTTTCGTCGTAATTTTTTAAAAACTCAATGTGAGAACGATTGTTACGCAACTTTAAATCGATATAAATCCTAAACGGTCAGTCGAATCGAAAAATGTTGATAGAAAACTAAAAATGATTTTCAAATACCTATTCAACGATACCACATTTGGTATAGTTTCTTGACTTTATTTTTTTTTCATTTTCACAATAATTATGGCGTCCAGTATACGCCATGTTAGATTTTCACTAACGTGTTATCTTTAGTGACACTCGCCGGACTATGAGAAATTGATTGACGTATGAATCATAAAAATCGGCTCAGGAGTTTGGTCTGTATAATGCTTCAAAGGAACATACTTACATACATACATACATAGGCTGTTAAACACATTGCCACTCCTTTGCATTACGCAGTCGGGTAAGAATTGACTACGTTTCGGAGTCTACTCCTCATGTACGGCTGAACCAAAAAAACTTTTAAAAAGTTATTATGAATCGTCAACTCTAATTCAACATTTGAATCATTGATTATCTAGATATCGGAATAATTTCTATCTAATCAGTTGATGATTCATTATCCCCCACGCATTGTCCATAGTGACCCATTGCCGGGTCACAGTGGATCATTTCCCATTTTTTTAAAAAGTTGTTATAACTTGTAATTTTATATGTAACGAAAGCCATCAAATGCCTTTTTTATAATGATTAGATTGCATTTCAAAGATGAATAATTTATCTATAAACTTTCCAGTTGTGTTGATAAAAAAAAGTGATCCACTGTTACCCACTCTCCCCTAAGTAAGAAAGTTACAATATTTCATTTTACGTTTTAATAATACTTACTTATTATAGGTAGTATTTAGGCTAGTGCAGTGTTCCGAAAACTCCGAAAAATGGACATCTCTAGCTGATCCCTTATATCGACATAATTCGACGAGAGAACCAATTTGCTAGAACAAATCACCTATCAATTGTTGATAGATTGCGAGAAAAAAATTATTAAAGTTGGAAGTTTTTGGGGGTCAAAAAATGAAAAATTTTGAATTGTACTTTTATTAATGAATTTTGACACAAAATTTATTTATCCCATAATATTGCGCGTATTTTAAGCTAAATTACAATCATCTATATGCAGGTGATTCAAATAAATTTAAAAAAAATCAAATTTTTGTTGATATTTTTTTAAAAGAAAAGTGCACGTAATTTTTTTATACTAACAATTACTAACATTACTTACTATTATGTCTATCTACAGAAAAAAGCACCGTACCTCGTGGAAAACTGGAGATATTTGCAATTTCATATATCAATACCTAAGTGCCTGTTAAAAAGTAATAGCAAAGTTCTTTTTTGGGGGTTTTCGGAACACTGTGTAGTGGTACGTACACAATATTAGTAAGTTATTACATATTAAATACCTTATACGTACGTAGTAACGTAACAACGATGCTTGTTACCTCCTACACCTAACGCACTTGTTCTGACTTAAGACATACCTATACCTAAATACATTTAATATTATTAAGACAAAATATGTATACGTCTACTTAAACTAGAGATAAATACTAATATTTTTGTTATTTTACCATTAGTACGTAAGAGATAGGTAGGTACCTACATGTTTGTCGCTTAAATGCTCGTTTTAAATACTTAATAGGGTAAGTATATTCATGACTTTTTTATTTAAATTTTAGATTCTATGTAAAAAAATAATAAATTTTGCACTTTGAATGGCATATCTAAATTTAACCGTTTTAGATTTACAGCGATTCAAAAATACGAGCCGGCAAAATGTTTTTGAAACGCCCTGTTTGCTCCATACTAAAATGACACAAACTTTGACGTCAAAGTACATAAAAGTCTTAAATTAGCTAAATTAGTATGGGAAAAATGCAATCTTAGTTTATAAACGTAATATAACATTTTTGTGTAGGTATAGTTGTCAATAAAAATTGTTTATTAATTGGTAAGGGAGAAGGAGGCAAATTAGCACATTTTTCATACATTTTTATCAATCAACTGTAAAGAGAAATTGAAAAGACATATTGTTCTTACCTTACTTACTCCTTTGTTTACATAAAAATTATGAAATGTTTGAATTTGTTGAGAACGTTAAAGAGAAAAATGTGTTTTTTTTTAAACTCAAATTTGTTCAAATCTGCCTGCCCAGGGGGGCACATTTGAATCAAAAAAAGAGGATAGAGTAATAATAATGATATTTATTGTTATTAAAATATAAAATAAACTTATACGAAACCTCTAAAGTTAACAGATAGCATTACAGTAGCAAAAATAAAAATTATAGTTTTAAATTGCGTCCGACTTCTTATTTGTTAACAAAAATAAAACTATTACAAAAAATTATGTGAAATAACTGACAAGCAAGGTGGATTGAAAACTAATAAGTACTGCACAATTTTGTGATAGAATTAGTTGGAAACCTTTACTCACGTGATTGTAAATCCCTTACAACGTTTATTTTTGTTTTTTTACTTCGCCGTTATAAATACGACGACAGTATTATAACTTTTTTTTTTTTAGTTTATCCCGAAGGAAAGGCAAGGGGAACTAAGCCCATACAGCCTAATCATTGTTTAGTAAAATGTATTCTGAATTTATGATGAATGACAATGATGATGAATGGAAACGTCGGGAAAATCCTCAAGAACAAATGTAAAGTTAGTCAAAATGAAAAATTATTGCAGAAACAACTTACATGCGCCCATGAAGAGATCGTAATCCGGCTAAAGTTTTACTCGGCTTACCTGCATATAAAACCATGCACACGCACTAGATTCACACCACAAGTAATCAAAATATAACTTATCTACCAGAAAACATCACCTTACGGACACATGCAAGCCATTTACAAATAATTTTTGATTTTCACAAGAAAATTACACCTGCACCCTTCCAGCTTTTCCCGCCGAATCCAGTATTATAACTCTTTTTGATAACAAAACACGCGCGCTTTGTGACTTAACGTTTGTCACAGCTAGTGTTGCCAGTATTAAAATGGAGTTGCGGCATAGATTAACATAAAGCTGTGTTCAGAAATCAACATGTTCAAATGTGACCCTGTGCTAAGGTGCCTCCTTCTCCCCTATAGATATTAATAAAGTATTTATTAAATCGATGAGATAATTCAAAATATGGGTAAAATTGTATGTTTTTATTCCTTATATGTTGTAAATTTTTTCTTTCAATTTTTAACTTTTAAACACCTGTAACTTTGGTATATATTAACTGATTGATGTTATTTTTGCACTATTCGGTTTGTCAAGTAATATCTTTCGAATAAAATACAAAAAATCTGTTTTCGTGTCATACCTATTAACTATTTTATACAAATATTGTAGCACCGTAATTTGGCGTTGTTGCGAACACATATTTGTCAGCTTTACTTCCGCTTATATAACAAAGTTTTTCATAGAATTCTGTTTTTAACATTTGCATGTATTCGTTGACTTTTTCTTCGGGACACAAAGCAACAATGCATCCACCCCAACCGGCTCCTGTAAGACGAGAATGTACTCCAAACTCTCTAGATATGTGGACAAGTTTGTCCAGATTGTCATGCGAGCATTCGTACAAGTTCTTTAAACTTTGATGACTTTCTGCTATCAATTGTCCAAGTGCTGTGATAGTTTTATTATATCTCTCTTTGTTTCCGTTAGTATTTCCATTGGAGGATACTTTGCCGTTTTCCGTTGAATGCATACAAATACTTTTGAACTTTTCAACTCGCATTGCTTCTTCATAAACGTGTAAAGCCCGTTGTTTTAATTTAAATTGTTCTATTTGCCTAGTATTTGTAGTCAAGAATAACTCATCCAGATCATTTTGACTTAACCCCAACATGTCGCATATTTCTACTTTGGTGTAAATCTCTTTGGGCAATAGTTTATAAACCAGTGCTATCATTTCTTCCAAGGTAGCATCGAGATAATTTTGTACTTCACTTAAGGTAATAATTTTCTTATCTATAATCACATCTCTCGAGTTGGCTAATAGCAATATTTGTGCCGCTAATCTACATTCGATAACTCGTCTATTGAAGTCATTCGTGGCAGCCTTGTTAGCTTCTGCTTGACTGTGCGCTACTACAAATGCAATACCTTTGGGGAGAGCGACTGAGGTAGCTTTTAAAGGATTCCACGTAATGTATTGAGCGCTATACTTTTCTGCAAGGAAGGCTATTGCTTGATCCATACCTCCTCCTTGAGTACCAATGTATCGTTCACTTTTAGCACACAGAGAGGCAATTTCAGTACGGCTTAAATTAGCCTTATGCGAATACAAAAACGATAAGCATGAAGCGCTGACCAGTGCTGATGAACTGGATAATCCAGAAGCAGGGGGTACGTTTCCATCAATGTAAAGCTGAACTCCGCTGGCTATTTTACTATCCAAGTACTCTATAGCTCCCTTAACACCGCAAAGAACGTAATTAAACCAACGGGGTTTTTCATTTGCATCAAGTTTAATTTGCATTTCTTCAGCAGAATTAAGTATAGTCTCGAAACTTTCATACTCACTATTTGTATTTTTGAGACGCAATACCAGTTGTTTCACCGTTCCGCAAGCTACCAAAATGTCTTGTTCTAACGCCATTGGCAACACTGGGTAGCCACAGTAATCAATATGCTCGCCGATAATATTTACACGACCGGGCATCCGCACGAAAAACTCTGGTTTACAACCAAATTCCTTTTCAAAAAGATTGCTTAGTTTAATCATTCTTCCACTATTCGGCAGGGGTTTGATTGGGACATAGTCACATTTGTTACTGGCGTTCATTTTAGTGTAATGTTGTTTGTAAACAAAGGCACTGCCTTACTTGCTGGTTGTAACTGTACTGAATTTACGGAATTGTTTTTCTTATCGGCAACGTTTTAATGTCCTTTGTTGCACACTGGACAATTGATAAAAACAACACTCAGATTACTCACACATTCACTGCACTTTAACTGCGGATGTTATCTTTGTATGGTTATGGTTAAGTACACTTATTACATTCTAGAGTTTTAGACGATAGATATAATTGATTTCAAGAACCACTTTATTAGATATAAACTAATGATTTTGTAAATATTCCTAGACTACTTATGTACTTAGTAGTTAAGCTACTTATTTATTAAATTCCAACGAAAATGTACGTACATAACCTTATCAACTCAATGTTATCATCTGAGTTAAGCTCATAACTGTATACGTCTATACATAGAGCGCTCAACAGTAACTAAGTGGAAAATTGAACGTTACAATGCGCGACGGAAACAACACAGCCATTTGGCCTGCAGCGGTCGTCTTCAAATATTTTCCACTGTGGTACATTGACAAAACTACAGTTAACTTTTCAAGTTCAACTAATTCTATAAACTGGTTTTAAAAACCGTGTTAAGTAGCACACCTTCGGAAAGTCGTGTGCCCCTCATGCATGCTAAATCAATTTAATATTAGCTACTTAGATACCTTCTAGTTATCGTATCTATGATGGTTGGTGGTAAGTATAACCTAACCTAACGATAAGTACATAATTGACATAATTAAGTATTCTTCATTGATTGATTACGTATCTAGATACCTAACTACTTTTACTTTTTATATAGAATTTGGTTATTTTAAAATTAAAGTTAACTTAAGAACTAAGCTATATTTTAGTAATAAATAATCTTAAAAAATTGTAAAATTAACAATATACCAACAGGTAGGTAGGGGTTACCAACCACTACAGACCGGCAGGCGCCAGTTAACTTTCGACAGGTCGGCAATGTTGGCAACCGGTTGCGAACATCAAGAGACGACTACGCGACCGATTCTGCGAAAACTATTTAGGTACTCAATTTCTGCCGGTATACTCGTAGAACAAGAACACGCACTGACTTATGTACGAGTTTAGTGAAAAAATATTAATACATTCGGTCGAATATGTAAGTATGCTAAGTCACTATAGGTATTGTCTAATGTTTGCATACATACATATAATCACGCCTTTATCCCTTACGGGGGAAGGCAGAATACCAAGGGCCGATAGAACCACATGGGACCACTTCTGACCACTTTTGAGAATTTTGTCTAATGTTTGTGTGTACAATAAAGAATACAAGAGTATAGTATAGTAGTCTTTTGACATTCAGGGTTATTTGCATAAAATAAGTTTCAGCCCCATTTAAATGATACTAACTACCATTTTCTTTATTGAGGGGTCGCCCACCACCGGGCCCTACACCCCCCGCTGACCCTCGGATCTGCCGACTCATGATCGAACACAAGACACTACAGCCGCAACGAGAAGCCAGATCCAAGCACCTAGCATGCAACCATAAATACATGGCTTATAATTTATAATTTATTTAATACATAATTTATTGTTGCATGCCTTCTCATTGCGACTGTAGTGTCTTGTGTTCGTGATCATGAGTCGGCAGATCCGAGGGTCAGCGGAGGGTGTAGGGCCCGGTGGTGGGCGACCCCTCAATAGAGATTTGAACTTCCGAACAGGACGCCTGATACAATTAAATATTTTACCATTTTCTTGCCTGTTGCATAAGATAGACATGGATGCAAAAAATTACTGGCATGGTCTAAACTGCAATTTTTGCACAGATTGTGTATACCTCGCGTAAATTTTTGGTACCTACTTTGTTCAAGTTTTTACTATCTAAGTACAAGAAAATAATATTTATGAAAAAAATGATGTCATGATAATGGACCTTAAGATATGTACCTAATGTCCGTTTCATAGAATAGTTTCCATGCCTGATTTCGGAACTAACGGTTTTTGTATGCAGTAACACAAAAAATGTGGCCATACTGAGGGTCATACCCAGGGATTTGGTATCATGGTCATACTTTTATCTAAGTGTTCATACCCAGGGATTTGGATACATTTCTATGGTCATACCGATGTCTATGGGTCATACACATTAGTAACTAGCGCCATGCGCCATCACCCCTCGGAACTATACGGTGAAACGCGCTCTACTTATTTTTTTATGGCTGTTTGCTAGTGACTGCGACCGATCATCAACCGCTAAACTTGAAAAAAATCTAGAAAAATGTTTATATCTCGCCTTTAAATACTAAAATTCGGCGGGAAAAGCTGGAAGGGTGCAGGTGTAATTTTCTTGTGAAAATCAAAAATTATTTGTAAATGTCTTGCATGTGTCCGTAAAGGGATGTTTTCTAGTAGATAAGTTATATTTTGATTACTTGAGATGTGAATCTAGTGCGTGTGCATGGTTTTATACGCAGGTAAGCTGAGTAAAACTTTAGCCGGAATACGATCTCTTCATGGGCCCATGTAAGTTGTTTCTGCAATAATTTTTCATTTTGACTAACTTTACACTTGTTCTTGAGGATTTTCCCGATGTTTTTATTCATAATCATTATTATCATCCATCATAAATTCAGAAATCATTTACTAAAGACAATGGCTGTATGGGCTTAGTTCCCCTTGCCTTTCCATCGGGATAAACTAAACAAACAAAAAAAATTTAAATACTAAAAAAATACAAGATAAGAGTAGGTCGAAGCCCAAAAAATCTTTCGCTCAAAATATTAAATTAAACTAAAAAAAAGCTCTTTTTCGAGTTGATACCTTGTTCGCCACACGCAGCAGCAGTGATACCAGATTTTAGGGGGAAGAATAGAAAACTAGAGATCTAGAGGATCGGCACTCTCTACTTACAGTGTATATAATTTAACGTTCGGCGGGAAAAGCTGGAAGGGAGCGGGTGTGATTTTCTTGTGAAAATCAAAATTTATTTGTAAATGGCTTGCATGTATCCGTAAAGTGATGTTTTCTGGTAGATAAGTTATATTTTGTTTGTTTGTGATGTGAATCTAGTGCGTGTGCCTGGTTTTATACGCAGGTAAGCTGAGTAAAACTTTAGCCGGAAAACGATCTCTTTATGGGGCCATGTAAGTTGTTTCTGCAATAGTTTTTCATTTTGACTAACTTTACACTTGTTCTTGAGGATTTTTCCGACGTTTCCATTCATCATTATCATCCATCATAAATTCTTAAATCATTTACTAATGACAATGGCTGTATGGGCTTAGTTCCCCTTGCCTTTCCTTCGGGATAAAGTAAACAAAAAAAATCTTTTTACGGTTCTGGCCAGCGTTGCCAGATGCACGATAATTTTGAGTGCCATGCCATAAAAATTTAAATTAGGTATCGCACAATAATTCGTTCAATTTCTAAGATATTTTTGTCAAATCTACGATAATTTTGTAAACAACCAATTTTGTAAACAAGAATTTTGAAATTTACCCCTAAAATCCACTAAATTCCAACTCGTGAGCGGAGGGGGGGGGGTACCTTGTGCGTTTCATCTTAATATATATAAATCTCCTGTCACGATGTTTGTCCGCGATGGACTCCTAAACTACTTAACCGATTTTAAATTAAATTGGCACACCGTGAGCAGTCTGGTCCAACTTGAGAGATAGGATAGCTTAGATCTTTAATTATAGTCGCAATTTTATTTTATTGCAAATTATTTGTCTATAATTAATTGACAGTCACAATTATCTGTTAACTCCAAAAGATTCTAACAGATTTCGATACTTTTCGACTGGATTGAGTAAGTAATCAATAGATGGCACTGCTATGGTAAACCGACAAACGTGTCATATAAGCAACAATTCAATTTCCACGCGGACGAAGTCGCGGGCGTCCACTATATATTATATTCCGTCTCTTCTTTAACTCGTAGGCCGGGGTAGGATTTCATACCTTGTCCATGCGATAAAAACACGATAATTTTGCAACAAATATGAGTTTCATTATGGGTGTGCCCACCACCGGGCCCTACACCCTCCACTGACCCTCGGATCTGATAACTCATAATTGCGACAACAGGCACTTGCTCTAACTACAATCGCCATGAGAAACCAGACCCGAGCACCTAGCATGCAAGACGATACATTGCACTATTCCGAAATCAAAAACTAGATAAATAATCTACATATGCTTCGCCAACAACCGTGGCATCCTCAGGATTATAGAAATTAGTAAATTAGTAAACCACTAATTATTATATAGTGAATGTTTGAACTTCCGAATTGTAACGCCTAATACAATTTCATTTATAACAAATATGAGATAATTTCGCAATGTACGACCTGGCAACACTGGTTCTAGCGCAGCGTTTCCCAAACTATGGGTCGCGACCCACTGGTGGGTCGCGAGCGAATATTAAGTGGGCCCTGCCTGTAGAACGACACACCAAACGACTGAGCCAATGGATGTCAACAAAAGCAAGTGAAGAACTAATTGATTTATCAGAAGATAAATCAAACATAGAAAACAATTTCATCCATCCCATTGAAATAACTTTTGATTTAGAAACTACATTGTAGGTAGTTATTTAATTAAGTAATAAAAAATTGTATTAACACTTAGTTTGTTATTTGAAAAGTACTTTTTTATATTGCTAACGGTTGAATTTCTGAGAGGTGGGTCCCAAGTTTGTAAACTTGTATAAGATGGGTCGTAGCTCAGACAACTTTGGGAACGCTGTTCAAGCGAATTGTTTCTCTCGTCGAACTAAGTCGATATGTATGTCCATTTTTCGGGGATTTCTGAACACTGAAGAATAGAGTATATAGTGTTCTGTCCTGTGGTGAAGAAAATCAAAATAAAATATGTAGGTACATAAGAGAAGTTTTAGATTTTCTTCAAAATTGCATTCTTTCTTAGAGGAACCATTGTTGTCGTATGGTTGTCGTAGAACGATTGTTGTATAGATAAAGTTGTGTATGTGATAGTGAATAGCAGAGTGCAGAAACTTCAAAATGGCTCCGAGATTGAGTATGATTCAGAGGTCAAGAATAATAGCGTTACGGCAAAATGGGGCCCGTATTATTGAAATTTGTCGAGAAATGGGCATAACAGTAAGTAAAATTTATACATACCGGTTATTTGTATGCTTACGTACTGAATAATTAAATCCAATATTGTAACAGAAAAGGTCGGTATATTGTTGGCTCCAACGTTATGATGAAGAGGGTGAGGATGGGCTCGTCGATCGCCCTCGCCAGAAGCCTGGGCAGCTGAAGTTAGAAATGCAGCAGCAACAACCTGGACAATTTGCTCAATATGGGCAGAACCAATCAGTAGACAGTTATGATACCACAGATGTAAGTTGTACCTACTTTACCTTTCGTGATCATCACAGAGGAATTTTAATATAGTACTAATACTTGTAATATAATTTTCAAGTGGACAGCTGCACAGCCAATTCAGCCTATGTCCAATAATTTGGACTTTACAAAGATCTGCCGAGGATGTCTTACAGACACTGAGCAGCTACAGGATCTGTTTGCTTCATGTACCCCTGAGACATTTAAGTACTGTACATCGGTTGAGGTAAGTTTTATTATTAACTAGTGGCCACCCATGGCTTCGCCCGCATGAGAGTGCATCACTCCGTTGCGGGTCCCTAGTCATTCATTGTAAACCTTCCTCGTGAATCACTTATATCTATATAAAAAAACTGCATCAAAATCCATTCCTAGTATGAAAGATCTAAGCATAAATAGGGATAGACAAACAGCGGCAAGCGACTTTGTTTTATAAATTATGTAGTGATAATATTGTACCCACTAAAATTTTTTATAGTAGAACACATAAGTACCTTATCATATCAAAGTGAGATGATGGAATCTATTATTGTAGTTTATTTTCACACAGTAGAAAAATATTATAATCACTAGTGGTGTAGATATTAGAATAATGCTCTTAATGAGTTTTTCTATCCATACATGATGTAGGGGACATGTTTGTGAATTTTGCAATGCAATAATTTACATACATATAACATACACTATTCCCAAAATGGGTAGCCAGAACTGCAAGTCATAAAGAAATTCCCACAATGCCACACCAACACAAAATGTTAATGATCAGAGACAGGTTCCTAGCTTAATGACTGAGAGAATGCTCGAGTTCCTTAGTCAACTCTTATGACATGCATGGAAGGAGATGCAGCTGATGTATTGTGGTGAAGCCCCACATCAGCCAGCATACAATAATAGTAATAACTAGTGGAAGTCCGAGATTCCGTTTGCGTGGACTAAAGAAAAAACAAAATGTCGAAATTATCCGGGATAAAAACATTTTCCCGGGATAAAAAGTAGCCTATATGTTAAGTGGGACCTGTCACAATATATTCCTGAAAACTGCATCAAAATTGGTTCAGCTGTTAATGAGATTAGCATGCACAAACGCACAGACAAACAGACAAAAATTGCAAAAATCATGTTTTGGGTTCTATTGTGTTGATAAAGGTCTCCTATAATATTTTTTCTCACATATATTCCATGTACAGACAGCGATCTGTTACATTTTTATTATATGTATAGATAATTTCCATTCATAATATTCTTTTAAATTATTTTGTTAAGTACTAAAATATAATTTTAATTGCAGATATCAGAAAATGATCACCTACCAAGGCAAATCTGTTCCACATGCATTGACATGTTAAATAAGTTTTATTACTTCAAGCAAGTAGTAATGAGGTCTAATATACTGATGAAACAACAGCTGAGGGAGCAATCTTCTGTAAGTATTGTTTTTTGTTTAATGTCATTCAAACATTAGTATCTCTATATTGTCTATACATCTACTTCAGATTAAGTATAACAATTTTTTAAATCAATCTGAATCATATGTATACTGAGGGCTTAGTGCGAGTTTTCACTTCAAAGTCGATCAAACATAAATTATTTAACCAATCATGTAGTACCATTTCTCACTTTTATTACATCATGTCATCATGCTGTCATGTGATTGGTTGGCTGCTTCAAGTTAACGTGAACAAGTTCAAAGTGAAGACTCACTCTATGGTCTCTGATCACTCTGATCTGAACAGCATTAATGGCATTGGATTCTCATCATCATTGGAATTACAGGTTAAACAAGAGACTCACAATCAAGCTATGGAATCCAACTTAACAGACATGTTGGTGCTGAACAAACATGAGGGACCCTCCAAAAAAGACAAGAGAGAAGCTTCGGAGGAAGAAGAAGATGATGATGATGATGCAGAAGGTGACAACGAGAACAATGACGAGGTGAAGACTGAAAAGAAGAAAAGGCGGAAATTTTTGTATGTATTTCTATTTATCTGTTAACAGGTTACCCTCATACATATATAAATGTATATTAAATCCTTTAGATTCGCATTTAGTATATTCCAAACATACCTCTTTTCCCTCATCCACATTTATTAAATTTAATTATTTCGTGGATATTGGCAGGTTGCGTCGCCGGGCGCGGGAGAAAGCTGGACGGAAGGAGCGCATGAAGTGTGCCAAGTGCGAGAAATCATTCCAGAAGTACGAGAACTTTGAGGCGCATATGCGCAGTCACTTTGGGAAAAAGGTACGTTGTATATTTCTCTACTTTTCGTGTAAGTGGTATATCAATTCAATTAGGTGCCGATTCAGCGATGAAAGTTTATTAAATTTTTGCAATGGTACCACCATTTCCGCGAGTTCTCCAAAAGACGCGTTGCGCGCGGGTTTCGAGTCGTGCTCTTTGCCATGTTCGCGATAAAAGCCTTAAATCAGTCTCCGCCCCGCAGCCGGACATCCGCTGCGACCAATGCGACAAGACCTTCCTAACGCTACGCAACCTGCACGCACACATGCGCAAACACTCGGACCAGCGCAAGTACAAGTGTCTCACGTGCGGCAAGTGCTTCGCGTACCTCAACGTGCTGAAGAACCACGAGCTGATGCATGCCGGCGTCAAGAACCACCAGTGCCATCTGTGCAACGCCAAGTTTGTGCAGGCGTACAACTTGAAGGTATGTGTATTGTCCGTTTCATAGTTCCTATGCCTGATTACACATGGTAACTAGCGCCATCATCCATCGGAACTATAGTAGTAAAGCGCACTGTACCATGTATTGTCGATTCCGAAAGTTACGCTTAAATGCGAAATAACGAGCCTTTTTATTACCCCGGCGCCAGAAATAGCTTCAAAGATTTGCACACTTCTTTGAATACTTTGCAATGCTTTGAAAACACATTTGAACACATATTGGCGCAACCTGCCAGCCATGTTTCGCAAAGACTTTTCTGCACAGTACGCTGGTACACAACAAACAAGATGGACGACGATTTTATTATTTATGTGCATGTAATTATTTTTTACGTGTGCAATAAAATTTAAGATGTGTGAAATGTACCGTAATAAAACAAGGGACCTATGTATATTTGATGAATTTTAACTACTATTTTAATACAGTCTCACAAATGGACTTTGCGCAATGTGGCAGGCTACGCAAATATTTGAACACATACTACTTTGAACGCTTTGATGTGCGCTAAAAAACCGACACCGCATGGCAAAGCGCAATCTTTGTCCAAACTTTGGACATATATTCAAAGTCACACATGGTAATCAAACAGTGTTCAATCAAGTGAAGCCATATCTGGCGCCGGCTTTACACAGTCACAGGTATTAAGTGCGAATTTTCTAAAATTGTCACTTGCTACAGCAAACGTCGACCTCGGGTATAACAGAGGAGGGTTGGCGTCAGGCAAGCAGCCGGCCGTAAAACAAATGCCTAAACTTGGGCAAATTGAGTTTCGAAAGAAATAAATAATGGGAAATGCCAGGAAGACGATGATACATTTACCTTATCTAAATTTCACCTGATTTGGTTTAGTAGTTTCGAAGCAAATTATGTAACAGATGGATAGATAGACGCACGTATGAGTGATCCCATCAGGGCTACGCTTTAAATCTCATGTAACCCTAAAATGGACCTTTCCTTTCCTCCTGTTGAGCTGATTATGGATGTGGACTGAAGAAGGCGGTTGATTATATTGATTAATAATTAATTAATTAATTTATTGAATAGATTGAGGTTGTATATATGGTGAGTGATCGGCCTTCTTATTACCTAACTAGTAAAAGCAAAGCGATTGCGAAAATTTTACAAAAATCGCTGATGCTTGTAAAATGAATTACAAAGGAACATTGACGTTTCAAGGCGAATATTGTACAATTTTCGCTATCGCTTTACTTCGGCTTTGTAATCAGGGGGCTGGCCCTCGCTGAACACGCCCCCCGATTACGTAAAAGCAACAGCAAAGCCGAAGCAAAGCGATAGCGAAAGTTGTACAATATTCGCCTTGAAACGTCAAAGTTTCATTGTAAGTAATTTTACGTAATACGAATTTGACAAGCAATCAGCGATTTTTGTACAATTTTCGCAATCGCTTTGCTTTTGCTAGTTAGGTAATAAGGGGGCCGTTTGCAATCCGTCCCCCGCGCCCCTGCGATCTTAATGATGGTGGTTAACATCACCCATCTTTGAAGGCTTCTATTTCTACCGCATTAAGACACATAACAAATTGTAACTTTACAGATAGGTTACGATTTTGATCATGTTTATTTCATCCTGTAGGTAGGTACGATGATCCGACCGACTACAGCATGAAAATGGTATAACTATGCTTCACTTGCAGACTCACATAGAAACCCACAAGTTAGAGAAGAACTTCCGTTGTATGCAATGTGGCAAGAAGTTTGCGCAGGCAGCCAACCTGAAGATACATCTCATACGGCATACCGGCGTGAAGAATGTCGCCTGCACTGTTTGTGATATGAGGTTCTATGTCAAGGTATGTAGCAATTCCATCTCTTGCTCTCTTTCCCCATACACAAATATCTTTGCATCAAAGTGGATCCAGGGAGATGGTCATGGGGTAACGACCATCCCTTGAGGGCTCATGCCAGCTTAGGCACAAGCTTATCGGAGTTTCTCAGCCCAAAATGAAACATATAACAATCGCCAGACTAGATCCCTTTGCATACTTATTCTAAAACTATAGTACTAAAGTTGTAAGTATACCTTTTACTGTTATTTGTTATGGAAGAACTTGTGGTTGCCTTTTTGATAGCTTAGACATAATTATTAAAACACAAATTGACTATGTAATTAACATTTCTAGAGTGATCTGTACAAACACATGCGGTCGCATTCAGCAACTAAGCCGTTTGCCTGTCAGTACTGTGAGAAGTCATTCAAGTGCAGCAGTTTCATGATGATACATTTACGGACACATACAGGTACTGTTTATCTCTATTGTAAATCTTTAATCAAAACAATGTGGAGTTTATATCAAATGTTGAAAAGAGTGGAGAGTGCTTTTTACCAGACTGCGCCAGAAGGAGGGTTATGTTTTTTTATGTATATTTCTTTAGCTCGTTCTAGCTAGAGCCTAAACGGGTTTGCACATTTGAGCATGAGAGGTACTCATTACATTCATAGAGTGAGTGATCTAAGATCAAAATATTTATTTATGCAGTCGGGTGATTTTCTTTAAATGAATGAGGTGAAGCAGCTTTTTTAGTCAGCTCATTAATATAAATAGCAAACCAAATTACACATTTTCAGGTGAGCGTCCATATGGGTGTGATCTCTGTCCAAAGAAGTTCATGGCGCGCAAAGACCTCAGGAACCACCGGATGATACACACGGGCGAGAAGCCTCACAAGTGCCAGTTCTGCAACCAGGCCTTCATACAGAAGTGCGCACTTAACCGACATATGAAGGGTCACGGGAAAACGACCATCGACGACATGAGGCGGCCGCCGCCCCCACCCATGCCACCCATGGAAAACACCATGGCCCCAGTACAAATGCCCATCACGTCACTATCTCTGCCATATGTGACCCATCCACAGTGGCATCCGGAACACCATGCTTGATCCTTTACTAACTTATAACTCGATAATTAGGCCCGGTTTGGTGATTGATCAGTGAAAAGTGAATATCTTTGTGGTTATGTTGTGAACTCATAGGCCGTTTTAATTGAGTGAATAAGTGAATATTGACAATGTATGTTATGAAACAATTTGTGCAGACTACACTTTGATTTAATATGTCCACTGTAAATTGCAATAGGTAATAGTTTCACAAATATTTATATATCGCATTTACTATACAGTATATGCATTGTATCACATAGATCGAATTATATCAATAATTGGTACATACATATTGAATGAATTTAGAATAAATAAATTTAAAAAATACACATTATTAGTCAAAGATATTGTATCTTGTATTTACAACTTACTGTATAGTATGTGCAATTGTGCATTATACAAATTTATTTTTTAAAACAATATCTATCATAATCAGAATCATAGGTACAAGTCATAGGTTTAATGTTATGTACAAGATTAAATAAATCTCTATCATGAATAATAATACAAGGAAACATTTTTAATACATCAATTTGTAAATAGACCTAGTATTAATTTAGATTACTACTGAATTAGCAGGAACAATACGGTTATGCACTTTCATATGCCTCTTCATGGTACCTCTCTGTGTAAACCTCTGCTCACATACACCACATTTGTGTGGTTTTTCCCCTGTATGTATTCTGTGATGGTCTACTAAACGTCTTCGGGAAGAAAAACACTTTCCACAGTAATTACATGGGTAAGGTCTCTCCCCTGTGTGAGTTCTCCTATGTTCCACAAGACAAGATTGTGCCACATATGATCTCTCGCAGATATCGCATTTATATGGCTTCTTACCCTCATGAATAAGCAGATGTTTGGCCAAGTTAGATTTTTCTGTAAACGGATAGCTGCAGATCTGGCAAATATATCTTTTGTCTGAATGCCTGCGGGATATATGGGCGAAGAGAATTCTTTTTGTGAAAAATTTCTTTCCACAATGTTCACATGTGTGATGTCGCTCTCTGTTGTCAGAATGGATCTCTAAATGTATCTGAAAAAAAAAACAAAAAAATATGTAATATTGTATAAATAAAAGAGAAGACTCGAGGAAAATGTGTTTAAGGCAAAAAAGGGTACTACATATTACCAACTCCTTTCGACTTTTAAATTTATTTTATTTACAAAGTTTACTTACTTTTAAATTACATTTATTGGTGTAACATTTCCCGCACACATCACAGATGTAGGACATCCTGCTTTGATGTAGTTGCTGGTGCATCTTGAGAGTTTGCCGACTCTTAAATATTTTTCCACAAGTTCGACACCTCAAGCTTTCAAGGTTCACTACAGTGTGTGTAGACTCATTGTGCCTCTGTAAGCCACTCCATGTCATAAATGTTTTACTGCAGACTGTACAGTTTATAGAGACCTTGAAGTATTAAAATATTAGTTAGCAATGTTGCATTTGCATTTTTATTGATTATAAATTATGGAATTATACATTTTTAATACTATATTATTATGATACAGTGTCAGTAATCTATTGAATACCTGTAAGATAAGAATAAACTTAATGAATTTATTAATCAACTATAAAACAAATAATTTTAATGCTTTAAAGGTTGTGTAGCTGTTTTAATCTTAGACTGCACATGAAAATGTATATAATTACTACATACAATATCAGATCAAGAAATTAATTAATTAATTTCTTGATCTGAGCATACATTAGTGTATTTGAATAGATTTTAATTAGAATGTAGGTATGTAGCTATTGTTTTTACTAATAGTTCATATTGTACAAGATGTTATCAAATATAATAAATTATAAAAGTACATTGTTTTGGTATATTATTGGTGTTTAGCCCCTATTGGATTTTTAAATAACTTTTTTTAGTAAAATAACGCGGAACATTAGCATCTTGCCAGCATTTGTGTCTCAGAGCAGAAAATAATACATGCTGGACCATGGCCTATCTATGCACTTGCAGTGGTTTTGCTGAAAAGGCACATCAATACAGACCTTTATTAATCTAGTTTTCACATACAAAAGGGAAGTAATGTTATTAGCTCAAGCATAGCTCTGTAAAACATACATTCATAAAAATACTCACAATTTTACCATCATGTAAAGTTTTATGAGCTTCATATCTATCTTCATGACCAAATTTTTTGTTGCAAATCTCGCAAGTGTAACTGAAAGGTTTCCTTACTTTTGTTTTATATTGTATTTTGCACAGTTTCTTTGCTTTTCTTGTTTTTGCAACCCTGTGAGAGATGTATATCAATAACTATATGTATATAAAAAATTCCACACAACTTGTGCCAAATAAGGCCGCTCCTCTTCTTATCAAGTTTTTATGAGTAATTTAATTAAAATATAGTATTTCTACTACTTACTATAGACAATCCTAATTGCACTAAAATTCATCATCATAACATATTAATCAGAGTTTCATATAAAAAATAATACTTCTTACATTAACGGTTCGGGTTTCTGTATATCTTCATTCCCATCATCAAGAAAATCATCAAGTATATTACCTAAAACAGATTACTGAATAAATTTTGTTACCCTATAAAGTAATTGCCCTGGGGGAGGCCTACGTCCAGCAGTGGACTGTAATAGGCCGATGATGATAAACTAATTAACATACATACATCTACACAGTTGTGTTCCTCAAGTGAAGTATCCAGAACTGCTGGATCATAAAAAAGAGCCCACAGACACATTTGCATAGCAGGGACATATGTAAATGATCAGTGACAAGTTGCAACTTATTAACTAAGAGAATATGTTCGATTCCTGCTGTCACACTTAAACCTAAACGTAAAATTTGTCCGTCCTGTCCTTTTCTCTCTCAGCTGTTTATGTTAAGAACGGTAACTAAGATTAGGTTTAAGTGTGACTGCCTGAATGGACCCTAATGTTGAGTTCCTTAGTCTACTCTTATAACATGTATAAAAGGAGATGCAGCTAATGTATTCCAGTAGCAGAGGAAATTATTTGAATAATGTTGTTTTAAAGCCTCACCATAATCATGAATGTCATCCTCACTCTGTGGTTCTATCTTAGTTTTTAGAGGTTCTCTATAAAAAGGATTACTATCCAGCAAGTCTGCTTCTGCTGATTCTACTTTAAGATTATTTTTAAAGCTAACAATACTATTCTGTGACTGTGCACAAGTTCTCTTGAAGTCAGAAAATTTTGTCAACTTTTCATGACATTCATCACATAAAGATTTTGGTAAGTCTTCATCTGCAAAAACCTATCAACAAAACCCATCAGTATTTTAAGTAAATGAATGTGTTATATGAAATTCAATGAAGTAAAAATACTAAATGTTACTTTACCTCAATAGAAGTGCAGTAGTAATAAGTTTCAGCTGGTACATTACCAAATAAATGGTAGTTAAACGACTCCTTATAAATAAGACATGCGCGGCATATATTATTTGATTCGATCATGGTTTCTTGTATATACTAATTATTGTATGTACTGGGTTTAAAAATTTAATCTTTTGCTGTGTGACCCTAAAGCACAGAACACTATATACCCTAAAGTCTAAAACAAACAACGAACCGAAATAACCAAGTTAACTGTTTGTAGGGTTTGAACGAAGAATGAAGTTTACAACTCTTTAGGCATACGTAAAATATAAGTCAATTTGAACTAAATATTATCATCTCTAACGAACTATTACAATAAAATTCAATGCAAACAACAAAACAAATCCACAACAAAATTTTAATTATGAAATTAAAATAAACTGTGACAGTGATAGCTAAAACTTTTTATCTGTGATAATCATGAGGCACAGTTTCCCGAAAATAATTTATAATTTTATACAGCCATGTGTGTGTTTTTTCCATTAATTCTATTTTTTGTTTGTTTAGTTTATCCCTAAGGAAAGGCAAGGGGAACGAAGCCCATATAGCCATTGTCTTTAGTAAATGATTTCTGAATTTATGATGGATGATATTGATGATGATGAATGGAAACGTCGCGTAAATCCGTTTTATACTTAGAATAGTCCATATGCCTGATTTCGGAACTAACATTTTTTGTACGCAGTTTAGAAAATGTGTGGTCATACACATAGTAATTAGCGCTATCATCCATCGGAACTAGTGTTGCCGAACTATCGAAAGTTTGACTATCAATAGCTCTCGTTAGAGAGTAAGTATATTCTTTGATGAATAGTTGACCTCGAAAATCTACTATGGACACACAGCAATACTATCGATAGTATTGAAGCTCAATATTGACATTACTATCGATACTATATACGACCTATGTAAATTATATTGGTCGTCGTTGCAGCCTATGCAGTCCACTACTGGACGTAGGCCTCCCTCGGAGTCACAGTCACATGGCTCGATCTCCCGTTTTTGCCATCCAGTCACTACCAGCCGTCGTCTTTAAAAGTCATTGCCGAGGCGCGGTCTCCATTCGAGATCCCGCTTTGTCCACCGTCCAAGTGACATGCAATCGGTGGGCCAGCCCCACCATCAGGTTCCACGTTTCGGCTCCGTAAGTCATGGCTGGGTATAGTATGTAGGGTAGGGGGAGGTTGTGCAAAATGCACTTACAAAATCTGGATAAAATAGCTAATCATGTAACAAAATATAAAATTAATTTATTCATTGAAATAAGTTAGTTACATTTAACGTAATAAACCACAATTTATCTTAATCAAAATACAAATTGAATCTCATTTTTTTATAAACATTGGAATTCAAACATCCACCACCTTTAAATTAACAACTAGGTTGTATAATAAAAATTCAGCCCTTATTTAATGTAAAAACCCACCACCGGGCCCTACACCCTATGTATTGTAAATAAACAGAATATGATGATTTTATCAGTTGATTATATTTTTAAATTGTAGGTACTGACTGTATCCTCGGATATTATAAGTTTCTGATAACCCATTTTCGAATGAGCCCTGCGTTTTGGTACAAGTTTGGAAACAGGCACTTGCACTAACTACAATCGCCATGAGAAACCAGACCCGAGCACCTAGCATGCAAGACGATACATTGCACCATTCCGAAATCAAAAACTAGATAAATAATCTACATATGTTTCGCCAACAACCGTGGCATCCTTAGGATTATAGAAATTAGTAAATTAGTAAACCACTAATTACTATGAACCTCTAAAACCCAACACATTACTTGTAGTTAGTGCAAGTGCCTGTTGTCGCAATTATGAGTTATCAGATCCGAGGGTCAGTGGAGGGTGTAGGGCCCGGTGGTGGGCGCACCCATAGTGAATGTTTGAACTTCCGAATTGTAACGCCTAATACAATTTCATTTATAAAACATTGGAATGTAAACATCCACCACCTTTAACTTAACAACTTGTATCAACAAGGTTGTATAATAAAAATTCAGTTCCCTTATTTAATGTAAAAACCTCACCACAAATTATACCTAAAGCTACATCACGATATGTATTGTAAATAAACAGAATATGATGATTTTATCTAGTTGATTATATTTTTGAATTGTAGGTACTGAAAACTGTATTCACTCTCGATGAGATATTATAAGTTTCTTTTTATAACGGCCGAATTTTCGAATGAGCCCTTCGGCCGTTTTGGTAACCGAAGTTTGGAAACCGGTTTCCAAAAAGGCTTTTTTTATTCTTGTACGTAACTACTTGCATAAGCGTGTAGTTACAGCTACTGCGTTACACACACTGGCGCTGAAGCTCCGCCCCTATCATGACGTCATGGCCTTACGATTGCTACACGACTCAGTTCATAGTTCCACCTCCTCTTCTGTACCTTCTCCATAATACAGATAGTGTAGTAATTCATACACATAGTAGCTAGCATCATTCATAGGAACTATTTGGTGAAACGCACTATGATCTCAGAACAACGACTAAAGCATAGAAATAGGTTTATGACATTAAAAGCGTACCCAGTCTTAGACATTATAAGGTAAAATGCGATGTACAAGGTCATAGACAAAAACTTAACACGTTATGTAGCTTCTTAACTTAGTATCATGATCGAAATGTAGCCAAGGAACAAAGGAAAGGTACCCAATTTACGTTTGCTTTGTGTTACGTTTGCATTTTGAGCAACTTACATCTGTCTCTTTCTATTGCATTTATGAGTGTATAAGAAAACGGAGACGATTATACATATTAGTCAAAATTCAGTTCTATGCTTAGTTCAGAGACTATGATAATTCAATGTGTCATGGATGGAAGTCAGTATCATTTTCAAACAAGGATTCTTGTTGTTTCTGGATTTACGCATACGCTGTAGGTTTTGATTAGTTGTTTCCCTTGCCAGCATCACAGTTTCCCCTGCATGAACGGCTTGAGGTACTGGTGGAAGCTCCTGTTGACAGGCTCCTGATTGAGGGGACTCTTCATGGCCTCCTCCATCAGACGCTCGTACACGCGCCCGTCGTACGAGCCGAGGGTTGAATGCAGGATCTGTGGATGCATTTTAAAATTTTTCAGATTTTTTAAAAATTTTAAGACCTGACTTGTCTTAAAAGTTCTTGTATAAACATTTGATGAACACAAAAAATATTAATTGAACTACTATACTATACGCCAACCGTCGTGGCACACGCAGTCATAAAACGTTATTATGTAACTTATGTTTTTTTAATCAGTCAAACTATCTATGTATCATATAATTAAATCATTATAAATATTATGTTCTGATTGACCGATGGATCAATGCACAGCCAATCCGCTGATGCTGATACCTGAAACCATCCATTAAGAAAAGGATTCTCCGAAATTCCCGCGGGAACGGAAGAAACGGGAAATACAAAGTTAACGACACCACTGTAGACTTTTTAATAGACACGTCGACACGAAAAAAAGTCAAACGGCAATAATATCTTACAAGTACGAGTGTGTTAATGTTTACCATCACTGCTTCTTAGAAATTTAAATTTTTATTAAATAAGTGGCATAGGGGACAGATCTAACTAAGCACCAGTGTTGCCAACCGTACGATTTAAATCGTATCTATACGACCTTTTTGGTCTTGGTACGATGTACGATCATGTATTCGAAATCGTACGCAAAACATACGATCTTTTCAATTCCTATAATCTTCATTACAGTACACAAAATTATATTAAATCAAGTTCATTCTGTCGACCCAAATGTTTTATAGAAATTTCATTGGGTAGGTACTATTTTTTCTTAGAATTTTCAGCAAAATACGATCTTTTCTAGTCTGTGGTACGATCCTGTCAAAATAAAGTTGGCAACACTGCTAAGAACTAAGTCAAGTCATGCTGCTAAGATAATATAAATCTGTTAGTTTCGCAGACGAGGTGGCATGTTTATAAACCGACCTCATCCCTGATATCGAAGGCGTCGACAAGTCCCACGGCGTTCGGTCGCAGCTTGATCAACAAGTCTTCGTACCAGTACTGCAGCGTTTCGATGTCGCGCTCCGATATCGACGTAAACTGGAAGGCAAAAAGGAATTGAATAAGTGTATTTACTTACAACTAATAGTACCTACTGCGGTGATAGCCCAACGGTCAAAACGGGCGCTTTTCAATCTGAAGGCGCAGGTTCAATCTTTCACAGGCCTGTACCACTAATCCTCAAAGTTTCCCGTAATGATGCGGGGCTTCACTAGAATACATCAGCCGCATGTCTTTCCGTGCATTTCGTAAGAATGAAATAAGGTACTCGAGCATTCTTTCAGGCGAGAAGCTGGCAACTTGTCACTAATCATTACCAACCCTCTACAGGGTGTAACAAAAAGGGTATGTTAAGCGAGAAGCTACGTAAATAGCCCACTGTAAAGAACCTATCCTCAAAATTTGAGACTGGAAATCACATGTTTATTTTTCCCGATAGTATGGAGAATTTTTAAATATCTCAGGAATTTTCATACAATCTTGAAAAATAAACATGCGATTTTGAGACTGAAATTTTGTGGATAGGTTCTCTACAGTGGGCTATTTACGTAGCTTTTCGCTTAACATACCCTTTTTGTTACACCCTGTATACTCGTCGTGGCTGTGAAATCTCTTTTATGATCCCCCTATATGAACTCTATACATCAAATAAAGTAAGATTGTGCCGAAAAACACCTGTATAGCCTGTATAAAATTTCAACGACACACTAGTGACTCGCGTACAAGACTTGCCAGTAACTAGCGCCAGTAGCTCACCCGTAATAAGTCGCCCAGTCGCTCCAGTGCCCAGTAAGCGACGTACAAGTCGACAAGTTGCTCCAGTACTACTCGCAAGCCTGCACTCGCCTGCTTCACTTGCGAGAGAGTCGTCTCGTAGTACGTTTGCAGAATTATCGCGCGGCAATGCGCCTGCGTAGAGAAACTTATGTTAGTTTAACCGAAATAAAAAAGAGTGTGCGTGGGAACCACGTCATCAAATGTAATGTAATGGCAGAATGTATCCATTACCTTAGCAGCCTTTCCCAAAGTGGGCGATAACGCCCCCTTATGGGCGCTGCAGACCTAAAGAGGGGCGGTAAGAGACCCAGAAAAAAATTGGGGCGTTGTGTAGAGGCTTGGGAGTTATGGTAGTTTTTAAATAAGTGAAAAAATGGGGGCGAATTTATTCTCAAAGTGGGCAGTAGACAAAATTAGTTTGGGAATCCGGCTTAGCCTGTTTCCAAAATTTGACACTCGAAATCACCATGTTTATTTTTTACTATCATACTTCTTCAACCTATTGCAGTCCACTACTGGACGTAGGCCTCCCCCAGGACACGCCAGAAGGCTACTGCCACATCACGCTCTGGGCAGGCGGGTTGGTGACCGCAGTGTGATTTTCGGACTATGTTGTCAGCACGAGACTCTCGTAAACCCTTAATAGCCTCCTACGATACCCACGGGTAGGCAGGGGTGGTACAAACTCTACTCTGCCGGCACCACGCGGCTATCTACTATCATACACCCTGTATAAATACTACAGTACAGAAAGTACACAGTGCAAAAAGCAATCTGTTGAGGGGCTCACATAATCGACAGCAATAAGTCGAAAGCTTAGAAAACACTAAATTAAATTAGCCCAGTCATTCGGCAGTTGTCGCTGTTATATCACAGATAACTAGTACAACTTTCTAAACGTGTCTGGTTTACAAACGTGAACAAGCAAGTCTTTATAAATAAACGTACCTCAGAAGCGGCGGCAAGTTGCACGGAGGTCATGTTCCAAGCGTCCTCATAGCTCATGCCGGCACGCTGACGCTTCTCTATGTTAGCCACCGCAACGCCGATCTTACTGTGGAAAAAATGAGAAATAAATACATATAACTACAGCAATGTACTTTTAATGCATTTTTAGGTGTTCTTGTACATTGAAGACATTATGGCCGTTTTTGGTGCTAAGGGAAAGCTATAGGAGAGACAAATGTAAGCCAAAGTGGTGCACTGGAAGGACGCGGCGCTCGTGACTGTGTGATATGGTAAATATACAGATGTACCGACCCGGCCGCCACCCTCTGGAAGGCGTGTATAATCTGTGGCGTGGTGCACTGGAAGGCCGCGGCACGTCGCGCGGCGCTGGTGGCTGTGAGATACGCCACGGTAGGGGGTAGCGCTGCGCCGCCGCCGCCTAACTGGTGGGCCTTCACCAAATACCTGTAAAAAGAGCATAAAAAAATATGTCAATAATCGAAATATCACCTATATACCTATCTATCACCTATAACATAATTTGACGCATATTTATGGGTGCAACCGTGTCACCAAACGTGCCTCTGTCCCATGTATGTAAACAACCCATGAAAGTCGATAATATGACATAAATTTAGATCAAAATAGACAGTTTAGTTACTTACCTAGCAGTTTGCAGTAATAGCACAGTATTCTCTCCCTCATAAGTACACGCCGCGGTCACCAGTCCGTAGCTTTGTGGGAACGACGACGATAGCATGTATCTAAAGGAAAACAATACAAATAGCATTATAGAGGTCACTGGCGGTACTAAAATCCCAAAAATAACCAAAATCATATACATAATACACTTTATAGTAGAGTATCTTGGATTCTTCACAGCAAATAATCGGTTTATTACAAAGATAACAAATGGGGAACTTCGCAGTCGCTCCGCTCGCTTGAATATTTTGCAGTGTGTGTATTTTGCGTGTTTTATCTATATATTTATGTAAATGAAGCTATTGTACTCTTCATTTAATTTGAATTACTCGCGTAGACGTTTTACATCAAAATATTGTATCATCTATGTTGGCAGTTTGCATGACCTATGTCTTTGCTAGAAGTGTAAAATAGTGACTGGCCTTTTTTACAGTAAAACATTAACGTGGATTTTAAAGGAAACAATTTCATAATTTTTGATTCAATAGCTTTTAATGTTGTTTCTCTTTACAGGTTAGTGATTAATAAATTACTTAGTACATAAGTGTATAAATCTTTGATAAAAATAACTTGTGTAAAATGGTTGTAAAATTCATAAAATAAATTTCTCTTTACAGCGCAACAACTAAACTTTTCGTTTCAATAAATTACATTTATATACCGTTACTTTGCACTAATATAAGAATAAATAAATAAATAAATATTCACACACTTCACAACACATTGACCTAGTCCCACACTAAGAACCCTAAGGTCTTGTGTCGTGGGTAACTAAGCAACGGTATATAAATACATAGATAAGTATATAAACATCAATGACTCGGAAACAAACATCGATATTCATCACATCAATGTTTGCACCTACTGGGATTCGAACCCAGGACCTATGGCGTCGTAGGCAGGGCCACTACCAACTACACCAATCGGCCGTCAAGAAGACTTTAGAGATCTTAGTTTGAGACTAGGTTAATGTGTTATGAAGGCTGTGAATATTTATGTTACTACTGGAGGAGGCTTATGTTCAGCAGCGGACTGCATGGCTGAAATAAGTAGTAATCATAACAATCTGAAATGATAATTTACTTAAATGTAATTGATCAGTGACAAGTTGCTCGATTATCGACTGAGAGAATGAACGAGTTACTTAATCGACTTTTACGACATGTAGGGAAAGAGATGCCGCTGATGTTTTCTAGTGAAGCCCCGCATCAGCACAGGGAAAATGAGTAGTCACACGTCACACGAATTTCATGATTTTTTGCCCTTCCCCCCCCTCCTTGTCACAGCTGGTCACATTTGTGGGACCCCCCCTTCCTAGTGTAACGTCACATTTAGCTTTTTTGCAAATTTATATTTAGAGATTATTGAATGAAAATGTGACGTCAGGAAATTTAGGACCCCGCCCACCCCCTTGTCACACAATGTCACAGTTGGACGACCCCCTCCCTCCCCCTTAACCTGTGACGTAATATATGGATGGCCCTGTAGCGGCTGGGTTCCGCCGCCACCAAACCATGCAACGATTGCATTGCGGATCGCTAAAAACGTGCAGCTAGGCAACGCTTATTGATAATTAGACTTTACTTTTAATTTTCTATGCTATGTAAATAATTATTGTCTTGTATTTTCACTAACCTATTAATTTATTTCATTTAAAATCTTCGCTCGGAAGGCCTGGAGCACCCTTCCCACAGCCTCTAATAAGTGAATAATCGAAATATGACCTATTTAAGTAGGTTATATTTCGAATGAGTGACATTACCCATGTCCGCCGCACGCGAGTCGGCATCGTTCCACAGTGGCGGCCGCGTCACTTGTGGTCACCGCTTTCAGGCAGCAGGATAGTGCGTGCAACTGAAAACAATACACTGAATTTAAACTCTTATACATTTCCACAAGGTTTACCTATATTAGCTACTAAATACGCAGTGTTTTTTGTAGTTAACGTTTACGAATACCAACCGATCCATGTCCTCTGCGTCCAGTTCGGCGATGACGTTGTTGTACATGTTCCAGATCCAGTCGGCGTTGCTGTAACACGTTGCAGTAACAGTAACTAACCTCAGGCAGGCGGTCCATATCCCCTGCATCTACGAGTAGTTCGGCGGTGACGTTGTTGTACATGTTCCAGATCCAGTCGGCGTTGCTGTAACACGTTGCAGTAACAGTAACTAACCTCAGGCAGGCGGTCCATATCCCCTGCATCTAGTTCGGCGGTGACGTTGTTGTACATGTTCCAGATCCAGTCGGCGTTGCTGTAACACGTTGCAGTAACAGTAACTAACCTCAGGCAGGCGGTCCATATCCCCTGCATCTAGTTCGGCGGTGACGTTGTTGTACATGTTCCAGATCCAGTCGGCGTTGCTGTAACACGTTGCAGTAACAGTAACTAACCTCAGGCAGGCGGTCCATATCCCCTGCATCTAGTTCGGCGGTGACGTTGTTGTACATGTTCCAGATCCAGTCGGCGTTGCTGTAACACGTTGCAGTAACAGTAACTAACCTCAGGCAGGCGGTCCATATCCCCTGCATCTAGTTCGGCGGTGACGTTGTTGTACATGTTCCAGATCCAGTCGGCGTTGCTGTAACACGTTGCAGTAACAGTAACTAACCTCAGGCAGGCGGTCCATATCCCCTGCATCTAGTTCGGCGGTGACGTTGTTGTACATGTTCCAGATCCAGTCGGCGTTGCTGTAACACGTTGCAGTAACAGTAACTAACCTCAGGCAGGCGGTCCATATCCCCTGCATCTAGTTCGGCGGTGACGTTGTTGTACATGTTCCAGATCCAGTCGGCGTTGCTGTAACACGTTGCAGTAACAGTAACTAACCTCAGGCAGGCGGTCCATATCCCCTGCATCTAGTTCGGCGGTGACGTTGTTGTACATGTTCCAGATCCATTCGGCGTTGCTGTAACACGTTGCAGTAACAGTAACTAACCTCAGGCAGGCGGTCCATATCCCCTGCATCTAGTTCGGCGGTGACGTTGTTGTACATGTTCCAGATCCAGTCGGCGTTGCTGTAACACGTTGCAGTAACAGTAACTAACCTCAGGCAGGCGGTCCATATCCCCTGCATCTAGTTCGGCGGTGACGTTGTTGTACATGTTCCAGATCCAGTCGGCGTTGCTGTAACACGTTGCAGTAACAGTAACTAACCTCAGGCAGGCGGTCCATATCCCCTGCATCTAGTTCGGCGGTGACGTTGTTGTACATGTTCAAGATCCAGTCGGCGTTGCTGTAACACGTTGCAGTAACAGTAACTAACCTCAGGCAGGCGGTCCATATCCCCTGCATCTAGTTCGGCGGTGACGTTGTTGTACATGTTCCAGATCTAGTCGGCGTTGCTGTAACACGTTGCAGTAACAGTAACTAACCTCAGGCAGGCGGTCCATATCCCCTGCATCTAGTTCGGCGGTGACGTTGTTGTACATGTTCAAGATCCAGTCGGCGTTGCTGTAACACGTTGCAGTAACAGTAACTAACCTCAGGCAGGCGGTCCATATCCCCTGCATCTAGTTCGGCGGTGACATTGTTGTACATGTTCCAGATCCAGTCGGCGTTGCTGTAACACGTTGCAGTAACAGTAACTAACCTCAGGCAGGCGGTCCATATCCCCTGCATCTAGTTCGGCGGTGACGTTGTTGTACATGTTCCAGATCCAGTCGGCGTTGCTGTAACACGTTGCAGTAACAGTAACTAACCTCAGGCAGGCGGTCCATATCCCCTGCATCTAGTTCGGCGGTGACGTTGTTGTACATGTTCAAGATCCAGTCGGCGTTGCTGTAACACGTTGCAGTAACAGTAACTAACCTCAGGCAGGCGGTCCATATCCCCTGCATCTAGTTCGGCGGTGACGTTGTTGTACATGTTCCAGATCCAGTCGGCGTTGCTGTAACACGTTGCAGTAACAGTAACTAACCTCAGGCAGGCGGTCCATATCCCCTGCATCTAGTTCGGCGGTGACGTTGTTGTACATGTTCCAGATCCAGTCGGCGTTGCTGTAACACGTTGCAGTAACAGTAACTAACCTCAGGCAGGCGGTCCATATCCCCTGCATCTAGTTCGGCGGTGACGTTGTTGTACATGTTCCAGATCCAGTCGGCGTTGCTGTAACACGTTGCAGTAACAGTAACTAACCTCAGGCAGGCGGTCCATATCCCCTGCATCTAGTTCGGCGGTGACGTTGTTGTACATGTTCCAGATCCAGTCGGCGTTGCTGTAACACGTTGCAGTAACAGTAACTAACCTCAGGCAGGCGGTCCATATCCCCTGCATCTAGTTCGGCGGTGACGTTGTTGTACATGTTCCAGATCCAGTCGGCGTTGCTGTAACACGTTGCAGTAACAGTAACTAACCTCAGGCAGGCGGTCCATATCCCCTGCATCTAGTTCGGCGGTGACGTTGTTGTACATGTTCCAGATCCAGTCGGCGTTGCTGTAACACGTTGCAGTAACAGTAACTAACCTCAGGCAGGCGGTCCATATCCCCTGCATCTAGTTCGGCGGTGACGTTGTTGTACATGTTCCAGATCCAGTCTTGCTGGAGGTAGTGCAGGACACGCCACAGTCAGGCGACTGCTGTTCTGCTGCGTCAGGTAGTCAAGGATCTGGGGTTCCGGCTCGCTAGGAGATTAAATTAGGCATACAAATTAATTAAGGGCCCATTTTTCCAAATGTCAGATAGCCTATCAATGAAATATAGTTGATGCTGTCTCTATTATGATCAAGACAATATCTACTTTATTCCTCTGATAGGCATGATCTGACGTTTGAAGAAATCGGCCCTGAGTAAGGTTGTAAATTAAGAGAGATTATCGCACTAATAACTTATTTGCGTGGCGCATCCTGCCTGCCATTAAACCGACGAGGCTCTGTCGCTATAACGCAATGGATTCGTTACCGTTACTACCCCCTGGGGACTTTATACCAGTTTAGACAATGAATTTGCCGAAAGACAGCGAATTTCGCAAAGTATTCGAATTATGACCACACTCTCAGAAATTCTCAATATTCGTTATCGCATTGTTACTGCAAATTAGGTGATAGCTCTGCGGAATCCGCCTTTGACCTCTACTTCGTCTTCAGCGCATTGCAGTCTACTGCTGGACGTAGGCCTCCCCCAGGACACGCCACAAGGCTACTGCCACACCACGCTCTGGGCGGGCGGGTTGGTGACCGCAGTGTGATTTTTGGACTATGTTGTCAGCATGGGGAGCGATGCACACCTCTCAGAAACCCTTAATCGCCTCGCACGATACCCACGGGCAGGCATGGGGTGGCACGAACTCTACTCTGCCGGCACCACGCTGTACTTTGCATACTCACTCGGGTTTGGGCTGCGACTGCCTCCGCACGGCGGAGTATCGCGTGGCCGCGGTGACCGCCTTCGCCATGTAACTGCACATGTCGCGAACTATCACCACGCGCACGAACATCATCGTGCCGTATGTCAGCTTGGAGCTGGGAGCTTTCACGTATGTACCGTCCTGAAACGGGTACGTTTATTATACTGCCTTATGGGGATCGAAGGAAGCATGTAAGCGAAAATAATTTTATACCAGAGTACACAAGCTATAGGGCGCCCGTAGAGTGCGTTTCATCTAATAGTTTCTTTGGATGATGGCGCTAGTTACTATGTGCATGACTACATTATGTGTCACTACACAAAAATTGTTAGTTCCGAAATTCTATGAAACGGACTCTAACGCTTCAATCTATTGTCTATCCAAGCGTGGCTATCGGCTATCTGGTTGGCTGTTTGTTCACGCGGCGTTTTTTTCACGCCGCCGCCGCCGATTTGCTTTTCGGCGTGAAATTGGCGCGACTTTTAATCGTTTAAAAACCACTTTTACACACTTTTCAAGGTCCAGCGCCGCTGGTACAGCTTCGGCGTCGGCAGCTATTAGCAGGAACGTGCACAGCGCATCCATTAGACTGCCAAATTTTGCGCACTTTTAAAGGTCCAGCGGGTAGGCGCATCGGGTACCTACCTACCTCAAATAAAAACTATGGAGATATTAGCTCAATTCTTCACACCGAAAACACGCCGAAATTACGCCGCCGCCGCCGATTTATGACCGGCGTCCGCCGCCGATAATTATATCATCGGCGCACACGTCTAATCTGTGCCAACGGATCATATTATATTGTAAGTGCGCTCTATAGCTTATGGATACTCTATGGTCTCCTGAATATATAAAATGCTTTATTATAATTTTGTAAAAATTAAAAGGCACCTTCATTCTTCATCTAAAGTATAATTTTTCATTAATTGACAAATACGTAATGCTTGTAGTTGGGACGCGGCATTACACACAATGAAACTAGTCTACCAACCTCGAGAACCTTCGAGTTCTTCATAAGCATCATGTCCCTCGGAATCCTAACGTGCTCGAAGCCAAGGAAGCCATTGTTGGTGCCATTCATGCCAAGCTTGGCGCCAATCTCGCCCACTTTGATACCGGGCAGCGGCATGTGGGTTTCCTCGTCGCGAAGTTGGACGATGAATGGGTGAATGCCGTGACATTGACCCTTGGTGTACAGTTGGGCCATCACGATGCAGTAGTTGGCAGTGTGGGCCACTGGGTAAGACAGATTAATAGGTTTATTTAGACAACTTTGTAAGTAAAAGTTTGTAACAACCGAGAGTTAATTGCAAGCGAATGAAGTAGGTATTTACCGTTACATTATTTCCGGTAAATGCAACTAGTATGTGTATCTAAATAAATAATTCACAAACGCATACAACTCACTAACCTAATTCTATTCTTGTAAGATCAAATTATTATATTAAAGATAGATAAATATAGAAATGAAATGATGAAATGTTTATTTACATACATATAACATATAATCACGGCTTTATCCCTTACGGGGTAGGCAGAGCACCAAGGGCCGATAGAACCACATGGTGCCACTTCTGACCAATTTTGAGGGTATAGTTGAGATGTACAAGTTCGGTTAGTAGTGACAGGTGGTCAGCCCATCGCCTACAAAATACCAAGACCCTCTTGTCCCTCTCTCTACTGACTTATACTGTATGCCCGGGAAGAGAAGTTTATTTATTTGCTCAAAATAAAGTTATATAATATCCATAGCTCTGACAGAAACATCTAATTCATCATAATGAATGTGAAAACTTTGGTCCAGTCAGAAAGCATGGGTCATTGCCAACCTCGACGTATTGCTAGGTATAGGTAGGTAGAAAAAAACCAAAGACTCAACTGTTTTGGCCTTTGCACTTTGGTGTTCGTTGATATTTTTTACCGCTACCACTCATAACACGTTAGCCAGTTACGATATGTCCGATGTACGGAAATAATATTGTTTTTAATGCTGCAATACAAAGTGCAGAGGCACGATAACTTTAAAACTACTAGCGGCCGCCCACGTCTTAGTCCGTGTGACGCACGTGAGCATTACACACGTCCGAAGCCGGCCGGTTCCCTAGGTTAAACGAGTATATAAAGCTTCCCCTTGAATCTAGTTCATTAACCGACTTCTTTTACTCACTTATTTTGTTAAATAATTTATTTCTTAAATATTTACCAAACAGTTTTAATACGATTACAAAGTCAGAGGCACCTTAAGGTGGGTTCCCACGGTGCGTGATATTACGGACGGACGCGCACCAGCCCGCACCACGGATCGTGGGAAACGGAGCGTCCGTGGTAATACAGACGCGTCCGTGGTGCGCGTCCGTCCGTAGCCGTCGGCGCGTCCGCGTCCGTCCGCGAAATCACGCACCGTGGGAACCTACCTTTATATGTAATTCAGATTATAAGATAACAATAAACATAACATATTTTCACTGATAAAATGCGATTAATAAATCATTAACAATAACAGTTACTATTATCGCCCACCAATTGCGTAAATAGACACCATCGGTGTTATTACAAAACCGCATCTAAATTTAGACACTATTTATGACAAATGAAATCTATGGACGCCAGCGACTTGGACTACAGAAAAAACAAAATGTCGAAATAATCCGGGATAAAAATATTTTCACGGGATAGAAAGTAGCCTATGTGTCAATCCAGGGGCTGAGCTAACTCCATAGTGATAAAAAAATCTGCTGTTCCATACATTTCAGTGCAGTAATTATTAGAGTTTGTATGGAACAGCTGATTTTTTTTTCACTATTTCGGAGTAGGTCCCATAGTGAAAGTTGTTTCTTTTTACCTACCTAGTTTCGTGTCAAAAGATAATCAGCAATTTTGAAAAGACCTTATCTAGGTTAGGTATCAGAATACACATAGGCTATAAAGTTTCGGCGGACGAAGTCGCGGGCGGCCTCTAGTATGAAATATGTCAACCTATTCCTATATCCTACAACAACATGTATACTTACGTCCTCCTGGCCACCACTTGTAAGCTGTAAGTGTGGGGCTGTGCAGCACAAACTCCTTCGTGCTGGCGTCATAGGTGGCTGTAGTCTCCAGTCCACGGATAAACGTGCCGTGTCCTAACTCCGTCTGTATGGAACAAATTTTATTCATAGTAGACATAGCTGTGTTCTCGAAATGGGGTAGCCAGAGCTGCAGGATTATAACGGAGATCTCACAGCTACGTTAAGCCTAGCGGGGAGTCAGTGAAATGATCAGTGACAAGTTGCAAGCTTATCGCTTGAGAGAAGGCCCGAGTTCGTTAGTCGACTCTTACGACATGCACGGAAGGAGATGCAGCTCATGTATTTTGGTAAAACTGCGCATCCATCAGAACAGAGGGGTAAGTACGAACTTCTCGATAGTCCGTAACGCTATCGTCAAACTATCAAATCACATAGATTTTGCTAGCGGGTCGCTAGCGTTACGCCGCGTAAAAAGGTTCGTGCTTACCCCACAGGTAAATTTCATTTGTTTAGTAAGAATCACCTATAGAAAGTCTAGACTGAAACTCGAGATTTTTCTAATAGTTTAAGAATCCCATGTTTAAGGCTTAAAAGCCAACAAACGAACACAATTTTTATTTGAATATTTTTATTCGAATACCTAGATAGATTTACTTTTTGATACAGACTTCACGAAAACATTCACTCAGACTCTTTAAGAACACTAGTACTAATATCCACAAGAGAGTTAAAAAGAGAAAGTGAATGAGCATTAAAAACTGCTCAAGTGCCACTTAGAGATATTTATTTATAAAATTAAGTAATTTTATAAACGTGAAAGTATGTAAGAAAGTGAAGATGTTCAATGTTTGTTACTCTTTAACGAAAAAACTACCGAACGGGTTTAATTGAAACTGGACAGTTATTATATTATAGGTCTACATGAGAATAAATAAAACATAATGGGTTATTCATTATTTAACGGTGACTCGGACGAAGTTGCGGGCAAAAGCTATTAAATAATATATTTGTCACGGAAATCGTAAGTGAAAAAGTTGTCTGTCATTGTACCTATGCCTAATGCAGCTGAATGGTCCTTCGAGCCGTATCTAAATCCTGAATTGTAGTCGAATTTCAACCAGCCGAATTTAAAGCATCACAGAACAAACCTGAGCATAAGTCCCAATGATGTCCAAGTTGAAGGCCCTGCCGATCCAGTAGGCTTGCTGCTCCACTGTAGCCTGCCCCATGAGCGTGGGAATGAACATGACGTAGTGTAGTGTCAGCGGGGAACCGTCTTGTAGCACGGCCGAGCCGAGCAACCCGCCTAGTACTGACCTGGATTAGATTTATCTACTCAGGATAAGCACAGAAGATTACCCTGACTCTTGAGACAAAGGTTCAAATCCTGGTAGGGTTATGGATATAACGAACTTGGGGTTGTTGGTTTCTGAGTGTTCTGTTTGAAATATAGTAGGTAATCCACAACAGAATTGCCGTTTTTCCCGTTCCGGGGAAAATTTTGGAATTCCTTTTTTATAGGATGCCTAAGTCATACAAAGGATACACCCTCCAAGCTTTAGGTCTCAGAAACCGTGGTTTATGCTGTGCGTTGATAAACCATTCATTCAGGAGTTAGGACCAAACACCTTACATCGCGTTTTTAGCTGCTATGCTATTTCTATATTCAAGACAAAGTATTTTATATGTAAGTATGGAATACTCGTATGTAGATTGATGAGAATGCGAACTATAGGTTACTTACCTATAGTTCTCCATGCCGGTATTCTCCTCCTCTTGCAGCCTGCGGATGAGTTTGAACAGCATGCACGCCTTCTTGACCGCCAGCTCGTATTTCTCCTTGTGGCTGAGGTACTCGGAGGGTACCTCCTCCAAATGTATGCCCTCTTTGAGCACAACATCCTCTGCAGAAAAAAACTATTTAAACGGCTATTGTCTGAGACCTGAATCCTGTGCTGATGTGGGGCTTCACTAGAATACATCAGCTGCAAGTCCTTCTGTGCATATAGTAGCAGTAGACGGAACTTGGGCACTCTCTCAGTCTCAGATGATAAACTAGCAGTCCCCAATATACAAAACGTGGCTGTGGTATCTCTTTTATGATCCTGCAGTTCTAGCTACCCTATTTCAAGAACATGGCTGTATGTCATTGTCCAAGTGGAACATATTAGGGTTAAGTTTAAATAGAAACATTCCCCAATTGAATGGATTCGATAATAAGAGTTTTCTATGTCATAGTTAGGCATGAATGTATAAACAACAATGGACGTAATGCTGTCACTGCACAGATTGAAGCACCGAAATGGCGGCGCGTTGGGTATGTGTGCGTATTTTCCAGTAGGCGCCGAGCTTACTATAGTTTGTATGTGTGGGTGGATAATGCGTCAATACACATCCCTACTCCATGGAACATCGTTGCCGAGGTTGCTATGAATGCTTCACTATGTGTGGTCACAACACTCTGTCCGTTATTCTTTATACATTCATGTAGTTAGGTATCAAATGTTTAATCAGTTTTCAGTTAAGTGTAACAACAAATTTCAACTTTAGAATCCATCCATCAATATTAGAAACTAGGCCAAATATGAAAAGATAAGCAAGAGCAATAATTTCTGATAAATTATTAGTACAGTGCTATGAACTTATATTAACAATACAAACAATATTTAAGTACTGATAATAAAGTTCATGACCCTCGCTTAGATCTATCTCCAGAAGCCAATAATTAATCATTTGTAGAAACCATGGAGTATATAGATATAGAGGACAGGTTTTTAATGTTTTTTTATTTATTTCAAATTGAAGGCAAAGGAATCAATGTCAATGTTTATTGAAGCAGTTGCTTTTGACAGCTAGCATCTTAGGGTATGTACAGAAAAAAAGTTTTTCAGTGATTGGTTTCTGTGCTATATGAGGTACACCAATGGTTGAAGTGTAATAAGGTGTAAAAGGCTCCCTCCCTCTGGTACTAAATTAATTGTGAAAGAAACATATAACATTTTTTTCAATACAGATCTTTTGAATCAATCAACTGTTTTGTAAGTTTTTTTTTACAGAAAGATCAGTGATTTGTTTGTGTGTTAATTAGTAATACATTATCACATACCACCTTACATAATTTTAAATTTACATATGTGTATTTACAAACATACAGCATGTTATTATTTCCAGTATCTACCTATATATCCATTTCAAGGATATTATTAAAATGGTCAATAATTTTAATTTTATGGGGAACCTTAATATTCAATTATTTAAATATCTATAATTTACAAGCTAGTGCTGTGTAGCTGAATATCTATTGTCAAACCATACATATTTGAATTGCCATTATAGAGATCCTTAACTACATATGAATGCAATAAATGATGAGTATAGAGACCATGGCAATTTTTTTGCACATATAAAAAGGAAAGAAAACATATACACACAGCATAAAAGGGGTCGCAACAACTCACACAGCCATGTAAAGTGACATCTCACTTCCACGATCCAAAGAATATAAGAGTGACCCCCTGATAGGTGCAATGAGAGTACTCACTCACTACTTAGTTACAACTAATAAACAGATGCAACCAGCAAGTAGCCTATGCCACACAGTTTAAACAAACTTCTGAATAATATTTGCTTCTCCTTATGGCCTACACTCCTCAGCGACCTTGTTTTCTAGTAACAAAACAAACATTAAAACACCTCCTCTCTATGCCTACTCCATGCATAGCTAGTAAGAATACATACTTACAGAAATTGTAAGTTTGCCTTACCTGTCTTTTTCCTTTCCTCAGTCTTTTCAATGCCTCCATCTATTAGGTTAGTTAATTCAGTAACATTAAATGTGCAATTATCCCTTTCTTTTTGCAAGTCGGGGTTTACTTTAGTGTTACCTTTCATTTTTTTATAAATCTCAAACTAAATTTTTAAATGCACGTTAACGATAAGATAGGGCCAAACTTATTATTAAATAGTTTCCTCCTGGTAAAATAATTATAAGAAAAAATAATGAAACAAGCACAGCGGCCAACACACCAACCAAAACGAAACCAAAACACAAGACAGCTGACTGACAGCGTGACACTCAAGTGACACTGACAGGTTAAGTGATATTTTTTTTAGTTTATCCCGAAGGAAAGGCAAGGGGAACTAAGCCCATACAGCCATTGTCTTTAGTAAATGATTTCTGAATTTATGAGGGATGATATTGATGACGATGAATGGAAACGTCGGGAAAATCCTCAGGAACAAGTGTAAAGTTAGTCAAAATAAAAATAATTGCAGAAACAACTAACATGGGCCCATGAAGAGATCGTATTCCGGCTAAAGTTTTACTCAGCTTACCTGCGTATAAAACCATGCACACGCACTAGATTCACATCACAAGTAATCAATATATAACTTATCTACCAGAAAACATCACTTTACGGACACATGCAAGCCATTTACAAATAATTTTTGATTTTCACAAGAAAATTACACCTGCGCCCTTCCAGCTTTTCCCGCCGAATCCTACAAATTTATATATTTGATATTTTTTTATTTTAGGCCTATGTATAGTATATAAAAAAAAATGATACAATTTTCTTGAAATTTGCAGAAATATGTGGAATCTATTTTCTTTCTTTGAGTATTTGGGTGTTGTGGTTTTTAATTTTTTTTTTGTATAAAATGCATTAAAATATTATATTATATATGTAAATAGGCAGGCAGTTGAGGCAACTGATTTTGCTTGTATCTGAATGTTCTCTTCTTAGGTTTTTCTATGTTCTTTAATGTGTTTGTCCATAAATAAATAATAATGACATTTCGTGTAAGTTAATATAATGTTGTTTAAATACATACTAAAAATTATATCGAATAAATAACCTAATGACTAATGACATATACATTTTAGAAAACAGTTTTTGCTTGAATCTATCAAGAACAGTTTGATAAAGCGATAAAGCCACGGCACGCAGACTTTTCAGATTTTTGTAATAGATGCACAAGGTAATGTCAAAATAATGCCTGCCTAACCTAAAAGGGTAATGGCTAGCCTATAGGGTAACCTAGGAAAGATCTGGCAACACTGTTTACCGGCCGCCATATTTCTTTCTTGTGTGCGTTGGATCTCACCGTGTCACGATGAGGTTAGTTTTTACAAAAATCTTAATATTTTCTAATTTAAAGTAATAGAAACTATACTAAAGTAATTAAGAATCGTCTAAAACATCAATGTGCTATGTTTTCAACTCTACTTCTATATTGTATCCAGTTGTAGAAATGTCAACAGAGCCTGCCGTAAACCATGTGCTCATTTTGCGATTATTATCTTTTTCAGTACCTTAAAGCTACAAAAGAGGCTTGCAGCCTCGGTTATGCGATGTGGTAAAAAGAAAGTATGGCTTGATCCAAATGAAATTAATGAAATCGCCAACACCAACTCCAGTGAGTATAAAAACGTGTATACTTACCTTCTTACTAAACTACCATTACTACATTTGTAATCCCTTTGGACATGTATTTATAATATTTTCAGTAAATGATGTATATCGAGCGAGATTGTTTAGTTGATGAATTCTTTGCATCTGCATGAAACTGCAACCTTGTTTTTACCCACTGATAGGATCACATAAATTGTTTTATGCTGTAGATTTGTCATGCATTTTATAAATTTACTATCTGCCAATGAGGTTTTATTTTCTTTAGAGGAGCCTCCCCGAACACAGTTTTTGATTTTAAAATATATGAGCTTTGTCTGCTATTTATTTAGTATGCTCCGAGCTCTTCATGACCATAGACATGCTTATGTTTGAGTTTCAAAGAAGTTAAATAAATCAAATATGCCTATGTATGTCATACGAGATGTAAGAAATCTTTTAAAATATGTAATAGAAGCTTAGGAATTACATTTCACCTGTAACTTATATTTATCTATTATTTCAATCATAATTCGAGTCCGACATATGAGCTGTCAATTTTATGGCCATCTTTAATTTTTCATAATTCATGACAATGATGCGGTTACCACTTCCATGTGACAAGAGTGCTGTGCACTTCAGCACAGTTGCACTTCAGCGTGGTTGCTTATAAAGTTTTGCTGTCTCTTTTGCACTCACAAATAATCATTATTACAATTTTATTAAAAACAATTATTTTTAATCCTCATCGGTTACAATTTCTACATTTTGTTTTACTGTCTCTATACAATTAAAATAAATAACTATAATTTTTTCAATATTTTCTAATTTTAAGCTATATTCTTTTAACATCTAAGATCCATTTGTATCCGGAAACTCGGAGGCGTATCCATATTAACATATACGTTTGATGTCAATGACCTTAATTCAATATACCTACTCCGACCACTGATTATACCTACATTAAAATATTTATCCCAAGCTCAATACATACTTCAACTCTACAAATATTTATAACAGTTACATACATATGTTATTGAGTAACGATTGAAATTGTATTACAGGACAGAACATCCGTAAAATGATCAAGGATGGTCTCGTCATCAAGAAACCTGTTGCCGTGCACTCCCGTGCACGTGTCCGCAAGAACACAGAGGCTAGAAGAAAAGGTCGTCATTGTGGAATGGGTAAAAGAAGAGGTACAGCTAATGCCAGAATGCCACAAAAGGTGTGTAAATACAATATGCATTTAGGTTGCTGTATGTATTTGTTTACTATAAATATTTGGAAAATTCTTTCTTACAAAAAGAACACTTAAATGTTTAACAGTGTAAGATTAGTATTATGCTAGACTAGCAGCTACTCTAGTCTAGATTCTGCACATAAAATGAAAGGGAATGTGTTACATCTACATATTAAATAATTAGTAGGGTCGATTCTGACCGTCACACTTAAACATAAACCTAATCTTAGTCAGGTCTATCTCTCTCCGTTCTTAACACAAATGGCTTAGAGAGAAAAGGACAGGTAGGACTAATTTTATTTTTAGGTTTAAGTGTGACTGCAGGAATCAACCATATAGTTGAATATTCTAATTCTATCTTTGTTCCACTTATAAATAAAATAAAATAACCACTCCACTTAAATGAACCTCATTTTAATTTGGCAGGACTCCATTTATTACTTGTGGTCTCAGGATGTTGTCTTTTATTTTTCCATTTGTTTTCCAGGAACTTTGGGTACAAAGGCAAAGGGTGCTTCGTAAATTGCTCCTCAAATACAGAACTGCAAAGAAGATTGACAGACATCTATACCACGCCCTGTACATGAAGGCGAAGGGTAATGTGTTCAAGAACAAGCGTGTCCTCATGGAGTACATCCACAGGAAGAAGGCTGAGAAGGCTAGGACAAAGATGCTTAGGTGTGTATTTCAAACTTCATCATCAGCCTATTGAAGTCCACTGCTGGATTCAGGCATCCCCTAATTTCAAACTTAACATGAGAAACTATAGTATTGTTCTGAGGTTCTAATCTTGAGGGTTCCAACTAAAATTACAAATCTATACATATAATAAAATTGTAACAGATCTATGTTTGTGCACACTAATCTCAGAAACGGCGGAACCGATTTCGATGCAGTTTTCAGGAATTTATTGTGACAGGTCCCACTTAACATATAGGCTACTTTTTATCCCGGATATTTTCGACATTTTGTTTTTTCTGCAGTCCACGCGGACGTAGTCGCGGGCGTCCACTAGTTCTAACTATTTTAAATGCAAAAGTAAGTTTGTATGTTACAACTTCATGTTTTATGTACTCAATCAATCTTCTTGAAATGTTGTATACATAAATAGTTAGAGTATGGTAAAAGACAGACTACATTCTGAAATTCACACAAACAAAGTAGTGTGCAATAGCTAGTAGTAAATAACATTTATCTCTATGTAGTCCAAAAAAGAACAGTAAAAAACTATGAAGTTTCCATTTCAAGGGGACATAAATAATGTTAATAATGAACCTGCTATGAATGAAATGAAAAAATTTGTATACCACTAGAACTGCTAATGATGAACTGTAAATTTTTATGACAAAATGTTGTAATATGACTATACTGGTGGTGTGTCTATAATTCAGGATGTTTTTTGGTCGTCAACGTTCCCGAAAACTATGGAATCTCCACATTATCACTATAATTTTTCTCCATGGAAGCATTCCTGGGAAGTGTCTGGTTCCCAAGATATTAGGGTCCAAAGTTGAGTAAATAGACTGCGTTTTTCTGCATAAATGCACAAAGACGCACGTAGCAAGATTTTTTTCACGAGAAATATTTAATATTTGTCTATGAAAAAACTAGCATAAACACTGGACACTATAAATTTCGCCGGATCAAGTAATAAAAAATAAAAAATTACATCGTTACCTAGAATTTTTTTTGGCATAAACTTACTTCATTTGATGTATAGAGTACGTACCCTTCGTTAAGGGTGGTAACGAAAAAACATCCTGTATAAATAAAATAAACAAATAGTTCAAATAGTTCTAACAGATGTCTAAATTGTCTACAAAGTATGTGTGGGACTAGTATTAATTTCTTGTCTCTCATGGGTATTCTACATTCTTCTCTTCCAGTGACCAAGCTGAAGCTCGTCGTAACAAGGTGAAGGAAGCCCGCAAGCGCCGTGAAGAGCGCATCGCAGCCAAAAAGGAGGAGCTTCTACAGACCTTCGCGAGGGAAGATGAGGCGGCCGTCACTGCCAAGAAGTGATCCTTTAGTCAATAAGAGCATTTTGATCTAATAAACATTATTGGATCAACTTATTTGTCTTATTTATAGTTTTTCTAATTCAATTCCGAATATGTTGCTCAATTCAGCGGTGCACCGCGCGGCGTCATTAGCTGCGTTCTGACTGAGCGAGCAATCTCGGGCGTTTACCGCGCGAGGCAGCCTCGGTCTATATTTAAAATGCATGAGGCTGCCGCGCGCGGCAACGCCGAGCCGGACCGAGGCTGAGCCAAAGTCGAACAACAACAAATTGTATCAATTTGTCGATAGTTTTCTCTGTCTACAATCCAAAGTGTGGCCAGCCAAATACACCGTTGTTAACATAATATATTAAACATACATGACCCTGTAATACGGCTTTTCTTTTCACGAGACCTTTCCCTGCTATAGGATCCTAACAAAGACTGCATTTTTTTTACAAGCTTTTACACATTACCAGGTAATTTCTAAATTCATCGTACCTTATTGGTTTAATTTTTTTGTCAGCTCGTTTATGACTCCAGGCGGGGGAGGGATACTTCTGTTAGTCCAGTCTGTTGACTCCGTATAATCTAAGGAACCGATGGTGCTAATTTGGACATATCCGCTGAAGAAACGGATTCAGGAACATGTCTGACCAGTGTTAGATATATCAGTCTCAACGACTACAACGCCCCCTCACGCGGACGAAGTATTTAAAATATGACCATTTTAACATATACCTGTTCTTTTTTATTACTCAGCGCGTGTATATTTCACGGGAACAGCCCCACCCGCTTTTTAAATTCAGTTATTGGTTCATTTTTTTGTTACGTTTCTCCAGGCATCGCGTTACGCGTCCCAAAGTGGTCTATATTCACCATATAATTGTATATTGACTGGGAACAAGCGAGGAAAAATAAAGAAACCGTGGTATTGGTTAGGTTGTTGTGACTTGCCTTTTAACAGATCCAACTCCGCGCTATGACATATGCCGGCGCACCATGAATGAAGACCCTTAGCAGCGGACGTAGTTCAGCTCTAGTAGCATGACCTTGGGATATGATCTTAACCGAAATCCTGTCAAATACGAAAAATAAGCTTAGATATATATCATGATACGGATGCGTGGTCATGCTTGGTAATGAAACATTTCGGCAACACAGTCTGTAGGTACATCTAAAACTATTTTGCAGTCCTACTCCATTAAATAAGCTTGTGTAGGTAGGTATACCGTAAATCCATGTATGTTGCACAGCTTTAGGTATTGTGGCACATTAAAATGGACAAAATACTTAAGATCAAATATTTTCAATAACCATGCTTTAAAACGCTACGAAGATGAAGGGTTTAGTGCAAACGAACTCGATTGCGTAAACTTAAACTATTCGACCAATCACGGCGTGTCGTTATTTTCACTTTCATTACATCACGTCATCATGCCATATGTGATTGGTTGGCTGTTTTACGTTAACTGTCAAATCACATAGGTTTTGCTAGCGAGTCGCTAGCGGAACGTCTCGTAAAAAGGTTCGTGCTTACCACACTGTAGTAAAATAGCATAGAGACAGAGAACGTTCCTGGTGGAAAGGTAGTTGCAATTATGCAGTGCGGGCGAACTCATGCCATGTTATACCATGGAACAATACCTATTTATATCTTATACAATAAATGCTCTACCGATTTTGATGAAATTTGCCGACTTCAAATAAGTACCTACCAAGATTTTATGTACGTATTAGTAAGTAGTTTACTAACTAGGTATCTACGGCTAGGTACCTACCTACATACGTAATAATAAGTATTTACCAAATTTTAGCTAAGCATAAATCCCTAATTAAATGCGACTCCATCGTACATTAATATGTAAACATATAAATAATTATGTTAAAACATGTGCACACTCAAAGTACCTTACTTATACTCAACTTGCTAACAAGCAAACTAACTGTGAAAGTAAAATAAGCCAGTGATCTTGTGAACCGGTCGGCAGGAGGTCGTCTCGCCACGATGGCCGAAGTCAACAAATGTTTAGTCGCCGAGAGAAATAACTGCACTTTTAATATCAAAGAGCTGACTACTATTATTGACGGAGGAGAAGAAAAGACCGTGGAAAGGAAGGAAAGAGGTGGGTATATACTTTAGCAAATGTAGGTAAAGATAAGTACGTAGATTAGGAGAACATTACAAACATAAACTCATGACTTTTTATAGCGATTTCTTCTTTGAGGAAATAATTTGATGGATTTCTTAAGTATATCGATGCACTTATAGGAAGAATAATTTTATTAGGCCTGTCCCTGCACATGCAGCGCGTATTAACTTACAATGTAATTTGTGGTCCCAGTAAAGTGTATATTACCTATGTTGTAACTAGGGACGGAAGGACCTAAATAAGCACACAAGCATGCATGAACGAACTGCAGATGTAAGTAGGTACATAATATGCAGTTAGAACAGTATACCTATACAGGATGTTTTTTTTTGCCACCCTTAACGAAGGGTACGTACTCTATACATCAAATAAAGTAAGTTTATGCCAAAAAAATGCTGGGAAACGTGTACATAATTTTTTTATATATTTTTTAAAAATTAATTGATCGGATGAAATTTATAGTGTGCAGTGTTTATGCTAGGTTTTTAATAGACAGATATTAATTGTTTCTCGTGAAAAATTTTTGTTACGCGCTTCAATGGTACCTATACAGAAAAACGCAGTCTATTTACTCAACTTTGGACTCTAATATCTTGGGAACTAGACACTTCCCAGGTATGCTTCTATGGAGAAAAATGATCGTGATGATGAGGATATTTCGTCGTTTTCGGGAAGGTTGACGACCAAAAAACACCTGTATATACAGGGTGTAACAGAAAAGATATGTTAAGCGAAAAGCTATGTAAATAGCCCACTATAGAGAACCTATTTCTAAAATTTGAGACTCGAAATGACATGTTTATTTTTCAAGATTATATGAATATTCCTGAGTTGTTTAGGAATTCTCCATACCATCTGGAAAAATAAACATGTGATTTCGAGTCTGAAAATTTGTGGTTAGATTCCTTTTGGTGGGCTATTTACATAGCTTTTTGCTTAACATACCCTTTCTGTTACACCCTGTATAACTAGTAACCTGCCTATAGAGATTTTTTAGGTGACCAGTATACGTAGTAGCGTTGCGTCTTCGTTTGCGTAAACTTGCGAAAACCTAATAATTTAGTTAATTTTCGTTCCCGGGAGAATTTCCTTTCTTATCGGATGCCTATGTCATACAAAGAACACACCCTCCATCAAGTTTCAAGTCACTGACCAGTGATTTAGGCTGATCGTTGACCCGTCTAGTAATTTAGGACAAAGCATTTTACATGTACCTACCTACTTATAAATAGATAATTATGTATATATCCTTCCTTATAAGGCATAAGACCACAAGATAAATCAAATCTGCCATTTTCGTTTCTTGCTTACTTAGATAAACTTAAGGCTATCTGCAATAACCTAGGTACCATTCTATAGTCTAGTTACCTAGATAAATTAATGAATACATGTCCTAATAATTAGCTCATATAAGTATTTATTGATGTCCAGTGCCGGCCCGGCCCGCCCATACGGCGAACGGAGCAGTCTACAAACTAAGTAGAGACGCAGAGCAGTCGCTCCAGGGCGCCAAATCCTAGAGTATGATTTTGGAAGTTATCGATATTCTATTATACTTCTAAAATGGATCTCGCTCCATTGTAAAATTTACTTCGGGCTGGGGCGGCGCTGTTGATGTCATTGCACCCAGTGATAATAATAAAGTACTTAATGCTCACATAATCAGTCTAAAATGTCATTGTGTTTGCATTAGCAATAAAGACAGTAACAGAGTTCATGATTATTCATGTAGGAACCTTAGGTAGAAGTACCTACTAAACGCTAAACCAGGGGTTCCCAAACTTTTATTTCTCATAGACCCCTTTCAAAAGTTTACTGGTTCTGGTGGACCCCCTACAGGCCTACATCACATACAAATTAATTGTGAACCCCAATTTTTTCACACCAACGTAGACCCCCATCGAGTTTCTTATAGACCCCTGGGGGTCCACCTGGACCACTTTGGGAACCACTGCGCTAAACGTATACCTACTTATTTATTTGGGTGAATTTCAACAACCTCGATTTTTGACTACGCTGGCGAAAATTTATATTCACTTTCTATAACTTTTTTGTATTCGAAGTAATAGCTAAAAATATATAATATTTAGTCATATGGTACACATTTTTAAAAACGTATTATTTCTTGAGATATCTGCATTTAAAAATTTCAATCGCCACCGATATTATTATCAAACCACCGAAATTGTTAATCTCTCCACTGAAATTTATTACAACCAGCGGAATTATAAATAATACAGGAGAACATCATACGAATTACCTGTTTATTTATTTTATAAGAACTTGAAAACTTTAGATTTTTCGTTTATTAGTTTGTAATAATGTTTATCATCATGATTATAGCTTAGAAACTATGATAACAAATTTAAGGAACACGTTAACAGTTAGGGAAATATTTTATTATATACTTTAAAATGCTTCCTAGTGAGTTTTTTCTTAGCATAAAACGTAGTGGCCATGGTATCTCATTTAAGATCTCGCAGTTCTGACTAGCCTATTTCAGGAACCTAGCCGTATTTATTTATATGTACGTAAAAATCTTCGAAAAACAGAAATAAGGATCATTTCTTTTCACATGTGAAAGTGCACCTCGTTAGCTACCTTTATATATAAGGAACACCTCATCCGGAAATTCACGGAGATATGACATTTTATGATTTTTTTTATTAAATCTCCTTTTAGAGGAGTAGAATGGCATATAAGAGATGAATCACATTTTATGCTTTGACCTCCCAAAAATCTATCAACATGGAATGGTCAAGCAAAATTTGTTAAATGTTTTTGCCAATTAAGCCCCTACTCTTTCAAAATAATATACTGCGTCACGTGTACCCTTTATCAAACTAAATTCCTTATTTAATAAGCTACTCAAAAAGGTGTAACTTATTATGAGAAAGCTTACCAGCAGCTGACCAATAAAGGTTTCGAAAAATACATTCCGTGGCGCTACAGCCTATAGCAGTGTTATATTGAGGCAAGTAGAATGTAGAACTCTTCTGTTATCATCAAGCGTACTTGTTCAAGCTACTCGGGTTTATCGCAAAGTTACTCGGGTTTATTCGTAACTGTTCATTTATAGTAGCAATTTTGGGTGGTTTCATTGAGGTTGAACTGAAGGCCAAGTCATAATCAATATCACAAAACGTGGGATTGAAGTAGATAATAATTATGTGCATGAGTACATCTACTAGGCCAGTAGAACATTCAATATATAGACATTTTTTCTGAGAACAGTCAGGACTCGAAAAAATATTACATTCTTATTGGTCAGCTATTAATATTGAGAGATGAATCTTAAGTGCCTGGAAGAATTTAGTTCATTTAGGAACGGTTCCCTTCCTATGATCTTATAACGTCTACTTGTCGATATGTGTACTTATGCTGTCTATCGATTGACCTACAGTGCTCAGACTGCATCAGGAACACCATTAGGTATGCTAATCGCCTACCAAAAAGGAACTGGACAGTAAAAGTGCCGGCCATGTTAGTCGTTTAGACACCGAAAGATAGACGAACAGTGCAACTGGCTGGATGCTACAGAGCGGCTGCCTGGGGTAAGAGTAAGACGAGATGGAGGTGGCGGTATGACCTCGATTCGAGTTGAACTGCATCATGAAAAGGCCTTTGGATAGCAGTAAGATTCCTATGCTATAATATATATATTATAATGTCAGTTCATCACCTTTGTATTTTTTAAATTTGACTACAAACTTAGGTTACTTGTTAAAAAAGGTTGTCGCGACATAGGATAGCACTTTTAAAATTCTTATTAGTCAGCTGTTGGTAAGCTTTTTCATAATTATACCTTTTGAATGTAGTTTAATGAAGTGTGCGAATTACGTGAAATCATTATTTTGAATGAATAGGAAAGAATCGGGAAAAAAAATTATAAACCTTTTGGTAATTGTACTTTGACAATGCCAAGTTGATGTCTGTTGTTTTGTCTCCAATAATTATTTATTTATCTAGTTGAATTACTGAAATATACACGTATTTTAGTTTTTTATGCATTTCCATTTAATAATAAGGTAGTTAATATTTAATTTTAATTTTAGGTTCTATTATTGTTATTTTAATACTGTTATTATGAAATAAACTTAGTCAAAACATACAATTTTACCCATAATAAGGTGATTTTAAAAACATTACAAAATGGGGCATAACCCTGAAGCCGTAATTTTTTTAATGGGTCTTCCTACCCATAAAGGTAGAAAATGGGCTGTACTTTTACATCTCAATAGAAATAATACCCGTTTTCCAGTCATCCTGTATACAAACTAAGACAAAATAGCAATTACGGTGACATTATTAAATTACGGTGGCCCTCTTTTTTGCCACCGGAGCCACTGGAGTTGCGACTCCGTAGGCTTAGAATTAAGTAACAAATTTCAAATTATAACGGACACTATTATTTTAATTGTAATAATTCATTTGCAAGTTACGTCGATACATCTAATCTTTAATCATCTGTAAAATTTCTTTTTAAACAGCTTTTTAGTTTTTTAAATACACATGACACCGTTATATGATAAATTTGCATTCCTGCGCCACCGCAGGTTATACTTACGTTTTTGGCGGGAAAACTGTTCAGTGTATCAAATATCCTTGTACTTAGTATACGATGGCTTGACAGAGCAGTGCGGGGAAAGATAGCTTAGCATCTATCTCATTCATTATGATTGAAATAGTGTAATGTTCAAAATGCGCCAGCGTTATTGACTTTTTCCGCGGGACATTTTTAATAAAGCTGTTACAGGTACTACCGGGTTAAGTTAAATTACTGCTCATGGTGTAAATAATCAGTGTCATTTAATGTATTTTTAAAATATGTATGTATTCTGTTAAATTAATTCACCCGAAAATTGAAATAGCCAAATTTATTTTTGCAAATGAAGTGGGGACATAGCACCGCAATTAGATTTAGAGCCTTTGATAATTTTTTTTATGCGTAAACAAATAGATTTTCTTCTTAAGTTTTAAACGTTAGTCTAGATCACTGTCTGAACTTAATGAAAAAAAATTAATAAATGTGCATTTTGCACTTTCCACTACGATTTTCATCCACGCCGCGCTAAAAACGTACCTGGGAAATTCATCCTTTATATAGGTACCGATTGATCAGAAGGTTCAGGGTCTGAAATGATCGTGCAGAGGATACGAGGTACCTAGTCTAAAGATTTTGGGGATTGGGGTCATGAAGAAAAATATTCTTTGTGGTGGGGAGCAATTATAGTACATTCCTAATAAGAGTTGTACCTTGGACTCGCAGTCCTTCCCGGAGCAGATGCAAGATGCGTCAACTTCTACCTAGACTGACCTCAATCAACGAAGATATTGGAAATTTTTTGAGAATCTTTGAAATGAACGTTGGTTGTTTTTAGACCTTATTTCCTTATGACTGTATTAGATTAGACATGCTTTTATAATAAGTAAAATTCACAATAAAGCTACAAACGCTGGAATCTAATACTGAAACTCTCCTAGAGTTGAGCCAAAATCCTACCCAAGATCACAAAAAAATAATATTTTATTTAAAATCTTTTGTTTCGGAAGCCATATTGCTGAAGAATTTGGTTACTGTGGCCGGGGTGCCTGCCTAACGCCACCCCTCTTTACTCGTAAATAGAATAGAATGAGAGTAGAATAGGACAGGTACGGTACATAATAGTAATAGCGTGTATTTGTATTCTTAAATAATATTTTTTGTCTGCTCAGAAAAGGTTATGTTCAGCAAAAAATACTTGTTTGACAAAACCCCCGAGGAGTACCTTAGTCATAAGGAAAAATACGAGAATGCGGTGAAAAACTCCGTAATACTGTTCGGCTTAGTGAGGAAAATGCAGGAGGAAGGAAGAACTAATATCACAAATTACAGGTACAACTTCTCATAATAGTCATCTTTCTAAAAATCCAAGTGGAACGATTAAAATCTTTCCCCGAACTCAGCCCCATCTGACTTATGTTATAGAGACGTAATTGGTGGTCTACTGGGAACAGCCACGACCCGTGACGGTTCGCCCCTAGGTCTTCACTATGTCATGTTCATGCCGGCGATATTGAATCAGGCGAATGAGGAGCAGCAGGCTGAATGGTTGGGACGAGCGTGGAACTGCAGCATCATAGGAAGCTATGCTCAGGCAAGTATTTTAGGCGGGGGCTTGCTACGAATGAGGTTTCGGTGAATCCTATTCAACCTGACTGGCCGCCGGCGGATTAGCGTGGTGGGCCCATGGTCCAAGTCCTATGATAGTGGAACCGCGAGGTGTCGTCTAATGTTAGGTAGTCCTTTGCTCGACGACAGTGGGATACTCTATAGGCTAATTTAAAAAGGTGATTTAAAAATTAAAAAGGTAAAGGTAATTTAAAAAGGTGTTGATGAAAGCTCTTAAAATTTTCGCATTGTTCTAGTCGTAAATACGTACACTTCTGTACCTACCAACCTATTAGACACCAATAACAATAATTATTGTAATATACTGTCCTAATACAGTCACCTGTAGCAGCTTCAGTTGCCAGAGCCAACGAAATGTAGAACACAGCTTGAAAATTATAACCATTTTCCACAATTCCACATGAAAACAGTATTTTTTCCAGACGGAGTTAGGACACGGCACGTTTATCCGTGGACTGGAGACTACAGCCACCTATGACGCCAGCACGAAGGAGTTTGTGCTGCACAGCCCCACACTTACTGCTTACAAGTGGTGGCCAGGAGGATGTAAGTTGTATTTTGATCTACTTACTTTATATCTAAATACTACTCGTAAGTAATCTTAGTACCTACCTACTGGACTATAATAAAGAAGTTAGATACCTATTATATGACAGCTCCTAATGACATACCTGCCTAATCTAACACAACTATTCAAAGATATACGAGTACACATAAACTTATGATCATGTCTCTATTATCTCGTAATGTGTCTCTACATAAGTTTCTCCCTTATATAAAATAAGTAGCTCGTGTTTTTATCAATTTCAGTGGGACACACAGCCAACTACTGTGTAGTGGTGGCACAACTATATACCCAAGGGAAATGCCACGGTATCCATTCCTTTATGGTCCAAGTGAGAGATGAGGAGACTCACATGCCGTTGCCAGGCATCAAAGTAGGAGATATAGGATCCAAACTAGGTCTAAATAATGTGAATAACGGATTCCTAGGATTCGAGCATTTGCGAATCCCTCGAAAGAATATGTTAATGAAGTATGCACAGGTTTTAGAGGTAAGTGCTTTGCTTACACTAACGGTCGCTAAAATGAGCTTTTTACTTCCAAGCCAAATAAAAATGTACTGCTTGTAAGGGCCTGTAAGTAATCTCTACTTCTAATCCTTTATTGCTTGTAGGATGGCACATATGTGAAGTCTGTCAGCAGTAAGTTGAACTATGGAGCCATGGTGTTCGTCAGGGTAGTGATAGTTTTTGACATGATCAATTATTTATCGAAAGCAGTCACCATAGCTACCAGGTTTTCAGCAGTGAGGAGACAGTGCCAACTTAAAGATGGGTGTGTATAGGTATATCTTTTATATATTTATAGGTAGATAGGTACGTTAAAATGCTCGACCCCGTCCGCCCAGCGTGGTGACTATGGGCAAAACCTCCCAGTGGCAGTAGCCTTGTGGCGTGCCCTGTGGGAGGCCTACGTCCAGCAGTGGTCTGCAATAGGCTGAAGACGACGACGTTAAAACGCCGATGTGACTATATCAGATTATTCTTATTTATTTACTTGATTCTGATAAAGGTCTCTGAATGTTTTTATTCAGGTACACTGGTACAATAGTACCTACATACATGGTTTACGAGTACATATTAATGAGTTGTTGCATTATGCAAACAAAACACAATATACTTACACAATATAAATATGTATGTTAATAAGTAACTACCTATATTTATAAGCTAAGATGCAATTAAATTTGGTAACTTATATTATTCTTATATCATTTCATGGTTGAGATGAGTTTGGGTATGCACAGGACGCGACGACGCGGCGACGACGGTTCCATTTTTAACTGACTTCAAAAAAAGGAGGAGGTTCTCAATTCGTCTGCATGTATAATATTTTTACCGTGTCAGAAGGAGAGTTATGTCATACTCGTATATTGTATGTTTGTATGTACGAGTAGGTATATTTCTTTAGCTTACTCTAGCTAGAGCCTAAACGGCTTGTCGTATTTGACCTTGAGAGGTACTAATTAGATTCTTATTCTTTATTGCACATACACAAAAAATCTTGTTAGTCGTAAGCAAAGAATATACAGGATGTTTTTTCGTTGCCACCCTTAACGAAGAGTACGTTCTCTATTCATGAAATAAAGTAAGTTTATGCCAAAAAAATGCTGGGAAACGATGTAAATTGAATTGCTTGATCGGGTGAAATTTATAGTGTCTAGTGTTTATGCTAGTTTTTTCATAGACAGATATTAATTATTATGGAGATATTATGGAGAAAAATTATCGTGATGATGAGGAGATTCCGTAGTTTTCGGGAACGTTGACGACCAAGAATCACCCTGTACTTACTCTGGTCGTGAGAGTGACACTGAGTCAAAATTTTTACGCAGTCGGGTTTGTTCTTTAAATAAGTAAAGGTTATGGTTATCCTGTATGTACTTCTCTAGTGAACCAGAGGTCCAGATACTGGACTACGTGACGCAGCAGCACAGGTTGTTTATCAGCATAGCAGCCTGTCACGCGCTCCGGATCACCGGTGTCAAGTTGTGGGACACCTTCAATGAGGTCAACGAGCAACTTGTTGGCGGTAACTTGGAGAGGCTTTCTGAGGTGAGGCCGCGGTTCGGTTTATGGTCACTTAAGGTTCCGAAGATAACTTACCCACTTCATCTTCAGCATTATATCTCCAAGAGAGTAGTTTTATTTTAGCACATGAAGTGTGCGGTGCGGCGGTAGGGAAAGCGGTGCGGTCAACGCGATGCAAAGTTTTTGGGTGGACGCGGGACATAGCATAAACCATGATACGTTTGATTACTAATATTAAAATATTATTAAATAATATTAATATTGCTAATACCCGGTACACATAACGCATAAAAGTGGTTGGTGTGCCGGACTCACGTAAATTCCAAAAACTCATGCTGCACTTAAAAGTATAATGACACCAGCGCGGCCAGCTTTAAGGATTTATTCCATCTCATTCTAGCTCCATGCCCTCGCGTGTTGCCTGAAGGCAGTGACCACCTCCGACACGGCCCTCTTCGTGGAGCGCTGCCGCCTCGCCTGCGGGGGCCACGGGTACATGCACTCTTCCAACCTGCCGCTGATATACGGGCTGGTCACTGCTGCCTGCACTTATGAGGGGGAGAATACGGTGCTGCTTCTGCAGACTGCTAGGTTCGTGGCGTTGGTTACCTACTGAAGACAGAGATTTTTATAAAACCCAGAGATGTCATGTAACGATGAGGTTTAACGAGCCAGAACTGCAGGATTGTAAAAGAGATTCCACAGACACATTTAGTATAGCGGAGACAGTTGTAAATAATCAGCAACAAGTTGCTAGCTTGTCGCCTGAGAGAATGGTCAGCGTCAGGACCGCGAGACCATTGTAAGAAATATCTACCCAGTTAGCTTAAGATATTAGTACTTACTTAATTAATACTAACGGGTTCCTTTACTTTGAAAATTGGTATCTAAATGTTCTGACGTCAAGATGGCATGACCACTCGCAGTTTACCGAGTGGGAAACATTTTATTGAAGATTTGAGCACAGCAAAACAAAAGTATTAGTACCTAAAAATATATAAATTAGTCGACTCTTACGACTTGCTCGGAAGGACATTAATTGATGGAATTCTTGTGAAGCCCCTCATTAGCACAGGCTTTGATATTTACTTGTAAATCTAAAATAAGACTGAAATACGTCACTTTTCCTATCTGATTTTGTCAGGTTTCTACTAAAAACATGGCAGCAAATAGACAGCGTACCTCCAACGCCGACTGTGGCTTACTTGAAGACGACTTCAGCGGTTGGATACCAAGTGAAGTGGGATCATTCCGTTAACTGCATTGTTCGCATGTTCCAAATTGTGTCGATGAGGTAAGAAAGTAAATGTGGGTAACTTGAAACATAGATGACTAATACATATCACCTCATTACAAGAATAGCGTGACATCTCATAAACTAGAGGTTTATAAAATGTTACGTTGTTCTTGCAAAGCGGTGATATTTGTGCTTTAATTGCTTGTATATAATTTCTTACTTATTTCCCATAGGAAGATTTCGGAATCACTCACAAATTTACAGAAGAGATGTTCTAATGGAATGGCTCTGGAAGACGCGACCAACATGATTTCAGTGCAATTGGTGGATGCAGCGGAAGTAAGATTTATTATGACTTACGTATCTATAAATAAAATAATATAAATATAATGAAAATTGTCGCCAAAAGTGTTGGTGATTGCAAAACTCGAGGGTGACTAAAAATCGTATTAATTGAAAATTTCGTGTATACTTGGGTATGCCAAGTAGGGTATCTCTACCTAAATAGAAGATTGAACCCCGGTAAAGGCATAATAGGTATCCAGTAAGTAAGCATCGATTTTAAGGAAAAATAAAATAAGTATACAGGTATGTACCTACTCGTATTATATATTTCATAAATCATTAGAATCTAAAAAAATAACAGTAACAGACAGAGTGGAAGACAATAACTAATTTAAAGGATTGTCTATAATAGCTTTTCTCTTCACTTCTTTGTCCAAATCCTTATCGCCCCAACCCCAAATGTTAGTACCATCTCCAGTGCGCTTCGCTCGAGCCTGAGCTACCTCTTGTGGCACTGACTTCAAGTCATAAGCCCAACCAATTTTGGCGAAGAAATCGATGAACAGCGTCGAGAAATTAAAGATATTGTTTCCAAGCTCAGCCGCTCGATAATCCCATGGATATACATGGTGATAGTTGTGGTAACCTTCGCCTAAAGCAGCGATGGAAACTGCAGTGTTCTGTGTGGGTAGTATGCTCGTGTCGTAAGGTTTATTTCCGTAAATGTGTGCTGCACTGTTCACTAGGAATATTATGTTTAGACTCAATGCGTATCGGAGCATTGTGATGTGCCAGGCAGTCAGCAAGTTCTCTCCCCAACAGTACACGGGGATCAAGGTTGGCAGGATGAAGCAGACCATGCTAATGAATGGGATGGCGTAACTGGAAAACATTTTGAACATTAAAAATCATAGCATTTGTTTCATGTAAGTAATACTTACGTATTCCTTACTGGTTTGATTAAGCAAAGATAAATGTTTAGTCTTTCTTAATTTTATTATATTCCTGATGATGTAGGAAAAGTTCTCCCACAAGTGACTACAGGGCTTGTACGCTCAACTTTATTCCATAAAAATTTAAGTACACCTACAGACTGGATAAATCTATGTGACATAAAAAAATAAAACCTAGATTTACTTACGTCCTCTGAAACCGCAACACAGGATTATTGTAAATATCGGAGAAGTCCATCTCTTTGCCCCTTCTAATTACTTCAGGGTGTTTCTTCACGAGAAGCCAGCCAACGTGCGAGTAGAAGAACCCTCGGGTCGCGTTGTGAGGATCAGCGTCGGTATCACAGTATTTATGATGGAGCCTATGATCCCTTACCCAGTCGATGATGGAGTTTTGGAAGGATATCGAATTGATGACCATGAGGATGATTTGTAAAGGCAGTTTGGCTTTGTATGTTCTGTGGGCCCATAGACGATGCGCTCCAGCTGTTATTCCTAATGTGGCCAACTGTAGTAGGAAGAAACCTGGAAATTTTAAAATGATTAGTCATAATCACATTATTTCTATGGGTCCTACTTGTAAGATAAAATCCTTTGAGTACAACGTTAAAAGGTCTTTGGTCTAAACGAAACACTAAATTGCACAGCGATTCCTGAGTAAAACGTAAATATATATAAACCGTATCTCCACTTCGAAAATAGTCGAAATATGTCGATTTCGATCCCATCCCTTGTATCTGCGTGAAAGATTTGAGGACCTATCTTGTTTAACCTAACCTAGATAAAACATGTCGATGGTTTAGTAAGAACCCATATAAATAAGTTTATAATTTGGTATGTATAAAAATTAGTACACATGTAGATTATATCTTAGGAAAGACTGATAAGTGATTTAAAAATTATGTAACGAGTACCTATAGGTAAATTTAATATAATACTTACTGAAGAAAACAGTAGCCCATTTAGCGGTTGTAAAGCACAGGAAGAGTCCATGTAGTCCTGCCAGGTGCCAATATCCGAACGTTAGTAAATTCGGATACATTATATGAAACTTTCTTGGTGCAGCATATGGGGAGTTAATTTTTTCATATTTCCCTTTAAAATTTTCCTCGGTTTCTTCATTTATGGAACTCGAGTTGGCAGGCATCGCGGTGACTGTAAGATGAAGTTTATTATTGGTGTGTGCGTGATGGTTGAAACAATGCTTTTTATATTGAATTCGCATTGTTTGACTTCGTATTTTGTGTATTTACATGTGTACATTTATATTATACTATTTTTGGTTCCGCAACAAGTTTTCTTTATTGTACAACCAAAATTACTGGGCGCAAGAAGATGAAATCTGATGTACTCGTATGTTCCTTGCACTGGGAGTGCATGGGAGTACTAAGTGCGGATAACTGAAACTTTTCACGGGAACGGGAAATAAGGGGACTTCTAAAGTTTGCGTGGACAAAGTCTCTAGTTTAAAATATGTATATTTGATCTCTGAATAAAATTCACTGATACCAGATTATGCAAAGGGAACATTTAGTTAGCACTACCTAAGTTTCTTGTTAGGATCTAATATTATTATCTTATCTAAACTAGGTTTACCCATACTTTTCGCATAACCCGTAACATGCTACAAGTAGGTAGGTTAATACATATCTTGTCACAGTACATCAAATGACACTTTTTTACCTCCGATAAGGAGTGCCTGCATCCACATGAGACAGAGAAAGAAGAAATCTCATAACATAGTCTGCCAATGGAAGTTAACGTTCCTTTAAATTATTATTTATTGTACATAAAAATACAAAAAATAATAATAATAACGCAGTGAAGTTAATATTAATAACAAATGTTAATTAATATTTAATTTACAGATACACGCTTTTCATTATTGTCTGCGCATGTTCGTTGAGCCTGTTGATGTACCTATGTTTTATAGGATCTGTATTGGGTAATTATAAAAATAAAATTACTTTGTGATACATATGCTTTTCATAAAATTATTAATTGTCGATTTCCCAGGTTCATTGCAGAGTGATAATAATCTCGACTTTCCATGAAGAAATGGCTGCGATAGCAGAAACAGCGTCCCCGGCTTTGCGTGTGGTACTACAGCAGCTGGTCGAGCTCTACGCTACATACTATGCGTTAGATAAACTCAGCGATTTGTTAAGGGTAACTATCTTAGTGTTATTTGTATTAAATGCGTAAACGTATAATGGTAATCACTCGCCAACGTCAGAGTGGCTAGCGACCTGGTTTTATCCTAACCATGGATTAAGCCAGGCACAGATAATAACCATAGAGCTATTATACATATGCGTAAAAAACATGCGCGTTAATAATTTAATTGTAGTAAATGGGTACCTAAATGCACGGGTCTCTAATCCTCAAATATATCATTAATGGTTGACTCAAACTTCAATCACACTCAACCAAACTTTTAGCAAAGACTACACCGTAGGTACTTCTATTCCGCAATGCCTCATGCTCTCAATAGAATTGCTAGGAAGTGTTTAAATGTTGAAGCGTTTTCTTCTAGTACGCGTGCATGTCTCACGAGGACGTGCAAGACTTGCAGCACTGGTATGAGGAGCTGCTGGGCCAGCTCCGCTGTAACGCTGTGGGCCTGGTGGACGCCTTCGATCTCGCTGATGATGTGAGTAACATCGAATACCAACAGTATATGCTATTTGAATTTTGAATGAGGGATTTTCTGACAGCCATTAAAAGTAAAAAAATTGCACATAGATGATTAGATAGGATAGATGGCGTGAGCAAATCTCCTACCCGAAATTCAGTTTTGTCATTGGTCACTACAGGGGGAGGTGAAGGGGGGGGGGAGGAACTGGGTAGACAGTTATTTTAACTTGTTAGAATACATATGTACCTCAATTGAATTTCGAATTTTGATAAGCAAGTTTAGGCGCTAGCCAACGTAATATCGTCATCGAAGTTCGTCGTTGTGACTTTTCTAATGTGTTCCCAAAAATGGGGTAGCCAGAACTGTAAGATCGCGAAGAAAATCCCGCAGCCATGTTTAGCATAGCGGGGTCAGATGTAAATAACCAGTGTCAAGTTGCTAGCTTATAGCCTGAGGGAATGCTCGAGTTCCTTAGTCGACTCTTACAACATGCACGGAAGGAGATGCAGCTGATGTATTCTAGTGAAGCGCCGCATCAGCACAGCTGACTTTTCTACAATTAGTAAATTTTCCTTTTAGAGCACCACGACCATTGAACCTCCCATACTGTATAGGTTCCTGTCCTGCCCCCCTAGCATGACCACGGATCGTGGATATCGTATCGTATCGTCTCTATACAAAATTCAACATGGCGTCTATATTTATCGTATTTTGACAGGTTAAATGTCGATAAATCGGTTTATCATATCGTGTTTCGCAGGTCATGCCACTTGAGCAGCATTTCTTTTGTGAATTTCTCTGTTTTATCTATTGATTTGTGTAAAATAAAGCATAAGAATGTATTGTCATTAGATTCTCCAATCAACCCTCGGCTCGTACGACGGGCGCGTGTACGAGCGTCTGATGGAGGAGGCCATGAAGAGTCCCCTCAACCAGGAGCCTGTCAACAGGAGCTTCCACCAGTACCTCAAGCCGTTCATGCAGGGGAAACTGTGACGTTGCATTTAGCGCCTATTTATTATATGACCAAATTGTTTTATTTTCTTTAACTTTGATGGTAAAGAGTGAGCCTACCGCAGCTTTTCGAGCACAAATACACTAATACGATAGCTTCCGGTAACGAATCCAATTTGAAATATTACAGAGTCATTCTAAATAGGTAACTCGTATTATAAGCTTTTGGTATACCTATTATGATGAAGTAAATTATATGTTTATTAGTGTGTCTCTTTAGACAGTTATTTATATTATTATATTATGTATACAAAATGTTTTTTCGTTACCACCCTTAACGAAGGGTACGTAGTCTATACACAAAATAAAGTAGGTTTATGCCAAAAAAATGCTGGGTATCGATGTAAATTAAAAAAAAAAAGAAATATTTCTTGATCGGGCGAAATTTATAGTGTCCAGTGTTTATCCTAGTTTTTTCATAGATAGATATTAAGGTTAAACCTGTAAAGATAGAAGTAAGGTATAAAATAAATAAATAAATAAATATTTACTATTTATTCAACTTTGGACCCTAATATTTTGGAAACCAGACACTTCCCAGGTATGCTTCCATGAAGAAAAGTGATCGTGATGATGAGGAGATTCCATAGTTTTCGGGAACGTTGACGAACAAAAATCATTCTGTATATTAAGTAGTGTGTAATTTTTCGATTCTCTTTAGACAGTTATTTATATATATTATTATATTATGTGAATAACTGTATGTAATTATTATAAGCATTTTATTTTACGTAGTTGATTGATAATGACCTATGCGAAATAATTAGTCATGCTGTGTTCTTTGTTAATTACCTAGGTACATTCTGTGTATATCTCTAGAGAGAGAGAGAGAACTTAAGATCATTGTTAATATAGGAAGGTAATAATTATATTTAGGGTTAAACAAATTTCCATACAAAGCTTCTAAACATTAATTTGAATAATAGAAACATCGTAGGTATGTATAATACGTAGTTACATATCACACTGTGACGTGCAGCCTTTGTTTCCTTAATTTTTAGATATTTACTAGTAAATCTAAGGAGATTTGGAAATAACAACACAATATTTGAAAAACGATAAGACTTGCAATCTGAATCAATACAAAAGTTCGACAAGGGGTCCGCCAAATAACATTTACCAGAACGATATATGTATGTATATAGGTAGGTATAGTTTTAAATTATATACCTGGCGACGTAAAACCCATTGTTCTATTCTAGCATATGGTTTGTACCATGAACCAAATTATAGTTTCTAATGGCTTGTGATCAGTTATTAAAAATCATTTAACATTTTAGTATTTTTTAATCATTTTCCTACTAATATTATAAACGCGAAAGTTTGTGAGTATGGATGGATGGATGGATGTTTGTTACTCTTTTATGTAAAAACAGCTGGAGCGATTTTAATAAAATTGCATTTTGCCAATTTTCTTTTAAGTGCATCTATAGAGGTGTCTAGTATGACAATTTTGGCCTACACAGTTGATATAACAGTAACGCAATTTCCTTTTGGTAATTTAAAAACCACCGCAACGTTACTAAAATACCTTTTTATACTGTAAAATTGTCCAGGATTCCATTACCACACTAAAATGTATGATTCATTCGTTCATTTTACATTCGTTCACTGCTGTATCTGTTCTGTATCTTTGACGAACAGCATTTTTCGATTATTTGGTCAATGAGGTTGTCCTCTCTATTAGAGAAATTTAGAACTCTGTCATCTAATCTAATATAAGCCTTAATAAAAATACCCAAATCCTTCCTCATTTTTATAAAGACAAGACCCAGAAACAGTAATACAGTACAGTAATACCCCACTTTACGCGACCCCGTTATGCGCGGTTTCACTATAACGCGAATTTTAAAATTCACGTTTAAATGCTTCGCATAATGCGAAAGAATGTGTATAAATATAATTTAGTCATTTACTCCCCTTTGGTCGCGGGAATCCTCGCGTCCTCTGAACATTCTGATTGAAGAACTGGGGATTCCCCGTACCTACTACAACTTTGTTCTATGGCAAAGATTAAATTTTGACTATGTTTAATCATAAACCTTGATATACGCGAATTTCAGTTAACGCGATTTTTTCCGGAACGTATCCCTCGCGTAAAGCGGGGTATTACTGTAGTTTAATCTTGACAGTACCAAAGATTCACACAACTTGACACGCCTTTCGATACTCAAATTTATTTATTTATTTATTTATTTATTTATTTCATACCTTACTTCTATCTTTACAGGTTTAACCTACCACGACAGAGTAGCAACTTTATACTTAAGTGTAACATATGATGTACATAGTTATTTTTGTAAATTCATTCAAAGTACAATGGAATAGGTCAGTAATATCCGCAACTTTATTGAGCGTATGCATCGTGCGCGTCATTAGTGCTTTGTTTACTAGATTGGTCCTGCCGCGTACCACAGTAAATAGCCGCGGTCGCCGTCGTCTACCTACGTAGTTATCAGGGACACATAGATAGCAATTTCCCAATACTTCGGCATTTGATATTTTTCTATTTAACACCTTAAATATATACAAAGCGAGCGCCATTTCCCTTCGTACTCTCAATTAATTGTACCCTACTATACCCAAAATAAATAGTGTAGGGTACTTTAAAGGATATAAAGGATACACGCCCCACTGCTTCATGTACAAAAACCTAATGAACTTGTTCTAAATGTGTTCCACCATAACTTCGTACTTACCTTCGCAATTGTCCAATACCATAGAGGACCTTAAGTCGATAAAAGCAACTTCGTATCAACTCTACTACGTGCTTTTCAAACCGTAAATTTCCCTCAAATAAAAGTCCAAAATTTTCCGCTTCTTCAACTGACTCAATCTTTAGACCATTTATACGTATCTCTGGATTATAATCCATTATTTTAGCAACTTGGAGGTTAGATCCTAGCACAATATATTTTGACTTGGAAAGGTTTAACTTTAAAACTTTAACTTTTATTTTTACAGGCCCACAATGAAATACCTTCAAGGTCGTCATTGATTTTTTATACTACTATTAAAGTTTTGAAAATCTATTGATAAATCGATTTGTAAATCATCTGCATATATATGATACTTACAGTTCCTAATTGATTTAGTTATGTCTGATGCATATAAAATATGCAGCATTCAGCATTCAGTTATTTTTACTTTTGCTCCCACTCCGTCGAGTTTGTTTAATTAAATATACATGAATATACAATTTAATTTAATTTAATATACAAATAAATATGCATTTCGCACCAAATTAAATTTCCTACAAATGCAATTCTAATACCTACTTGTTTTCCTAGAATAGGCCACAACTGAAATATATAACTGAAATATTTGTCCTTTAGATAAAATTTAAAGAGTAAGTTAAAGGAAATGTCATCTACAACATGTTCATAACTATTTTCTAGCTCAAATACACCTAAACGAAATTATAAGCGAAAATTTGAGACTGTCGGTTTTTTCAAGATGGAGGTGAGCGCGAAGGGGGGAAAAGTGCATTTGCATTTTAAATACTCACTTACCATCCTAAACAACATATCGAAAATTCAAAACTACTGGGCCGTTTATAAAGTAACCCCCTTTTTTAGCCTCTATTCACTTGACTAATCAGCTCATACCCTAAATAGGTACATACTATACAGAGTATAACAAAAGGGGTATGTTAAGCGAAAAGCTATGTAAATAGCCCACTATAGATAACCTATTTCCAAAATTTCAGACTCAAATTCATATTTTTATTTTTCCAGATAGTATGAAGAATTCAGAAACAACTCAGGAATGTCTATACAATCTAAATAAAATAGGATCTCTATTGTAGGCTATTTACATAGCTTTTCGCTTAACATACCCTTTCTGTTACACCCTGCATACAAAATAAATGTATTATTTTGCAATAACGTATTTTTCTATTTCGGACGTCATTTTCACGTATGACTATACGAATGTGTTACATTCTATATGTACCTGCTTAGCTTCATACTTGATTCCAAAGTTTCAAATCGTACACAGGGTGTCTTACAAGTGTAAATTAAGCTAAATATTCTGAAATATATAATGACGGATCGTTTCTACTTAGTTACTACGCAGTAACCCAGTCTTCTGGTGAGCAGGTTAAGTTTTGGCATCCATTGTGTGTGTCACACTTTCCTCTTTATACTAATGTCTTCGAAAAAAGTTCAAATCGCAATGGTTTGTTAAAAAGGGGGAAAAGGTATTTACCTATGTTCTTTTTTCGCTTTGTTTTGGGCTCTTCATGGCGGGGCACCTCCAGATGCCCCAGATTTTCCAAAAGAAAAAAACATTGGAGAGTTTAGGAGAAAAGATTATTATGTTTTTAAAAGTTCAAACAATGCACAAATGAAGGGACTTACTTTATAATTCTGCAGTACTTATTCCTCTATGGCAGTACTGGCCACCCCATTTCGGAAGCAGAGTAGGTACTATATGTATGTAAAATTTTGTGCAAAGATTTTCCGTGGCAAACAAAAATTTAATTACGCTTGATAAGCTCTTTGTGTAGTACTCTGTATAGTATTACTAAAGTGTTTAGTAAATGTGTTATTTTGTATTCTTACCACTTGTTATTCCGTATTCATGAAGATGTCTTATTAGTATCTGAAAGTGATGCAATTACCACACATAGTTACCGTCAAATTCTAATATAATCCCATATATTAATATTTTAAATAACTGATTTGAAGCTACAATGAGTGAAACTAAAGTGAACGAGGATCTAGTACGCGAGAGGAAGAAGTGTACCTTCAATGTACAGGAGCTGATACATCTCATCGATGGAGGCGAAGATGTTACAAAGGAGAGAAAGGAAATTGGTATGGTACTCAAATGATTTATGATTTGATATGTACCATCTTTAGAATTTATTATTTGAAATACTCGTATTTTGGAAATATGAAGCTACATAATTTTTTTTTTTTTACATAATTATCTATATCTATCTATATATATATTCTGCTTCTTCTTTAGCCTATTGCAGTCCACTGCTGGACGTAGGCCTCACCAGGGCACGCCACAAGGCTACTGCCACAGGGGGGTTTTGTCCATAGTCACCAGCTGGGCATTCTATACAGGGTGTAACAAAAAGGGTATGTTAAGTGAAAAGCTATGTAAATAGCCCACTGTAGAGAATCTATCTACAAAATTTGAGACCCGAAATCACATGTTTATTTTTCCCGATAGTATGGAGAATTTTTAAATATCTCAGGAATTTTCATACAATCTTAAAAAATAAAAATGTGATTTCGAGTCTCAAATTTTGTAGATAGGTTCTCTATAGTGGGCTATTTACATAGCTTTTCGCTTAACATACCCTTTTTGTTACACCTGTATACATATAATAAAAATGTAACGGATCGCTGTCTCTATATGGAAGATATATGAGAAAAAAATAATATCGGAGACCTTTATTAACGCAATAGTACGCAAAAAAAAAAATGATTTTTTGAATTTCTGAAACGAAAACAGAAACGACTGAACCGATTTCGATGCATTTTCAGGAATCTATTGTGACAGGTCCCACTTAACATATAGGCTAATTTTTCTCCCGGAAAAATGTTTTTATCTCGGATAATTTCACCATTTTGTATTTTCTGTAATCCACGCGGACGGAGTCGCGGGCGTCCACTAGTATTAAATAAAGTGTAGAACAAAGGTTCCCAAACTTTTATTTCTCGTAGACCCCTTTCAAAAGTTTACTGGTTCTGGTGGACCCCCTACAGGCCCACATCACATACAAATTAATTGTGAAACTCAATTTTTTCACGCCAACGTAGACCCCGTCGAGTCTCCTGTAGACCCCTGGGGGTCCACCTGGACCACTTTGGGAACCACTGGTGTAGAACTAAGTTCTAAAGATTAAGACAACTGTATAGCCGTGAAGTTATTATTGATACATACATACATACATACATAACACATACGGTTGTGTCCCCGAAACGGGGTAGCCAGAACTGCTGGATCATATACGTGATCCCACAGCCACGTTTAGCATAGCGGGGACTAATGTTAATGACCAGCCCCCCTAGCATGACCACGCATCGTGGATATCGTATAGTACGATATCGTATCGTCTCTGTACAAAATTCAACATGATGGCTATATTTTTTGTATTTTGACAGGCTAAATGTCGATAAATCGGTTTATCACATCGTGTTACGCAGGTCATGCTACTTGAGAAGTAACAAGTTGCTTATCGTCTGAGAGAATGCCCGAGTTCCTTAGTCCACTCTTACGACATGCACGATATTAAGAATACAATGTTTCAGAGGAGATGGTGCTCAGTGTCAAAGAGCTAACAGAGGACGAGGTTCCCGAAGAGTACCTCAGCCATAAGGAGAGGTATGAGAGGGCCGCGAAGAAGGCGGCTATTTTGACTGATTTACTGAAGGACCACATGGTGGCACGGCTTTCGTCATTTGATGCTTATAAGTAAGTCCACAAAATATTGAGAACCTGGTAATAAATTGATGTACGTCGGTACGTCGTCCGATATACAAAAATACATTCTGGTCCAATAATACTTCGTATCTTGCTACATGTTAGTTTTATTCAGTTTACGAGATGTATATTAAATCCTAATGCAAGGATATATAGGTATACACATAATTTTTAATTTTACTAGAGACTTCTTATTCCAGATCTAGTTAACTAGGATGTGAAAAAAAACCAGCATTATAAACAGCAGTTATTACTGTAATTTACTATTTATTCGTTTTGCAGTTAATGAAAGTTTGCATGTTTCGTTTATTACCCGATACTGTCAAAGTGGTATTGGCTTTGTATGGAGAGTCAACATTATTTTCTCTGTCGTTAAAATTTTGTAGGGTTACAAAGTAAAAAAGAATCATGATCTTCTGATCAGAATCGTCCTAGCCTGACCGCATGCGGTCCACCAGGTGACTTGATATCGCCGCGCAAAGATGGGTTATAGTTTCCAAAAATGAACAATAACTTACGAGGCTGATTCTAGTGCAGGATTATAATATGGGCTATACCTATGTGAACAGTACAAAAACTGACTAAATCCATTGACCAGTTCACTAGATATAGCCGCTCAAAGACGGGTTGTTCATTTTTGGAAACTATAACCGGTCTTTGCGCAGCGAGATCAAGTCACCTGGTGGAGCGCATGCGGTCAGGTTAAGACCATTTTGATCAGAAGAGAGCCCTACACCTACCAAATACTGAATCAGCCATTTTGGCGATAGTTTCCAAAAGTGCAGATATCTCTTAGAATATATATTCTTTACTCTTTATATGACACTTATATTTGTACGCATAGACCGTCAAACAAATACCGATCGCAAGGGGCAGTGATAAAGGACATATCTCCATTCCGACTGCACATGGATATGTTTGTGCCGACCATATTTGGGCAGGGCAATGACGAGCAAGTTGCGAAATGGTTGCCTAAGGCACTGTCCATGGAGATCATTGGAACTTACGCTCAGGTACTTAGAATTGATTTGCACATAGATTAAGCTAATGAGAAACGATCCATCATTTATCAGTTATCATTTTTTGGTCTAATATTACAAGTTACTTTATCTGACCTAAACAGTGCGTGTATGTTTATATCCCACTAGTGGCTCGCCCTCACTTCGCTTCGGTACATATCAGTACATAGCTACAACTTCATATGTATAGCGGTTTTGTAAAAATAATAATTCCCGTTTGTCCCCTTCTCGTGGGAATTTCTATTGTTTTTTTATACAGCTGTTGTCACAGACTTTTCTATTATTTTTTATTATTCTGCTGCTGATTTATTTTAGACAGAACTCGGCCATGGTACATTTTTGAGAGGTATGGAAACAACAGCCACATATGACTCGAAAACCAAGGAGTTTATTCTGAACAGTCCCACTCTGACTTCCTACAAATGGTGGCCTGGTGGTCGTAAGTATCTAATTTATTGCTATATTTTTTGATAGTACAAACTTTTATAACAATAAAACACCTCACTATACCTAGATATATATTATAAGACAAGGTAGCTTCCCGCTGTAGATATGTCGGTCCCTTATTCCCTATGTATTCTTAATCTTTAAAACTATGTACATACGCAATAGGTTTTAATATTTTTTTAAATAAATAGAGCGATTCAAGAGAAAGTTATTTGCCACCCACTCCGGTTTCGCACGGGTGCAAGGCCGACCATTCTTTTGCGCGGATGTGGTCATGGCATACAACAAATTTTACATGGTTACAGTCTGGTAAACAAATTCTTATTTTCAGTGGGACAAACTGTAAACCACTGCGTAGTAGTGGCACAACTGTACACAAACGGAAAATGCCACGGCGTCCATCCTTTCATTGTACAGATCCGGGACTTAGAGACTCACATTCCCTTACCCGGGGTCAAGGTTGGGGACATCGGCCCGAAGATGGGCTTCCAAACTGCTAACAATGGGTTCCTCGGGTTTGACAACTTTAGAATACCCAGGGACCACATGCTGATGAAGAATGCTCAAGTGTTGGAGGTATTTAAAATACGTTTCCAAGCTTCCTTGATACGCGTATCTTTCATTTCATACATACATACATATTCGCATAGTTAGTAGAGATTACGCGGTGATAGTCCAGTGGTTAAGACGTGCACCTTCCAAGCGGGAGGCGTAAATTCGATCTCAGTCACGGGCCTGTACCAATGAATTTATTTCATGTACAGATTTTAATGTTGCAAAATTGTCACTTAGCTCGTGCCTCGGAAAGCACATAAAACCGTTGGTCCTGTGCCTGATCTCTCTCCGGTCGTGTCAGCTTTCCGTCCATCGGACTATGGGAGTAACGGAATAGAGAGTGCATCTGTGTTTGCGCACATACTTGTGCACTATAATATCTCCTTCGGATCTGGCCATTCTCCGTAGAGATTGGTCGCCTTGGCCGAAATACAGTCGGAGATCATCATCAGAGATTACTACCTTGGAAAGTGGTTGCGAAAAAATATCCTCTAGGTCATGTATGGAGGGAGATAATCAAGTGTGGTGTATCTACCCCAGGGTTCTACTTTGGGACCAGCATTTTTACACTATTCACAAATGACATACTGGAGTACATAAGGAATTCGGTAACTGGTTTAAATCTGGCTCTTTATGCTGATTGATAAAAGCATGTTTGTCTGCTGAAAATTTGGATGACTTAGCTAGTAAAGTAAACACAGAATCTTACATTATTCCATAGACTTAAAAATCCTAACCGTACCCTGTATCTTTATATTGGTAATTTTGACAGATTTTAGTAAAAAAAAATAAAAACGCTATAGAGACAGTGAGCGAGAGGGATGCAAGCTTATCAAGACGTAGAAAAGATGTTCACAGCTAGGTTGAAAGTTCCCCACCCACCCACTGTTCACGAAATCAGTCAGTGTTACTATTTCACAGCTTATCCTCTGAATTGAAGAGTATCAGTAATGTAAATGTATGAATTTAAATCTAGACTTATGAAATTATTATTAGATAAATGTTTTTAATGATTATTTGAAATGCATGAAATAAATATATTTTTATGGCACTTGTAAGATTATTTCCTTATATATTTAATGTATTAAATATATAAGTCTGACATATTATGCCTATATTATATTTGATATACTGCTTATAATACTTGACATATATAATTTAAATATTTTAAAGTTTTTATAAATTTACTTGTACTCGTATTATGATGTGATTTATTTCAAACACAATATTTATTGTTAATTAAATAAATGAATTATGTATTACTATGGACATTCACACGGTTGTGTTCCTAAATGTGGTAGCCAGAGCTGCTGGATCACGAAGGAAGATCCCACAGACACGTATAGCGGGCAGATTTCAATGATCAGTGATAAGTATACCCAGCACATGACTTCTTTCATTTCAACTTTAAGTTAAATAATACGGTTTCTTTCAGGATGGCACATACCAGAAGGCTAAGAGTGATCGACTAACGTACGGTACCATGGTGCTGATCAGGGTGATGCTTGTGACAGACGTGGCTTACGAGATATCTCGCGCGGCCACCATTGCTGTACGCTATTCCGCCGTCAGACACCAGTCCAAGCCGAGGGCGGAGTAAGTAGCTGCTCTGATCAACCTGACGAGTCGTCGTCAGTGTATTGCAGTCCACTGCCCCAGAGAACGCCATACGGCTTGACCTCCCGTTTTTGCTATCCAGCACTACCGGTCGGCCTCTGTCCATCTGGCCGGAGGACACCCAACGCTACGCTTGCCGAGGCGCGGTCTCCATTCGAGAACCCGCTTACTCCACCGTCCATCGGTTCTACGATAGATGTGACTTTGGTTTTCTGCTGGATAATCTTGTTTCGGACTTTGTCCATTAGCGAGATCCCGAGCATTGACCTTTCCATATCTCTATGAGCGCCAGCTTGACGAGTGATGAGATGAGTAACACACTCCTGTATCTACGTGCAGGAACACATCCAACTCAAGTCGTCACACAGTCATATCATATTCTAATCGAGATCTAAATGAAAAGAAGGCAAGTTAGTCTGCTACAGCATTAAATTATTTCATTCTAGTGGCCCCGAACCGCAAATTATAGACTATTTAACGCAGCAGCACAAGATCTTCATAGCCATAACCACCAGCCATGCCTTCAGGATCACTGGACTCTGGATTTGGGACACCTTCTCCAAAGTCATGCAGGACATGAAAAAAGGAAATTTAGATAAACTTGCAGAGGTATGAGGGTTTACTCTTGAAGCTACAGACGCAACAAATATAAATATGAAAGTTCATGAGAATATATGGGAAGGGTTAAAACTGCCTAACGGATTTTGATGAAACTTAATAGTTATTTATTTATCTATCTTATATAATCATTGTAATGATTTCTATTAGACTGTTAGGCGAAACTTCTGCGAATTTGGATGGTTCTATTCTCGCTTAACCAAACCTCATCAACATTACTGTGGATGGAAAACCAGCTATACACGTCATAGTTTAGTTAGTTTGCCAACATTTCAGCTCCACGCTGCAGCATGTTGTTTGAAAGCGGTGTGCAGCCAAGATACGGTACGCGTTGCAGAGCAATGCCGTTTGGCTTGTGGTGGTCATGGATACATGATCTCTTCATGTCTGCCCATCATATATAGCCTCGCAAACGCTGTAGTTACTCTAGAGGGCGAGTATACCGTGTTATTGCTGCAGACTGCCAGGTGTGTTGCTGTATTATGTTGTTCAATAATTTAAAATTCTGCGATTTGAGATAATAAACGAAATAAAGGCTCCTTTTACGTGTTAACATGAATGCTTTCAGATTCTTGGTAAAATCATGGAAGCAAGCCGTTACAGGTAATGTAATGACGCCAATTGTCTCCTATTTGGTTGATTATCATCGAAATAATAACCAGAAATGGCAGAACACACCTGAAGGTATAATCAAAGGATTTCAAGCAGTTGCTGCAGGGTAAGCAATAATGTTTATTTTATAATATACCTAAGTATTAGCAAGGAGCAAATTATGCCTATTCAAATAGGATCCACAGACTGTTCTTGTCCGACCCAATATTTATTTTAGATGTAAGTGCAGGAGGGCCATATTCAGAAACACTTGGAAACAATTACCGTTGGATTCTTTACCTGTAGGCTCATCCCTTACTACGTGGGATTTAATTACTGATGAAAAAGTCTACCTACTTCTTTCGGATAATGGGTGGGACGATATATAAGTATTGTAGTGATCAGCTCCACTTATTTACCTACGCAAGCATTTCTTTATTCTGTCTTTTGTGTAGTTCACTCTCTTATTATTTTGCAGAAAAACTAAGGCAGCATGTGAATCAATCAATAGGTATACAAAATCTGGTAAAGATGCTGAAGATTCTTGGAACCTTTCTTCAGTTCAACTTTGCGCAGCGAGCGAGGTAAATAAAAAAAATTGTAAACGTGAACCTGAGTACGACATAAGTTGAGGTTAAGTAGTTTATTTGGGCGTTCTACCCTATTACGTTTTTCCTTGATTTACATTTTAGGCGCACTGTCGAACAATAATTTTAAATGTCTACTGGAATGAGACCCAGAGGTTGTCGAAGTCGCTCTCAGCCAGCCTGGGCCAGGTGCTGCAGCAGCTGGCCGAGCTCTATCTCACGTACTGGTCGCTGGAGAGGGCTGGAGATCTACTGATGGTAAGAGATTCGTTCACTAATGCACTAAGATTATTTTAAATCATCTTCACCACGTGTACATTTTTATCTTTCGGTGGAATATTTTAATATTCATCTCGTGACACTACGTTTGCACCTCAAAGCAGTTTGACCTTTGGCCCCTTTGCTTTTTTTAGCTCAGGCGGATAAATGCTTTACTGATGCTTTATTAATTTGTTACAGTACACTACCATAACAAAGAAAGATGTGGATGCGTTGCAGCAACGTTATGAGCAACTCCTCGCGCTTATACGACCCAATGCTGTAGGGCTCGTCGACTCATTCGATATTAGAGATGAAGTAAGTTGATCAGTAAATGAAAATAGTATCTTTCTAATATTGGACTGCTGAAGTTTCTATGTGAACTTCTTATAATCTAAAAAAATATTGTTCAACATACTTACATTTATATGCTTCTATAACTTATATATTAATGCCTCATTATAGATACTCAGTTCGACCCTGGGTGCTTCTGACGGTCGTGTATACGAGCGTCTGATGGAAGAGGCCATGAAGAGTCCCCTCAACAAGGAACCTGTCAACCAAAGCTTCCAGCTGTACTTGAAACCCCTCATGATGAAAGGGAAAATGTGATTAGATATTATAATAAATATTTAATTTGACCGAATTTAACATCTGGGGTGGATCTACTTTCAGCTAATCGTGAAAATACGATGCCTACATAAATGCCTATCTACCTATATACATTTATATGTGACCAAAATTATGTTAATATCTTATTCCTAAAATATACTTTAATAAGTTTTAATAATCAATTTCAATAAAATTCAATTTTTCTTTATATTCATGTCTTTGGTTGTTTTTTATGTTTTATTCTTTGATCTTTTACGAGTACGTAATCTTGGTAGAATATGATCAAACAAAAGAAGAATCAAATATGAGTAAAACCACAAGTCCCAAGCCTCCCGTTCCCAGCGTTTATTCTGTTTTAGTGTAGAGTCGATTCATCATCATCATTTACAGCCCTGAGAAGTCCACTGTTGGACATAGGCCTCCCCCAACAACCTCCACTCCGACCGGTCGGAAGCCGCCTGCATCCAACCGACGCCCGCAACCTTGGCCAGGTCATCCGTCCACCTCGCGGGTGGCCTTCCCACGCTGCGCTTGCCGATACGTGGTATCCACTCTAGAACTTTCCGACTCCATCGGCTATCAATTCTTCGAGCTATGTGCCCTGCCCATTGCCACTTCAGGTTGCTGGACCGTTGAGCTATCTCGGTGATCTTTGTACGTCTGCTCAACTCTCTATTCATACAGGATAGAAAACTTTTCTTTGACTTTCTTTAGTTTTAACCTGATGCGGATATTATAACGTAATGGTTATGTACTGACTCTATCATAAGTCATCACTAACACAGGAATCGTTTCAACGATCTAAATAAACTGTAATTCCTTTTAGACACATTGGTTATTCTTATTACCCTTAGACTGCACCTAGTATTTCCTCTGATTTGAATAATTTCAAATCAAATACCATATACACAGTACACCTGAGTTCTTTTTAGTGGCACAATGACCCTATAATAAAACGTGATAAGACTCTCGCTTGCCGGTTGTGGAGTTTGTTTTGTCTGTATGTTGTTATGATTGGTGCCAGAACTAGTCACCACTCACTCACTGGCTAGTACGAATTTTACTGTCGAACAAACTATACGTATTACGACTGTTAAGAATAATACAAACGCGGTTTTTTTAATACAAATGTATTTAGAAAGTTCATAGAGTTGGTTATTGATATAAGTTATGTGCAAAGTGTGCGTTTGCATATTAAATAAATGTGAACGATGATATGGAATGTAGAATGTAAACAACATTTTCACGTAGGTAAGTTAAGTTGTATAATAATATGGTTAACGGTCTAGCTTCACGCAGATCTAGGCATATATACCTATTATTAACTGGAATTGTTATATGCGACCAAAAATATTTAGAACAAAAGAACTTGATAAAAGGAAAATGAGCGATAATTCACGCTATCTTGCGTCAGTATAGTTCTGATCATAAACAAGCAACATCCTTGGTATCGTATATTTACGAACCCTGTATAAATATTTTATCTATATCTATGCTAGAGCCATAATTCTATATAATAGCTTAGCACTTGTACTGACTAATGTTTTACTATACCTATGTAAGTATTTATTTAATCTATCAAATAATTTGATTTATGTTATGGTTTGGGAATGTTTGACATATTATACTTGTGATAAGAGAAATAAGATGCCGACACTCCATCGACTTACAAATCTGCCCTATTTTACACCAAAGCCAGTCACGATGATATTGATATTTCAAATTCTCTCTCATGCCCTATAAGCGAAAATGTTTCGTTATAAGTCTATTACTTATATAACTTGGTACATAGAAAATTACAAAAAATGCCACTGATTTAACGGGGCATTTCTACCTACCATAGTGAAGGACATAAAAAACCATTGTCCAGTGCCTAAAAGTTATAAATTAATAATATAGGTATAATAAAATTACACCGAATTAGCAACCTCGGTGTAACCCACATTTTCATCGATCCACATTCGAATGGGCATGAAATTAACATGCATGTATAGCTTGATTAGGGATAAATAGAATTTTAATACTAGGTGCAATCTGATTTCTGTAATCTGTTTTATAAGAGCTAATTTTTTTCCCCTTTGTTTAAATTTTAACATAGAAAGTAACATAAGTATAAAAAAGTGACAAGCGACAAATAAGTTTGTTATTGCTTTCATGTCGAATAAATGATTGAATTTTGAATTTTTTATAGTGCTTACTTTCGTTTAATTACCGTTGCTATGAGTATAATGTATGTGCAATAGTGGTGCAATACCCATAGTAAGTAACCTTAGATCCTGATGTTGCTGCAAATCGTAGAAGAATATGGTAGGTAAGTAGGTATTTGAACCTACTTACACAAAATCACAAATTTTGGGATTAATTTTAAATGACGTTTGACATACACGAGTTCTCTTTTTTCCATTACGTTTACAATGGTCAGTTATCATATCTGCATGAAGGCTTCCTATTGGAGTAAACGTTACTATGACGAGTTTCTGCCGATTATTAGTTTAAAAAGTAAGTAATTGGGGTAAGCACGAGCCTCTCGATAGTCCGTAACGGTATCATCTAACTGCCAAATCTCATAGATTTTGCTTACAAGTCGATAGCGTTACGGCGCGTAAAAAGGTTCGTACTTACCCTACAGCTTATTAAAGCCAACATAACGTTAGGTGGATCAATGGCCTTACAAAACTGGTATGAAAATATAGAAAGTGTTAGAGAAACTGTTGTTTGCCGATGATAGATAGAGCGTCATAGTATATAGTACATCGTGCAGACATTTTAATGTAACGACATATAATAAAAACATTATCTTGTACATGACTACAGCCAATAAGGCACGTAGCCTGCAATACAGTTTAATAACAAAAAGCAAGCCAAGTGTGATAACAGATCGTGAATGATCAATACTCAGTCCTATCAAGTGTACCTATATATCTATCTCTCTATAGATTAATATGTATAAAATGCTTTATCCTGGATGACTGATGGATCAAAGTACAGCCTAAATCGCTGATCATAGAAACTTCTGGTAACTTCGAGGGCATATTCTTTATTAGGCTTCCAGTCAGACAGGGTTTACCGAAAGTCCCACGGGAATGGGAACATCGGGAAATCTAAAGTTTATATGGACGAAAGGTATACGACATATTATGTACCAACACTTTACGCAGTGAATCCGCCATGATCAAGACTGAATAATTGTATTGGTAAAAAAAATCTGGAAACATTTACCTATGCTGAATACTTTTCCTCCGGTCTGACGACAAATTGTTGACAGTCAATTTAATGTCTTTTTTCTAGAGATCTAATATTACCGTGATTGGGAATTTGCGTTTATTGTCCTTCAAGAAACTGGTGAATGTATTAGTTTTGTTTATGAGCCCAAGAGATACTGGCGGTTAAAGATTGATAGAGTCGAAGCTCGAAATTCCACACATCAAAACAATGACATCAATCACATTATATCTCGGCTTCGAGACTTCTGAAAACATAATAATATCTATACATGATCAAATCTTATACTATTATATTATATCACTAATAAATATACTTAATTGTTAGATAATTCATAAAGCCGGACATCACAATAGTTCACTTGTGGACAAAGGAGTGAGGACAACAGACGTGTCCCCCGTTGCGGAACTATAATGAGTGGAACTAAAGTGAACGAGGATCTAGTACGCGAGAGGAAGAAGTGTACCTTCAATGTACAAGAGCTGGTACACCTGATTGATGGAGGGGAAGATGTTACAAAGGAGAGAAAGGAAATTGGTATGTATCCTATTATAGACTAATTAAAACAGTTACTTCTAAAACGATTTGTGATTTTTGATCTAGATAGCTATATTGTTTGAAAGCAAATATTAGATACATATTTGTTGGTTATTATTATTATTTTTTTTTTTACATCAGATTTCTGATTAAAATTTAATAAAACTTTGTAGTAAAATTTCAGTAATGGGCTAGTTTCCACTAGGCGTTTTTATACTTGTGCTTGTACACTGGGGCACTACACAGCTACGTAATACGAGGGATTCATTTTAAATTATTTAACATTAACACTCTCCGTATGCAAACACATAAATTTATCACGGCGTGACGTCATTCAAGACGCCATGACAGTTTTGAGCGTTTTTGCGGAGAAAATTAGAAGTATTTTTTAAATGCAAAATAATCATTGTAAATATTAGTTTTTTTTCAAAATTATAGCTTTTTTGCGTAAAATAAACATCGAGGAATATTATTATAAAATTATTAATAAAGAAATGGAAAAAAATCTTCACCCGAGTGGGAATCGAACCCACGACCACTGCAAACCGTGCCAGCCGCTATAACCACTAAGCCACCGGGTCAATTACTCGGATGACGAATTATACCATCTCTTTTCTAAATTACATATTATTAACCAATATTTGAAATTTAGTCAACAAGCCTATTAAAAAAGTAAAATCCACAATAAAATATATCCGTATCCGTAAGTACTCAAAATTCTAAATATGTGGGTACCATAATAGGTATTAAGCCTAAGGTAGTGAGCAGTCAGGGCAGATACTATAATAGTCTCAATTTATAGAAACTATTAACAATCGATTAACAAGCGATGGGCTGACCACCTGTCACTACTAACCGAACTTGTTCATTTCAACTATACCCTCAAAATTGGTCAGAAGTGGCACCATGTGGTTCTATCGGCCCTTCGTGCTCTGCCTACCCCGTAAGGGATAAAGGCGTGATTATATGTATGTATTAACAATCGATAACATGTCTCATGTCCAAAAAATGTCAAACAAACACGATAGCGAAATATACGCGTATTTACAGATAATACCTTAAAACTTTTCAGTCACACGACAATTAATTTTAAGACAGCATTTATCTTGATTACCTAATGTTAATTACGGTAATAGGATAAGACAATCGGTAGATAATGTACGACCACCATGGGAGCGCGATTTCCTCATGTTGGTATTTCAAACTTTCAATTCTTTCACAAGTGGTAAATTACAATATACATAATGATGATGATCTCCGACCGTATTTCGGCCAAGGCGACCAATCTCTACGGAGATTAGCCAGGTACGCAGGAGATATTATAGTGCACAAGTGTGTGCGCACACACAGATGCACTCTCGATTCCTTTACTCTCATATACATATATATAGACGTTGAGGGTAGGCTCCCTAAATGGGGTATCCAGAATTGTAGGATCATAAAGGAGAACCCAAAGCCACGTTTAGCAATAGCGGGAACAGATGTAAATAATGAGTGACAAGTTGCTTATCGCCTGAGAGAATGCCCAAGTCGACTCAGGCAGGCAGGGCTAGTACAAACTCTACCCTGCCGGCACCACGCGCCAAGTATACTTAGTAGAGATATATAATGATATGGCGGAATCTATCCTTTAGTAGATACTACCTAATAAATAATAAATATGATGCCCACCCTTAGAACTGGTATTTGAAAAAAAAATGCATACTTAATCAAACAGAATTAAATTGGACTGTGAACATCGGCGGATGCATATTAGTGTGTTATAAAGAGAACATCTATCAATATTTTGATTATTTTCTTCTTAATATAACCTATGATGATCTAATCAATATTTCAGAGGAGATGGTGCTCAGTGTCAAAGAGCTCAGAGACGACGAGGTACCCGAAGAATACCTCAGTCACAAGGAGAGGTACGAGAGGGCCGCGAAGAAGGCGGCCATTATGATAGACCTGTTGAAGGATCATGCGCTACGACACTCCTCATTTGATGCTTTCAAGTAAGTTAGTTAACTACCTATTTATTAACTTCTTTGCTTACCGAAATTGCCGCACTCATTTTGCCACTGTAACTCCTGTAAGCCAGAATAAACAGAGGCATCCAAACAAAAAAAAAATACATCGTAACTAACACGAATGATGTACTTATTAAGAAAAACCCAGATATCTTTACAAAGAAAAAAACGTGTTATTATAGTTGATAAATCAGTGAGCTATTACCTAATAAATAATAAACGATTGATGTAATTATCTATCGAATTATGTATGGTAGCATAGTCAAAGGGTAGCATGATGGAAGCTATCAAACATCTTTCAAACTAGAGGTAGTTTTCAAACCGAACGAGGTCGTATCGTAGCTTGTAACAAAAAAAAACGCAAGTACGAGTAATATATTGGTAGGTAAGTTACATTGTGTTTTATGATGATTCTATTGTTTACACATACAATAATTAAGAATTGCATGGAAAGTCATAAAAAATCTTAATTTATCGTATTCGTAAATTATCATCATTATGTGCAGGTGATTCTGATAGTCGAGTCTTAATAAAACAACGATATAATAATAGTCCAGTTAAGTTAGCTGCGAAAATAGTATCTACTGAGGTTTTATGTATAAATTCGCGTGGGACTTAAAATAGGCACAAATGTTCCGGACACCGTTGACCATCTGTCTAAAAGTAGCTTTTTCATCCAATGATTTTCTAAAATATATCAGACAAAAACTTTGGATTACATACGCCATTATCATTATAAGGTAACCGTAATTTTGCAAGAAACTTATGTTTCGGGATACCAATGATGCCAGAACCCTGTACTTTTTTACCAGGCCAACAAATCTATACAAAGTGCAGCTAGCTGTGATAAAGGACGTGTCTCCAGTGCTCCTGCACATGGGCATGTTTGTGCCGACCATCTTCGGGCAGGCCAGCGAGGAGCAGGTCTGGGAGTGGCTGCCCAAGGCTTTGTCCATGCAGATACTGGGGACTTACGCTCAGGTAGTGAAATCCTCGTAGACCACATCATAGACAAGAGATATACCCTCCGTTGAAATTCCATGGAATCTATTGAGGCCCTAGTCTAATAGTTATTCACCAATAGTATAGCTACTGGACACAAAGTACTGCCTTTTGTGTATTTAAAATTTTATTTATAGACCGATTTTCAACTGTTAGGTGACCCATCTGTAGGATGAAGTTGAAAACCATTTAAATGTTTCCACATATTAGAAATAGAAGGAGGGGAAGGGGAACGGAAAGGAAAGGGCGTAAAATATTTTTAAAAGATTATCTTATAAAACGGGGAAAAGGAATTAAAAAAAAGAGAAATAACTACAAAATCTAAACTATTAGCAGATTTATGATGTTTAACCTTTATTTTTTTTAGACTGAACTTGGCCATGGAACATTTCTGCGAGGTCTGGAAACAACAGCCACATACGACCCGAAAACACAGGAGTTTGTTCTGAACAGTCCCACACTGACTTCCTACAAATGGTGGCCTGGTGGTTGTAAGTATCCTACCTAAACCATATATGACGGCCAAGGCCCTCTGTATGTACTATGGGGTTGTAGTACAGAAAGGCTGATCGCATGTAATAAAAAGTATCCTTCAATTGATTTATATTTTTTTTGTTATTTTTAACTTATCTACTTTATTCTCTATTATACTTGTCAGATAATCCCCCAGTGCGCTCGGTGGTAACAAGGTTCTTGAAAATCATAATATAATATAAACATAATATTTAGTACCAATCCTACCAAAAATACCAATAGCTAACCAAACATACCCGTCTCATTTTCAGTGGCACAAACAGCCAACCACTGCATAGTGGTGGCGCAACTATATACGAACGGAAAATGCCACGGCGTCCATCCGTTCTTTGTACAGATCCGGGACTTAGAGACCCACGTTCCCTTACCCGGGGTCAAGGTTGGAGAAATCGGCCCAAAGTTGGGTTTCCAGACCGCTAACAACGGGTTCCTTGGATTTGACAACTTTAGAATACCTAGAAGTTGCATGTTGATGAAGAATGCTCAAGTTTTGGAGGTAAGGGGTTGTACCTACTGGTACGCCTTCGAGCCATTGCGTACGGTACCGTAGTGGTGTTATGTTATTGTTGTTTTGTTGCCATAGTAGAAGTATATCCTTTGTCTTTTACGCGAATGTCTGCTAAGTTCTTAACATAGAAAATTACACAATTTACCTTTCACTTACCTATGTTTTACCTATAGAATAATGAGGACTCATTATTCTATGGTTTTACTTATATTAGTATACATATTTTACACTGATTTGAGTGCACAGCGCAAATCAGGTCGAATGGACACGGCATGCGCATGTTAGTTAGTTTAAACGTTACTTCACTTTCGTCATTTCATCCATAAGAAACTAACTGCTGAATATAGGCTTTTCCCAATGTCTTCCATAATATTTTGCAATGATGTTTCCTCAGTTTTTTGCAATTTCCACTATCTAAACTACAACATTGTAAGACCAGGTAAATTATCTCATTAATGACTGCATTAGAGTAATCTGCAGAAACAATTGACCAATTAGAAACCGAAGAATTTATAAGGTTGATTTGTAGGTCGAAACAAAATTGATTGAATGAAGACATTATACTTTTGTAATTATGTTATAAATCAGCCTAAAATAATAAACATAATAAAATCCTCCTTCTTAAAAGGTATCCTTAATATTTTTTCAATAAGTTTCGATTGTACCTATATTTTCGATGGTGAGATAATTTGCCCTAAACATTTCAAATGGAATGAAATTAAAGTAAATTAATAGACCCACTTGTCTGTCGATTGTATATCCAAAAATCTAAACGCCTCCTTTTAGCCCACAATTTATGACGAGCCTATTTAAAACCCTACAACCAAGATACTCTTTCAGGATGGTACATACAGGAAGTCGAAGAGTGACCGGCTGACGTACGGCACCATGGTGCTAATTAGGGTGATGATAGTAGCGGACGTGGCTTACGAGATCTCCCGTGCGGCTACCATTGCTGTGCGCTACTCTGCCGTCAGACACCAGTCCAAGCCGAAGCCAGAGTAAGTTCTTCTCTTATCTCTAACTCTAATAAAACCGGACTTGGTTGTAGAAATTATGGTAAACTCGTATGTAAGATGATGAACAAGTACAACCCGAAAACTTTTTGCATCTTCAGTAAAATGTTCAGTAAAATATCTAGCTAAATTTCTAACGATTTGAGGTATAAATAATTAAGTATGATTATTGTTTTTCCAGTGGTCCTGAACCGCAGATTATAGACTACTTAACGCAGCAGCACAAGCTCTTCATAGCGATAGCCACCAGCCACGCCTTCAGGATCGCCGGGAACTGGATTTGGGACACCTTCTCCAAAGTCATACAGGATATGAATAAAGGAAACTTGGACCAACTAGCTGAGGTATGCTCAAAAAAATGATAATGAGCCAAGGTCAGAAATATAAAATAAAATAACAGGCTTGCAGGTTATTATAGGTAATAGGTTATTATAGGGTATTATAGGTACGGTCACCAACCCGCCTGCCCAGCGTGGTGACTATGGGCAAATACCCCCCATGGCAGTCTTGTGGCGTACATTCAGCAGTGGACTGCAATAGGCTGATGATGATGATGATGATAGGTACTTTACCATTAACTAATGGACTAAACTATGCTAATTATTCTTGATTGTCAGATATCGTGAAGTAGATTACATGATAATGCTAATTTGTAAAATATTAATTTGTATAAGTTTGCGTGCGGGAAACGCTACAGCCACTGAAAGAGAACAGTTTCAAAAGAAATTAAAATCGGTAGCTTACAAAGTAGTGATTACAACATATACTACAGTGCATCACACATTTATCCGAACCGGAATACCGAAAGAAATATCATTAGACTGTCTCTACTTTTTACACGAATGCGCCAGAAGGGTTATGTTTTTCGAGTGTATGTATATTTTTTTGGCACGCTCTAGGGCCTGAATGGCTAGTCGCATTTGATCTTGAGAGTAGATGTGTGTGCAGCGCCGGCGCGCCGCCGCCGCCCGCGTTTTTTTCACGCCGCCGCCGCCGATTTGCTTTTCGGCGTGAGATCGGCGCGACTTTTAATCGTTTAAAAACCACTTTTCCACACTTTACAAGGACCAGCGCCGCTGGTACAGCTTCGGCGTCGGCAGCTATTAGCAGGAGCGTGCACAGCGCATCCATTAGACTGCAAAATTTTGCGCACTTTTGAATAATTATATCATCGGCGCACACGTCTACTTGAGAGGTATCATTAGATTCATCTTAGTCGCGAGAGTGATACTTAGTGAATTTACGCAGTCGGTATTTTTTTTATCAAATGATCTATTTAAAAAAGGCTTCGTTACAAATGTAGTTATATGATCGATCATAACAGGTTTTCTGTATTCCAGCTGCACGCAGCAGCATGTTGTCTAAAAGCTGTGTGCAGCCATGATGCGGCACTGGTTGTGGAGCAATGCCGGTTGGCATGCGGTGGACACGGGTTTATGATCTCCTCGTGCCTGCCCATCATATACGGCATCGTCACTGCGACTGTCACCTACGAGGGAGAGTATACTGTGATGTTGCTTCAGACTGCCAGGTTGGTTGTTAAAAGTTAAGAATATTGTTATAAGTCACAGTAAAATTAGAAGGTTACTTATGTTATAAGTTTAAAGAATAGATAACTGTAAAGCCACCTCTATTAATTAAGGAGTCCGGTATGTGCTTTTACCGTTACATCACGCGGAGAAATTCCATGACCATTTCTATGGTATTTATGTTATCACTATAAGCACTTATATTACGTGGTCACGATCGTTTTCAGATTCTTAGTAAAAGCATGGAAGCAAGCCGTTGAAGGCAACGTGATGACTCCAATTGTCTCCTATCTTGTTGACTACCAACGAAAGAACAACCAGAAATGGCAGACCACCCCTGAAGGTATCATTAAAGGATTCCAAGCGGTCGCCGCCGGGTGAGTACACCACATTATACCTACCCTATATCATTATCTTAAATATTTCCGGGGTGAATATAAGTCTCTGTCTCCAATGCGGTTGTGACACAATTCTGACTCTGTGGAAGACTCTTTGGAATTGATAGTCCATTGAATGAAGGCGCTTAGTTACTACGTGTAGGACTATATCTGTGTCACTGCATACAGAAATTTTAGGTGTGAAATCTGGTATAGGAGTTATTTCTACCACCGGAAACGGACTCTCCTTACTGTAATTGAAATTGTTCTTTTCAGAAAAACTAAAGCAGCTTGTGATTCAATCGAAAAACATACAAAATCTGGAAAAGATAACGAAGAATCCTGGAACCTGTCTTCAGTTCAGCTGGTCAAAGCCAGTGAGGTAAAATAAGATTCGAATGCTTGCTAGTGTATTCGTTCTGTTAATACTCCAAATATATATTTATTGCTAAATTGCACCAATTCCATTTTTGTAGTAAATAATACGATGCAGCAATAAAGTACTATATATTTACCTTACCGACTAACATCCAGTTAGATCATCTTTTGCCGAATTGCTGCCCAGCTACGGACTGGTTTCCCTTCCTGCCGGCCTGGTGCATCAATCAAGAGCTCTGGTAGTCCACTCCACCGTGGAGATTGTGAAAGTAAAGCTGTGCTTTTATTATATAACGTGTAATAGATATAGTGTTTAAACTTAGACTTAGTGTGGTGAGAAAACCTTGTTTTTTTTTAAACAAGTCCGGCCCCCATCCTAACTATTCGTCATAAAGTAGACCTAATTATCATTTTAAAAGAAGCACTTTTGTAGAATCCTGGGGATATGGTGTTAAGAAACTAGGATTAAAATAAACTACTTATATATTCTCGTACATTGCAGGCGCATTGTCGAGCAATCCTATTGAATGTCTACTGGAATGAGACCCAGAGGTTGTCGAAGTCGCTCTCAGCCAGCCTGGGCCAGGTGCTGCAGCAGCTAGCCGAGCTCTATCTCACGTACTGGTCGTTGGAGAGGGCTGGAGATTTATTGATGGTGAGGGAAGAAGAAAACTTTACATTAGCCTAGCTTTTGAATTTTTGTAATATTTCTCACGCTGTTTTTTGTCATTATGTAAATGTAATCGAATCCGGAGGGCAATCACGCTAAATAACAACGGACTTATTTACCTTTCACCGGAAGGTACATTATCTAAGGAACCTAATCTGGTTCAGAACCTTGATTTGTAATATTGTACCTTAATAAGATTGAGTTTTGTTTTATGTACCATATTTTCCTAAATAAATAAATAAATAAAATGTAAAGGTTACCGTATTAATTTTTATTTGGCCGTGGTCATTTGATACACATTTCCAACGTCTTTTTTTGCTCTAAACATTTTATCAAAATTTTGCAAGATACGAAATGTGCATAAGAGTAACATAACGTTTTTGACGGTGGTTTAGTTTTGGTACAAATAGAACAATAGCGCAATTGTAATTTTTACTTGAAAAGACACACTTGTAGACGATCAAAGGAATAGGGCTATATTATTTTGGAGTTAAGAAAGTGCAGAATATACGTTTTTTAACGACCTATAAATATGACATTGTTTCTTGCATGTTTTAATGAATGCATTTTATTTAGTGCACCATTTGGTAAATAAATCAAGTGGTCATCTAGATACTCATTCGTTTATTTCACTTGTTACAGTACACTACCATAGTTAAGAAAGATGTGGATGTGTTGCAGCAACGTTATGAGCAACTCCTCGCGCTTATACGACCTAATGCTGTAGGGCTCGTCGACTCATTCGATATTAGAGACGAAGTAAGTAGTTATATAAATATTGTTAGAATAGGCGAAGTAGCTGCCACTAATGCTTGGAGATTTTATGGTTTATTTGAAAACAAGTTTAAAATAACGGGGCAATATTCTTTACCGGTTGTAATTAGGATTAATGGACGTACTTTATTTAAAACTGAGATGTGAATTTGCAGACATTAATTATAACATTATATTGTACATGTAAACCGAAAAACTGATATATTGGGTGACATGGAATTCTAGTAAAAACTTATTTCTTCTTACATTGCTATTTAAAAATATTATTTCTTATTATAGATCCTCAGTTCGACCTTGGGTGCTTCTGACGGTCGTGTATATGAGCGTCTAATGGAAGAGGCCATGAAGAGTCCTCTCAACAAGGAACCTGTCAACCAAAGCTTCCAGATGTACCTGAAACCTCTCATGATGAAAGGGAAAATGTGATAATGTTTCTACAACTTTTATGAATTCGGCACAATGTTTAATATTTATGAGCTTATTCTTGTGACAATGGGTGCAACAATGGGTGCAATTATTTTGGCTGTGGAATAATGAAATGTGCGAGTACTGTCTCATTTGTAAGTAATTAGGATTTTCTAAAATATGACAGTTACTATGTTGAATTGATTATGATTGTTTTTAGTTGAATTTTCTCTAATTTCTTGGTTACATTCAGTCAAGTTAGAAATAAAATGTTTTATAATATTATTAGGTCTTAGTTTTTAAATCACGATTAAATATTTAATTGTATTTGTTGGTTATTTTGATTTTACTGGATCTTCCAGGTGCATCATATAATATTATGAAACAATGAATTTAGTATTATTATCGTGACGTAATATTGTCTATATGGATAATATGGAAATTTTTATTGAAATTTTCTCACATTCCTAACTATTGCAATATCAATACGGTCACGGTGCAATTCAATCAATATGCACCTAATACTATATTACATTATGTTACATTATGTATAGACATTGACCTTTTTAAAGGAAATAAGGTTACTTAACGAAGTTTTCAAAACAATAACGAACAATATTCTAATGAATATTAAGTTAGACACGTCGTCGTTTGCATACAATTACTAGTTGATTGTCTTCATTATTGGTAGAGCAGTGTAAGTGCGCGTTCAGTTAGATCGTCCGATAATGTCTGAAACTAAAGCTAATATAACGGTCAATGAGGATCTGGCAAAAGAAAGATTGAAGTGCAACTTTGATATTCAAGAAGTTACAAACATAATTGATGGTGGTAAGGAAAATACAGCAAAAAGAAAGAAAATAGGTAAGCAAGTCATATGGATTCACGCTAACATTCAATTAGTCTAAAAATGACGTGATCTCATTACCAACATAGAATTTTCCAATGGTCACATACCTAGCCTATTTGAATGACAAATTTAATGGTGTCTAACAAATTTAATTGATCAAGATAGATACAGTATCAACTTTATCCTTCAGATGGGCTATTTGACTATTGGGAAATCGGGCCTAAGCACTAACTTCTTGACACTCTGTATCACAATGAGATTTGACTATGTGACGATTGCGCTATACTGGCTGGCTCAACTTTAAATCGAAAATAATCTGGCGGTGCATCACTTACACTATAAGAACTTCCCGATTTGTACCTAGCTAGGTTTGCTATAATAATTGGAGATCTACCTTCGAGACAATTCTGCTAAGCATCTATTACTCGTAATTAATTGAAAACTCGCCTGTCCAGCGTGGTGACTATGGGCAAATACCCCTCATGGCAGTCTTGTGGTGTGCCCTGGGGGAGGCCTACGTCCAGCAGTGGACCGCAATAGGCTGATTATGATGATGATGAATTGAAAACTGTATTTAAAATATTAAAGGAGTATCTATACACTCTAGGTAATACATAATGCGAGAGTTTGGTCATACAAATACTTAATGCTTTTATACCTATGTTTGGCCATATATGGAAATATATGTTAATCCCAATACATATTTTAATTAGGTTTAAATGGACTTGACATAGGTACTAAAAATGCGAATTATGCCTTCATAACGAGGGTTACGTCAATGTTCCTTTATTACTCAACGACTTGAATATTTTTAGCATTACTGAAACATTCGCTTCAATTTCCTTTATGTGTTTATTTAATTAATTCATTATATTTGTAATTGAAAGAATAAGCAAATATTCTACTAGGCCAAGTATTTTTCTCTAATTATGCCATTATCTTAATGTAATCGTAAGGGAAGATACAATCATTTGGTATACCTACATAACCTGTAACAAGTATGATTATTTCAGAGGAAATATCACTGAAAGGTGGAGCTTCTATAGATCCGATTCCGGATGAATGTCTTGGTCCGAAGGAAAGATACGAAAATGCTATTAGAAAATCGGTTCTTTATGCAAATATTGTTAAAAATGAAGTACTGGATCTCACCGGGTTAGAAACCTTTGGGTATGTAGGGTTTTTAAATTATAATCAAGTGGCTATATTAATCAACTATTACAACATACTTGTTATATTTAATATTCATATCTAAACGTGAATCATACTTTTAAAAGAGTAGGTAAGCTTTTTGCACAACCTGGATCCTTACTTATCCTACTAATATTATAAACACGAAAGTTTGTAAGTACGAGTATGGATGGATGGATGTTTGTTACTCTTTCACGTACTTTTTACCCCGGAAAAATATTTTTATTCCGGATAATTTCAACATTTCGTTTTTTCTGCAGTCCACGCCGACATAGTCGCCGGCGTCCACTAATATAATATATTATTTTAGGTCACCTGGACTTCGTAGGACTTCAGATGCCTTTTTTAAAGAAATTTCCCCTTTTCTGCTGCATTTAGGAATGTTTGTACCCACAATAATGGGCCAAGGTACCCAAGAGCAACAAGCACATTGGTTACCGAGGGCGTTAGATATGCGAATACTTGGCACATATGCGCAGGTCAGTCATGACTTTTCTGGAAATTTGGAAGAACTTCTTGGAAGAAGGTTGTTGCAATTTAAATATCAAGTTTGTTCACTCTGTATATTGTGTATGTATGTATATAGGCATTAGGGTTGCTATGCTATTTGCTTATGAGAAATGGATTTCATATGAATACGTTTCACTACTGTGTGGTACCTTTCAGACTGAATTGGGTCATGGGACATTTATAAGGGGTCTCGAAACAACGTCGACTTACGATCCAGAAACAGAGGAATTTGTCTTGAACAGTCCTACTTTGACATCCTACAAATGGTGGGCTGGAGGATGTAAGTATATCACTTGTAAATAAAATAACCGAAATCTACGAGGAAGGAATGTTTTTATTTATTTATTTTATTCACCCATATAAAACATTATCATTACAGCTGATCAAGCCAATACTATAACGTGAAAGCCATAACCATCTTAAATTAACTCATAACAACAATACAAAATTAATAATATAAATAAAATTATGTACTCATAACTTAAAATAAATAAAGCCGTTTCTGTAAATTCACTCAGAGAGCATATAAATATATTATGTGCAGTCAATGCGTTTTTTTATTCCAGTGGGAAATACAGTGAACTATTGTATTGTGGTAGCTCAACTTTACACAAAAGGAGTCTGCCACGGTATCCATACATTCATTGTCCAAATTCGTGATGAAAACACTCACATTCCCCTTCCTGGCATCAAAGTGGGAGAGGTTGGTCCAAAAATGGGATTCAATACAGCTGATAATGGTTTTCTTGGTTTCAATCGGTATAGGATACCGAGGGAAAATATGTTGATGAAGAATGCGAAGGTTGAAAAGGTAAAGTTCGGTAATACTGATGTCAAGAAAGTAGCATTTTAAAATATGCTGTAAATTACACTACCAGTAGTAGTTCGCTATGTATTCTTGAGTGAAACCTTGATACTTACTTTTTTCTAGGATGGAACATATATCAAAGTGGCACGACATGAAAAGCTGACTTACGGTACAATGGTCTTTGTACGCGTTAACTTAGTAAATGAAGCTGCTTTTAATTTAGCTAAAGCAGTTACAATAGCTGTGCGATATTCTGCTGTTAGAAGACAGTCTCAACCGAAACCAGAGTAAGTTTTTGTTTCCCCCCATAACTTGAAATCGTCTATTTATAAGAGCATATATGATACATGTAAATTAATCTTAGTTTAGTTGCCATTTGATTGAATTCTATCTTTCTAGTAAACCTGAGCCTCAAATCCTGGACTATCCTACACAACAACATAAACTTTTTATCTGCATCGCGACTGCACATGCATTACAGTTGACCGGGAGTTGGCTTTGGAGCACTTTTACCAAGGTTCTGGCAGATATGAAGGATGGGAAAACTGATAGCTTGCCTGAGGTAAATATAAGATGTAGTAAGTAGGTGATTAAACCAGAATATCTGTCAACCAAACATTGTGGGCTCGACATTGGAAGTGAAACTGCTTACGTTACTATGCAGTTTTAGAGAATATTTTGCTACAGTTTTGCTTCTTCCTTGCAATAAATTGATCTAGCTACTGCTTTAATATTTATTCCGTGCTCAATAATAATTCCAAAACGCATGTACCCACGGAGTTTATTTATTAAAGTTTCAAGAAAGTTTTACGCAATTTGCGAGTCCCACGGATTTCTTGAAATCTACATAGATCGCGAACAATGTTTCAAAGCTTCAACGTAACAGTCATTCCAAATTCAAATTGGATAGTTCATCGTTCACACTTTGCCTATATATTTGACACTAGTGGACGCCTGCAACTCCGTCCGCACCCGATCGTACCTACATACTGCAGAACAAACAAAATGTCGAAATTATCCGGGATAAAAATGTTAACCCGGGATAATGCCTATGTGTTATTTTTTTTTACACTTAAACATATTACATTTTTATTTACAAAAATGAAATATTATAAGTAACAGGGTATTGGACTAAAATGTAATCCTAGCAAAGTCCACTGTTATTCTTATATGTAAGCTATATTACTGTGAAGTTTTATTAAAATCCATTCAATAATTTTTGCGCAAAAGAGCAACAAACATACATACATCCTTACAAACTTTCGCGTTTATAATATTAGTCGGATTATTATGAGTCATTGAAATGTGTGCGTTTGCCAAATTATCTGCAAAGTGGCAGAAAAAGGAACTACAGCAACAAGTTGATATATCACTTCGTTCGGTAACACACGGCGACATCTTCAGTTTACTAATAAGTTGGTAAATCGACTAGAGAAATGTGACACACATACGAGTAACTAAGGGTTTCCACACATGCTGCGGCGTCGATTCACGATGCGACGTCGTCGCTTCGTGGAAATCTACTCGTATCTACTTATTTTTTTTAGTTAATTATAAACGTTATAACTCATCCTAAATAAATATCTTATCAATATTCTTTGCTCGATAACACACTATTCAATTATTACGATGGGCGCGGCGGCGGCGGAATATTCTATAATATAAGCATTCATGGCTAATATTAAGTAACTATAGAATATAATATAAAATATAGAGTATAAGTATGATACTGTTGTAGTACATTCATATATGAATGGGGTAGCTAAAGCGTTCGCTAAAACTTATGCAGAACTTCCTACCCATATCGGCCAAGATCATGTTAGTCAACGCTGTGTTGCTCCCAATCATTGACTATGCTGATGTCTGCTACCCAGATATTACAAAGGAACTCTTAGATAAGTTGGACCGCCTTCTCAACATGTGTATTCGATATAATTTTTGGATTGCGTAAATATGAGCACATATCCCAATATCGTGCACAGCTAAACTGGCTTAATATTAGACATCGACGTAATCTTCACCTACTTTCCTTCTTGTTCAATACCCTGAACCATCCTCTTGCTCCCCAATACATTTCCGGACGCTTCAAGTTCTTCTCCTCTTACGATAGACCACTCCGGTCTAGCCGCAACAAAACCCTCCGTGAGCCTGAGCGCAATACTACTTTGTATTCTGACTCTTTTACTGCCACTGCTGTTCGCTTATAGAACGATCTACCAGTAACGATTCGGGAGTCTTCTAATGTGGAGGTATTTAAGTCGAGAGTAACTGAGCACTACAGGAGAGTCCAGAACCTAGTCCATGTCTAATGTCGTAATATGTGTAAGTATGTACTAATTATAGAATTAAATGTGCTTAGCTACTAGTGTTTGTTATTTAATATTTATTTTTATGTATAGCCTATCTTTAAAATTGTTTTGTCTATTGCGCTACCTGTGCAATCTCACCACAAATATTAGTTGACTGGTAGAGAATGCTGCATTGCATTAAGTCCGCTATTGTACAAACCTTTAGACGTGCAATAAAGAATTGAAAAAAGCGTTATCTGGTTTATTCCAGTAATGCCCCGCATCAATGCAGGTAAAATATTGCCATAACAACTTTATTGTCTCAAGTACTCGTAACTGCCGAAGACTCAATGATTGCCACGTTTGATCTTGCGTCCCGCGATTTCCTAATACTCGTATCTAGTTCCTTTTGTAGTACCTAATATGAATTTACCCTTAGATAATAATGTCAGCCAGTAAATAGTCAGTTAAAATTTGACAGAGAAAAATAACAGCGCGGGAAAACGACTGACATAGACCCGGCGTCGATAATTAATATATAAATTTGATAAAATAGAGGTATCTTTAACACAATTTTTTATCGTAAAAAAAGTTAATGAATCGTGTTTCTGTAACCATAGAAAGTGAGATAATATAGTGTAGAATTCGATGATTAAATATCACTTTCCTATATATTGTAATAGCTGAGAAAAATCGACTTAACTAACGCTAATTTTAGCGATTCGTCATCTTAAAAGAATGTTGCAAATCGTTATATTGATACATTCTGTTTCAGCTGCATGCACTCTCAAGTTGTCTGAAGGCGGTGAGTACATCTGACGCTGCTGGTATGATAGAGCAGTGTCGGCTAGCATGTGGCGGTCATGGCTATATGCTTTCATCTAATTTACCATTATTGTACTCTTTCGTCACAGCCACAAGAACGTATGAGGGTGATTACACCGTTCTTCTTCTGCAGACTGCCAGGTTAGTGAAATAAAGGAAATTCTTATTAGTTATGTACATCAGTTATTAAATTATCCTATTCAACTTTTTTGGAAGTTTCGACTCCTCATTCATTTCAGATTTTTAGTAAAATCTTGGGAATCTGTCGAGACTGGCAAAGAGGTAACATCAACGGTATCCTATCTGATTCAATCTGTGAAAGGAGTTAGATCAAAGTGGGAGAGCACCCCTGAAGGTATTGTCAGATCTTTCCAGGGCTTGGCAGCGGGGTAAGCACATAAGTATATTATTATTCAAACGAAAAGGACCACTATGTGAAATACATTAGGCAATCCAAGATTTGTTTCAGAATTATTGCTGCGTGTGTTCAAAGCATACGCAAACGTCTGGATTCAGGAATGTCATATGAAGATGCATGGCAGCTGACTACAGTTCAGCTTGTGGAAGCTGCAGAGGTAACGTTCTATAAAATACCTTTATGCCTGCCTAGTGAAAGGTGGTGATGATGTTCTTCTATTGATATGTACGTTTTAGGCCCATTGCAGAGCTGTCATGTGTGAGACATATCATAAAGAGACACAGCGTCTTATCGCTTCATCCAGTCCCAACGTAAAGACGGTCATGGAGCAGCTCACTACATTGTACCTGGTATACTGGAGCTTGGAGAAACGAGGAGACTTATTGAGGGTAATCATTTCTTGAACTGTAGATAAGACAATATTTGATGCTGTTATGAATACAATTTATAAATCACTAGGCTTGATAATCTAATCAAATCTAATCTAAGCTGCTGAAATTAAATAAATAAATAAATATTCACACACCTAACAAACTCACAACACATAAAACACATAAGTTAATAGTGAAATAATTTTTAACACTTATTAGCCTTGCTATATTACAAGTATAGGCTGTTGTCTATGGCAAGATGGACGGATGATCTTAAGGCGCTCCAATAGACGAATTTTGGGTATTTGAGGGGGTTGAGGTAGACGTAACTGCGGGGCGCCCCCCGCAACCAGAGCAATCTGCCGCGGACGTCCTTATTCTGTCGCCATCCGTATTCTGGTTGAATTCGGTATTAATTGCCGGGATTTTAATTTCTTTCCTGTATAATCAATTTTGTAACTGGGTTGCTTACTGCGTAAATTGTAAATATAATTAAAAAAACATTTACAGGGTGTAGGTGACAGCCAGGTAAATACTGGAATGCTGAACAAGTGCTATAGGGTTGAGTTACACGACAATATTATAACTCGCAGGAAATGCATTTTTATTTTGATTATCCGTACCTAATGTTTGTTTTCCGCGCCAATTGTATCGGGCGATATCGACTAGTTAAATAGGCTTATTGGTTATTGTGTGATACATAGCTGTTTTTTTGGATCACTTGTGACTCTCAATTAGGGTTGATCAGGTTTTTGAACGTTTTGAGCGTAACTGGTTTTTTTTAAATCGTTTATTGGTAAAATTTTTGTTTTTAAGCCATTTTCTAAGGCCGAATTAAATAAACAAAACATAACATAATGAGTGAGATCAACACTAAAATATCGTTTCATCAATTCGATTCTGAAACTTCACCGGCAGCTGCCGCGGCACGCTCGTTCCGCTCGCTCGGCTCGTGCGTTGTTTGTCATACTCTAACCTAACCTAACTTATTATTTTTATCATTGTATGAAGGACATAGGCTACTTTTTAATGCAAAAAAGAGATGTAAGGTGTTGAAATAGAGGATGAAAGTTTGTATGGAAATTACGTCATTTTTTAAGCTAGAAGCTTTTAGGCTTTTCATTAGATATAAATAAATACGACATTCAAATTTTTTAAAAGAATACCCCTAAGGGGCTAAAAATAGGGGGTGAAAAATTTTGTGTGATGACATCGGAAAAAAGTTTAGGGCTCAGAAAATAAAAATATAGAACAGAACAATACAGAGAATTAAGTAAGAAACTTGCCAAGCACTGCGCGCCATATGCAAAAAAGGAATGTAAGGGGTTGAAATAGGGGATGAATGTTTGTATGGAATTTACGTAATCTTTAAAAGTTTTGTCTCACTACAAATATGCGAGTACAACTTCATAATGATTATCAAGCAGGATATGCAACAAACAGCTCTTTTAAAAATCGTAAAAATCGTACTAAAAACGTCGCATATAAAAATGTACTCAAATAAGCTTAATAACTTATTTTAATGTACATGTGTTTTACTTGCAAAATAATTAGCCTAAAAAAAAATGCTGCCGAAAGTCACTATTTCACGCGGACGAAGTCGCGGGACAGCTAGGGATTCGCGGGCAACTTAGGGATTTATGTTCGAAACAATTTGAAATCATATACATATACCTATATACATAATAGTCACGCCCATTATCCCCCAAAGTGGTGTATAAACAGGGTGTAACAAAAGGGGTATGTTAACCGAAAAGCTATGAATATAACCCACTATAAAGAACCTATCACCAAAATTTGAGACTAAAAATCACATATTTATTTGTCCAGATAGTATGGAGAACACCTAACCCACTCGGGAATATTATGAACATACAATCTTGAAAAATAAACATGCGATTTCTAGTCTAAAAATTTCGGGATATGTTATCTACAGTGGGTTGTTTTTATAGTATTTCGCTTACCATACCCTTTTTGTTACACCCTGTATATACCGCTACTTGTTATATTTGCTTTTGATACTAAGTTATTTGCAGTTTAATGTCATAAAGAGGACTATACTAACTAACACACGTAAACTTTTGCACAAAATGTTCGGAAAAATCCCGGATTTTTCCCGGGATTTTGTGGATCTAAAAAAAAAACTAAGTAGATACATAAAATTATACTAGGTCATAGAAATGGTACAATAGACACGTAACATAATTACCTAGTTATGAATATCATTTTTAAATACGAAATCACTACATATTATAAAACAAAGTCGCTTTCTGATGTCTGTCCCTATGTATGCTCAGATCTTTCAAACTAGGGAACGGATTTTGTTGATGCAGTTTTTTTAATAGATAGAGTGATTCACAAGGAAGGTTTATAATGTAACTAGGGACCCGCCTAGGCTTCGCACGAGAGTAATGCACTCTCACGCGGGCAAAGCCGTGGGCGGGCGTTAGTACAATCTAAAACATACTATAAAGTATCTATGTAGGTAGGTATTTAACGTTTTTTACGTAAGTCTTTTTTACGTAAGGTTTCTCTTTTTTAACTTTTGTTACACTACGATTTCCCAAGTCTACTTACTAAATAAATATAGTATTTTATATTATGTATTTGCGCGCGAAAAAACAAGCACAGAACCGGCGTTGACAGTGGTCACGGCGGTACTGAATGTTCCGAGCGAGACTGGCCAGTGCAAGGATTAGAACACAGCGTAGTTGTAGATGTGTTTTTTATTAATTGTTAATTATCTACAAAATTTACAAAAAATGTACTTTGGCCATAAACTAGATCTGATAAAGCGCTATACAACTATGCAGGTTTCGTGTTGATATTCACAGTAGTTTTCAAGATATTTCGCTTATAAAAACGTAAAAAAGGTAATTTTCAAATCGAAATTCTATCGAGAATTTTTTAAGTAATTGAGTTTCCACGTTGGCCACAAACTAGATAAAGATTTAAATAATAACATATAAAAAAATTAGAGCTGTGGTAATCGGACAAGTATTTAAAAAATCGATTCTAAAATGCCTCTTTTGTCTGATAACACCGCCTTAATCATGATCGCGGGCTACCGGCCGCTTCCAACTAATTGCTGTGGAGATTATTAGGGGAGGCTTATATCCAGCATTGAAATTTGCGGCTGAAATATATAATGCAAATACGTTATGGCAGTAAGTTAAGTCTTTATGTACTTAGAAGCTGAGAGGCCACTCCGTCCTTCCGTAACCTGACGGAAAACCGGTCCTTGAGGAGCAGAAAAGGTTATTTAACTCCATAATGGCCAATGGGACTACTCCAAAGATATGGAGCAGACTAGGTGTAGTTGCATTGTTTTTCAAGAAGGGATTAAAAACGCTCATCAAAAACTATAGGCCGATAACACTCATGAGCCACGTCTATAATTCGTTCTTGAGATTCGTTACGAATCATCTGTCATTAAGATTTGACGCCATCCAGACACCAGAACAGGCCAGATTTCGCAAAGAACCGTGGATCACATCCATGCTGTACGGCAGGTTATGCAGAAGTCAGAGGATGTATATTGCTTTTGTGGACTATGAATTAGTCTTCGACTCCTTGGAGTACTTTGCAGGGATTCCAAATTGACTGGCTATATGTGGAGGTACTGAGAAATATCTACCAAATGGCAACAATGTCCATTCAAATCTAAACCTACCAAACAGTATCAATCTGATTACAAGAAATGTAAGACAGGGTGATATCATAATTATCCCCGAAATTCTTCACCAATACCGTGGAGAAAGTCTTCAAGACGCTGCAGTGGGAAGAACGACGTCAACATCAATTGTAAATATCTCACGCTTTTCTTTGATAATATAATCTTAATGGCTGATTAGCTACAAGACCTGCCTGAAATACTGTCTAGTCTCAATGCTGCGTTGATGCATGTGGGACTCGGGATGCACCTGGATAAGGTCATGTTCAATGGGCACATCATTTCTGAGTTGGTTCCTGTCGAAGGTGTAGCCCTAGAAGTTGCCCAGAAATGTGTATACCTTTGGAAAACATTGCATTTGGTTAAAGACAACTTCAAGGTCGAAAGATCAAGATCGAACGTAAAGTAAACATTGAAGTGAACCAGTCTCCAAAAAATTGTATTAATTAAAACAGTTAAAAAACAACAAAAAGTGTATATAGTTCAAAAATAGACACAACACGCTCCAAAGATTATGTGATAGTGTTATTGGCATTTTTAATTAATTATCTTATGTGTAAACTGCATGAGAAATACTTCACCATAAACTGTAAAAAAAAGTGCTCATTCAAGACAATAAATAACAAATAATATACTAACATCATTGTAATAGACCCAGGCAACATAAATCAGTGTTAATAGTGATTATACTGTGAATTTAAGTGGTGTAATTTTTAAATTTGCCATAATAAATTACCGTTGCCAATCAAAAGCGCAACTTTGACCTTTGGACCCTCTAGTCTAGACATACACACGTCATTCACTGCAAAGCACCGAGACCGGCATTATCAACAACCAGTGACTAAATTTCACACACCAGTCAATAAGCAGTTTGGCCTAGCGGCAAGCAGAGTCACCTTAAGGGTACAATAGTTCTATTAGTAGTGGGTTCGAGTCCCAGCTCCGGCAGCAAAAAAAATATTGATTGTATTCTTTTTTCTTTGGAAATTTTCTACAAGTCCACCGACCGACATCACAGATGGCGCTAAAGTGTACCAAATGCAATAAAATCGCTACAAGAAGAATGTCGTTAACGTGTCTCTATTGTAAAAAATTGTATCATTTAAAATGCACGAACGTTTCTGAAAAGAGATACTATCTTATGACACCAGACAACAGAAACAATTGGAAATGTCAATGCTGTATAGAATCGGCATCACAAACCCATAAGGAGAGTACACCAGTGCACTCTCCAACTACACTACCATTTAGTACACCGAATATGCAAAGTACCAAAACCACGATCAACGTGCCTACAGAGAACTCATTCGAATCACTTACCACTAATGAGACCAGGGATAGCTCGTCTATGACCAATAGCTGTACTATGAATAGAAGTTGCCCCGAGCTCAGTAATGTGATTGAGGAACTAGAATCACTTAAAACAAAATACTGCGCATTAGAGATAAAGCTTCAATCAGCGGACAATGAAATTGAGATACTTATAACAGAAAACTATGCATTAAAAACACAAATTGATGAATATGAGAGGAAAATATGTAACCTAACTCGCATTTGTAAGTCTACGGATAAGAAAGTGACACCTCGTACAGGAAGAAAAACCCACATAAACAAAACAAAACTAGATTTTAGACAGCCAACGCCAAGAAGCTCCCCTCAAAAGACTCCGCAGCAAACAACACCACCACAGCAACGAATACAAACAATACCTGTTGTGATGGAAGAGACAAACCTGGAAAAAGATAATACTCCTGATATACCATTGCGAAATGATATGCCTAACTTAAAAATTAAATCTAAACCTAGCATAATTATTATTGGTGATGAACAAGCAATAGGCATGTCAATACAGCTAACCAAAACCAGATTTAATAAATGGAATGACAATTATACCGTATTTGGTTATATAAAGCCTAATGCTTTGTCATCCGAGGTTCTCAGATATTGTAAATCAGCGGGAGAATATTGCAATAAAGAAGACTTTGTAGTTATTTGTACGGGGAATAATGACACAAACCCAAATAAAATTTATTGTAACCTTTGCGTCGCAATTAATAATCTGGACAAAACAAATGTTCTACTACTGCCTGTAAATTGTAATAATAATTTAAATGAAAATATGATAAATAATAATTTACGAATGATCGCAAATACATTTGACAACTGTAAATTTATAGAAACTGACTTTTTGTATGACCAGAGACATTATGTAAAAATGACGTGTAATAAAATTAGTAATCATATTGACTATCTGACATATAAATTAAAATTTCTGACGTTTGCTAGGCCCGTAATACATAAAAAGGCAAACAGACCTGGGATATCCTATAATATTCTTCCGAAAAAAGGAACTATTCCCTATTATTTCAATCGACGACATCAACCAGAATGCGATACTGCTAATAGGTCTGAGGTATCGGCATGTCGTACATACGAAAAAAGAGGAACTATCTTACAATACTTTCCTGTGGTAAATAAGAAATTGCTTTTTCGTACATAATCGAAACAACAGCTCATACACTAATACTACTAACACCTTTTGTATGAATAATATGACTAACACAACTAATTGTAGTTTTAAGATATTTCATCAGAATATTAATGGTATGCTCAAGAAACAGGAAATACTTGAGCTGACATTACAGGAACTACGTGAGCAAGGCCACGATCCGGACGTGTTATGCTTCTCAGAAACTTTCTTTAGTTCGGGCAAAGAAAGGTTCCTTAAATTAAATGGCTACGAACTAGCTGCTATATATTGTAGGGATAAATCTAGAGGTGGGACCTGCATCCTTGTGAAACAAAACATGTTTTTTAAGGAACTAATCAATCTAAAACGATATGGCACGCAAAAAACATTTGAAGTGTGTGGTATA